>OZ037786.1:14947532-15045032 GCA_964035525.1 Porites cylindrica | reverse complement strand
AAATTATAAAATCTTTATCATACTAGAAAGCTCTTCTTTAATCCAATTAATGCGGACCCACGGGAAATACACACGCCTCCTGGAAATAAAGAGGGGGTATTTAGTTTTAATAAATACTCACTTTGCAGCCAGCTAGGGCTGAATTGCATGAATATACAAAGATAGTATAATAACCGGTGATAACAATGATAACTATAAATATGATGATATAACTAGGTTATCTAAAAGATAGTAATGCTGCGACACATTCTGTTGATACTGGCATTAGTTAGGCAGTGGGACTTAAAAGAATCAAAAATGACATTGAAAGTCCTATTAACATGTTGGAAAGTACTAGAATAATTACTATCAGTCTATAGAAAGAACTCGTGGGAACGTTGTTTAGAAAATGATCAAGTGGTTATAACTCTGGTTTTCCCACAGTAAATAAAATTGTAGGGAAGAATAGAAATTCAGATTGTTTATCCATATATTTAATATACGGTGCACGATATTTTCTCTGGAAACACAATACTTTTCTTGCTGTTTGTTGCACTTTATTAAGTAACAGTTATTTAGCTATATATTTATAGAAAACAACAACACAAAAAACGGAAAAGAAAAAAGAAGGAAGCAATATAGAATTTGGTAAGACTCGAACCCGGTACCTTCGGCTTGATGCTACTACACCTAACCACTACACCACAGAAGCAGATTACGTCATTTTGAAGAAAAGTCTTGATTTATTCCTTTTCCATGAAACTTCCGCCGGGCGAAATGATCGCCAGCCACATTAACCGAGCTATTAACAGTGAAAAAACAATGTAAACGCATATTCCATGGCAATGAAAGAATGAAAGAACATAATTATGCTTTTCAAAACGCCGATACACGTCCTCGTCTGCAAAGTAGGACACAAAACATATGTTTTGTTATCTCGATTTCCGCTGTTATTTTGAAGCGAATTGTCAAAATCACATCCATTTTCGGCTCATACAGTTTCTTAAGAATAGCACTGCATGACATTTTCTCACTTTCACATCACCTTCTAGCAAGCTGAAATTTGTATATCCCCCGTGTTGCGGAGTTGAAGAGCAAATGCTCATCTTCTCGTCAGGTTTAACACCTGGACGAGTCAAAGGCTCTTGAATTGAAATCCAATCCCCAAGTTAACCATCGTACTCATCAGAAAGACTCCTGCGTGTCTTAAAATTTGGTAAGACCTCTAACCGTGCTGTAGAAAATTTGCCACAAAGAAAACGCTAAGTCTGAGCAGCGAACGATGCACTCTCTCAATCACCGAACTTGCTGGTGTTTTTATTTGAGTTGTTCGTGGCGCAATGCACTCTGGTTAAATGTAATGCATTGTGGTAAAAAGTGATGAATTCGAGAATTCGTCGCCCCTTATATATTTCCTTTAAATCCTGATTATGTTGCTGCTCGCTCCCTTCGGTCGCTCCGCAGCAATAACTACTAACTAATAACTCATATGTAAATATTTGCAGTATATACAATAAAATTACAGATGGTCGCCGTAAAAAGTTTTAATGAAGCTACGTGCAAGAGTTCTACCGCTTAGACATCGATTGGATAAACGCTTTTAGGTTGAGTATGTTCACGCTGGTTTCTAAGATTATACCTGCTAACATTCTTTGCTGGTAGTAAATGGTGCAGCTCACTCGCAAGATCAGATGCGACTAATTCAAATAGTTCGTTGCACTGTTCAATGCGTCTGTCCTTACGAGAACTCATGTTGTACAATGTGAGGTTGCCAACATATGGAAGGCCGGGAGACATCATTTAGAGCACGCGCTTCTGAATGCGCTCTAAGTCGTCGCTTAAATACGCTGGAGATTCATGGTGATATAATGGTGCGCAGTACTCTGATAACGGCCTAATGCAGGTATGATAGAAGTGGATAATATCACCGACGTGACCTTGGCGCGCTTAAGCAAAATAAGAAAAAACATTCGCTTATTGGCCTTCTTGATTACTGACTTTCACTCTGACGGGAGTTGTGACTGTTGCGACCGTGGCGAGTGTTGTGATTGTGACAAGTGTTCTGACTTTGACAAGTGCTGCAACTTTGACGATTGTTTTGACTGTGACGACTGTTGTGTTATTACTGTGACGAATGATCTGAATTTAACGGTTGTGTGTGACTGTGACGAGTATCGTGACCGTAAAAAGTTTACTGACTGCGACAATTGTTGTGACTGTAACTAGTGTTTGGAAGTGTTGGGACTTTGACGAGTGTTCTGACTGTGGCGAGTGTTGTTACGATTACGAGTTTTGCTACTGTGACAAGTGTTCTGACTCTGACGAGTGTTTCCATGATCTTATGTGACGTGTGACTGTGGTCAACGTAACCGTTAATCAACTTTCCGTTAAAGTCTTGCGACTTTTGGTCGCTCATTAGGGGGGGAATTTCATATATCCCATGACGCTTCGCGGCTAATTTCTATCTTCTCTTCGCGGCTGAAAAAGAGTTCGAGGGTTTCGAGGGAGATTTTCAATGAACTGAATTTCAAGATGGATCTCAAAAAAGGTAAGTTTCAATGAGCTCTGTTAATCTTTGGTGTCTGATTGATAATTTAAAATGCTTCCTTGGTCATTTCACGCATTATTGCTCTCGTTTAGGACTCTGTTAAACCATGCTGTTTTAACTCGCAAGTGAATACTTATTTAGATGACCTACAATATCGAGAACTGTCTTTAATTTAGCGACGTTTTGCTATAATAAATTATTCATATCGGCGAACAAGGGGTGCTTGATACTAGTTCCACGCTCCGACCTCTTTCGACCTAGCGATTTTTATGGGTTTGACCGTTTTGAAATATCGCGTTTTCTGCCCTTTCTCAGCTAGAATGCTAGTCGACGGTATCAGTTTCGCTATGCTAAGTCCTGCGAAGATGGGGCATTTTTCCTTGAGTTCGCTCTTTTTTCACTTATCGAAATACATATATTAGCCCATGAAGATATGATGAATGTGTAATTTCAATGGTTTCTAGAATTAAAACGTTTTTGTTTCATTTTAGGTAAAATTGGTTTCTCATTCTGGCTTCCGGTCGCAAAGGCGCGTGGCGAACTTGAAATGTACAGGCCAGCATACTCATGAAGAATTATGGAGATCAAGGAGGGTGTTATCCGTCGAGGCCGTAGGCCGAGGAGGATAACACCCTCCGAGATCGCCACAATTCTTCATATGATACGAAAGCCGAATTCAATGATTGCTTTATTATTCATTCAAAATATTTCCTCAGATGTCGCCCTCCGAGTTATCTTCTTGCTGTTTTTGCTATGCTTTTACCCATTATTTCGCCCAGTTCCAGCTGTAGTTCTTACTCTTGAGACGAGTGAAGTGTCCGCCATTTTAGTTTTTACAACGAAAACAACTCAATCTCGTCCCCAGGTATTCTCGGTTAACGGTGCATTAACCTGTAGAAGGCTGCATTTTTGAAATTTCCTCGTTAAAGACAAAATTCTTCCAAATTTGGTCGTCAGTAACTGATTATGGTGAATTATGCGTGTGCTTTTAGCCAATCAAAATTGGGGAGATACTTTGAAAATGTGTTCAAGATCGGAGCAATAAAAGGGAAGCCTACACGACTTTTGCCTCATGCCAAAATCAAAATGCTGCTCGTTCCAATAAAGTTTTTTTCCTCTGCTGGGTAGATTATGCTCTGGAAGGTTCTACAGCAAATGTGATTTTAGCGGGGATTTTAGCCGCATGTTTCACACTGAGAGGTCATGACACATATCGATTTACTGTGGTTATTGTTTCTGGTCGGCAGGATTTGCCCTCTGATGAAAGCGCATTTTCTTTGACCTCTTTTGAGGCGTAAAGCTTTTTATTACGGCTGAACAAGGGTTCCAGTTTTCTCCAAAGTGCCTTCTGGATCTGAATAACTAAGCGATTTTCTTTAGTCCGTGAATGAAATGTTTTTCTTCAATGCTGTATCACGCTGGGCCCAGCTTGTTAGTTTTGTTTGGAGAATGTTAAATTATTACGGATAGTGATTTACGGGTCGTGTGTACTCTTGCAATAAAAGTGACACTCAGTAGAGCGGGCGTACAAGGCAACTGTAATATCATCACGACTGTGCCATTCTTCGGTAGTCCAACTTTATTACCTCTTGCGTCTTTGGCTGTGCGTTTTGCGACTACTGGGAAGGCTTCGCACAAACAAAACCTGCTTAAGACATCGAAGACTGTTGAAACGTACAACAAATGTCTAGTCTTGAAAGATCTTCACTTCAATTAAAACTCTGTTGTTTTCGCATAGATCTCTGAGATCTTTAAAACTCTCTCCGCAGCTGATGTTTTGATTCTCGAATTAGCAGCGTTCTGTTGCTTTTGCGTTTCCGGTCTCATTCCGACTTCCGTCATCGAGTGCCGCGGTTCACATAGAACGAAGTCACGTGGTACAAGTTTCCTCCCTTGTCCTTTCTTTTACTCGGCACTTCGTGCCTCGGTCGCCCTCCGGGCGACGACCTTCGGTCACCCTTCGGGCGACGTGCCGTGCGCCAGCGAGGATATGGCTTGCGGTTATTGATTTTCAAAAGTCGATCTGGGTCAGATAAGAAGCGAAGAAATCGTTTACAGTAGATTTATAAAGATCCCATTGGGCTAATTAATCGTGCCAAGCGACAGGTATAGACATTTTTCAAGGTAAGTAATTCATTTATTCACACGAAACTCCTCTGGACCCTGTGTACACTCCGCAGTGGCTTTCGTTGTTAAATAATCTGAACGACGATCGCTTCTCCGAAGTCCGTGATTGGATTACTAACGGTGTGGATGCATGTAACCAAGTTTTTTAGACCGTTTAAGGGTAGCTACAAAGGGAAGAATTACGAGTGCAGTACTCCACCGCGTTGTGTTCTCCCCAATCATATGTCATGCAAACCGTTTACCTCGTTTATATTTAATACGCTCATGGACCGTTTGCGTTCTGGGGCTATTTCCTTGTGGGGTAAAGTCGGAGAATGCACCCCTCCTCACCTCGTTTTACCCCTCACTGTAGAGCCAAGCAAGCCGCGTTTCTGTAACGATGACAGATTTCTTAATCTTTGGATTGAAGACCGTCCATTTTCCCTGGGTAGTGTCCAACATTTACCTAAGTATGTTCATAAAGGCTTTTACCAGACAGTGTGTGACGACAAGTCAGGATACGATCACATAAAACTTCACCCCAACAGTCGAACCTACTTTGGTTTCCAGTGGGGAGGCTGGTACTTTGTGAGTGAGTGTATCCCTTTTGGCTGGAAATCTTCCGCTTATGTCTATCATACAACTGGTCTTGTCGCTTCACATAGGCTTCGTTCGTGGAACATTCCTTCTTCATTGTACATTGACGATCGCCATAATGACCAACTGACATTTCCAGCTGGCTCCTTGCCATCCGCCTATCGAGCCCTCGCGTCAACGGATGAAGTGAATTTTGCTCTGGCCCGCGCGGGTATTTACCTCACGTGCTACGTCTTAACTTCCCTTGGCTACTTCATCGGCCTGGCTAAGTCTGAACTCACCCCTCAAAAGCAGGTGCCATACCTTGGGTTCATTATCGATTCAGAACGACAGGCGTTTATTTTGTTGCCGCATAAAAAGGAAAAGTTTATTCGACTCGTCAAAGAAATTTTGCCTCGCGATTGCTTAGATCTATTAACTCTGCAGAGGCTTAGCGGTAAATGCATGTCCATGAGTCTGACAGTTCCAGGCGCGAGGCTTTATGTTAACGAAATTAACCTAGCTATCTCTGGGGCTACCCGCTCTTCGCGGCCGGTGAAAATGTCTCCAGCTCTGAGGAAAGAAATTGAACACTGGCTCTTTCTTGCGTCTTGGGACGACTTTCTTCCCTGGCGGTCTGAAAAGCACACACATGTCAAGCTATTCTCCGACTCATCTCACTTTGCTTGGGGAGGTGCTCTAAGCCCAAATGCCATTGAGGTGAACGTCTATGATTACTGGGATGCCTCGGTATTACAGGCCGATATCGCTACAAAAGAGACCTTGGCTCTAAACAACGTCCTTGAGTCATTCGCGGATTCCATTAAAAACTCATGGGTCGACGCCTTCGTCGACAGCATGGTTCTGGTCCGTTCATTGACTTGGTAGGGCTCCCGTTCTCACTCGCTTTCAAACTCCTTGAAGAAACTGTTTAGCACGATGACGAAACTGAATATCGAATTGCACCTCACGTTTGTGCTTAGTTTTCAGAACCAAGCCGATGCCCCCTCACGACGCCTTACCCTGCAAGACGCTAAATTATGCCCATCCTTATGGGTAGTCGTACAAGAATTGTATGGCGGCGAGGATGGACACTCTGTCGACTTAATGGCGCGTCCCTCAAACGCTCAATCCGACTTATCAGGTGCTCAGTTACCGTTTTTCTCTGAGACTCTTCTGCCTGGATCCCTGGGAGTAAACGTATTCCCGCAGTCTCCTGACCTTTATGATGCGTCCATATTTAAGAACCCTTACGGGTTTCCACCGATCTGCCTTATACCTCACGTTATCCAGTATCTGCGAAGCTTGCAACTATCCTACACCATCGTGATTCCCGACGTATGTCCAAGGCGTTTTTGGTGGCCCTTGTTAGCGTCTACATGTTCGGTGCGACACCTTTTAGCCGTTGCCGGAACCGTTGGAGCTCTCCTCACGCCCTCCAGAATTGGGTTTTCAAACCATTGGCCTATCCCTTGGGATCTCTGGGTTTTCCGCATCGGACAGGAGTAGCTAGTGCACTGGGCGAGCAAAGGACATTTAACTGTTTTTGGATATGCCTCTTCCGTCCGATTCATAATTTCCTGTTATGTAAACTATTGAAACGAATGTTTTGAATAAATCATTCTTGACTAGAATGTCGGTTGACTGTTATTTTATAATCGCATTTATAATTATTATCTCTCCTTTTCTTTTGATTTTCTTTATGACCTACCTTTCGCTGTGCGAGCGTTTGTTCCGGTTGTGTCATGTCCCTCGTGCAGCTACCCTAACGACAATCTGTTCCTTTTTTGCCAAATGTGCGGCTACCGGAGGAAAACGAATTCCCAAAATGTTCCGACTTCTAAAATTTCAGTCGACCTTCAAGCCATAGATAACCGTTTAGAACAACTTAAAAGTACCTCCCTACAGTCAGCATACTCAAAACAGAAGTGTTCACTTCGCACAGAGTTCGAAAAATTCTTGGCATCTCTTCCGAATAGTAAAACCATCCTTTCAGCAAGCCCTACGGATATTAATCGTTTCTTGGCCTGGAAAGACCGGCATGATAAAACGGTAGTCCATAGTGATGGGTGTTCCGACTCCCACCTCCAAAGTACCGCCAAGTGCAAATGCCCTAAACGCCTGGCATTCAAAACAGTCGACTCCTACATCGGAAAACTACGAGCTATATTTAAGGAAACCGGACGCTGCGGTGAATGGAACTCTATGTTAGGCTCAGGCAATCCTGCCGCTTCGCCAGAAGTACAAAAAAAAAAAAAAGGCATCAACAGAGGAACCATTGCAAGCCCGCATCGCGCCAAAGCAAGCAGTCCCCCTATTCTTGCCAAAATTGTTGCTTCTGGCCCGGACATATTGTAAACAAACCATTGACAAGCTCAACAGCAGATAAACGTTTAAGGCTGTATTTGAAAGAGGCTCAGATTTACGAAGGAGAAACGCTACACAGCTTCCGTTCGGGCTCAGCTATAACTTTGGCCTTATCTGGCTCCAAGTTGGCGGATATAATGGCTCATGTTGGATGGAATAACAAGGAAACCGCTCTTTACTACATGAAGCTAGCAGAGGTGCTTCGTGTAGGCAGTCCCCCTCATTTGTTATCCGCAGATTCTTCCGCCACATCAGCCCTGACAGAGAACTACTTGGATCTTAACCGTCTAAAAAACTTTGTGTCCGCTTTTCCACCCACTCCCTAAGTTAATACTTAGTCTCGTTAACACATTTTGGGAGTTTTAGAATGGGGTGCTTTGAGTTTGGGGATGCTGAGAATGGGAATGCCTGGTGGTCTAGTGATTAAGGGACTTTAGGGCACTCTTTCAACCAAAGAGACTGTCGGTGCCCAATCTCAATACAGCGTGAGAGAGAGAACGCTGAGAATAAGGTACTATATTCTTTGCGTGTAACTGAGCTTGGGTGACCTGTGGTGCGAACCACCATGATACAAGGCTTCCATATACATGAAGTAGTGACTGTGCGATTTCATGTGATTTTCGTAAACAGGAATGGCGAGTAGCAAGAAGTGGACCTTACACCACTTAGTGGTATTTCTTCTCACTTTTCTGAGGTATGTGTACTTCTTTCACACAAAACAAATGAAAACGATATCGTACAGATACAGATTTTTGTAAGCTGTTACTCGAGCTTACCAAAAAAATAATGATAATAATAATAATAATGTCTTTACTCCGAGGTTCAATGATGTCTGATGATAACATAGAATGTTAGACTTACTCTAAGCAATGCATAGCAAGGTAAATACAGTCAAACCCCGTTAATACGGACGCTGAAGGGACCACAGAAGGTATTAACGGGGTGTCCGTATAAAGCAGGTCTTGTTATTAAAGAAAAACAAAAACGCCTTTAACAAAAATAATACCAAAGAAATAGAAGAGGACATATGCATCGTCAAATTTCACTTCTCGAACCTTCACAAAGTCGTCAATACTTGGCTTAAGGCCACGGAAACACTTAAAAATCGGTCTTTATAGATTACTTAATCAAAACCCTTCTCTGCATATCTTTTTCAATGCTAAAAATTGACGTCTACAAATCATCCTATCCGGTGTACTGTAGCCTATTCCAGGCTCCGAGATAGTCGAAAGATAGAAAGTGTGAACATGAAAATAAAACTGGAGAAAACTGAGGAGAGGAAGGGTGGCGAAGCCTGTCATAATTTCTTTAAATGGCTTGTTCCGGTATACCAGCTATCAGATTGGTTTGACAGAGGTTATATCAACACTTCTCAATGCAGCTTGTTTCTGTCACTCAGAAAGATGGTGTGGGGTGTCCAGGCGTGTGAAATAGAGGAATCCACAAACTTCTTTGTTCAATGAACGTATTTATGAGATTGCCCGCACATAGGAGCATCGAGAAAGGAACGGAAGACCTGCCTTGTGAACTTGGTGTGTGGAAAAGATGTTTTGCAACCCTGCCGACTGACTTTGGCAAAAGTTTGACATCTCAGCTGTATTCACGTTTGGAAAGACTCACATTATCTTTAGAAAAACAAGCTGGACTTTTAAAAATCTTTACTTAAAGAGCAATCATGACTGAGTCACAACGCAATTATTCTCCATAGCTGCATTCCATTTTTGGGAATTTAGATCTGTAAATCACTATCCGTGAAATTTTAAATGTGCTGTAAAAAAGAAAACTAATGAGCTTGGCCTAGCGTGACAAAATATGGCAAGAAACCATCACATTCATGGGCGAAAGAAAGTCACCCTTAGTTATTCAGATCTAGAAGGCACTTTGGAGAAAATTAAACAACTTAAAATGACAAAATCATTATGCGTGTCGTGACCTCTCAGCATGAAACAAGCAGCAAAAATCACATTTGCTCTGTTAAAACGTAGAACCCTCCAGAGCATAATCTACCCGCCAGAGAAAAAATTCATTCGAACAAGCAGCATTTGGTATGAGGTACATGTAATAATTGTGTGTTGCCTACCTACCCTCTTTTTACACTCTGAAGGGATTAGCCCCGCAAAGTTCTCCAAATCCTCAGCCTGACCAAAATGCCATTTTCTTCACCCTTTTAGACCAGGTCTCGGTCTCTAACATCCATGACAGGGGTCACAAATGTGATGTATGTGTTTACACAGGTGTAAATCACGTCATCATCCCTTAGAATATAACGTTGAATGGTATATTTCAGTTATTATTCACGTATAGGTCAGTTACCCCTCCCCCCTTAAACAGCTTTTTTGCACCATGGAATTGGCCCAATATTGTCCTTCTCGTCTGGGTTCTTTAGTCCTCATATTGCAAAGGCTTTGAAGTGGAATTGTGGCATGTATAAGAATTTTACTTTCACTAACACCAAATAATTTTTTTTTTTTTTTTCATGCTTTGCTTCTCAATTTCACATCATCCATTGGGTTAAAACTATAAATTGAATTCTAACTCCTCCTTTTCATAAAATTTAGAGTTCCATTTTCAGTTGCCTGTGTAGTATGCTTTCATATCCAGGCTGATGTTGGGGAGATTAGACTGTGTGACCAGCCAAAGGAATGTTTGTGTGTGAGGCAAGGAGCTGGTGCTGCTGCTTTACGCTAGTCCGCTATCCATTTCTCTCAGTGTTACCTTTCTACAGTTGTTTTTATATATATACGCCGTCCATAGTCCACGTTTCATACGTAGCCTGCATTTTATACCTAGTCCGTGTTTTATACCCAGTCTGCAGTCGATAGTTCGTAGTGGGCAGTCCTCATTTTATATTGACAGTTTTGAAAGGCAATTCAGTCACTCTGTGGGGAAAAATTAAACAATTTAGATAGGATAAATTTGTTTTGTTCAAAACTAGTGTAAAGTTTAGCATAATTGTGGCAAGAACTGGCGAAAAGATGTGGATCATGGAGATCCGTCCTGCTGCATTAACAGAGCTTGCCCTTTGCAGAGTGCTACCCAACCTCCTACCCCCTGGAAGTAACAAATTTAAATACAATACAACCAAATACAGTCAGTAGACCCATGAACACAGTGCCCCTCTATTGTTGTCATATGTTTGTCCATATGAAGCTGGCAAAATTAGCAAAATTTGGTTTTGAACATTCATTACTCTGCACAAAATTAACAATAAGTTCATGTGTCAGTATGTGTATGTTGAGATATTGAGCACGCAGGAAGTTTAGAGAGCATGAAAGAAGCATAAGAGTGCGCCTCAAGCAACTCTCGCGTCTATAAAAATATTTATAAACAATGGAAAGAACAAGGTTGATTTTACAGCTAGGATTTATTGCCAATATTTCAAAAGGCATGGCCTTTCTTCATATTGAGTATATATTCCTACATTGTAACTGTAAAATCAGCCTTGCTTCTTTTTGTTGTTAAGAAATTCAGTGTTAACACATTTAGTTAGATGATCCATTCCTGTGGCTGGTTTATTATACAATGTAGGAGGACAATGCCCTTGGGTGAGAGGCTGTCTGAAAAATAAAAAAGGGCAAATGCAGCATTTTGAGGACAAGGTCTAGCCAAGGTTATTAGCCGGGGGAGGAGGGTACTCTTATGTGGAGTATAATAATTATGGGGATGTGCTGCTGGTCATGGTATGGTTTTTGTTCTCTCTGTTCTAAACAGGGTATATAATTTTGCATGAGTCTAGCCTAAACAGGGTATGCAATTTCCCGGAAGGTCTGTCCTAAACAGTGTGCATGATTTTTACGCGTCTGTTCTAATTATAAACTGGGTGTTTCATGCACGATCGCTTTCGTCTTAGTGCAAACATTTGCAGATGTTTAGTATGTCATTTGCAAGACCAAGAAACTACCTTGAAGAAGCAATGACTGTAACATGATTTTCTCAGTTGCAATTGCCAACAAATGACTTTAAAACAACACCGCATGCATTTTGTCCTTTGTCCTTTGTCCTTTGTCCTAAACAGGGTAATAAAATTGAGGGAGTTGTCCTAAACAGGGTACTAAAATTGAGGGTGTTGTCCTAAACAGGGTATGTATTTTAGGAATTTTTTGTCCTAAACAGGGTCAGGGTTTCAAATCCTCAGCGGCTCACCTATACCCAAATATTGGTCAAGTTATTAACCTCTGAGAGTCCAGCAAACCAGAAAGGACAAGTTGAACTGACTGGAATTTTGTTAAGTTATAACATGACTCGACTGACAACCTCAGATGACTCAAACTGAATGCTTTATAGTGACTCATTTGTCTTTTTCTGCAGCTATTCTTGTTTCCATGCCACAAGGAAGGCGTTTAGCAATGTCAAAGATTCCATGCAGAAGGAATGGACAAACCATTCAGTAACCTTGGATCCACAACAGGTAAATTAAGAAAAAATGTTGTTTAAGGTAGATACATGTACAGTGTATACGTTATAGGTAAAATATGTTGTCTGGTGAAACCTGTATTCAACATACAGTGTATTAAGCTTAATTTTCTTCTAGGCCTTCTCAAACCTAGAAATGGGTTCCAGGGTCACAAAGGTACATACATACATACATACATACATGTTTTTTATTTGGAGTCTTATAAAAAAATTCCAAAAATTCCTAAAGTACCCCCCCCCCCTTCTCCCGAAATACACACACATTTCATTATTGCTGAAAGATACACAATGTACCTTTGACCTTAGCTTAGTTTTGATGTTTATGTTGCAAGTTTCATTTGTTTGGGAAAGACAAGTTAGTGTCATCCTTAGTGCAAAAGTTTTAGTCTGGCCTGAATTATATGCACCAGCCCCCTTCAGGCAAGTGTCCCCTTTCAAATAAGCGCCATCCCCCTCTTGACTCAAAATAATTAAAACATCTTGGCCACTTAATTGAGCATTTACAACTTATATCAAGTAACAAAGTACATGTTAGTAATTATATTGTTTGATTATTTTGTTGTTTTTATGTTTTCATACATGTAGAAAACATTTTTGGTTTTTGTTGCTTTTTCAAACAGGTGTGGGAAAACAGACATTTCTTCATAGATGAGGTGATAACGAATTTGCATGTACTTTTATAAGTGTTTCTATAAATTCTACCGGAAAATGCAAAATCCGACGGTGGACAGTAATTATTTATGCTAAGATAGAAACGGCCTCTTAATAATCCCTCTTACACCCCTTCCAAAAAAATATATTGAATGTATAGTCCCACAACTTATTTAAACGAAATTAGCCTTCAAGTGACCTACAACAGGCTTAACATATCAAATCTTGCAGAAAAAGCATAGCAAAGCATCCTTTCTAAAAGACAAAGGTCGTTGAATTTTAGGGAGAGTCCTTGAAAAATCCTTGAATTCCATTTTTCCTTGTAAAGTCCTTAAACTTCTGTGCAAGTCCTTGAAAGGTTCTTGATTTTCTTCAGCTTTGAATGTAGAAAAGTTTTGTTTAATTTTTTTTGGTCGTCCAAGACGGAATATGTCATAGCTCAGATCAGAGAAGTTAATGGTGATTTACATAAAGTGTTTTTATGTTTTATGTAAGAATTGACTATCAATTTAAGACAAGTGAACCGAAAAATGCATATGTTGGTGGAGCAAACAGTTCAAGGGTTAAAGTCCTGTTAGAATGGACTGGGAATGTGCAATTTCCTGTTAGGTGGTCCTTAAAAGAGGCCCTGCCGTCGGGGTGGGGGGGGGGGGGGGGGTCGCTCGTCTGAATTTTAAAACATCTCGTGTCGGTGTTTATAAATGCTTCATGTCGCTGTCGGAAAGTGAACGAAAATTCGTGGTCTTCGTCGGAATTTTAGAAAAGGGGACAGAAATGCGTTGCACAGAAACCATTACAATAGTGCAATTTCTCAGTTATTATGTCGAACGTATCGAACACCTATACATCGCCATTCACAACTGAGTGATCCGCGTTCAACATTTTAAGACTACACCTGTAACTGACCTGATAAATCGTGAAGGTACGGTGGTCTACTGTGTGAGAACGGTTGGAAGGTCGGTGGTTAGGATACCTGCTTCCTGTTCTCTTCACCGTCGTCAACGCCATGTTTCTTACAAGAAACTTAAGTCTGGATACATTGTCCCTCTCCACCTATAGTGGGTACCACGATCATAATGCTGGCAGGGGATTGAAAGCCTTGTGATGTTCTAACATCCCGTTCATGGAGATGTAGTATCTTTGAACTAGTTGCTTCACGCTACATTTAGGGAAGAAAGCGCCAGTTCGCTCATAACATTTACCTTTCCACCTTACAAATCAAGACGTGACGTGAGCAAAGCAAGCAAAGCATACAAGAGATGTAAAGAGTGCATAAAATTAAGGTATCAGCCACCCTTCAGGAGCGTCCGCGCGCAGATCGCTGTAGCGTTAGTTGTTTTTATAAAAACCCCTATAAACCATATATTTTTTAAAAGCTTAATAATTCCAGATTATGGATTTGAACTAACAAAAACGATTTACTTAAATGTGTTTCGAAATTGGAACGCTTTGTGTAAAAGTACACGTCTCTATAAATCATGTTCCACTCCCGCCGGAAATAAACGGAAGAAAACAATTATCACCGCATTCGCTTCTCAACACGTTCCACCAAAAAACCGTGTCTCAGATTTTTGACAAGTGCGTTTGTTTTTCTTTTATTAACAAATGAAGTTGGGGAACGCACTTAGTCAACACTCCCTGTGGAAAAAAAGCTCTAGCTTTAAAATGAAAAGGAGTATTAAAATTCGCAGACACGGTTTTGTAGAAGAGATATATGGCATCACTCTGGCCAAATTTTAGCCAAATTGATTGAAAGGCTGCCGACTTGGAGTTCAAAACGTACGAGTCGATCGGCAAAATTTGCGTTCGGAGATAAAATAGAAAATACATTTTTGGCGGCATCCTACCTGGAATGAGATTATAACACCTAAATGTTTATTCTGATTGATATCAGAGAGGGATCAATTTTCTCTAACAATAGGACTTTGACAGGTAACATGTAACAGGAACAAACTTTCGCGGCAAGCAAGTGAACAGTTTAATTCTCCGTTGGAAAACTTCCACTCTTTTACACCACGAGAAGCACGGTTTAATTCTTTCTCGAGCAAAAGTTTAGCCTCTTCTTCGATCTTTTTTTGTATGATCCGCCCAGGTGTTTTTGTTGTTCGGCGCCAGGCCAAGGAACTAAAAAAACTTTGAAGCCGTCGAATGTCCACCACCGATTGCTCGGAAGGCCAAGAACTGAGGCCCGGTTTATTCTCTTCTCTGAAGAATTAAAAACAGACTTTGTCTTGTGCGACGGACAGCTTTCATTCTCGCACTGGACGCTCCAGGTAGAACCAAGTCCATGCTTAGTAGCTACATTTTCCATGACTTGGACTCTTCCCTGGCAAAATCGACAAGATACAGACTCGTCCAGTTTCTCAAGCAGCTTTTCGCTCGATACGATAGCTCGACCGCTTATTGTTTTCCACGTTCCATCAACAGATGGGGTTGATGAGCTTAATTGGCTTTCTTCATCTGGCTCTTCAAGCTGGATTTTGGAGCGGCTTGCACTCTCAGCAACTGCAGCATTTTCGCTTTTCTGAATATCCAACCCCTCGAGCCACTTCTCTTGCTGATAAAATGAGCCTTTGTCGCTCTCTCCCAATTTTGCGGCCCATTCTTTGTCAAACTCGCTCTTCGATTTCTTTTTCGCTCTCGGTTTTGATGACGAAAACGGACACGATCTTTTCTTTTTTTTTTCGCGGCATTTTCACCGAAGGAAACGCTAAATCTAAAGGCTATAAACAAAGCGAAGACAATTTGCAAGTGTTGTGTCCAATCACGCACTCGGTATTACGTTACTAGTCCCGACCTATCCAATCGAACAAAACCGAACAAAAAACCAATCGAACCCAATCGAACTCCAATCGTTCGATTGGGTTGGGCAATCGAACAAAATCGAACGCCTATTTTGCTGTGAGTTCGATTTTCGAACCAATCGAACCAATATAATCGAACAAAATCGAACAACTGAGTAAAACACGTGGAATATAATCATTGTCAGCTTTTATTGAATAAACAGGAACTGAACATCATACTGCAAGAATGTCAATGTTCGAACAAAACAAAACAAATAAAAGGCAATTTCGATGACTGTTAAGGTACTGTGACTGTTAAAAGGAAATGCTTCTCAACAGAGAAAAATCGCACCATTTCAACAACAGCAACACAGGCAGTTGTGTTTAAAATTAGTATTATAATAAGCAGAAAGGACCTCGCTGCAGCCATTACTCTCTCCAGGTTCTCCAGAGTGGCCAAGAGTGACGTGGAGTGTTGGAGTGTTGGTAACCTTGAATGCTCTTCCCTTAGAGCCAATCTTCTTAAAGATAAAGAATTCTTCACCCACATCAACAGTAAAATTATATTCTTGGTAACCTTTTACACTGCATGTAATTTCAATACATGCAGTGTCCTCCCTCTCCTCCGTGTTTGACATTTCAGACATTTCAGTCCTAGGTTTCAGTGCTCAGCAAAAGCCGCGTAAAAAGGGAAGGGAGTTAGCGGTGATTTCGCTTTCACCTTCGGAATTTTCCAATACCACGTGCCTATCATGCGATGCGGCGTCCGTTAATCGAACGTTCGATTATACCAATCGTTCGGTAATCGAACGTTCGATTGTGTTCGATTGGCAAAATTTTATTGTGAATTCGATTATGTTCGATTGAGTTCAGCAATCGAACGATTGGTGTTCGATTGGGTTCGATTGCCGAACTGTTCGATTGGATAGGTCGGGACTAGTTAACAGGCAAGTTAATTGATATATGACACGGGTATAAAAGATCTTGTCAACGATCAATTAAGATAATTAACGATAAAAAATCTTTTACCCTCGATATCTTTGGACAGAAATAATATTTTCTTCTGACTTTTTTTTTAAAAGAAAGCTCTGAAGCATATCTATTTGAAAACTTTGAAACCTCAAATATGGAAAAATGGCAATTTTAAAGGTGGCTGATACCTTATGCTATGTGACGGACAACCTCATGCCCAGGTCTCCGAGGAGTTGTGCAGGGTTGCGTAAATGAAGTGTAACGCAGACGTTCTTAAGGTCACGAACGCCGACTGGAAGTAACTCACGCCAGTGTGAACATACTGCGCCTGTGTTTACATCCGTGAGGTCAGGTCGCCGATGCTAGAACGCCACTTTTTTAAGTTCAAGATAGAACGCGAGAATCTAGTACTCGAAAGTTCGGGTTTGGGTAGGAATCATTTGGTAACTTAATTGTTGACTTAAAACTAAGGACAATTCTTCTGCTATTCATTCGGCGTTTTCAGCGATGTAAACAACAGGTACAAAACAGTCTCTAACTCTATTTTTGGACTCTACTGGTTGACCCGGCTAGCTCAAGCTGGCTGCAGAACTGGAAAGATGGCAAAATTTTACGGTATTTTCGTAAGATTTACTCGATTTCTTGTCGATGCGAATCATCATCAAGTGAACTCACATCTTACTTAAGAAGGCCATTGATTATATATATCCTGAAAACGTTTTTTGCGAGTCTGTGACATTTGGCGCAATCGACTTTGAAAATGAATAGCAAACGAAATCTCATTTGTGGTTAATGGAAATACAAACAAAATGGACCGCTATCATGTATGGTAGTTTTTGTTCGCTTGATTTGTGTCTACACAACAATCAAATAGTACACGACGGCATTTCAAGCTTGGCGAATAAATTGGAAAGATGAGATGTTAATATGACAATGGGACAAAGAAAATGTACGAGTCCTCTTCAGCGACAAAGATCTTTCTGAAATTCGAAATTCTATGGGTGAAGACATTTCAAATAGCAAAAGTAAACACAGACAAGACGTACGTGACTCGCGTTATACCAAACACCATTCATTGCTTAAACTTCGCTTTTCGCGCCACAAACGCCGTACTCGATCCATACCAGGCTCAACCTTCCCGACGTCTGTGACCTCAAGAACGTCCGCTGTTTAAGCTTTCTAATGAGATGTAATGCCGGCGACGCGACTCTGGGCACTTAAGACTGAAACACCAACCCTCTGGGAGACTGTGACATTTGAGTAGAGGTTTGTGTTTACAAGAAAATATTACCCTGACACCCTGTATGTGGGTTGGTGTTTTAATCTGACTAGTGCAAAGTGTCCGCTGAGCTTAATTCACTCAATTATTACATGATTACATGAAACTTCATAGAAAGAACAGCAATTTACAACGACATGTCTAGGTATAAACATTATCTAAACTCTACTGATAATTAAAAGGTTACCCATTTTAGTTCATTTATCTGATTTCATATTTCCCATACATGCCTGGTCGAGGTGGTTGTGCACAACTAGAAACACAACTCTTAAGGTCTATCAAGAAATGTGCCAGGCATAACCCCCCACCCACCCACCCACCCATTTTGGACCGGATCCATGAACCACTTACATGTATATGAACCTGGTCCCTGGACCCTATTTTTGGTCTCTTCCCCCCCCCCCCCCCCCCCCCCCTTCCCTAAAAAAGGGAAATTAAGGAAGGACAAATTATTGATAAACATGATGCAAATATACTTGTTATTTATTTTGGTTTTTTATCCACTGTCACACACGGGTAAATTTCTTCATGCTGCAAAAGTTATTTATTGGGTAACATGGGTAGGGCAGAGGGGCATGATCCAGAACGAAAGTCGTTTTAACTGTGCATGTGTAAGGAGAAAAAGAAAACAGCAAAAAGAAAAAATATCCACAAAGCTGACCAAACATCTTACTAATCATTAGAATCACACAGCCTGGCTGCAAGCAAATGTATCAGACAGCATTGTGTACATAGGAGTAAATATTAATGTCAGTGGTCAACACTTTCAAACCTTTTCTTTGCACTATTACTTCATGTAGGTTGAAGCTGGCGTTAATGTTTATTGTTCATTTCTCCTTTTGACTGCTTTAAAAAAGTGTCCATTGACCCGTTCCAAAATGGGGGGTCCATGGAGCAGGGGCGCCTGGGTCCACGTTTTGTCCTCACCCGCTGACGTGAACCTGTTATTTCACACAGCAACATGCTGAGGTTTTCCTAGGTGCAATGGATACAACCTTCCTCCTGGCCTATGCTGTGGTAAGAATTATGCTTTTCAAATATGTAAAATACGTGATTGAAGTAGTCACTGGCTCGGACCATTTTAATTCCTTTTTGTCCCTTAAGTTAACAACAAAGTAAAGGAAAATCGCCTTACTTCCCCTTCTTTGTGGAGACCTTTACTTACATAACCAGCAGGGTCAAAAGCTTGCTTTTGACGGAATAGATTTTGAGAATAATATTGCCGAATGACAGTAACTATCTGCTGTTGCCGGCATTTTTTCGTGAAAATCTCTCGGCTACACATAGTGCGCATTAGTGCCTTGCGCTGAACAGAGTTTCACCAAAATCGCAAAGACCCAATTCAAGAAATTCAGCAGTTTCCAAATTTAGGTCATAATTTATGCGAAAATGATAAGCAAACTTTACGCGATTATATCTAATAAACTATGAGACTTATCCCTTTATTTTGGGGATCGTTATAACAAATGGGTCCTTGCAAGTCAGCAAAACGCTTTAGGGCCTTGTAAATGCGCGCGATTTCGAGCAAAGCAAACATATAGAAATTATAGTTTTCGCTATTTGTTGACGTTTGTCATCGTTGAGTCCTTCTCACAAAAAAAGCATTTTCTTAAAATTTCGTACTTTTTTTTTCCCTTAAAATTTTTTCAGGGCCACAATTGATTAACTAACTACCCGGATTCTGAATTTCATGGTCATTGAAAAACTGTGACATTACCTTCTATAAGCCCAAACTTGAGTAAACATTGAAGATTTTTAGCGTTTTGGCTGAGTTTGTGCTTTGGGAGTTGTCTATTGTTTCTAGTCTGTCATGATACAGCATTCTTGTTCAGCACGCGTGTAATGACCGCGCTTGGCTGACTTCCTAATGCTCAAATAGCTGTCAAATTCCCCGGGGTGGGACGAAAAAGAGGGCAAATGCCCCGTCCACCGTCAACACTGCAACATTTTTCATGATCGCACAGTCGAGTATAGTGCCATTTTAAGCATTTTTATGTGCGATTTTTTGTTTCAATTAACGCAATAGTGCTACTCTAATTAAGACTTCACGCCGTGACGACACCAGTTTATGGTTTTAGTATTGTTATAAAATCATTGACATTAAAATTAATAGTGGGCTTTAAAGTTATCTGTTATGAATATTTTTTCAAATAATATTAACAGAAATTTGATTCAATGACCAAAAAACGTTGATTCACGTCGATAGCTCCCGATAAGTAATTCTGGCTTGATAAGCAATTTAGAAATGCATGCATAAAATCGAGAACATACCTCTACAATCCTCTTCAATTTTTTCCTTGACAGATGAGCCAATCAGCTTGTTTTTTTTCAGTTAAATCCTCAGCGCAGTTATATTCTGATAGGAAACCGCGTGCGTGTCAAAAGTTTGGGGTTGGCCCTGGGCTTGACAAATGCCCGGCCCACGGGCAGCGCAAGACTTGCAAATGCCCCACCCCTGGGACTGACAAGGCGGACAAATGCCCCGCAGTAGCTGGGGGGGGGGGGGGGGGGTGCTGGGCGCATCTGGATTTGACTGATGCGTTAGTTCATTTCTGGTATATTCTAACTTTCCGCAGACAAGTTCCTCAAACAAATCGCATGTTTATGTTCCAATATTCGCTTCCTTCCGCGGTGCAAACACTGTATAAGACAATGTTCCTGTGCAATATCCCACGGCATCTAAAACTTTCTTTGCTGAAGAATACTTCTTAGTCAAATATTAGTCGGCTACCTTTTATAATCATACAACGATAACCTATTAAGAAGAAAAAGAAAGAATCGCACCTGGAATCTGAAGCCACCATTTGGTTGTTCTTCTAGACCTTTAACAGCCAAAAGCAACTTGGGAACGAGGCTGAGGTAACTTTACGCGGGAAATATCAACCTCGTACCCAGGCCCAGGCTACTTTCTCACTTTCTTGGAAGCTTTATTGATAATGACGTCACCTTTATTAGTACCGTAAAATTCCGAAAATAAGCCCCGGGGCTTATATTTTTCAAAGGCCCTTTTTGAGGGGCTTATGTACGGAGGGAAATTTGCGTTCCAAAATCGATTGGGTTAGCTACTTGTACTGGGAAGGAAATTTACCATTTTTGCTTTGTTTTACTTTGTACTCGAGGGAAAATTCCAAGTACAAGCCCGAGGGGCTTATATTCGGAGGGGCATTTTAACGGAGGATTCTTTGGGTAACGATTTTGGGGGGCTTATATTTGGAGGGGCTTACGGTATGTTCTCAACGTGTATTATTTTACAATCAGTGTCTAACAGTCTGCAGTCTGCGGTCTGCAAACGTCATACACCGTCTCACGATCGTGTTTTGGGCTACTGTTATGAATGAACATTGACAGATAAATAACTTAATTTCTTGAAAATTTTTATTCAAAAACCCATAAGTTAATCTTACAAGCAAGTCACATATAACACTAACTGGATCCTGGATCCGTTCACGCATGTTAAATCAGCTGAGCACATGGGAAAAAAATCACATATTATTTCAAATGCACATTTTGTGGTTTTTCTTTCACGCCAGTGTGTCAAAATGTAGAAAACATCCATGAAACCTTTCTAAACACAAAAATCCCCTTTTGAAAAGGTACTTTCTGTGACCATAGAGTACAGAATGTACCTCAGGTTTCTTCAGAAACCTCGCTGCCTCGGTTGGTTCAAAACTACCCTGCGAGCAGAGGCTACATTTTGGCGGTATGAGCTGGCGTGCGAAAAGTAGCTACTTTTCGAACGCAAGCTCATACCGCCAAAATGTAGCCTCTGCTCGCAGGGTAGTTCAAAACAAGCCAAGCGCTCTGATCCACCGTGAAGAAAGCAAGGTTGAATTCCTCGCAAGACAGTTTCATAGCGAAAAGCTCTCGTTTGTCCACAAAAAGGAATTTGAGCTCTCTTTTGAACTTTCTCTTTCCACTTGTGTCTTTTATCGGCGTATTTTCAATCTTGAAGTGCAAAACGTTAGTCTTGAAAACCACGACATGATGACACACGCCAGCCCATTTGACTTTTGTGAGGGAGGGGGATATAGGTGATTTAGTTTGGGTAAGAATTTTTTCCCCAGACCTCTAGTTAGAAATTTTTTCCTGTCATATAACGGTGTAAGATTTTTTCTTAGCATTATATACGTCATGAGGGACGCACGTACACATACGAACATCAGATCTTCATAATTTAACCAATGGGACAAGGGCACCCAATGACTGTTTTCTGTAAAATGTCTGTTCGGGGAAGCAGATGTTGCCGAGAATTCTCTATTACTTTACAATGGCTGAAAACTTTTAGAAAACTGTGCCATTCATGTACAATTTTTGAACGTTATCTAATAAATTCCCTGTGATTTTATAAAGCTTAATTTTTCACATTTCACTCCTCATGTAAGGCTATTTTTTGTAGAAAAAAGGAAACCTAAAGTTTTTGGATTCAAATAATAATTGTTATGTGATAGAGGTAGGACTCAGTAAAAGTCTCACTTTTGTAATACGTTCTATTGCATCTCTAAATTTTCTGGAAAATAGTGCCGAAGCCCTTGTAACTTCAAAGAGACTCAAGTTCCCCTACCAAGACCGAACAGATAAAAATTTTATAGCGCTGCTTAGAATGTATTTTAGAGATCCAAAATGTGAAAAGCCTAAAATGTGTTTGCAATGTACAAATGTATTTAGGAGAAAACTGTCGTTGGGCTCCCCTGATGGGATTCATGTCTTCCCCAAACCTTTCAACTCACTGCAACTGCAAGTTACCCATGTAAATGACTGCAAATTAAGGCAGCGCTGTTTACTTAACCAGTGCACAATCACAATAAAGTGGTGAAGTTGATGAAGATTATGAATCTGATAAAAAAAAAGAGTGAGAGAGGAGAGTGGCAATTTTGACGAATCTGGTAAAAATGGACCAGAGAACCTGCGAGCAATAGTCAAAAGCGCAATTCTGGCAAAAAAATTACATCGTGGGGCTCCTTTGCCAACAACAAACTTTGACTAATTTTTTGCCAAATTCATCATTTTTGTCCGAACCGCTTTATTTACCAAATCATTTGTACATTTTGACATTTTTTCACCAAATTTGCCATCACTTGTCAAGGGGCTCCTTTGCCACTTTTGTGAATTTGTGCAAACTCTTTGGCAAATTCCTGCCAAATTTGCCATTTCCCCAAATTCACCATACATGTATCCGTCAAAATTTTCCACTGTAATGGGGTCCGTTTGCCACTTCAAGTTTGAATTTTTGCTAACGCTTTGGCTAATCTTCACCAAATTCGCCATTTTGCCAAATTTACATGTACCATATTCGTCTAAATTGCCACTTGTTATAAAACCCTGTTGCCAAATCATTTGAATATTCACTGAACATCGACAAAATTGATTTTCGATAAGTTCCCCTTTTTCTGTAGCACGTGCATTTCTGGACATAATTATCTCGTAGCACCACAAGAAAACCCTTCCTGAATTGGGACTGGACCTCTCTCCTTATCATATATAACCCTCTCCTGGGACCTAACCTGATCAGTTTACATCACAAAGTTCAAGAGATTTGTCTGAACAAAATATCTGAATTTCAAATTCATTTTTACTCTGATGTTTGCAACTCTTTCAATTAATGAATGAATGACCAACTTTGTTAACGTGTCAAAATCTTCTAGCTGGCCACAAGTAGCCTACTAATCGCGGACACCTAAAGAAAATGCTAACGTAACAAGTGCAAGTTAAATAAAAAGAAAAGAAGAAAACAGACTAAATAGATGAAGGTGTCTGGTCATTATTTAATAGTAATGATATATTAACTAACGTAGATCTGGAACTCTAACATTTAAGGATTTGGTTATCTTCATGCAAAGTAAGAAGTTAATTAACCATGCTACTAAATAAGTTACCTAAAACATTTTTACAGAACATAAAATCAGGAATGAGAGAATTCATAGCTCATATGCAATCAGCCTGAGGTAAAACAAATAACATGAATGTGTTTTTTTCCATTTTTGCCACAGGGTCTATATATAAGTGGAATTTTAGGAGACAGGTATGGATGGTTTCCTACTAATCATTTGCATACAATTATTAGTTCATCGTAAAATACTTTTGACAAGTGTCACCACCTTTTTAATACAGTTGTTTAAACTTGCAACGTAATAAACATTTTTGGTCGCCAGATGGCATTAAGAAGTCATCAAAATTTTTCCTTTTCTTTACAGGTCTCATGAAAAGAAAACATTATTATGAATATTTTATACTCATGCAAAATCAGGCTTGCTCCAGCGATGGCAAAATCTCGTATTTGTTTGCTGCGACTGCCAGGCCACTTAAACCTGGTTTCCATATGATTGTCTGGATCATCCCGATCGCCTCAATCATTTCAAAAAATTTGGAGACGATCTGAACGACTGTGACGATTGTTAGTTTCCATATAATCGTCTCCATCGCCTCAAAGATAAGAGACGCAGGGTCGTCAGCGATGTCTCTGGGTCAGACAATAGACTTTTTATGCTCGTTTCGCAAACAAGCCCAACGTAATGATGGATTTTAATCGCAAAGTAAACCTTGTGCTTTGCTATTTGCTTTTTCTCTCGATTTTGTGGCGTCGAGAAGCTAGAAACGTTCCACGAAGACATAGTATCACCTCGAGAACTTCTCACTTTCTTGTTAACCGAATATGGTGTCCGATCTTTTTTGTGTTTTTACTGCGAGCTAGATACGCTCAGGACAAAGAAGTCCAGTTTACAGTCAGTCAAAGCGGTTACTCACATGCAGACCCGTTTTCAAGTGAATTCAAGCAACTGAAAGCATAAGCAGTTTATTTGACCGGACCACGTGCATTCATAGTGCAATGCCGACCGACTCGTCTCAAACTTCTTCAGCAGCGGCAATGCCGCAACTGCAATAATCAGTGTTCCTTCAAATTTTCCAGGACCAAGCGCTTTAGTTTGCCGAGTAGGTCTCACCAGTAACTGGGAATTTTTTAAAGAACAATGGCAGGATTACAGAGTGGCAACAGGTCTAGATCAAAAGAGTCAAGCGATTCGTGTAGTGATCTTCCGTTGAGTTATGGACTGTCTCCAGATCTTTCTGAATCTTGGCACTGAAGAAATCAGACAATTGTCTGCACTAGAAGTTTATTTTCTACCCAAAAGAAATGTGGTGTAAGAAAAGTACGTTTTCAATTCCTGTATTCAAACACCTGAGGAGACAATTGACAGCTATGTCAATAGGTTGAGGAACCTAGCATCCTCTTGCCAGTTTGGAACACTCACTGAGGAGATGATTCGTGGTAGGCTTGTTATTTGCATACAGGATAACGACACAAAAGCTAGATTGCTCAGGGAGAAAGATTTATCTTTGAATAAGGCCTTTGACGTGTGCAAATCAACTGAGATTACAAACAAGCAGCTTAAGTCGCTTCAGCACAAGAGCAAACAGTCGAATGAAGAGCTTCACCTACATGTATTCAAGACAAGTAAAACCAAGAAAAGCAAGAAACCGAGACCTTCCAATCCGGGCAATACAACTAAAGGTCCAAAAAAACGTGGAAATGCAATTTTTGTGGCCAGGCCAAATGGCATTCAAAGCCCACCGATTGCCCAGCTTATGGTCAGCAATGTAGAATTTGCAAGAAGATGAATCACTTCAGCAAAGTGTGTTTGTCAAGTAAAGATAACAGAGAAAAGGTCCATTTTGCAGAAGAGGCAGAAGTCGATGATTATGATTCAGACGAATCCTTACTGAAGAAGATAGAAGAAATTTCTGCAGTTAAAGGGCATGGAACGCAAATGACATCCAGTATTACATTCTGATAGATGGTGATGAGAAAGTAGTGTCAGTTAGACACTGGTTCCACCTGCAGTGTGATCAGTTTCAAAGATCTAGTTCAGCTGTTACAAGATGGCAATCCTCCTCTAAACATCTCCAAATCCACGCTCAAATTGTTTGATGGTACCCCGATGCAACCAGTTGGTGTAACCACCCTTATCGTAGTAAGAAGAAGAAAACACTACGACCTGCAATTCCGAGTAGTAGAGAGCCCTAATAAGCTCCTTCTTTCAGCTGAGACCTGTGTGCAGTTGGGTCTTCTTAAGGTGGAGATAGAACCATACGAAGAGGTCCACTCCTTGGAAAGGATGTGTTTGAAGGACTAGGACATGTTGGGGACACAGCCATTATCACTGATCCTAAGGTAAAGCCCATACAGCGCTCTCAGCGCCAGTCCCAATTGTCCTCAGAGATAAAGTTAAAGCAAAACTGGAGGACTTAGCAAAGGAATCGTGGAAGAGGTCAACATACCAACAGAATGGATTAGCTGCATAGTTGTAGTCAGCACGCCAAGCAAGACAAGAATTTGTCTTGATCCCCAAGATCTGAATAAAACAGTTATTCGCCCCAAGAACCAAATGTCAACTCTGGATGAATTACTACCAAAGCTCAGTGAAGCGAAGGTGTTCAGTACATATGAATGCTAAGGATGGATTCTATCAGGTTGGATTAGATGAGCAGAGCAGTCTGAAGACCACATTCTGGACACCATTTGGTCGCAACGAGTAACTGAGGTTACCTTTTGGAATCAATTTAGCTTCAGAAGGGTTTGAGCATAAACTGCATGAGAAGCTGGATGGTCTTCCTGCATGGTGTAGCAGTGATAAGGGATGATATATTGGTGATGGGCTTGGAGAAAATGAAGATGAAGCCAAGAGAAATTATGACGAAAACTTAACCCGCCTACTTGAGCAGGCTCGCAAAGCCAACCTATGCTTAAACAGCAGCAAGATGAATCTTCGTAAGACTAAAGTCAAATTCATGGGTCACCTAATTACGAAAGATGGTCTAAAGCCCGAGCCGGAAAAGATCAAAGCTGTTCAGGAAATGCCAAGGCCCACGTCTAAGAATAAGCTGCTAGGGTTGCTGGGATTTGTAAACTATTTATGTAAGTTTCTCCCGAAGCTGTCAGAAGATGTCCAGCCACTGAGAGAAATGACCGCGAAAGAAGCAAAGTTCATCTAGTCACAGCAACATGAGACAGCATTCAAGGAAGTACGAGAGCTTGTAGTCAAACCTTCTGTGCTCAAATATTATGATGTACAAGAACCAGTGGTGGTGCAGTGTGATGCCAGTGAAAATGGGTTAGGAGCAGCTCTTCTGCAAAACGGCCAAGCCGTTGCTTTCGCCTCACGATCTTTATCACAGACTGAAAGATAGTACGCCCAGATAGAGAAGTGTTTGGCTATTGTCTTCTCCTGTGAAAGATTTTATAATCAGTACCTTGCTGGTCGTGAGAAAATTACAGTTGAAACTGACCACAAGCCATTGCAGAGCATCTTTCGAAAGTCCATTTTTTCTGCTCCATGTTACCTGCATTATACTACTAACGCTGTAACTCCTCAATCTTCATGTTAACTATAAGCCTGGCACTCAGATGTTTATTGCCGATCGCTTATCCAGAGCCTATATAAATATATAAATAAATAAAGCCTTTATTTAAAGAGGGTAGCACTTAATAGCCAAAGGCTAATAAACTTGTGGCCCTCATAAAATACACAACTATTTACAATCTAATAAATATTGTAAGCTAAAATATATAAACAATTAAAATAAAACAGATTCGATTAGTAAAAGTAAAAAAAATTATTAAATGATAAAATGATGCAAACATTGTTGTTCCTTAAAAATCTTGGCAAACATGTTCTTTTTAAAACATGCTACAGAATCTAGTTTCCTAATTTCAATTGGTGTACCATTCCACAGTCTTGTTGCCAAAACAGCGAAAGAGCGTCCACCCTCTGTTTCTCTTCTATATTTAGCACAAACAGCATTAATGCTTGAATATCTAGTGTTGCGGGAGTGCCGCTTATTATTCAAAATTAAGTGTTCATTTAGATAATTCAGCAAATACCCATTAATTCGCTTATACATTATTATGCATTTATCTATCTTATGTTGCTCATAAAACGGAATCCAACCTAGCTTGTTAAACAAAGCAACTGATGGTGTCATGCGATCGGCATAAGAAATAACGCGTGCCGCACGTTTTTGCAATCTTAAGACCCTATAAACCGACTCTTTATCACAATTTGTCCAAACAACGTTAGCGTAAGACATAACAGGGCGAATAATGCTATTATAAAACTGAAATCGCTGTTTAAGAGGTAGACAGGCTCGAATCTTACGCAGTATTGCGATTCTAGAGGCCAACATTTTACATACTTTCTCAATATGTTCATCAAATGACAATTTGCTGTCAATTTCTACGCCTAATAAGGTAGCACAATCCACATTACTGAGCTGTTTTCCGTTTACGAAAACATCTATGTCACTTCCATTTATGTTAGCCACACATCTTTTCCCAGTGATCACTGAAAGCTACAGTGAAGACTCAAGTATTTGCCGTTGAGCTCGAGACACTCAACTCTTTCGACTCCATTAAAATAACCCCTGAGAGGTTAACACAGATGCAAAAAGCCACAGCCCAAGACTTAGCCTTAGAAACCCTTAAGACAACAGTAGTTACCGGCTGGCCTGAGAGGAAAGTACAACTGCCAATACAAGTGAGAGGTTTTTGGAATTACAGAGAAGGGATTTCTCCCCCCAATGGGTTTTTGTTCAAAACCCAAAGAGTGATAGTCCCTAAAGCCACGAGACCTGAGATACTTTCCAGGATCCATTCAAGTCACCAAAGCCCTTGTTGAGAGATGTTTAGTATTTACCGAATTAAAAAACCAATAATGCGAGTCAGCCAATGTAGTCTCACTAAATTCCTGACAGTCGTTGGAGTAAAGTAGCTACAGATTTCTTCTCATTAGTGAAAGCACCAAGAACTACATCACAGTTGTAGACTATTTCTCAGATTTAATTGAAGTTAGTGAACTGCAGAACACTACTTCCACTTCAGTCAACAGGCCCTAAAAGAGCATTTTAGCAGACATGGTATCCAAGATACTGTGGTTTCAGACAATAAATCCCAGTTCAGCAGCCACGAATTTCATGAGTTTTCACTCTCCTGGGAATTTAATCATGACACATCTTCACGTCACTATCCAAAGAGTAATGTTAAAGTGGAATTGTCTGTAAAGATTGTCAAGCAGCTTTTCAAGAAAGCAGATCGAGCGTGACAAGAAAGGTCCCTAGCTAGCCTTACTCAACTATCGTAACACCTCCGCAGAAGGTGTAAGTGAAAGCCGCGCTCAGAGGCTTATGTCAAGGAGGACTCGTACCTTCTTGCCTACCACCGCAAGTCTGCTGCGTCCTACAGTAAATCACAGCTCTGTTGATAGTCTTCAACTGAAAAGACAAAAGGCCACCTTCTACCATGTCAGACACATCTTGGAGTTGCCAGAGCTGGAAATTGGACCGAAAGTGAGAGTCGCACCCCTTCGTAAGAATCAAACATGGAAGCAAGGAACCTGCACTGAGAAGCTTTCAGACAGATCATACGTAGTTCAGTTGGGTGGCATGAAATTAAGAAGAAACAGGAAGTTTCTGAAACCTGCAAGGGAACCGTCAGTACAAGTAAAGCCAGATTCCAACCTTGACAATGATGTTCGTAGAGAACCTGTGCGGTGCTGTTCCTGAGGAGACAAAGGTTTCAGTACCTTGTATCCAGACAAGGACCCGCAGCATTCGTCCGCCAGTAAGATTCAAGGATTTTGACATGGAACGTTGAGCTTGTTAGAACTTTGAACTTTTGTTTTTTTTCCTGGAAGTTAAGAGAGGACAGAACTTCTTTATAGATAGTTTAACACCGTGTCACTAGCCATGTGTTCTGATTTTAAATTTAGTAAAACCTCGTTTATATTACTTTTGTTAAGAAAGGGGAACTGTTACGTATATAGTTGTTCTTACCATATTTCGGAATTGTACGTTTGCATAAACTAGGATGCATCTTACATGAGGTAGGCATTAACAGCATGGCATCAGGATACGTTTGCGTTTCGTGTTAACCGAGTAAATACCGGGTGTGTTCCTTTCGACGAATCCAAAAACGGATTTTTGACCCTAGATTTGCCAGATTTCGCGGTCGAAAGGAACGTGAAATCCGAAATTGGATTTGTAACCTTGGTAACCTTTCGCCAACGCGTGCAATATGCACGGCAGCCTCTCAAAAAATTACGTCTTTTCTACTGTTTGACAAATTATGCGATTATACCGTGCAGAATTTAGTGGTCGGCAGTTCGAATAGCGACGATGGAACATATAAAACAGACAAAGAAAGAAGCCCATTAAAATTAAAAATTATCTAAAGAATGTCGGCCAGTTTGATCCAGTTCCATAGCTCGGACTTTTTTATGTAACACGATCGAGTGCCTGTCGCGTCTACAAGCGAGTTTGTAGTTAGATAGCAGTTCATTTGTTACTTACTTATTTCTGATTTCAAGCAATCTTTAGAGACAAATGGTTAGTATATGGATATTTTGATGTACCAGGAACAATCTTCTAATGTTTTCAGATGTTTTGCGGTAAATGACAGCAACGAGGAAACTCTACGGCCTCAATGGGAATACTTCAACTAGAAATACCGCTGATACCGCTGATTAATTTCGTATCCACTGTGAATGGAACAGCGTAGATCACCAATCCGTTAATCTGGGTTCGGATTCTTCGGATTTCAAATCCAATGAATCCTTTTTCAAAAAGGATTCACCAGATCAAAAATCCAGATTTGGATTTGCCGAAAGGAACGCGAAATCCGTTCTTAGATCTAAAATCCGTTTTTGGATTCACCGAAAGGAACACACCCACTATTTACAGACAAAACATCAAATCGACTGGGAGTCTGCGACATGTATTGCATATTCAACAAACTACTATCAACTACTCATGTTAGAAAGTTGGTTTTACTAACTTAGAAGAAACGCCACTGAATTGTGGTCAACAGTTACCGGCACCGTACGAACAACTTATTGATGGACTCAAGCAAAACTAAATACGGGAGAACGACTGGACAACTGTGAATTTGACTAACAATTAACGACCGTTTAACTGTGACAATGATCGGATCAAAACGCACCAATGACATTACAACTCTTCATAGCCAATGACATCATGGCTTAACTGACAGACGACCAATAACGCCGTAACTTAATTGACCAATCAGATCAATAACCAGAGTTTAATACCATCAACTGACATGATCCAAATCACTTTGACTCCGAAGATGAGTACCGCACAGGTTGTTGAAACGTCAGTCACTATCAAGAACAGTCCTATTCAGGACTACGTTCACCGGACGATCATACTCAACCTACTCATGAAAGATGTAAATAACCAGCTACCCCTTAATTTGTTCTTCCTTTTAAGACTTTGTTCTTCCACAATAGCAACAGAAATACGTGTCACGTTCTGTCGATCACGAAGGAAGATCACTTCAAGACGCAATCGGCCATGCTGTTACTAACTGTCATTCTCTTTTCTCAACGTGGCAAAAAAAAAGATTTTTAACTCTAAAACCCACGCTATAGATAGCTAGCCCTTGAAAAAAACTGTTTGGTCACTTTTGTGTCACCTAACTGAAAGAAATTTTGTGCAGTTTGAAAAGCCTTGGGAAAAGTAGCATTAGTAAAATATGCAAGTCAGGAAAATCTTCACAGTAGAATGAACAACCTAAGTGGTTGAAGAAGAGCTGAACAGATTTGGGCTTGACCAGGAATCAAACTCTGACCTTTGCGATGAGCAGGATACAACGGTGTATCCATTGAGCAAATCAAGCCATCTGGAGAGCAAGCCATTGTGCGTTGTTAATATACCCAATGGTGGAATTGAAATAAATTAAAATGATTATAGATATGAAATGAATCATATTTGAACGTCGGATAGAGATTAGAAAGTGAACATGATCTTCACGGTAGAATGAACAACCTAAGCGGTTGAAGGGCAACCTAAAAAAAATCAGGCATGACCAGGAATCAAACCTTGACCTTTGTGATGACTGGATGCAGCACTCTAACCATTGAGTTCATTAAGCCAACTGGAGAGCAAGCCATTGTGTGAGTTCATAATATACTAATATACTGTTATTATCTCGTATCTATTTTTGTGTTTCAGGCTTAACTTAACAAGAGTCTTAGCCTTTGGAATGTGTTCTTCTGCTGTTATGGTAAATTACTGATAATTATACACAGCAGATTTTATTTATTTATTTATTTATTTTATTCTTTTTACTTTTATTTTTTCTCTATCTCCTCATTCAAACCTTCCTTACCAAAAATTCCTTATCTAGGATCTTTTATTTGTTTACATGTTGTACTGTAGGTAAAGTCTATTCTTAGGTGAAACCAATAGTCAACCTGCCTTTTAGGGTTAGCTTTTGGCTGGAAGGTTCTAACCCTGTTACCCAACAATTATTTATTGTTTGATGATTCGTTTAACCTTAGAATGGATGTCACCAACACCTTATAATAATATTTTTATATCAAATGACCCATCCCATGTTGAAGGCAGAAAAAATAAAAAAAATACTGAGATCTTGCAACGTCGATGTAACTGCGTTGTATCATTCATACTTTATCTGAATGCTGTGTTCAACTTTTGTCAGGTATTTATGTTTGGAACTGTCAGCAAATGGATTGGAGTTTATAACATTTGGTATTATGGAGTGTTTATGGCACTGAATGGTAACTAAATCCTCTCTTTATTGTATTGACTGTAAAAGTAACGTCAATTTGATTGTTCAGATACATCACTGATTATAGAATATGCTTTGATTGTGTAAACATTACTGTTCTCTTAGGGGATTTTTCTGTGTGGGAGGTGTATGTGTACTTTTATTTTTTAAATTTACAGCACATTTAAGATAAGAATAATCTGTATTTTATATTAATTTCAGGTTTGTTTCAATCTACTGGTTGGCCTTGTGTAGTGGCAGTCATGGGAAACTGGTTTGGGAAATCAAGGTATTGTACAACTAGTCAGAGATTTAATAACATGAAAAATTGATATTATAAGTTTTACACACAGCTGTTAGGTACATAAAGCCTTAACCTCCTAAACAGTTACGCCAGTCAACAGAGCAAGTAGAAACACCAGCACACGATCCAAGAACAAAAACAAACAAACAAGAACAACGTCCACGGAGCAAAGGTGTTTGGGTAAAGACAGAGCCTTCTTGCCTACAATCGGCAACAAAATTGTTGAGACATTGTACTCAAATAGTGTAACTACAGAGAACAAAAGAATCCACACCCCTTCCCCCTACCCTTCATTCAAAGTTGGGGTGTTTGTTGTTTTCTATAGGTAGCATCAACAGCGGCACAATATTGCATGGAGGGGATGGGGAAGGAAAAGCTTTATTTTCCCCTCTGGAAGTCAGTAAAGCGTCAGAAAGCCCATTTAGGGCGAAGTGTTTCAACTAATTTTGTCGCCGATTGTATGTGTGCACAGCTCACTAAGCGATACAATAAGTGAACAAAACAGAATAATGCCTAAGTTTGCAACTGTCTCTCTTCCTGTGTCTTATAAGGCCAGGGTCTTGATGGGGCATACTGATACAATACAAAGTCCTTGAGGTATCGTGGAGGGCGGCGATCGCATGTCGATCGTGGGGCTGGACAATCTGCGAGCCATGGAAAAAAAATAAAGTTTTGTGAAATTGCAAATACATGAAAAATGTTTTGTGCGTAGTTCCCTTTGGGGTTGTGAGGTTTTGCTGCTGGAATAGTTGCAGAATTAAGCAGTCTTGGTCGACTTTCATTGATTAGGGTTGACTAGGGTTAAGAACTCATTTGACGGATTAGGCTTAAGCGCCGTTTAGGGTTAAATACTCATTTACAACAGTTAGCTTTCAGTTATTTTTTCGATGCTACTGCTTTTTCGATTTTTTGTAATTTTTTTCGCATGGGTCACTGGCTTGCCGTGTGTCCTAACTCGTCGACTGTTTTGGTTCGACGTCTTGGTCTGGCTGGTTGCAGAGATTAATTTCTTGTGTCCCCGCCCCATGTGAGAAATCTGAGAAGTGAATAAGATCCTCGTAGATGACTGCAGAAGTACAAATTAATTCTAAAACATAGTACTCTATTTCAATACTTGGGTTTTTTTGCAAACTAATCAAAATTCAATCCCTAACTTGGAGTTATCTACCAGTAGCTTGCTCGTGATAATGCAAGACTTTTCCGTTTTCTGAAAAAAATTGAAACTACCGTCGTAGAGCACTTCAAACAATTAACCACAGACGATCTGCCTTACTCGAGAAGGTCCACTTCATTTTGCAAACTGCAGTCAAGGACTCAAAGAAAAAAGAAAAAGTTCCTCTAGCTGCTCTTCTGACCATTTGGGAGTTAAACCAAAACGTCACATAAAAAGTCACTTTTTGTTCTTTTAAATTAACTTTAGTGCGATCATTTTAACGTGCTCACTCTGTCAAATGTTGACAAACTTTCCTGGATTTGAATATTTCCTAACCATGAACCATCTCCAAGTTCACAGAAGAGAAAGAAAAAAATTGTCATTTTTATTGTTATATTAATTACTCTCTCCGTAAAACTTATAGTCCTGCAATAACAGCAAAAAAATGGAGCAGAGTTCTTGTTTTGCTGAGGAAACTTATTTTTTATTTTTGATATTCTCATTGCTGTCTTACCCATGACTCCCTTCACTTACCACTTGAAATGGATAGCTTGTTCACAGGCTATCACCATTGTGACATCCAGTAAACTTCCTTTATTTCTTCTTATTTCCTTTGTGTCTTTCCATCAAAGCTTACAGCTTGAATTATGTTTCTTGTGAGCTTTTTAGCAGACTCTATGAGAGTGGCCACAATTGTTTAACAATGATGCCTTCAATTCACTTATTCCACATTTGCGCGGATAAATGTCTATTCTTGTGTTTAGAAGGCTACGAAACCCCAGCGTGGTTCTAAAGAGATAGGGGGAATTTAGACGCTTCAGGCTGACAGGAAAACACAAAAGCTTGGTTTTCCAATTGGTGTTTAATACACTAAGGGTTCGTTTCTTTACTAAAATCCGAGATCGGATCAAAAATCCGGATCATTAGGATTTTTTGTTAAGAACAGAAACGATGAATCCAAAAAAGGATTGTTTTTCATTCATTTCCATAGAAACGACCCACAATATCGACGGTATCCTGGAGAGAGAATAACACGGCTTCAGATAATGTTGCCAATTTGCTGATCTTTCCTTGTATTCGGGACGGTTAGCTCAAGGATACTGCTTTAGACGGGCCAAGTGAAGATGTGTCTTGAAATAAGATATCTGCTTGAAAAGTAAAACATCGCAAGACGCGCCGGCGAAGTTGTGTTACAGTTTTGTCTCGATTTGTCCCTGTGAACTAGTACAATGCAGGTCCTGTTTGTATTGGGATTTTACCATTCCTATAAAATCGATCGTTCAATCCATGCCTCGAGTTCAAAAATGGCCGTAAAGATGAGCGGTGTTGTCAAACAGCTGCTGTATGTGTTAAAATTGTTTCGAGTTACCGCTGGCTGCATTCACTCTTTTCGGATCCGGAGAAAAGAAACGTTTCGGATCATGTATCCAAAGTATCCGGTTTTGGATATGATCCGAAGAATCCACCTCCGTTGTGGATCGTTTGGATCAATAATCCATTTTTGGATTTTAGCAAAGAAACGAAATATCCGTTTTCGGATTAAAAATCCGGATTTGGATTTTAGTAAAGAAACGCACCCTAAATATCAAATTTTCATGTCGCATGTTCAGTTTTCCTTATGTGACTTATTAGAAGATTATTTGGTTAAAATATGTTTCTAGAGTGAGAGTGAGGGGGCAAGGTAGAGGTTTGTCCGGAGAACTCATACAGCTATACCTGAGACATGAAACATTCAGACTCTCTGCTTGTCTAAAAAGCTCAGGTTATCATTGTTGATATTCTATTTTTAGCCGAGGAATTGTGTTTGGATTGTGGAGTGCTAATGCCTCTGTTGGAAATATTCTAGGAGCATTGCAAGTAAGCTATGTGTAGTATGTTTTTCTAGTTCCCTCTGCTGAAAAATTTGTGCATTCTTAGGTTTGCAATATTTTAGTATCATTCTCCCCTTAATTCACAAATTGTGAAGAATATTAATGAAAGGATAAAGCAGCTCCTTTAGAATTCTTCCTCACAAAGTTTAACTTTAGTGTTAAGTACTAGGAGGACAGATGGAATACCATGTTAATCAAACCAATCAGCCTCACGAGCTGCCCAAGAAAAAGTGAAATATTGTTCTGGACAACTTGCTGGGAATCTGGGAATTGCAAAAATTAATTGCCTGGCGAGAAACAGCAGCCTCCTCAGTCGTAAATAAAGCCCCCCCCCCCCCCCCCCCCCCTAAAAATAAATTAAGTGCCATGATTATGGTATGTTAGAAAAGAGACGTAGAAATTTAGACTGCGTTTAGTACTTTGTGCAAGTACAGCGAGTACATGTCTGCGGTACCCAGAATTGGGCAGTGTGTCATTTAGTGATAGCCGTCTTTGATTATGTGGCTGCAGTTGCTTAGTATGGGCATAACTGAATCAAAATTGAGATCAAAATATTGCCTCAAAATGTTTTTGGATATGTGAATGATAGCTTTTTAATAAGAGAAGCTGCTTACAGCTTATGTAATAATTGTTATCATATTAAGTAAATTTGTTTTTATCTTGCCGATCTCTCCTTTAGGTAGCTGCTGTTTTAGATTATGGGTATGAGGTCAGTAAAGTGGACAATCTCATCTTTACTCCTACTAGTAGCTGCTTTATTAATGTTAACTGGTTTCCCCTTTTTGATGGTAAGGGGGTGTTTTAATTTGTACGAAAAGTAAGTTAATGTTTGATTCAACCCTTTCATTCCTAACATCAAAATTCAAATTCTCATTATTTCTTGAAACGTTTCCTCTAGAAGTAGTGGGGAGAAGATGTTAAGGTCTCGGTAAATGAAAATTTTAGTACATTGCTCGATTTTGTTTTTTTTGGATTTTTGGCATGAGTGGGTCCTAAATTTTATTTTGGCAGAAAAAGAAAATCAGAAAGTGCTTTTTAACCGTTCTAAAATGAGCCTTTTCTGCGCTAACCAGCCAAGCGTGGACCTCGCGCTAAATCTTTAGAGCTGATTTTCTCTCACTCTATTTTAGACGCAAAAATCAAAATTCTCCGACCTCCAGTCGGGACAGGTTTTAAGCTATCGCTTTGAAACTTTCAGATATGATGGATAATGATATAGACTCAAAAAGGGTGTGAGGAATTTTCCGATTTCCTTTTGTAACTCATTTTATGTCAGTTTCTTTGCGTAAATCGCGCTCGAGATTCGACTTTTTAGTTTGAAATGCAATAATTCCGCTAATACGAGACATATGCAAATTTCCTCACACCCTTTTTTAGGTCTTTTATCTGTCAATCAGACGCAATAAAAAGGAAGTGAATATTTAACAACGCGAAAGGGCTGGAGCTTCAGCAGTAAACTCGATACCTCTGAGTTCGAGAGCAAAAAACTTAAGCGCCTTTTGAAATTCGATAAAATAAAATCTGTTATAAGGTAATTTAGTCTTGTAGCTTTAATTTGATATATAACTTGCCTTTGTAGCGAAAATACTCGCGCGACTAGAATTTTTTTCTGTGGGCACTTCGTTTTCCTTTACCGAGACCTTAAGGTATCAATAAGATTCACCGTCTGTGATCATGTCCTTAATCCCCATGACCAACTATGTTTTATAAGGATAAATTTCATGTTCATCACTCTTGGCTGGGCTTCAAGGGTTATGAGCCTACAGTAGCCCTATGACATTAAACCCACAATATCAGTAAAAGGTGTTGTAACCTCTCATGATCACCATCCTGGTATGGTTGGAATTGCCAGTAATAGTATAATTGTTGGTTCAGTGTCTCCAGCAGTCTTTTTCCATTTTATAAACCTTGTAATCTGTGGTCATTGATTCGATGAAGTGTCTGGAAACCTTGCACTTTCATTATCCACTTAACAAGAATTTAATTTTATTCACCTTTCGATGTGTATGTAAGAAAAAAAGGAGCACAATGAATCGGCCACATGCTTTATTTACCCAGGCCACTGCTCCGGATATAACTTTTTAGCAGTCCCTCTAACCATAAGGGATAGCTGGTCTCGCTATTATACCAGCCGAGATTCCGAGAGGTCTAGCCCATTGCCCATTTGTTTGTGAGCTACGTTTTATGCCAAACAATGAAAGATCAGTAGTGTATTTAAATAGTCCTGTTCTGATTTTCGGGTACTTACTGGCAATTTTATTGGGCATGTGGAAAACCCGGAGACCGAACCCAGGAAAAAGAACAAGAATAGGATCAGGAGACATAACTGGAAGAGGACATAGTATATCTTAATTCAATCTTGAAAAGAAAAAAAAAACATATTATAGAAACTAATTATAATTATGTATCAATTACATCCCCTGCTTTAAGGGGATGTTAAATGAGACGATTTGTTGCAACTAATTTGTGGTAACAGTGAAGATGTAGCAATTCGAGATAATGTCGTAGCATTGTTATAACACTGTGTTGAACTGAAAATCGTTGCAAATCAACATACATATGCATGTTGTAAACCCCACTCTCCTTCTCCTCAATTATGGGTACCAACCCCACCCCCGAGCCTTACGTAACAGTCGTTTCTGTTCTATTTTAGCCAACAAGGAGAAGCGGGGGATACGTGCAAGGGCAAGCATAAATAGGGGTAGTGACGGGTAGGGAAGGGCGGGAAACACCAGCCGCTATTTATCAGTGTATAAGAGGCAACAATTAATTACGATTAGACAATTGTCTGTCAGTTAAGACCTGTGAATAGGTTCCTCACAAAGTGAGGCTTTTTAATTCTGTTAAAATTTGCATTACGTCTGGAACGTGCACAGATCACCTTGAGAGGCAAAAAACACTCAGTTGGCTAAATTCTTTTTTAATTCGCCAACTGGGCCCACAAATATAAACATAGGTTGTAATGGCCCTGTAAATCATCATTTTTTGATACAGTGAACCCTGTATTAAGCAGACACCCTCGGGGAATTCTGTGGTGTCCGCTTAATACAGGGTGTCCGCCTAATACAGGTTTCGATAGATAACGTCATATGAGGTTTCAAATGCCATTCAAATTAACAGTGGAAACGCTCAGAATACTCCCCGAGAGACTATGACGATATACGTTTGCATTAATTTCTTTATCAAAGTGGACCAATTGATTGTAGTGCCATAAACATAGATTGCAACTCAAATTTGAAGAATTCAGATGAGTGAAACAAGCCCTATACAAACAAAACGAAATAGAAAACAGCACTGTACTGTGAAACTAATCAAGTCATGTTTTTTAATGTAAAAATAAAAAAAATGTGGGTGGCAATTCGAGGCAATCTTTTGCATTTCCGGTGTCTGGCATGTTGGGTGGTGGAATTTAATTACAAGTGTCCGGTTAATACAGATTGGTAACAATAGAAATGACCATGTCAGGTACTTTTTAGGTGTCCGCGTCCGCTTAATAGAGGTGTCCGCTTAATAAAGGTTTCATTTAAAGTAAATAAGGAAATAAATTTGGGGACTTCGGCTACTGTCCGCTTAATAGAGGGTGTCCACTTAATACAGGTTTCACTGTAATTAGAAAACAAAAGAGAAAAAGACATTTTTTGGAGATGCAAAAGTGTTAGAATATTTTTTAATATATTGTTAAAACAGTATAAAATTTTTTTAAACTTCGCCAAAGCGGTATAGACAACGGTCTAAACTATACGGACATCAGAGGATTTTAACAGTCGAGAATGATTATGGCTAGATTTTGGAAAAACTCCCAATTTGTAGATTTCATTTCATGTAACCGTTATTCTGTTTCTCTGAAAGCGGCTATGTCAACAAAACATGCTTTAGATCTATGTTCTTTCAAGCCAAAGTTATGTCGCCAATAAGGAGTAAACTGCAAACCTGAAGGTAGCGTTTAATGTCTACAGTTCTTGTGGCCTTTTTGACGGTCTGGTACCCTACCTTAGGTGGGAATGAGTTTGCCTGAGGTGCGGCACTGTAGTTGTGTAGCTTGCCACACAGCATGGCTGGTGGAGGGAATACGAAGCCTTCGAGGACTTCACGCACGGAAATGCTGCACGCTACAGAATCTTACAAGTCTGCAATAAAGTTGCATATGTGGCTACTGGATTCGAAGTTCTGCTTGCAAAGTCAGAGGGAAGATTCTCAACCCCAGCAATGTGGCGAACATAAAAAAATAGCGGCTGACTGTTAACAAGAAGGTAATGACTCTGGAACTAGCACAAAACTCCCCTCCCTTGAGCTTCTCTTAGGCTTGGAGACAAGGCCTACTGTCCGTACGAACTTCGGTTGTATGTGGAGACTGGATGATATGTGGAGCAAAGTGGTTTATTGCAGCAGCTATAGCCAGGGCTTCAATCTCGCATGGTAGCAAGGTAACTTGATGTTTGCGCAGTTGCATTGAAGAAACCAGCCATTCCCGGTACGCGTATAGTGTTGCTGCGATGCCCTCTGTTCTTCACGAAACCATCAATCAATCGCGATCCACAAAGCATCACTTGTTTGAGGAATTTTGTTGCCCTCTAAGGCACATTGGATAGAGTTGAAAGCCAGGCCGGAGTAGTCCGTCAAACCACACGTGTCTTTCTCTTGATTTATTTCCGGCGTTGGCCTGATTGAGAGGATCCAACTGCTAAGTATCGAGGGAGGACGCAGCTGAGCACCTTGTAAGCTCCGACAAAGGAGCACAGGGCTTGAACAGTGAACTAGCCTGAAGGGTGCCATTTGACCACACCCATCCCAACACGCGAAGGTTGCTACGGAGAAGAGAGAGAACGCGCCTGTAGTTGTGAAGAACAGCAGGCAATGAGGTGTTGAGGTATTCATCTGCTCGGGTTTAGCAAACACACCAGTAGCATCAAGCTCATTGAAATAGTCTTGCAGCTCCTTTAAAGGTGCTTCTGTTGTACTGTGGGCGTCTGCCTGTAAGGTGAGGAGGGAGAGTGGGACCAATGTTCACGACAGCTTCAATAAGGCCACTGGCACTATTGTATTTTGAATGGCGGCGTTAAACACATCGTCCAAATTCCAGGTATAGGGCTCTGAACTTGTGTCTTTTTGAAACCATGAAGGGATTACCCGCTAAAATATCAACATTGAGTTAGCGAACAACCAGGGCGTCTAGCTCGAATGTTCGATTTCCATGGGTGAGAATACAGTGCACCTCACCAATCACGTCTATGGCAGTAATTCCTTTATCCTGACGTGCCATCTGATGGGCAGGGGAGATAGGAAAACCATACAGCAGTGCGGCCGAGGCAGGAGCCATGTTAGATGTGGCACCAGTATCGCGAGTGAGCTACACAGGGTGCTCGTGGTAAAAGGTGTTTGGGTACGGGAGATGGGTTGATGTCTACACGAAAGGTATTAGGCTGACTGTAGTGTATAGGATGCTCGCGTGCGAATGAATGTATATGATATAATACACTCGAGACCTACAGAATTTGCATGTATGTATAGAGCGTGTGTATTAATGTATTCTGTCAGTTTTCGGTTTAGTATGACAGTGTAACGGACGGGAATAAACTGTGTTTTAACCTCACCGCGGTCTGCTACACAGGCGACGAGGATTTCGAGGATTTCCTCGAGGATTTCAAGAGTTTCGTCAAAAATTTCGCGGAGGATTTCGTCAAGGATTTATCATCGCGATGCCGGGGCGCGGTGGATCAGGCAAAACTGACGCGACAAGCGGTGCTATTTGTGGTTCTGGAATGGCTTCGGTTATTTAGATGTCAGTGGATTGGAACTAGAAACTCCTAAGGGAGAATCAAACAATTTAAGTCAGCGGTGGAAGAGGTGGAAGCGAGCGTTTAACTTGAATGTGACGGGAAAAGATGTTTCGAACGACGCGCAAAAGCGAGCTCTTCTGTTGCATGTTCTTGGCATGGACGTTCAAGAACTTTATTTCACATTAGCCGTTGATGGTTAGGATACGAGTCTTGAAACAACGCTTCAGGTGCTTGATGATTATTTTGTTCCCAAGTAATGTTCGAAACTGTAGTGTTTACGTATGGTATGGTAACTTTATTTATACACGAGGTTCATTTACGTTCAAGTATAGAAAACTAACTACGTGCCTAAACTAAACTTAACTAGAATCTAAGATAAAAACTGAAGTAATAAAGATGAAAAGAAAACACCTGCTTTTCAAGGAGGCCGTGTGTAAAGATAACATATCGCTAATTTAAATTATTTCACAATCGAAATTGAGGTCCCTTAAGTTTCCGTTAAATACATTAGCGGATGACAATTGCCGCACCTCCATAGGCAAGCTGTTCTATAACACACTTCCGCTATGAGAAAGACTCCTTTTATAAAATTCAGTGCGGGGATGTGGAACAGAGAGCTTGTATTCATTCTCTCTAAGGTTAGAACTAGTTAAATCGCAGCGACGAACAAAACGCGAAGTAAGATTCTCTGGAGCTGTGTTATTTACAATGCTATGCATCATTATTGCTTTACTAACTACGCACTGATGGACAAGTTTCGACCACTTTAAGTTTTGAAACAATTCACTAGTACTGCAGTCATAATTAGAGAAAGTTAGAACGCGAGCGGCGCGACTCTGCAATTTCTGCAATTTACAAGACAGGTTCTTAGAACAGTTTCCCCATACTACATTACAGTAATCAAAGTGTGGCTGTACCAGTGAATTGTATACATTAAGCAGAGTCTGAAAATGGAGAGAATACCTAATAACGCTTAATCGCACTTATGCCAGAAGCAATCTTCGTAGAGATTTCATTAATATGACACTCGCAAAAAAGATTTCCATCGATGTGAACACCTAAGGATTTTGAAGTCGACACGCGTTTAATCGGAAACTGCATGGTTAGGGCCTGTTTACATGGAGGTGGGGTACTCCAGATAGGTGAGGTAACCCGGTTAGGTGGGGTAACCCGCCCGCCTGTCCATATAATCTCTCATTTTAATGTGATCACGTTTACATGTTAGGTGGTGTAACCTTGATGTAAATAGGCCCTTAATGTCAATGATGGGATTCCTTTCTAGCGTTGACAGTCTTTGCTGAGACCCAATTAATAAAAATTCTGTCTTCGTGGTGTTTAGTGTAAGTTTGTTCGCTGCAAGCCATATACGAATTCTATCTAAATCTGTGTTAACACAACACTCTATTTCTTCAACATTATTGCTCGCATAGGTGATACTAGTGTCGTCAGCATACATTCTAGGTTGTGAATGCATGGAACAATTCTATTTCCTTTTTCTCAGTAGAGAAGTGGTGATTAATTTCTTGCAACTGGCCAAATTGCAGAGTTTCCTTTCCTTTTTTACCATTTTTACCATTTTTTTTTCGAAAGATTGGCTAGCGCGACCCCCGACACTGTCATTCCTGGCATGTTGGAAGGCTTAGGCTAAGTTGGGGGAAACTTGCTACTTTGATTTTCGTTCAGTTTAAACAAACACTCGAAACCTTTCTTGGGCGGTTAAGATTTCTGGCGTTTTCTTTCAAGTTTTCTTTGTTTGTTGCTGTAAGTTTTCGATTATAATGATTGGTTATTATATGACAGCTAACGTCCCGTCGGATCAAAACGGTTTTGTGCCATTCTGGAAAAATGTCTCTGGTCAGCAGCAAGCGTTTCCTTTCCTTCCCTGCCATCCGCTAAACCCTCCGTCTACCCTGTAACCTTGAATTTTTGTCATCCCTTCTTGACTGCTGTCTGCGACCTTGAAAATTTTTAAGACGTTACATTTCACTGGCATTTCCATCTCAGCGGCATGTTTTATTTACATAGTGCTAAGTCAGATCAGTTTTGTTTACTGTAAACATGAGTTAAGACTTTCTCAAGTGCCCCATTTGTCTCACCAGTACCTGTCCGTCTCATTATGTATAAGCTATAGCATATAATTTATCACATTTCCTTCTAAATCCAACAGTCGGGGCAGCTCTATTTATTTACTTTGGAGGTCGGTAAAAAGTTTCATGAATTTTGTAACCTTCATAAAACACTAATTAAAAGAATGAGCCCTCCAATCATAGTTTCTTATAATTGTCATTAATACCTGGTATTGTGCATATATTTTCTTGTTGCAGTATGCCATGCTTGTACCTGCTGGGGTGTTATTTGCATTTGGTATTCTGGTGTTCTTTTGTTTAATTCCCTCGCCTGATCAAATTGGTAAGTCCATTGTGTTTAAAGGGCTAGGCTCATTTGTTGACTGCACACTAGAGCCTCCAAGTATAATGTAAGTGTACTTGGAACCTACTTTGAGTGTGAAGAGGTAGAATGTACAACTTCAACTTCACTTAGTGATCATGGAAACTTTCGCAGTTCAAAGAAGCCGAAGTTGGCTCCCAAGTATGGTCTGCACCACACTTGAGAACACACTTGACCACACACACTTACTGAAACTGAAAACTTTGTTCAGTGAAGACTACTATTTAGACAGTTATTTCCTGGCTACTTTTCATCAAACAGCAATAATCTCTAAGTAAAAAAGAGAATAAAGAACCCTACCTGAAATGTGAACCCACAGCAATTATACGAGTCGGTAAGGAACAGACAAGAACACCTTGGGAACTGAGGCCAATGTAATTTTGCGCGGGAAATATCAACCTTGTTCCCAGGCTACTTTCTCACTTTCTTAGAAGCCTGGGGACAAGGTAATATTGCAGATGATGTCAGAATATTTTCGGAGTCATTCAATTTACAGTCTGTAAACTACAGTCTGCGTTTCTATGTATTCAGTCTGCCTGCAAATGTCATATACCGTATAAGGGAAGCTATTGGAGACTTTAAGCAAGACTACGGAAGGGTCAAGTATGGTGACTGGAAGTATTTTTTCCCGCCACCAGTCAGTGCCTCAAGTCAGAGAGTTTAAGGATACCCGGCAACGGTTGTGAAAACGTCGCTTAAAAATGGATCCCCGTTCTATCAAGTTGAAGTCATGCAGTGACCCGTAGTGGCAAAGCAATTTTTTCATTAAAAAGTGCGAAATTCAGAACTTGGTGAGATTTTATCCTTTATCCTCTTTCCCGTCAACTGCATTTTGTGTATTTGGTTGTATTTTTCACTTAGTGGATGTCGTGCCTGACACCGAATGCGGGGCTCATAATCAAAACATAAGCCTTCGCAAATTTTTAAGGACAACCGGAGAAAGGTTCAAATGCACATATCTTGCGATTAGGTTTCGCATATACACTGGCGTTCAAAGCACGTAAAATACTACAGATACTTAACGTATTTGACACTACCGCCCGCCACGAACTTCTACGTATTCGGTAAGCGTACCCGCGTAATACGGCCAGTCACTAAATTTAATTAGCATATCAACAACTTTGCACGTTCTTTTTTGCCATCACTGTACGCCCACGACGTGAAAATGCCTAATTTCACGTTTTATTGATGACATAAACGAAGAGGAACATTTTTCCTTTATGAGTTCGCCTACCGAGACAAAGTAAGGGACTTGTGATAATCACGAAAAAGTTTTAAAAAATGCCAATTCACTTTTTATTAAAAAGCGACGTTTTGACCGCTGTTGCCGTGTCAGTTGTCCCAATCGTAAACGGTCGCTGCCATTTTTTAAGTGTCTTCTTTAACTAAGATATCAAGCCCATAACCTTTGACGTAAATTCAACTCGGGCTCCCACATCGTTCTTTCTAAGACTATTCGAAAACATTTATTTGCCTTAATGTAAATTAATCCAGGGAATATTATAACTTCGATGTGACTCCAAGCTTGGTTAGTAAGGTGGCATCGACAGTTAAAAAAATGGTGACAACCGTTTACGAAAGGGAACTGATAGGCGTCTCCGTCGTGGTGTCTTAAACGCGTGGCAGGAAAAAATTATTTTCGGTCATCGTACTTGAAGTCCCTAATTATGTGACGGAATTACACTGCCAACTGTTAATGCGTTAATGGGTGCGCTCTGTAGGGAATTCATGGTTTAAGAAATTATCTCAGAGGCTCGCAGTGTGACCTTCAAGTCTTATGTTTTTTGGAAAGTTATTACTTCGTTAAAAAGTAACTTAATAAATATATATGTTGATTTCCTAAAGTTGGGCCTGAGTTTGCAAGTAATGGAGTGTAAATGAGAACTCCCGCTTGTACTTCTCATCCCAAATAATATTTGATGGTATTTTACAGTCCGAGAAAACAAAGTGTAAATTTTGAATTTCTAATTTTTTTTTATATAACCGTCTTGTTTGGGACACCAATCAGACTCTCCAAATCATTTCAACATTTCAAGGTTTCTTAGTTTTGGCAAGAGAGAATGAGCTAGGTCATTCTCTCTTGGTTATAGGGTTCGGCAGGTGTGATATAATGTTCATGATTTGAAGGATAATTGATCTGATATCCATTAGTTTTCTTACTATAAACTAGAGTAAAATAGTAGGGCATTGATTTGTAACAGATTTCACGACTACTGTAGTTCATTTTTAGTAAGAACCGTAAGAATGTATTAACGTCAGTTTAATTGTTTATATTCGAACAGGATTGCCAATGCCTGAAGAAGAAAACCAGCCTTCACAAGCAAGCGACCATGGTAGAAAATTTGTGGTACTTTGTAGAGTCAACAAGACATTTCTAATTTTCCATATGACCAGGAGAATTTAAGTAGCCTGCGGAGCTAGGGGAGGGATGAAGGAAAGCGTATACTTAGTGGAAGGCGAAGCTGCAAGAAGAAATGGGGTAGAAACAATGAGAAACAGTTTTTATTGTTCTTGCAGCTTTGCAGCTCATTTGTGTGCCCTTGGCAAGTGCCTTAATGCCATTCAGTTAATGTTCACTAGACAAAAATGCCACACAGGTTAGTTTTTTGGTGATGTCTATTGGGATTTGCTAGCCATTGGTGACAATATGGAAATTTACCAAGGGTTAGATAAGAAGTTAGTGACTGGTGATGTGCAGATGTCTGTTTGAGCACACAAGGCCTACGTTTGTCTTGATTTCACCTCAATGCGTGCAATTTTTGTATGTACTAGAAATACGTTTTCGCAAAAATCTCGCGAAGCTAATAGGAGGGGTTAGCAGTATACAATTAACGGAAACAAGCCAAAGGGTAAGACTACGATGAAAAAAAAAAATCAGCAATTTGCCCCGCCGGGATTTGAACCTGCACCCCGACTTCCTCCATCGCCACATGGGCGACCTTATGGCACTGGGCCAAGCGACTACTGCAGGGATTACCACGGTAAATTAATAGTGTAGAAGTATTTTTCTCTGCCATTCACACCGTTTGAACCTTGTGGAGCTGTATTTATCATGAATTCAAAGATACATTTGAGGAAAAATAGCTTAAACGAGTATTTCAAAGCCATTTCGCATTCTTTCCGTGTATATTCACTTTCGGGCTTTACAACAGCCGTTCTTTCTGTGTCAAATCTTTCACGGCAAGGAATTCCAGCCACTTGTCGAGTCGGGCACTGTGTGTTTGCAGCCCGCTGTTATTTGCCTCAGAAAGACTACGCGATTCGCCGGGTAATTTAGCCTGCGTGGCAAGCGCTTGGAAGTAGTGGGCGCAAGAAAGAACGGATCCAAGCGCCTGCTATGCGGTTACACGCGATTCGCCAAAGTACAATAAACAGAGGATGAATAAAATTAGCTATAGTCGGTGGCTAGCCAGTTGTGTTGCCTAGAAACCCAAAATGCACGATGACATCATAGAGCTTGTTTATGGTTTGTTGCTAGGCAACTGCGGATACCAAACCGATAGAAAGAAAGATTTATGACCAAAGCGAAATCGCACTCAACTTGCGATCCTCGCGCGACAAAATTGGGTTCACTTTCCAGTATGGTTTGCGTCCTTCCATTACGTTCACAAACTGGCCAAAAATCAAGCTTGCTTATGTTGCAATCTAACGTTAAGCCTTGACACGTACTTCAAAAATGTAAAGTATTGAAGTACGTGGTTTAGGTGTACGTGTTCAAGGTCTGTAACAGAATATTATTAAGTTGTTACTATCTGTTAACGTATATCTTTCGTCAATTATTTTCTGATTTTGAAAAAATGCATTCTCATGAAATCCCCTCAATTTTTTTCAAATATATTGTTTTACTAATATTTGACTGTAAATTATTCCTCAGTTTCAGTGTTGACTGACCACTCAGTAATTGAGCAGGAGGCTTTTACTAACATGGCTTCACAAGGCAATACTTCAGTGAGTATTTAACACAGTAAAAATGACACATAAATTTGTAATTTATTCTCACTTCATATCTTTGTCGCATCATGGTAAACTAAGTTATGGGAGGAAACCGTTACTGCCTTGGAAAAGATGTGCAGCGTGGCTTGATTATGTGGCCACCGCCACAAGGGGAGGTTGGTGGGGCGAAAAGCGCTTCCTGCCATCAATCCCGTCAAACTGCGAGATTTCGCGCCACGCTGCCCAAATTTATGATCGTAATCGACGCCGATTGCCGAGAACTCTGGGATTGGTAGAACACAGCCATGTTTCGAGAGGAATCCGTTCTCGTAGAACGAAGGCATGTTTGCAAGACGCGCTCATTATATATGCAGTTGGAAAAGTGACCTAGAATAAGATTGTTTGTTTGTTAAATAGGTGTCTTTAATTGCCAATAAAAAAAATACAATGAAATGAAAGTAACGCCAACAGGTTTACAAACAATAACTGTTTTGAGAATAATATTTAGCAATTATTTAATGAGGCTGAGTAGGATATGAAGAATTCTGCAGATCGAGGAGGGTGTTATCGACCGAGGCCGAAGGCGGAGGTGGATAACACCCTCCGAGATCTGCAGAATTCTTCATATCCTGCGATAGCCGAATTCAATAATTGCTTTATTATTCATTCAAAAAAATTCCAACTTTAAAAACAAGCTAAAAATGCTTACCTCGGTCGATGTTAAGTTCACATCGATAGTGCATCTTTTTCGGGAAATTTAGCAGATAAAGGTCTGCTCAGGTCTGCAAATATACTCCAAATAGCGGATGTTGTCCGTCGAGTTGACTTCTCGCTGTTTTTGCTATGTTTTTAGACGATATTTTGTCGTGAAACGAGTACAATGTCCGCCAGACAGTTCCGCCATTTTGTTCAAACAACCAAAACAACTCAACCTCGTCCCCAGGTTTCCTCGGTCAACGGTTCAATATGACGGTTGAATATGACAGTTCAGCCGCTGGTTATGGTGAATTATGCGTGTGGTTTTACCCGAGTAGAAACGGGGAATTATTTTGAATAAATAGTAATGATTTTTAATAATACTTTTAACATGGTTCGTTGTTGTTAGAGGTTGAAAAACACCGTTTTTCTCAGCTAGTGTGAAACTGATGTAATGTTCAAAACACGAACAGCAGTGCTTTTTGACCAGCGATAAAGCACGTGCTGTGAGTGCTTTTACGTTCAGTGTACGTTACGCTGGGCGAATTCAATGCTGGCCACGCTATGGTTGGTTTTGGCTACGATGTAAAGTCATTTCCTGGCAGGAACGATTGCTTTAAAAGATCGCGTTATGTCGCAACCGACAATGGCACCGCTTCTTTGAATTAATAAAGTTTGTAAAGCTGACCTAGTAGAGCCTGTTCGCTTCGAGTCTCATGTTGCTCGCTGGAGACGTATGTCCACAACCTGCCTTGCAGTTGGATTTCTTAACACTGCAAAAGTGTCTATTAAGGCCAACGGATTTGTAAATGGGCATCTTTCGGGGGAAATTGGACCAACTGAAGCACATTACAAACAATGCACAAACTTTTGACATCTTGACTCTCGCAGAAACCTGGCTGAACGAGAATATTCATGATCAAGAGGTACATATCCCTGGCTTTCGGTCTTTTTGACGGATCAAATGGGAAGAATCCGCGGTCGTGTTACCTTTTTCTACCGGGAAGGTTTGATATGTACCATACATGTAGGTGATGACCTAAACTATGGAAATGAATCCCTCTCGTTACAAGTAAACCGTCTGAGATGTAGACCACGTATTATTGGGTGCGTCTACAGACCTCCCAATCAATGTATGGATGAATTGCTGGGTAATATGAATTATTCACTTTCACAACCGATGGGAAGGTACACATGAGATTATCACTCGGCTCAAATTTCCAGTTCTTGCCTCAATTTAAAATACTGTCTGGCTCCTTTACCGCTCCTCACAAGCAAAATACATCGTTGATACTTGAGAATTCACAATTTTTGTGTTACCGCATCAAACTACAAACTAGAACGCGAAACTTCAACGCGAAGCTGCCCGACTTTTCGACTGCAGGTTATGTTTTCATTTTACATATTTATAGTGACAAACCTAACAGTAAAATGAAAGCTAACCATTTCGAGTCAGTGCCTAGCCCTAATCACTATGTTTAGTGCTTAACCCTAATCACTATAACGTTTTTCGCGAAGTTTTAAAGTGTCATAACCTAAGTGCATAGAAATAAGAGATTACATATTCAACGTTAAAAGACCTATTTAAAAATAAACGTCATATCTAAGGCAGGGGCAGATGTATTGAGGACTATTGCTAGTTAGTTTTGCGATAGTGGTCTGCAAATTTCCCATTTTGACAGCTGTCAATTGACCTTGATTTGACTTGCGAATATAACTTAAAACTACTGACAGCCGAATGACAGCCTGCCTGGTAGGTAGGTAGGTACGTGGGTAGCAACTTTATTTCATGAGGGTAACACATGACAGTAAACACTTATGAACTGGTGGCCCTCAATCGTAATGAAAATATTTAGAACTAATAAAAGTAGACACGACGAATTAAAATTCAAAAATACCACTAGATACAATCCTAAATTGCGATATTAAAAGCTACTAAGATAAACACAGCGAATTTAAAAATACTACATGATAAGAAGAAGTGATCTGTACATTAGAATTTAAAAATATGAAAACATATATACATATAATAACTAGGCTAAAAGATATTTTTTAAGAGCATTCTGTTGATTGCCTGCGTGCAGACGTCTCCTATTTCCAACCAATTAGCGTTAAGTTAAACAATGCGCACTGTGTGTCAGCCTATCACAGGATGTTCCCAAGATCTTGGGAACCCAGCGGGACGCTGGAACACGATTAGCGACGGCGTTACGCAGACGTCCCTTTTCCGCGTGCAACAAAGGAAATAGGAGACGTCTGCACGCAGGCAATCTGTTGAAAGCGTAGTTTCATTTTTGAGCTATTTCATATGTCAGTGGTTTGAACGTATGTATCTTTGCAGCTTTGTGTCTTTGTGGTTTTGTGTGTTCGGATTTCTGTTGCAGGAGCCAATAAGGTTGAAGGTAGTATGAGTTGATGCTTAGGAACCAATGAGATTTTTCGTACCCACGGACGTTTCGTACCCAGACGATTCGTACCCAAAGTTGAGATGATTCGTACCCAACGCTAAGATGATTCGTACCCAAAGCTTAGATGCTTCGTACCCAAAGCTTAGATGATTCATACCCATGCAATAACCAAGTCTTCATGTTGTAAACAGTGTGTTTTCATAGTTTAAGTTAAAGCTTTCACTAATCTGAAGTCTCACCTCCTCTAGTATCGGCGCCGCTCACGCGTCACGAGTCTACACAAAGAAAGTGAGCGGTGGTTAATTTCATCTAACTCGTGTGAGAGCGAACGAGTTAACAAAATGGATCGCGTGAAAGCGCATGAACTAACAAAAGTTTATGATTCGACAAGTTCAGACATCGACATATAAATTGGACCCAGCCGTGAAAAGTGGGAACAAGCTAATTTCGTGTAAGTACCATTTCCTTTTTTTTATGTTAATGAAGAGTCTCACCTCCTTTAGTATCTGCGCCGCTCATGCGTCACGAGTCTACGCAAATGAAAGTGAGCGGTGGTTATAATTTGATCTAACTCGCGCGTAGGTAACGAGTCGTTCTGATTTATATAAATGTTTATTTTAGATTGTTTTGAGAGAGATATGATTAAAAATGTGTTACTATCAAAACGGCAGTTGGTTACGAATCAACTAAGCTTTGGGTAGGAATCATCTTAGCGTTGGGTACGAATCATCTCAACTTTGGGTACGAATCGTCTGGGTACGAAACGTCCGTGGGTACGAAACGTCCGGATTCCTCTCGGCTTAAGGTCAAACAAGGGCAATTTGAGACCGCCACGTTGATTCTTCACAATTTTTTCGTCTTTTATTACGGCTAAAGGTGTTTAGAAGCATAATATTGAAATATCTTTATGATTTAAACGCTGAATACAGCGATGGAGCTGTTTAAGGGTCCATATTTTAGTGTGGGTGCTGCTTCAAGACATTTCTGACCTAATTCGCCTAACGCGAACGGTACAACGCACGTATTTCATAATGTATGAGTTTAGTTTCACCTGCTTCAAGGTAGAGTGTAAAAGATCATATATTTTTCAAAGTTCCTCCAATGAAAGAATAATTGAAATTTAGATATGTATGTGTAATCAAATGGTGACGAGTGAAATTCACGAGTATACCATTTGATTACCTGTTAATATCCTGGGTGACGAATTGCGTTAGCTATCTTGGATTTTTGATATGTTTATCCTTGATCGTATCGATCGAGAACTCCTGCACTCTCTCGAACGTTTAGAGCTTAAATTTGGCTTAAGTTCAGCGTTTTTCGACAAAATACGTGTTAGAATCCTTCTTGATGTGCTCTTTCGTGTGTTCAGGTTTTCTAAAGCGTCCTTTTGTGCCCTGACATCTTCATTCATGACATTTTAAAACTTCGTCGCCATCTTGACACTGAGACGTACGTTATGGGTTGCCATGGCAATTTTGTAATTTCACAAGTGAAATTACAAATTAACGCTGAAATTTCGCGCCAAAATTAAGGAGTAATTCGTCACCTATGATATTAGGACTTAAATTCTGGAGTATGCGACCTATAAATTGTGGTTTTAGAAGTTTGAAAGGCAAGGCGAGTGTTGTTAACCCTGTAAACAAGCTTTTTTCTCTCGGTTACAAAGTTCAACAGACCTTTTTTGTACCAGGAAAAAAAACGTGAATTAGGTGAACAACGTGAAACAAGCTTGCTGCTTAAGAGTCATTATAGTTATTGAAACGTCTTTTATTTAGTAAAGATGCGTAACTTTAGTAGAAACAGTAGCGTTACGGAATAAAACTGGAAGAAGCTAGTTGACACTGGACTGCGAGCAGTCTCTTATTTTTCTTTCCAAAGTTACTGCACGAGAAACCCAAGCACGCGAGCGGGGAAGCCGCGAGCCGCGACTGCTGACTCTATTGTTCTGTCTGGGGACAACGACGCTGTCAGGGTAATTTAATTACTCAATTAAACCCGATTAACTTGAAACGATTTATAAATAGAACATAAGCAACTGAAAAATTTTACTTTTTTTAAATCCGGTAAGATTGCCTTGAATTCCTTTTCCTTGAGGAAATTTACAGCAGTTTCCTTCTGTGAGATATTCTTTAACGTTTTAGTTAGTTGTGACGCGTGACTATTTTTATCGTTTACGTCTCCACCACAGACCAGTCAATGATCTGTCAACAGCTGTAAAACTGACCAGTGGGTTACTCCGTTTCTGGGCTGACGAAGAGTTTTTTTGCCACAAAAGAGTCCGCAGTCGTCTTTTCTCGTCTGGTCCTAATCCCTTGTTCTAACATAACGTCGTGGTTTGCAATTGCGCTGGCTGAGATAAGAACTAGACGGATTTTAAGAGTCTAAGTTGACACAATAATTATATATTGTTTTATTGAGTGGAGTAACATAATATGAGTAGAAATGTATTTCGGCAGTTTGATAATTTTCTTGGAAGTTAATAAATGTTAGGCTATCAACCATGACGTTGCATGAAGCATAATTTAATTGCAGATGTTGTAATGAAGCCTAGGTGATTTCTGAAAATTGTTTGAAAAAATTTTCTAGTAAACAATTTGCGTTTTTTTTACGTACGAATTGTAAAAGGGCCAAATTCCAACATCTTCACGTGCAAATTGTGTCATGAGTTATCTTTATAATTCTGTTTACTCGATTACTGTGTGATAACTCGAATTCCCTCACGTACGAACCACGAAAGGGGCAAAGTCCAACACTTTCGCGTGCAAACTGTGTGATTCTACATATCTGTTCTGGCTTTTCACAGTAATGATAGTAACTTGAACGTATGAAGATTCTTTAGTTTTGTAACCAGTGCTGAAGCAAAGGCTCTTTTCTTTTAAGAAGCAATAACTTAGAACACTTTTAGAATTAAGTCGTCAGAGTTAAAGGGAGTTAAAGACTGTTTCATTAAATTGGAATCGCACGTGACAACCTCGTGAATACTGATGATGCAGCCATCTACAACAATGATGAAAATCGTGACATTTCTTAGCTATTCGGTATTCAACGACCTTTATTATTTTAAGAAACCATCAAGAAACCCGAAACCTTTGAGTCTTCCCTCTATTAAAGCAACGTTTTGGGAGTTGATATTCATAGTACTTTAGCAATTTGTTTATTTTACACCAGATGTCTGAAGGAAAGACAGAAGTGAATCTATATTATGAGGATCGAACCAGCTATGCGTAGCGGTCCTCATTTTCATTCATGTGCAGCTATACCCAATTTCGCACAAAAGATAACCTTAATCTAGGTATAAAAGAGTAGATTGCCGATACTGTTACACTGAAGTATTCAAAATAGCTCATGCACGTAAAACGTGCCTCTGTTTATGTTGGGAAGCGTGACATATTACGTAGGCTTACATGTAGGGGCAAAACAACCGGTCTTTCATCTGAGCCCGCGTGATGGCCATGTGATATTTGTCAGCGGATGCCTGATTTTGACAGCTGTCAATTCATCTTCATGCGGATTGCTTAATATAACTGACAGGCTGGTGTCAATTTATGCAAGATCTATTGTAATACATGACATCGGTTTACATGTAGTGGTTGTACGAGCGGCCAGGCGTACGCAACGTCATCAAATTTTCTTGCGTCCATAGGTTTCCAATTTTTCTTATCAATGGGACCCATCCGCGCGCTATAAATCAATTAAAAACCTTTTTACTTCGGCGGAGCGCGAAGTAAAAGATTCGCGACGCTCAGGAATGTATCAAAGTTGCAATTTTTTGACAAGATTGGGCAAGCAAAGTCTGTAGGTTTTCGGTTCTATTCGGCTATTTGACGAAGTGAGAGCCGAATTAGTTCCAGATATCTCGAGATCACTTCGATTTCTTTGATATATTCTTTAACTTTTTCGAGGAAGAAAGAATTATTGTTTTGGCTTTCCCGGGATTTCAACTACTTCACGAAGTGAGACCAAACTACTTCGTGATATCTTGAGATCACTTCGAGTTTAGTCTTTAATTACTCGAGGAATAAATAGAGGATATTTCGTGGCCGCCGAGAGACACGAAATTTCTCTTCGAGTGTTGAAAAACATTTCACGAGTGAGCCCTCCTTTCGAACTGCTTTGTGATGAATTCAAAGTTACAAAATGCTGCACAAAGACATTTTGTCTTTGTTGAGTGTTACGTAGTAAAATTGCTTTCATGCGTGCTTGACTTTCTCGAACGTTCTCTACTTTTTGGGATTATTCATGAATAATTAATTAGGGCATGTTTACATTTCAGCGTGAGTCAGCAGATTTGCATCAGTTACTGAAATCATAAAATAAGTCGAAAAGCTACTACTATTCGCCCGTTTAGTATTTTCTAGAACCTTATGTCAAACGGTATACAAGTTCCAAGCGAGGTCTTTTGACGAACTAAGTTTTTTTTCCCACGAGCTGGACTGCTGTGTTTAGTCAAGTGTGACAAAGGCCGATTTTCAAGTTCTGTGTTTACAAGTTGACGGAAGCCGTAAGATATCTGAAGTTCAAGTGAGAGTTTGTTATTATTGGTAGAGGCTGTTTAGTTGTACTTAAGTTCAAGTCAAGTTTGTGTTGGCGGATTCTGTTTTTTCAAAGTGACTTTTGAATTGCCTATTTATTATTAGATGTTTTGTATCTCCTTCATTACATTTTTGTGTGCTATTAAATATATTTATTGTTCATTCAAAATATTTCCCCAATTCTGATTGGCTAAAAGCACACGCATGATTCACCATAGCCAGTTACTGATGACCAAATTTGGAAGAATTTTGTGTTTAACGAGGAAATGACGTCCAAAATGCAGCCTTCTACAGGTTAATGCACCGTTAACCGAGAAGACCTGGGGACGAGGTTGAGTTGTTTTCGTTGTGAAAACTAGAATGGCGGACACTTCACTCGTTTCAATAGTAAGAACTACAGCTGGAACTAGGCGAAATAATGGCTAAAAACGTAACAAAGACAGCAAGAAGACAACTCGGAGGGCGACATCTGCTATTTGGAGAATATTTACGCAGCTGGACAAACGTAAACGTCCACTATCGAAGATAAACTTAACATCGATGCAGGTAAGCATGTTTTAGCTATGTTTTTAAGCTAGGAATTATTTTGATTGAATACTAAAACAATTCATGATCTCGGAGGGTGTTATCCACCTAGGCCTTCGGCCTCTGTGGATAACACCCTCCTCGATTTTTTTAATTCTTCATATTCTACTCATTGCTAAGTAAATACATTTGAAAACTGAGATTTCAGTTTCCAAATTCGTGTTTATTTAAATCTGATTTTTTAACTTTCATCATGCAAATTATTATTTTGTTATTGGTTTTAGTCTTAGAGGACCCTTCTGTAAATCACTAGTTTAAGTGAAGTTGATATCCTCAATAAATTGTTAATTGTTTTCCATAGTCATCCTCAGTGACACTAAATCGTTCAGTGATGCCACAGCATAAGAAAGCTGTTACTTTTTGCCAAGCTGTTTTCCTTCCCGGAGTCATCCCTGTGAGTACATTTTTGGTGATGATTGTAACCAAATGTCGTTTTCGGCTATTGTGTTACCACTCCTCTACGTGTTTAGCTACATATGTAGGATCATTTATGCATTTAGGTATCTTTTAGTTATAATCTATTCATTTATTCATTTATTTATTTAATATTTATTTTAAGGCAGAATAATTTTACATGGTCTGTAGGTCTGTAATACTTGATCAGTTAGTGTCAGTTTTAGGTTTGATGTCCTGGGAAGAATCACCTTCCTCCAGCAGTAATTGCTTCTTTTTTTTTCTTCCAATAGTATTCACTCTCCTATGCTTGCCTTAAACTGGTCAACTACTCTTTCTTTTTCTGGCTGCCTTTTTATTTATCAAACAGTAAGTGTTCTTTGTGATTCTTCTCTTGTTTGGTTATTGTTATTGTAAATCAATTGGTAATACCACGTTTGAGAGAATGAAATTCTGAGGTGAAGAGGATTAAAGTATGGGGTGGGTTTAGCACAGATTCGCGCAAAAATCTGACCAGAAATTTTGTTTAAAGAAGTGTGTCCGGAGCACTTTTAATTTTTCTCTCATTGGCAGCAAGGATATAAAATTATGCAGTGTGATCCACTTTTTTTGCAGCTGTTCAAAAGAACGTTCAGTGTCGTCTAGCTTGCGAATTGGTGCAGTAAGAAATACGTCTTCATTGAAAGGCTGCCGTTAAGTGTCGACCACTTAAGAGTAAAAAGGAAGTGAAGGTTGTGTTTGGCCCTACCTGAGCAGAGTCCAGTTCTGCTCACCAGAACAGAAGTAATATGAGCTTAGTTCGCTGACATGGCCAATATTATAATAACTACAATCTTGGACAAAATAGAAAGAAAATTCATTATACCCCCTTCCCCCCAACATCAAGGATGGGAAAATAAAGCGTTTTGGCTTTTGCGCTGCTTCATCCTTGATTAGGGAAGATGGGGGTTTCATTTTATTCTGTCCAAGATGGTACGTTGAACCAAGTATTACTTTTGAAATGGTCTTACAAGAGTGTAGTCCTCTGTTTTGCTATAGCCTGCGTAGCAAGTGTTTCGGTGCTGTTTCGGAATAAAGAAAGACCTACGAGCGAGATTTTCGGTTTCGGCCGCGCGAAAAATGGAACGAGACTCTCACTCCTCGGTCTTTCTTTGCTCCGAAACAGCAAGGAAACGCTTGCAACGCAGGCTAGTTTTGCTTCAAAACCGGTTACCGACTCCAGTTTACTTTCTGAGCAAAATCAATGTTTTCAGAGTTTGGCTGGAAGGACACTGTTGCTGATAAGATTTCAACATTTTATGACATTGGAGGGATTGTAGGTTAGTGAAGTCTAAAATTATTGATTGTCGGAAATTAAGTGTTTTTCTTGTAAAATTGGATGATGATTAATTTTTTGGTCAAAATGAAGGGAAAAGAGGAGGGACCAAAGAAAGTACGTATTTGTGTTTTCAGCGGTCATGATGTACGACACACGTTATCATCTGGAAGAAAAAGAATAAGGAAGTGTTGTAGTCTTCTTGTTTTCAACATTACAGTACAAGTGAACTCTTTTCAGTAAAGTTTCACTTTTTTGTATGGAGAGTCATTGACCAGGACAAAGCAATAATACAAAATATTGCATCAAAACGTGTCAATCAGAACCACGTCAGAAAGTGACCAGCTTCCTACTAAATTGCCATTGTTATAAGGAAAGATCAGATTGTATTTGTGATTTTAAAATTTTCCGAATACCAGATTGTTTCCTTATGTCAAGTTCATCTTCTCTTTCAGGTGGCATAGCAGGCGGACTGATCAGCGTTAGTGATTACTCTTCGAACACAACCTAGTAATCCCCGTCCTATCTGATTAGAATATCAGTTGTAGCAGTAGGCTGAGTTCATCTTTTGTACTAAGTTAATCATAACTATGACAAGATTCTCGAATCTGATCGGCCATCAGCTGTCCTGATTTCAGCATTAATAGGACAGTACGCGTCATGCGTAAGTAATTGGACAGTGCGCGCTATCACGCGCGCGCACTTGAATGTTTTTTTTTTTCTTGACTTAACTAGCAAAAAACTTGCTCTTCAGACTGTAGAAAAGTTTAGAATATAACAAATTTGGCAACAGGACTTCATGTCGTCCAATTCTGTCTGTAATGATACTCGGTCGGACTCCCACTACACGGTCGTCTGTTAATCATTCGTATGATTACAGACCGAATAGGCTATTTTCACGGTGAAGTAATAGACCAGTTTATATATATTAAAATTCATACTTGGCTCCAAGGCCTGGGGGAATAAAACAAAAGAAATGTATTATTTATTATTGAGCCTCAAGATCATTTCCTTTGTTTTATTCCCCCAAGCCTCGCAGCCAAGTATGAATTTTCATCTATCGGAATTGGTCTATTTGACTAAAACTACTAGAATGCATTTCGTCGTTGCTTTCTTATTCAAATTGATCAATCCCGCAGAGGTTTACAAGAAAAAAAGAGGTGCACAAGAAAACAACAAACTGAAGGATTCTGGTATTTGTATTAAAATGACGCCATCGTTCGTGCAACTGGCCTATTGGACCCCACTCAGTCTATTACCGTTATATACAGCGTATTGATGAAGGCAATAATACACTTTATTACTTTTGTCGTTGTTTTTATTTAATTGTTGTATGTCACTCTATTTTTGTTTTGTAATATCTGGAATGATCGACGACGAATTTAGTGTTATTAGCTTAGGCCTTGACTGATAATAAATCTTTCCGGTAACTTAGTTTTTCCTACGGATATCACTTAAAACGCTATCCAATAATCGTTTGTTGTTGCTTACACGCTTTGATTATTCCATTATTTTTTCAGGATTTGATAGGAAAGCGCACTCCCTTAGTAGTAGCGATGCTGATGGTCTCAGTACCTATGCTTTTCATATATGGAAGTAAGGAAAACGTTCTTTGTAGATTCACTTAAATGTAAAATGTCTAACAATCTCGTTTGATACTCAATAAGTCTCGTACCCTAACTAGTTTTGGAGTTCACACAATCACTACCAGATAAATATTACACAGTCCATTCAATATTTTGGTTCTGTAAGCACAAAGCTTGTTTTTCTCTCTATTCTATACCTGGTGTTTTTTTCTAAATCAATTTTTATTTAAATTTCTGTAACATTCTTTCTTCTATAATGTAGCTTAATATTTTTCAGATGCAGGTTTTTTTTTGTGGTTTATTATTTACCCATGTGCATGTAGTTACTTTTACTGGTCTCCATTCATCTCAGATACAAGTGGTAGTTACGTATTAAATGCTGCTCTCATGTGTGTCACTGGTGAGTACTACGTTCGTACAAGTTAAGTTTTTTAATGTTATGATGCCAGACAGACCCTTCGTCCATCGCTTGTAGTAAGTGTATAACAACAGTGGTGACGGTAAATGTACAGGCTGGTACCCCGACCATTTTTTAATTCGTGGATTACCCGTAGCGCAAGGAACGAGTTTTTGTGTGCACTGCAATATGCAAATTTGTCACTCAGGTGTGGATACTTATTTAGCAATTAATGAACGAGGCTGAGTAGGATATGAAGAATTATGCAGATCGAGTTCGGCCCCTGTGGATAATACCCTTCGATATCTGCGTAATTCTTTATAGCCTACGAAAGCCGAATTCATTAATTGCTTTATTATTCATTCAAAATAATTCCTAGTTTAAAAACAAGCTAAAACATGCTTACCTTCGTCGGTGTTAAGTTAACCTCGATAGTGCATGTTTAGAAGATAAAGGGCTGTTCTTGTCTGCAAATATACTCCAAATAGCAGATGTTGTCCGTCGAGTTGTCTTCTTGTTATGTTTTGAGACAATAGTTCGTCGTGAAACGAGTAAAATATTCCGCCGACTGGTCAGCCATTTTTCTTTCCACAACCAAAACAACTCAACCTCGTACCCAGGTTTTCGCGGTTAACGGTGCGTTAACCTGCAACTGTGCTGCACTCTTCGGTTGATTAATCGCAAAATTCTTCCAAATTTGGTCAACGGTAACTAGTAAATTATGAGTGTGCTTTTAGCCAATCAGAAGCGGAGAAATATTTTGAATGAATAATAATAGTAATTAGTCGGCCCGCACGAAAGTGCCCGATATCAAAACGACAATTGTCGCAGATCGATCGTTTCCAAACGTCCCCGCGATAAAGAAGTACTGAGCGTGCATTGTGCCCAGAGCTTTCGATGTTATGATTTTGTAGCTTCCATAGGACGATAAGTTGTCTTCATGTAGTCTTTGAATCTTTCAAATTAGCACTATGGCCTACTTTGAGACAAACGTTTATGAACTTTTGAAGCTTTTTGCCTCGTCCAGGCGATAAACATGATGAAGAGATCAGCAATTACTCTTCGACTCCCCAAGTGGTCCAAGCTCAAGATTCTGTCGTGAGTCTCACGATTTTTTAACTTTCTCACGGCCTTACGACAAGACTGCCAATCTCGCGGGTTTTTGAGAAATATCATTCTAAAATGAAATGTTTCTTTGTTGAATAAAAACAGAAATGTTTACTGTTGGTGACTTCGCAATAGTTTTGCTTTGTCGGCCATTTCAAATGCGACGAAACCTGCGAGAAAGCGCTCTGGGGCGCTCTGGCGGCGGGGCGGGAAAATGAAGGAGAGCTTGTGGCTCCCCGTGTGGCTCCCCGTCGACTGTGCTGTCAGATTTCCGCCAATCGGCGCGAGGCGGAACGGAGCGCGAATGTAAGCAAACATTGAAAAGCACGTGTGAATGGTAATGACGTCATTACAAATGTCATCTCCGCCAATCAGCATGTCGCATCGACTTTTTCGATGCAGATATTCAAATTCCAGAGACGTAGTTGCAAGTTCTCCTTCCTTTTCCCACACCGCCGCCAGAGCACCCCGAAGAGCTTGCTCGCAGGCTAAATGCGACGTTATGAGTTCAGGTATGGCTTTTACCGTCAAAACCCTGCTTATTTTCCTCGAATATACGTCTGAATTCTTCATTATTAAAGCTCTGCTAGCTTCAAACAGCGTCTACCGGCTAAATAGACTTCATGGGCAAAGACGTTAAAGAATTAATCAGACATGAATGTTCAACACTTGGTGCTGTGGCGCAAAAGATATTGCAAGGAGCTTACACATCAATGGTCTGGGGTCCGACTCCCCCCAGGGGAAACCTTTTTTTTTTTGTTTTTGGTCGTTTTGCTTTTGTTTTCTTAGTTTAGCTTAGATAGAGAGAGAGATAGATAGATAGATAGATAGATAGATAGATAGATAGATAGATAGATAGATAGATAGATAGATAGATAGACCGACCGACCGACCGACCGACCGACCGACCGACCGACCGACCGACCGACCGACAGACAGACAGACAGACAGACAGATAGATAGATAGATAGATAGATAGATAGATAGTTTATTCTGAGTAAAATCGCAGCCAAAAGCTGAATTAGATTAATCGTTACAACAATAAAATCTAATAAAAATATGAGAAAAAATATAGGAAAAATGTACACATATGTAGCTAAAAATTTAATTACAGTTGCTATATATAAATGTGTTCTTTGAGTCTCTTAGCTTAGTTTTTTTAAAAAACATATTTTCACTTTTTGACAGACTTGGGTGCGTTCCTTTGAGATGATCCGGATTAGGATCAGTGGTCAGAGATCAATCGGATCATGGTAGATCAAATGAACCGATGAATCCACTCTGGAAAAGGATTCATCAGTTCATTTGATATACGGACCATGATCCAAGTGATCTCCAATCACTGATCCTGATCCGGATCATCCCAAAGGAACGCACCCTTAAATAATACCGGTAGACTAATTGCAAGTTCATTATCGGCCTTCCCTTTTGAAATAAATAATCCACGAGTTAGCCATAAGCACCCTTTGATTCTTGGCCAAATAAATGTGGCTGTTCGTGAACGTTCGCGCAATTAGTTTCTTACAGTTTCTTACAGTTTCTTGACTGAGCCGCCCATGAATATCTTTGTAGGGTTTTGGATTGGAGGTCCTGCGAACTTAATTAGTTCTGCTATATCTGCTGATCTTGGAAGACAGGTATCATGTGTATTCTGTGCATCGTATAGTTCTTTAACGTAGGAAATTGATACTTCTTTGGGAGCCAATGTTAGAAGCACGAGGAGAGTTTTATCTGATATCAGCTTGATATCCATCCACTGAGAAATGGATTGATTAAGCTCGTTCGTATAAATATTGAGAAATGTTAGCTATAGTGAGGTTACTGTTCAGTCCTCTCCCGTCTAAAGATTTAAAGTGAGTAGTAACTATTCGTCATCTGCATTACTTTTTCTTAATAGAGTGCTATCAGTGCAGACAGTGAGGCGTTAGCTACAGTAACGGGGATTGTAGATGGTACAGGAAGTGTGGGCGCTGCCATCGGACAGGTGATAACATGTCATGACTCCATTACGAACTTCCACCTATAAATACACACGATTCGACAAATACTTCACCACGAGTTTCAATTTCAATTCTTATCAAGATTCTCGAACTAAATGACTATTAGCAGTCTTGGCTTAAATACTTGGAACGGGCACTCGCCTCGCCTGACGTAATTGGGCAGTACACATCATCTCCCACGTTTCCGATGTTGTAATAACACAGTTAGCGTTCATTTATATTTATTAGCGTTGCGTTAGTGAGGGCCGTAACGGTTCCCTTCCCCCAAGAAAGAAAGACCACACTACCGAAGTCGACGTCCTCTTACTACTCTTACTACTCTTTTTACACAGTAGCGTGACTGCACGATAAAGCGGCGTTATAGCAGTGGAAGACAAGGTGTTATCTTACCAGGTTTTCAAAGAGACCCTGGTTGGTGGGACAGGACCCGCAATGGAACTCGCCACCTCCGCTTAGGAGCCTGGCAATTTTTGTATTGTTCCCCTTTAGTTGATTCTTTGTCGTCCTCGTCTTGTTGTTTTGCCAAAAGACAGTTACAGTTTAAATTCAAAGCTTAACCGCTAAGTACCAATTTAAAGTATCACTGTGTTTATGTCGGATTTGATTAATTTGTAAGACAAGTTCGGGTTGGTAAATTGTCTGCAATCATTAATCTTTGTAATCATGCCGGACTCTCAGGATTTGGACCTTGGGTACCAGAGGTCCTTATGTTATGTTTTTTCCCTTTATATCTAGTTTCTTGTTCCTGAAATCAATACCCACAGTGGATGGAAACCTGTGTTTTACTTTTTGATGGTCATGGTAAGAGTAGTTCCAAGAAGAGATGAGTCCTTCTATTTTCGTATTTCAGCCTACCATATTTCTTTAATCAATTTGGCAATAATATCCTTTGTTGCTTCTTGTTCCAATCATTTTCGGAAACAAAGGCCACATTTGAAAGGCCTTGGATCACTGGAGGGAACAGTCGGAGTACTCTCGGTGCTTTTGTCATTGAAGCCGCCACCCTGGGAAACTTAACCACTAAATAGCTTGATTTTAGACCCTGAGGTTGCAAAATCTTTTTTAAAGACTTTGAGCATCAATAAGCGTACGTGCCCGTACATGCAAGCAATTGCAAGTTACTGATGTCGGCCATCCTTGTTCCCACTCATGTTCTGACCACCTGCTACTTTAAAGTGATTCAAAATGGCAGCATTTGAAATAAAAGAAATTTTGTCGGAGCATTTGAATTCAAAGGAAATGCTTCTGCTTATTCCTTTAGAAATTACCACTTACCTATACTTTCCATCATTGACTACGGGAGTAAATGGGTTAAATAACTGTCATTAGGAGTAATTTCAGGCACGAAACAGCTATTGTCTAGTACAACACAGTTTCTAACACTCTGTTCCTTTGCTGCCTTTTCACCACAGCTGCGCCCTTTTCACTTTACAGCACGACAGGTTTTATGACCAGGGCACTTGTCTTTCTTTCTTTCAGGCTTTCATGAGTTTTATTTGCCTTCTTATACTACCTGTTATCAAGTTCACACGGTAAAGCCAATGTCAAGGAGCTATTAACTTTTTTGTTAAACTGTGTTTTAGCCTTCATTCTATCACGGCAATTAAGGCACAGTGTAGTCGGTTCTTCTAATTCTTTAAAAAGAATTTCTTAACTTCTCGTGTTGTTGTAGTTGTCGTTATTGTTGTTGTTGTGTTTGACTCTAGAGAAAAATACGGGAGAATCGCAACATTGGCAAGTTGATTAAAATATAAGAGGGCATATAATTACACAAATGTTTTGACTGACGTAATATTGATATTTGATATGAATAATGGAAATTCTATTAGATGGCCCTTTCTTAAACTGAGAGATATGCAGTGACGTGCAGAATGGGCGAGACGTTATGAAACATCTTATACATTAGCTTCAGATTTGATAACTTTTACAGTGGAACCTCGATATAACGAACCTCTATATAACGAAGTGTCCTCGGTATAACGAACGATTTACTTTACCCCACTAATAGCAAAGTATATGGAAAGGAACCTCGTTATAGCGAACACATTTTGCCAGTCCCTTGGCCCTTCGTTATATCCAGGCCGTTCCACTGTACCTAGTTATTACAGTCAAGCCAGGTCAAGCGTACCCCCCAAAATCCATTAATGAATTTATTATTCGAAAGTTGAGTCCGTTGGCAGTTGTAGATTTCAGATTCATCTCTACATTCTTGCATGCGTAGTGAGCCGTGAATTCACACGCGATTCAGTTACGAAATTTCTACCAGCTCAGTTTCCCTGAATTTGATGTAAGTGTCTTCTAAGAATTTTAATTTATTCAAAGATTTTCAATCTGACCAAATACAGACAAGTTCTCGTAAATTATTCACTGCTCATTACGCATGCAGTAATTCCGATTTGAATATGACACCAGTTACGGGAACGACTAACGGATTCATTTTTCAAATAATCAATTCATTAATAGAATCTTGGGGGGTACGCTTGACCTGTTTTGACTGTAAGTGTCCCCTTTAGCGCGGGCAAGTTCTTCCACCGATGGAAAGATACCAAGGAAGATACCGATGGCAAGATACCTAGATCAAGCTTTACCACAATCATTGAACCGTTGTTTTTTTTGTAAACAGGTTCTTCGATTCACACAACCGTTTTTCCTTACTGTAGTATATCCCTCATTGACCTTGTTCATCGTACACAATGTTAAGAACCTAGGAATGGCTTAGAAGGCTTCCGGTTTTGTTAAACAATTTCTAAACTCCATCTAAGTATTCGGCCCTTGCAGTGTGTTTACTCTGTATGTCTATATCAAAATGTTACTTAAGTTAGTGAGCCAAGAGCGAGCTAGACATGTTGAGCATTTTTTGTTTTCAGAGCGCTGTTATACAGAAACCGCCCGCCTCTTTATTACCAAGTAATTGACAGTGACCAACCGGAGTACATTCCACCCGCACAATCCAAGACCTTTGAAGCAAATACGTGAACCAGGTTGGTCTATTCTGACACCACTTATCAACACCGTCCTCCTCACGCTACTATGATACAGGGCTTTTTTACCGGTAGAAGGATACAACCCACAAAAAAACGTTTTTAAGGCGGAACTTGTACAGTGGAAGCCTTCTTAACGGACACCCTCTAAAGAGGACCGCTCTTCTTACGGCCCCATTCACAAAACCCCGTTATAACTGTCACACAAACTCTTTGTTTTTACATTCCTTTAAGTGAACATTCCGTTAGGCGGCCGGGGACACTTTAAGGCTTACGAGTTAGATTTTATCTTTGTTTTTAAGCTACAGTAAGCGGGCACCCAAAATGAAATCCCTCTCTGAATCTTGTATTTCAATAATCAACTTCATATTGCTGTTTGTCACAATGAATTCATATCAGCTTCAGTGTTTGTTTGTTTTTTCATATACACGTCCGGTTACTCTTTAAAACACCACTTGAATTTTGTGCTTATGACTGAAATACAATATTGTCAGAACAACAGCATTCGCCGCAAACGAGAACCATTGTCGTAAGCGGCCACCTTCAGTTACGGACACCTTTTTGGCGTTCCGAGGGTGTCTGCATACCAGAGCTTCCACTGTATATATATTACCTCAGTGGAGGACCCACCCAGTGGTCAGGGGCATGTAGATACCTGTACGCACGTCCGCAGCTGAAAAAATGGCTGAGTTTAACAAAAAATAGAAAGAAAAACCAAAAATACAGATGTAAAACACACGCACATTAAGTCAGTACAGCAGGGTTCCGGGCGGTGGTAGAGTTTTGCGTTCCACAGACACTTAATTTTGTGGACTCGATACTGGTGTAACTATAGAAAAAAGACGGGAATAGGAGCAAAGTGAAAAGTGCAAACACAAACAGCGCCATTTGCAGAGCCTTCAATGTACTTTACCTTTTGGATAATACCCCCCAATTTGGGAAGTTTCTCGTTCCCCTGAAACTCAAATGGAAAAACTATGACAACCATAAGTAACGCGTCAAGGGAAAATGTGTCGGGACTTAAATTGTGGACACTTTTTTTGGTCAAGTGTATATCTCAAGAACGGATCTACTGACGACAGGATTAGTGACATCCATAGAACAAAACCTATCCAATCGGAGTTTTGGCACGATTCAAGGGGCAATAACTGTCTGATTTTATTTTTTTACACATGACAGTCCATAAGATAAATAGAAATGTGCAAGAGTATTAGAAGGAAACGTGTTTTAAACGCGTTTTTTTAGCTGTTATATAAGACCTTAATGCAAAAGTTTCCCGGGAATCATGTCATGATTGCGAAAATTGTACGTACTTCTGGAAAATGCTGGCTGCGACGTTGGAGCTGTGTTTTTGTAAAGCTTTCTAAAGGTTTACATGTGGAATGGATAAGCCGTCTTAGCGCTGCTTATGTTGTTTGCAGTCTTTGTTCATGAGACTCTGACAAATGTTTCACATTTTTACAGTGTCTAACATGTCTTATCATTATTTGGCGAATTAGGAGTGTACAGTGAACATTGTATTGATGGACACCTCTATATGACAGACACCTCGGAATTAGAACGGACGTCTTGACTTTACTAGTTAGCCACTTGACGGCTAGCCCTAACAGTGTCCTTCTTTGGGACAGTTGTCTGTTCCAGAAAACCTAGGTCTTTGTTTTTCTGTAAAACCGAATGTGTTAACGATATATTCCTTAAAGGCATGAGTTTTCCTTGCTTTTCCTGCCCACATCCGATAGGATTGATAACGATTTTAGAATTCAAAGACGACAGACGGCAAATTGTTGTTGCTCAAAATATCTAAAAGTCGTAACTGTGCATCAGTAGGATGCCTAAAATGTGTGCAATTCCACAATTGGTTTCGGCGCGATTAAATCCTATGCCAAATGTAGAACATTTTAGGAGGAGTCACCCACGATGTTAGCACAGTTACCAACAAGGTATATTAGTAGGATAATCATAACCAGTCCGGAATATCCCTAAATTTAAGGACAGGGCCAACTGATCATGCGACACTTTTCAACCAATGAGAAGGCGTGCTTGTGTTTATCAACAAACAAATCAAAACATCGCCCCAGTGCTCAAAAATTTTCAAAACAACGGACGAAGTCGACGGACAGAATTAAAGATGAGCTTACAGTACTCGTGTAGGTTTCACATTTAATATTTCAAAGAAAACATTTCATGTAAGAGAATAAGAGCATTATTCATTGCAAGGAATCATTGGGGTGTTTGAACTGAAACCGGACTGAGCGCAGAGGTCGTGGCTTCACCGGCATGGCTTGCAAGATTTTTGATAGAAGCAAACTGGTCCCGTGTAAAAATAGCCTTACAGAGAGTGTGAAAATTTGTTGAGATCATACAAAACACGATCGGTACTACCTATTAGCTTCTACAGGACAAGAATCAAAGAACCAGTCATCATAACAAGAATAAAAAGTAGTTCAAATTTATTAATTTTTCTTGTTTGTTTTCTGGTGTTGTTTCGTGTTGACTTCACGCATCTGGTGCTTTCCTTGCTTGCTGTATAGTGCCTGCAATGTTTTAATTTTATCCCAGATTTAGCGCATGTTCAATGAGTTGCGAAATACATCATTTACACTTGAAATTTGCCTTCTTTCTTTGATTGTTTGTTAACGGTGGATGAACATTTGGAGAATCCAGCGACATTAAAACTTTCCAGATTTGGTGAATTTCAGAAACAAAGCGGTTAGTATCTACCTTGCGCTTATCATCTTCAATTTCATCCCCGCAAATTCGGCAAAGTGAGGCGTGATGTATGACGTGAATATTCATAAGACTAATAAAGTTGTTTTGGCCTTGAAAAGAAAAAAGGCAAAGGCTCGCACTAATGCGAAAAAAAGTAATAACACGGCTCTGTGAGAAACCCGGGAGTGGAAAGCGTACGTGTTTTGGACCTCGGAATTCATTTTGGTCTACCAAAATTCTAGGTTGTCTACCATCCCCACATTCAACATGATAAAAGTTAATCGATATGACAATCGTGGAAAAATATCTAGAACTTCGTAAAAAAATCTGTGAATCGAAAAAATAACAGATACTTGTTCTAGAACTTCGTAACAAAAATCTGTGAATCGAAAAAATAACAGATACTTGTTCACCTACCTTGAAAACCGACCAAAATCTCGTCCATATATCGCGTTGTTTAAAGAAGAAATAAGCCACAAAATGTGCTGAATATTTCACGAGACACTTCCAATATGGCTTGCGATACGCTGTCCACTTAAAAAAATTGTGTATGCCTCATGAAAAGTCTTAAAAATATGCCTGAGAGCCTCGAAGCGATGACTGATTCTGACCAACTCCGTCCGCTGTTTTGATCACTGTGGCGATGTTTTGATTTGTTTGTTGATAAACACAAAAGCGCCTTCTCATTGGTTGAAAAGTGTCGCGTGACCAGTTGGCCCTGTCCTTAAATTTAGGGATATTCCGGACTGATTAAACTGTCCTTTAATTGGACAGTTTAATAGGACAGTACGCGTCATGCCTAAGTAATTGGACAGTACGCGCTATCACGCGCGCGCTTAAATGGCTTTTTTTTTCACTGCTAGCAAAACAAAATTTCGAATTTCTTGTGTTTTGGTTTAAAAAATAGCCTATTGTATCAAAAATTTTGTTAAAGTTATGATTAATTGGTAACAGAACTTCGTGTCGTCCAATTCGGTCTGTAATCACACTCGTGATTAAACAAATCGGACTCCCGCTACTTGGTCGTCCGATTTTGTTAATCACTCGTATGACCACTCAGTCCTGTTACCATTACAAACAACCCGAAGAAAATGTAATGCGTTAATAACGAACTTAATGCACACGTCAATTAAATAAGGAAAGAGGTCGCGCCCGCACGCAACCTAGACTAACTGAAAGGTTAATAAAAGGGTAAACAAAGGATATGGCGGCACCATTCATCCATTGAGTGCCAGTCTCATCCCCCGCAGAGTAGAATGGGCTCATTAGTAAATGTTCTTTAGTTGTCAGTCCAGCTCTCAATAGTGTTTTCATAATTTAATGTTAGGTTTATTTTATTGCAGTTGCTGAATGACCATTCACGAGCTTCAGGTGCATTCATGTGCTTTCAGCGGTCAAGATCCGGTTTTGTACGGAATATCTTTTAACTATTATTTAAGATATGAGGGCAATTAAGTTATAATCAAAAAAACAAATACTCGTCCTTAAGCTGAGGCGTTTAAAGGAAGTTCAAAATTTTGAGCATCAGTGCGCGTGGACCATTTTTGGAGAAGGGTTGAGATTTATTTTGTGTGATTGTGTTACGTCTGTGCAAGCTGATTTTTATTCTGCTGACAATTTTATAGCCCAGTTGCAGTAATTTCTCGGTTTGTTAATTAATTATTATGATTGTATAACTACGTGTTTGTTATTAAAAGGTGGGTGGAAGCAAGAGATGATGGAAGTTATGTTTAGTCCAAAACATTTACACCGTCAAAAAACATCTTCTGTGAATAATGACAAACAGACATCTTTTCATCCTCTCCTGCACTATCTTTCACCAGGAGCCCATCAAACTTGATGGGCTCCTGCTTTTACTGCTTGTCTTGTCTTGTCACTTGTCTTGCAGTGATGGGTATCCCCCCCCCGCCCCCCCCTGTGCAGGGTCCCCCTCATATGTAGATATTAATGCTTTGAATGGTGTTTGGTAGTAGTGAAATACGATCTCGATGATCTTAGTGTTTCGATCAACCTGATAGGTTCGCTGTCTCGGGGTTCTTCTTGATCTTCTCGTGTAACCGCCATGTTGAATTGTAAAATAGTCGCGGAGTTGAAGCACGTCAATGGCGACCACAGCATTAGGAACATAAACGTTTCGCCCAAAATAATACGCCTATACTGGGTTATGCGGCAGTGGGAGAGTAAAACAAAGAGTGCATCCCAAATGGTAAAGTGGGCACCACAAAGAAAAGTTACGAAAAGGATGATTGAGCAGTTACACAATTTATTAGACGAATAGCTAACCCTTAGCTTAATAGCTAAGGGTTAGCCTAAGTATTAAACCCGTCTTGTATCTCTATAAATTATTATATTTTCACTCTATCAAAAATCAAATTATGCGTCAAGATTTATGGCTTAAATTCGGCTTACTTTCCTCTGGTTTACAAACGATGATTTCTCCTTCTCCTTGTCATTCCTGCAAACGATTTCCTTCGACTTTTTTGCTTTCCAAGTAATTTTGTTTTGGATTTTTCATCCCTCCTCCAAAAGAAATATGGTCCACGCGTTTCAAATATTTTTCCTTAAACTTTATTGAAAAACAAACGGTGACAAAACGAAAAGGTAAATGGAAAGGTTTTGGTGCTTTCATTTTAAATGTATGCCATTGAAAGACAACATACTACATAGTATTATAAAAAAGTTAAGAGAGCCGAGAGAGAATGTTATTTTAATTCCTGCAGCACAAATAAAACAGCATTGCAGCTTTGCTTCCGTGTTAAACAGTTAATTTTCCTTACACTTCATTTGACAAAAATGGTTTCATTTTATCTGAAACTGAGCAGAGCTTGTTTGCCTCACTAATATGCCGAAATTGTGCCACACCCGTAAATCCTTGAACCTAAACCATAGACAAGATCACTATATGAACTGTTGATTAATACTTTATTGACCCACGGTTTTTTCAACTTTTGACATGAACCAGTTAGGGAAAATCCGTTTACACCACTGAAAAGAGCGCCTTAAAATTAGTAAAGCTGTCAAGTTTAAAAGTGTTACGTCTGAAGCGAGCGAAAATATAGCTCCGAAAAGTTGCGAGAATTTACAGACGTTTGTAGAATTAGCTCGCACTATACAAACCTCTGTAAAATTTCGTGACTTTTAGGGGCTATATCTTCGTTAATTTTCGACAAATCACTTTCAAAATTTTCAAGGTATAAGATCTGCTATAACGGTTTCCGATAGCACGTGGACATGATCAAAAGGCAGTATTCTAAAGCCCTTACTAGCAACCATAGAAAAACGACGAAATAAGGCGAATACAGTTTGACTAGGTATTCCCCATTTTCAGTGAAACATTTTGACCGTTACAAGGCAAATGTGAGTCACGAGACTTAGAGTAACAATAGAAAAATCTATCAAATGAATGTAAACGTGGAAGGGAACCTACTTGCCAAGTTTCGCAAAGATGAGAGGAATATTTCTCCTTGAAATCAAAACCCACTGAATTCGTGGCTGAGTCAAGCCTTAACACACACGAGTGCGCACTATCTGCAGCTGTACCGCAAAAACAAGCACGGTGACCCTTATTTTCTTCATTATTTTAATAATAACACTACCCACCATCAATCCTGAAAAAATATGTATTGGATAATGAATTGCCTGTGGATACTATCTTGAACGTTCTATAATAATGATAATGTTACTGCATCCTCTTTCAAGATCAGGGTCAGCCAGGGGGGGTAGTGGTATACCAGTATACCCGAAAAAAAAATCGCCAAATATACCCAAAGTTATACCCATGGGTATACTTTATACCTGAAATTCAAAGAAAGTGATATACCGAATACCCGTATTTAAGCTGCTATATGCCGTATACCCGATTTAAAAAGTCCCTGTATACCGTATACCCAAAAACCCTGGCCGACCCCGCAAGATGGATCCGACAAAACTTTCTATGGCTAAGAAAATTGTTAAGTTTTTGGACTAGGAGAGATTGGATCATTTTATGCGTTTCTGGGAAACTGCCCACCTACTCCTCCCCTAAGCCAACATTAACAATTACAAAATGTTTGCTTAGGGGAGAGGTAGGTGCTACACTCTAGACATGTAAGACAGTCCACTTTAGTCCTACAGAAGACATGACGTTAAAGAGTTAAAAAGGTAAAGATAAGACTACTATTTTACCTTCTCACTAAAGGTCCTCATGTCTTTATCGCTCTCAAAATGGATAGGCTTTCGCAGTGCAAGCTGCTATCTCATCTCTAAAAGGCATTGAAATAAATTTACAAAATGAAATATTAAATGAATTTGGACCTCAACATGTATGTACATTTAACTTCTAGGTTAAAAGGAATTAAGGCGGAAGCCATTAGGAAATTGAGTAACCAGTCACAGAATAATTTCAAGCGTATTGCATCCTTATTTACACTTTTCAAAGGCTATAAATGTAGTAGAGGGTCTGAATGGGGGGGTCCATTTGTCGGTTGTCAGTTAAAATTCAGTTACTTTGTCGGTAGTCGGTTAAAATTTTCGATCTTTGTCGGTAGTCGGTTAAACTTCTTGATTTTTGTTGGTTATCCGAAAATCTCAGTTAATAAGTAAAAACGCTTGTTAATTATTAATATTTTTTATGTATTCCACCAAGTTTCAAGACTTTGATCCCAAGGGAAAGAGTAAAACTTGTAAGAATGCATCATTTGATTGCCACTTAAACTTCATTAACTCTTGTTTGTTTATGCAACATGATCGTCAGGAGCCGATCGGCTCCTGTGGTCGTTTATTTAACCCTTGTTTGCCAAATGAATATCATGCGTACTGATAAGATCACCAAACGTTTTACTGTAAATGCGAACTTGGTTTCCCTGTCGATTACACGGCACAGTAAAAAGTAATTAATTAATTAATGGACACCAGCCTTTTGGATAAGTAAATTATCAGCTTAGTGGAAAACTGCAAGGGGTGACGGGCTGCACATCTATCCTTTGCCATAAGTTTCCTTCCTCAAAGAAATAACACTTTAATCCTCGGACATACAAGGGGTTGGGGGTGGATGCCACCCCCTTTAGGTTTTCTGGGATTTTTCCAAGAGGATAAAACGTCAGCACCTGAGGTTTTCAGTAGATGTTCGTTTATCCCTCGCACGCATTTTGAGAAAAGTTCAGTGATGATCAGTTTCTATGGTTACGAGGTATCACGTAATAAGTAGCAGGTTGTCAAGCCATTTTGAGTGAAAATATATGTTTTTTTCAACTTTTTTCAACAATAAAAGAAAAATCTAGTAGCTAAAATCATGCAAAGTGCTTATTTATGTGTTATTATTCATGTCAAGCAATAAAGATTTCTCTTTGTTTTAACCTGTTTTGTAATTCTTTGTAATATCCAAGATGGCGGCAAAGATGGCGACCATCGTTGGTGACGTAACAGGCCTCCAGCAGTGCCACCATTCATAAAATATACCTCATCTTGTTAAGAAGATCAAAGGCTTTTCAGTGAAGGCAAAATCGCTTTAAAATACTGCAACATATCAAAAACTCTGGGGAGGGGTTCCATCTACCATCCTCTTGTACCATGGTGGGGGGAATGATTTTGCGTGTACGTCTGAGGGTTAAGTTGGCAAGGTAGTGGTTGGTTTTGTATGAGATTACACTTTTACATTAAAGTTTCTTTTATAATAGACACTAAGGGCATGTATTGTGTCACGAAAGGCAATATTTCTTTTTCTTCCTTGTTGTTTTGTTTCAGGAGCGCTGCTTTTCTGCTGTGAGTTTTATTTCTAATAGCAATTTTTATTTCAAAATTATGTGGCCAGCATCTGTCCATCAACCGCTTTTTGAAATCTGAAATACTTCCTCAGAGGAGTTTGTTCGTAGGATACTCAAGGCCAAATCCATTGGTCAAATCCATTTTAACATTCGGTGGGTGGTAAGAGGTGAAAATGTATATACGTCTTTACGTCAATGATAGCTTTTTCTCATTTTTCGTTGAATGTTGTGCCTTGGTATACAACGGGGTATAAAAAGATTGTCTCAGTGTCACATATTTCGGGCGTAAATTTCATAGCCAGTAGAGCAGTAGGGTGAAGTAAGTTTACTTGTTCCGTGAATTTGAAGAAATCTACCATGTCTGGTTTACTTATGTCCCATAGGGAAAAAATATCACCTATGTAGCATTTTCAAATAGTTGGTTTAAAGACGGTTTTGCTTAAACTTTGTGTTTCAATATATGCGGCCATGAAAATGTTGGAAAGGAAACTGCTGTATGTGCTCATCGCGGTACTGTGGTTTCTTACTGATAGTGCTTTCCATTAAACTGGAGAGAATTTTCTTGCAGGATTAATCTAAACATTTCTCGGACCGAATCAAGAAATGTTCAGTTTTTTCAGCTTTGTCTTTTCAATAAAATATATAAAGTCGGTAGCATCTTTAAGCACTGTGGCTTCTGTGATTATGATATTGGTTGTAGTAATGTAGCCGTATCAACAAAAGAGTAAGTTCTTTCTGTTAGACCATCTGATGGGTCAAATTTAAAGAGGTTACTTCCTAACGGCTGGAAAAAAATGCAAAATGCTCTTTTTTTCTGAAACAAATATTGATAATGTCAGCCCATGTCGGTAGTCAGTTAATATTTTTCCTGTCGGTAGTCGGTAATTTTTCACTCGTTTTGTCGGTAGTCAGTAATATTTTTAGCCCTTTGTCGCTAGTCGGTTAACCCCATTCACACCCTCGTAGTAAGTTATTTGAATTAACTCCAAAGAAAAGGTTCTTACAAGAGCGGGAGAAAACAAACTTCAAAAGCTTAAAATTTCACAAAATGACATCCCATGCAGTTGTAGCCCTTGAAAAGTGTAAAAAATAATGCAATATGACTTAAAATAATTATTCTGGTACAAGGTATTTGTCCACTGAAAATTAAAATTATAACTCAATTTCCTGATGGATTCCATCTTAATGTTTTAAGCCTTACCTGAGGGTATCTAGTAGGATGTTCATGAAGAAGTGATAGTTATCTGGTGGTACATTTCCTCTTGCAAGAAAGACCTACAAAAATGAATTCAACTTCAAATTTTGTGGCTTATTCCGAATATTTTCAACCAAATTTAAATGAATCAGAGCTACATTCCTGTTATAATGCAAAAAAAAAAAGATTCTGTTAGTTTTCTTAATTAAGAAATGATTATTAATACCTTGTTGTATTGTTGTAGTTTCCCTCCATAAGGTACTGCAAGGCAAAGATCTACAACATTCTGCATCAACATTCCTGTTTGGTAGTCAATAAAGTGTGTGTGTGTGTGTGTGTGTGTGTGTGTGTGTGTGTTGAGGGCCAGAGGGGAGGGGGTACTCTTATCTATTTATTTATTTTTTTTAGGGGGGGAACACATTGGAAATACCATACCACATTCATATGTCTATTTTGCTTCTTTACAAAAAAGCTGTTTTCGGTTAAAATCGCTGCTACAGCTGTAGTCACACATCTGAGAGATAATTATAACACTCACCTCTAGACCAACTTTCTTTATACATGCACATGTAAATTATCCCAGACTAACCTGATGGAAAATATACATGTACCCTTCTCTGCCACACATCCATATGCTCCACATTCTAGGCACCACTTTCTATTTTTTTTTTGCTTAGTATGCCTGGCAAGTGTACTTGGAATTTAGTGAGTTCTTTGTTAGTTTTTTCAATTTATAGATTTTGTGTGTACTGGATTCTGATATCTTTAGTTACTAGTCCAGTAAGTTAAGTGTGAAGAGGGGCTGTTTTTCCCCTTTAAGTCACTGCATGTTTTTATTTATCAGTTGTCTTTGTTATGTTCTGTGCTCTGTGTTAACTGTGAAACTTATTTCTTAAATAACGTTATTCCATATGAAATCACCAATTGATAGACGTAAAACATGACTGACAAAGCCGAATAAAGCCATGCATGCATGCCACTGAAAATGGAACATGGCCCTACCAAGCGTACCAACTATAACAAGGCGGATTATACATGATGTGAATGGTACACGCGCTGTGATTGATCGTTGCCTATGATATATTGGAGTTTATACAATGATGTGAATGCTACGCGCGCTGTGATTGGTCGTTGCCCATGATCTATTAGAGTACAGATACATGGATGACGTCACGGGAAACTTGTTTTCTTTGTTTTGTTCAACATGGCACGCGGTTTTGAAAATGTTTGTCAGATTATTTCGGATTGAGGCAAGTGAAAGCTTCGGAAAAAGTTTAGCAGGAGCTATTTACAAAGACGAAAAATGGAGAAACGGAGACCAAAAAAGCTATTGACTACTTGACAATGCCTAAACTACAAGAAATCTTCACAACAGTTGCCATCGTGTGTCTTCGCTACGAGAGACTCGCTGTTTTGCAAAATGTTTTCGCTATTATTCTTCTTTGAGCAAGAAAAGACGGTGAAAAACTTTTCGAAGAAACTGTACACAAGTAAGATAAAGAAGAAGCTAAGATGAAAAGTTGGGTTTGGGACTTAAAAAATGCCTAAACTAGCACAAATCCTCAAAAGGTCAAGCGGTTCGAGGCAGGTATGTGTATCGGTCTTTTTCTTTTCTGATCATTGTATAAAACAAATAGATTCCATGTTGCCGTGGGTCTGTTCAGTAATAGATCACAGAGGACGTCAAAATGTGGTAAAAACAACAGTGACACACGAGCCGCACTTCTTTGTTTTTACGACATTTTGACGTCATCTGTGATCTATTACTGAACAGACGCACGGCAACATGGAATCTATTTGTTAAACAGATACGTCGATGACGTCACGGGAAACTTGTTTACAACATGGCGCGTAGTTTTGATTCACTGATGATTGTGAGATTATTTCGGATTAAAGCAAGTGAAAAAATCCAAAAAAAACTTAGCAAGAGCTATTTACAAAGAAGAAAAATGGAGAAACGGAGAGAAAAAGAGCTCTTTACAACTTAAGAATGCCTAAACTACAAGAAATCTTCACAACAGTTGCCATCGTGTGTCATTGCTACGAGAGACTCGCTGTTTTGCCATTATTCTGCTTTGAGCAAGAAAATACGTTGAAAAACTTTTCGAAGAAACTGTATACAAGTGAGATGAAGAAAAAAAGAAGTAGCAGAGACGAAATATAGCGTTTTGGACTTAAAAAATGCCTAAACTAGCACACTTCTTCGAACAGTCAAGCGGTACGAGGCAGGTATGTATTAATATACATTGTTAATATTCATGTACATGTAATTAGTCTTACAAATTTGAATTTTATCGTAGTTTTTTAAGTTGTTGAGCGCCGTTGATCAGTGAATGTAAAATAGCGCTCTAGAGGTTATTAATTTATTATTATTATTATTATTATGAAGATTATGAGAAGAGATTTGAAAAAAGTTGGTTCGAGTATACAAAAAAGCGCTAAAAGTCCAAATTTTGAATGAAGTTACACTTATACAGGTGGTGAGAAAACGGGTTGGTTTTCAAGATCCAAAGAACGAAAATATTCAAAATTTCCTAGCATCAAAATATGATATTAAGCCGCATTAAGAATAATTTGAGTTATTTATAACGTTTTTATTAAATAATTTATCACGGCTATTGAAAATTTAAGGTTTGAAATATATTTTCGTTTTATTCGAATTCAAACATACAGATTTTTTTTACTTCTCACGGAGATTTGTTACTAAACAGCAAACTTTAAGTTCCTAGTGTTGGAAAAAGTCGGCAAACGGACTCCATCGGAGTTGCCGTTGTGCAAGTCCATCGGACTGGCCGAGTGTCAGTTCACACGACCTGGGACCTAACCTGGGAGCTGGGCATCAATTTTGTAAAAAGAAAAATGGCGCCTGACAATGAGCCCAAAAAAGTGGCGAAGGCAACCCAACTTAACGATGCAAGGATTTATAAGCTAGAGTACGTTGGAAATTTTGGACGGAAGGGAGGTAAGATTTTTTGAAGAGCAGCCGGCAGTTTCTGTAGATCTCGAATTAGTATGGTTTTGAACATCACAAGAGACATCTTATTTTGAAGGTTAAGGTTAATTTGGTTGATTATGCCTCTATTTCTAGTAATATCATTTGCAGATGTCATTATAAAGGCAGCACTTTCTTCTCAGTTATTTAAAGACCCTGAGTGTTGGTCCGGCCGAGGTTCGAACCCGTGACCTCCCGCTCAGCAGACCGGCGCTCTCCCAACTGAGCTACTCAGGCAGAACCTCAAGCTGAAGGCCTTAAGAGCGTAACTTATTGTCTCAGGATACTGTAGATCTCGGAAGCTTGCGACGGCTCGCAGGCAAAATCACCTTGTTCTCTACTGCAGTTCTCGCAGCTTTACTTTACGCCAGCGCCTCATATCGTGACATCTCGTCAAGCTCCCCGTAAGTCCATTAATGTTTCTGCCGTCCTTCTAATGGAAATTCTATATTAGAGATTTGTGGATATCTGGCAAGGTTGTCTCCCGGCATGCAGATAGAACTACCGGTCCTTATTGTGATGCGTTGAATTCGGGGCGGGTGGCGTGATTTCCCTGTTGAATGTGGAAATTCCATTGAAGTCCGTGCGCTCCCCGCTTCCGAGCCTCTTGGCTTGCGTTGAGTCGCTTCTGGCTTCGATCCCGAGTTGATACCTAAGTGGACAGTCTACCGTGAGTTCGCACCCGGATAAATCAAGGTGGCAGGAGGAAAGCTCTTTCCGTCGTCATCCAGTCATCTGAGTCGTCCAAACAACTTTGCTATTTTTTATCGCCCTGTCCTTGGTGTATGTTCCTTCAAGAGATAATCTCATGGATGCTCCCTCCGGGGCTCTCTCAGTCAGTACTTGCCCGCTGTTCCTTCGTGATGAGAGTGAAATCGAGAAGGGGACCCTCATTCCATCTTTTTATTGGCCTTAGTTTGACGCCCCTTTTGATGCTCAAGGCTTCCGCTTGACATTTCTCACCTGGGCTACCAAAGAGTCCGCCAGAGTTATTGTAGTTTTCTCTCAGACACTCTATCCTTTGGACGAAGCCCAGTACGTCATTACACCTTCGGCTTTTAGTTGGGATAGGGCTTCGGTTCCTTGCCTCCCAACCCTGTCCTTTTACCTCTTCACCCCCATCGTAACGGGTACGCTGCTGATTTTGTCCTGCTTTGCTGTGTCACAAATTCTCGTATGCAAAACGTAGACTGTTTCCTTTTCGCCAAATATGTGGGCAAAAAGGTTTCTTACTTATAATTTGGGTCACACCAGACCGCCGCCCGGTTAGCTCAGTGGGATAAGCGCCGGTCTGCTGAGCGGGAGGCCGTAGGTTCAAACCCCGGACGGACCAACACTCAGGGTGTTTAAATAACTGAGAAGAAAGTGCTGTCTTTGTAACAACATCTGCAAACGGTTAGACTTTCTAGTCTTCTCGGATAACGACGATCAACCGTAAGCCCCCTCTCACAAGCCCTTACACATGTAATAAATCTGTGGGACGTTAAAGAACCCACACACTCTTCGTAAAGAGTAGGGCACGTAGTGCCCGGTGTAGTGGTCTATCTCACTTTCACACTCATGTATGGGGGCATCATTACTGATTCCGTCATTACTTGTAAACTGCACCTTAAGCAGTCTGGCAAGGATCCCCAACCAGTGTTGTAAATTATCCCTGAAAAGACCCGAGGGAAGTGGTTAATAAGATATGTACAATATACGATATACAATATTAAACACTTTCAATGCGCTTAAATTTAAATTTGCTCAGGTAGATACAAGAATAATAGAGCGTTTGTCAGCCCCCAGATATTACAACTGGAGGCTTAGTTTTTAACTTTCCTGTCCTCTTTACAACCCTATGAGACTTTATCCACAGATGTTAAATCTTAATTTTCAAAGATGGCAAAGGAAAACAATGCTGCGTATAGTAAAGTCGCGAATCCTTAAAGCATACTCTGTTAGGTACCAGCATTTCACCTTAAATTCGGAACGTTGCATTTCTAATCGAGAGCTTGCATTTTTCTCGCTCGGTTTTCCTCTGGTGACAGGGCGTCCGGTTTTCCTATTATACCAACACAGTTGAAGTGTTAGGACACACTAATGGCTCTTTCCTCCTGTTTCTCCAATGCGTGGCCAAATGTTAAGAAAGATCTTGGTGTCCGGGAATTTGTAGTCTACCGTAGACCTATGTAAATCAATGCGCCTCCTCCACATTTCCTCTGTTTTTTTTTCACTTTAACTTCCAGAATTATAGTATTTTCGATTCTTGAATCCTCGCTTCTACCGTGCTGGCGAGGCGTGTTGAATACTTTTAACCCTCTTTGCATTTGACAATGCATGAGGGAGATTCTGTGCGTTGTGTCTAAAAACTAGGTGTCTAAATAGGACCAAGCGAAGCACATTGGTTAGAAATCTGCTGCATTAGTCGAATACTCTCAGTTTTTGCAAACCTCTAAATACCAACACCTCTTCAGATGCCTAATGGCTGGCAGTTCTGTTCACATTTTAGGTGGTTCTTCTCCGGAATATCTTGGCAACGCTTTCCATGAATGCATCATTCCTTGTGGCTCCAAGCCTTTTTTGATAAGCGCTTGTGTTGTCGTTTAGTTTCGGGATATTGGGATTTGGGGTGATGGGGTTGAGAAGGCCAGTGGAGACCTTTAATTTTATCTAAGGCTATCCTTTGCCTCCGTGCCAAGGACTCGCATGTCCCGTGACTTATCTCGTGAGTCCCCAGACCTGGGAATAGATTACCATTCCCAGTGCTCGCTCGCGTAACACCAGCCCTAAAATTCTGACCAATTACTTGCGAGAGCTCTATTTCACGCGTGTGTGCGTTTCTCCCTCGGGAGTGGCTTTCTGTGTATAAATAAACGTGTGCACGCAAATTTGTCCAGTTTTGCTGCAAGGGCGGGAGGATTGGATTCATGCGCCGTCGAAGCCCCTTGTGGGGGTGTGTGTGGGGGGTGCGGTTGGTCTACACCCGTTTTGCTTTGTGATTCGTTTGTTTGACCCTCCCTCTCCCCGTATTTTTTCTCTTATCTTGGTCTAGTCCAATCGCCTTCTCACCTGCGGACTCTCATGTCCGTAACTCATCTCTTGAGTCCCCAGGCCTTTGTTAAGCGAGCTTGGAATAGTGATTCCGTCAGAGCCTGCGAACAGCGAGCGAAGCGAGCGGAGCCTTATCTGGGGGACAAAAATAGGCGGGGGAGCCTCAGAGGAGGAACCTGTAGACTTTGCTTTGATGCCGCCCATCCATGAGACCACATTCTGATATCATAATCTGATTGGTCAGATCGCTGACTGTGACTGCACGTGAGCGCAAATGTTATTGAAGCCGATGCCTTCAAGCGTAAAAACATCATAATTTGACAGGTCTAATTACCTTATTGACATGTTATTAATATGTTTCACGGAATAATTGCTAGTGGGCGTATGGGTGGCCTCAAAACAAAGTCTACAAGCTCTCTCGCCTTTAGCCTGTGAACAGGCCTTTAGTCGAGCGGGGTGGGGAGAGGGAAAAGCGAAAAGGCCTGTGGACAGACCTTTGGGGCTGCCGTTCTACGGAACCCGCTGTGCATCAGATCCTGATGCAAGCTCCTATTGGCGAGAACACTGACTGTTGACTGGTCTGATTGACATCGGCTTTTCGGTCGGCACGTAGCACGCGATTTGATCACAGAGTGGCAATAACAGTCCAAAGACTATTACCACGGGGAGGAACTACGCGCTCTGGTCAAAAGACTCAAACTGTCTTTAAAAAAACACTAAGCTGGAGTTTATAGATACCAAAGCACGATGCAATTCTCTATAGCTGATGTACCTTCGGTTTAAGCTGCATTTCAATCTTATAAATAACCATCTTTTTAAACACTGACGAGCTGCAACATTGCAGAAAAATCACATTTGCTCAGTGAAAATGTAGAACCTTTCAGATAATAATAATCTACCCCGCAGAGGAAAAAACTTATGGGAACAAGCAGCATTTTGGCATAAAGTAAAAGTCGTGTCGGCCTACCATGTAATTCCTGTCGGCGATCGAAGCGCTGCTGATCTCTTTGTACTTGTCTTCGAAGCTTCACTTTCTGGAGAAGTCATGATAGTATCCGTACCTTCCGCATTCCAAGTTCGCTCATTGGAGCGGCTTGTTAAATTACAAACCGAACTAGCAAGACGAACGGCTTACCGGAGATCAACGACTTTTTGCAAAATCAACAATGAGGTTCATGCTCCATTTCACTTTGTTTTCAGACGGAGCAAACACCACTCATTTCCTGTTAATTTTCCCAGGAGTTACTCACGCGCGAAATTGATTGACCGATAACGATCTTACTGACAGATGATCGGCAGGATAATTACAAGAGGCGGAATAGCGGCCTCAAATGTTTGTCTACAGGCTCTCTCCCCACCTTTCCCTTCCCTTTCCTCGCTATTTTTCCCCAAACAGAGAGCCTGTTCACAGGCTATCTCGCCTTTTACCCCAGGCCGCTTCTGATCTCGCTTCGCTGTTCGATTTTCTTTTCGTCCCGCTCCACTTCGGAACCTTTCCACAGCCTAGTTTCAGTCATTCACAAGCACCGTCGCAAAGCGATTGCCAGGAAACCAAAATTGCCCTGACCTCACTCTTGATGACGTCGAGGCAGACACCAACCACACTCGATAGTAATCAATGCAGGATGCAGAAAACGTGACGTGCTCATTCATCATCTGAGAAACAATGTTTACTATCGGTAAATCACGACCAATATCTCGGGCACATGAAAGAGAATAACAAACACAACTACGGTGGATTCAACAAGTGGCTGGGAGGGAATCTTCGCCGAGGAAGATTTACCACAGAAACTCGGTCAGACCGGGAACGGTGACTTAAAATCCAGCGCGTGCAGCAGGCGACAAAAGCGACAGCTAGAAACAGCGGAGAACATCGCTTAGCGCGCGCTGTTGAACCACAGGGTGATTTTTTTTCATCCGGGGACCGAAATAATGCAAAAAAGCTTTTTAAAGCTACTTTTCCTCAAATGTATCTTTACGTATTCATGCGAAATATAGCTTTACGAGCTCCAAACCGCGTCTGCCGGAAGAATGTTACAGAAAAATGCTATATTACAAAACGTTTTTTGTACGATTTTAAATTATACGATTGTGTCTTTAGAAGCTGTATGTTTCCTGATCTAAGGCTACGGCAAGGTCTATAAAGGTCTAATAGATCCTAAAGATAAACAGGTGCCATACCATTCACAACTTTATATGTAAATAACAAGATCTTAAATTCTACGCGCTACTCGACTGGCAACCAGTATATGAAGCTCCGCTAGTACTGGCGATATGTGGTCAAGCTTCCTAGACAATGTAACCAGCCTAGCGAGAGAGTTCAACACGTATTGCAGGCGCTGGATCTTATACTTAGGCGGGCCATACAAGAGTGCGTTACAATTATCTAACTTAGAAGTCACGAAAGCGTGCACCAGAGTCTTAGCAGTTTCCATACTGAGAAACTTTCTAATTCTCGAAATTGATCTAATTGAGTGAAAAGCAAATTTACATATTTGCTCGATCTGTTTATCAAAACTAAGATTGGAGTAAAAAATAACCTCAATGTTCCTTGCATGATCAGTGGGCTTGAGGTTAGCGCTAGCTACTTGTACACAGTTGTAGACAGTACAGGGAGATAGGAGGCCGATGCTTGGCGTAGAAGACTAGGATCTTCGTTTTGTTATCATTAACTGTAAGTTGTTGTGCCGCATCCAGGCATTGACACTAGAGAGCACCCTTGTGACCAACATAACATCAAAATCCCCACCGTCGCCTCTAGCGTTGCGATTTCTTCGTAAGCACTACGAGTGAGCTCTAAACAGGAAAACAGGTCAAACCATGACATTGAGACCGCGCTAGTCGATAACCCTTACTTAGCACGCATCAAGCGTAAACGTTCAGCGTATGAGACCTTGGAAGATGTTAAAGACCCATGATGAAGTATACTCGCTTGTTTTTTTTTTTTTTTTTAAACAAAGGAGTACAATACTTTACATACAAAAGCCGTGTGAAGGCTGCTTTACGTCTGTACACTTTATAACAAGGAATAAAAAACAATCGGTTACTTCGTCCAAACTATTTACACATTACTTGATTATGTTACAACACGGGTTACAGAACTCAATCCATTGTCAAACTTATTTGTGTGAAAGTTTCCTTACGCAGCTTTGTGCTTATGTTCGCACCATAATCTCTACACGTTAGTATCAACCATAAATTTTTATTTTTTAGGACATCGTCTCCAGCATTTGATTGCGATGCCTTGCCAGGTTTTAACCAAATTGCTCCTTTTTTATTCTAACAAGAAAAAGCAATAAATACTTCACAGTGTCACTCTTTGACCGGTACCCATCTTCTTTATCGTGATTTGACATTCTGCTGCTGTGTGGTCGCCTTTCTCTTTAACACCGACTTGTCTGTTTCTTGGACGAACCAGAATCGGTTAAATTAGAACCTAACTCAACTGCACTGAAACTGCCTTCAGCCCTATTGGAACCATGTCCGACAGTGCATTTAGTTTCCAAGGCATTTTTTCAATATTCTTCATCATTCGAACCACAAGGGCTCTCGTTCTCTTTACTAAAAAGATTTGTGTGTAAGCTGTGCTTGCTATTGGATATCATTTTACTCCTTTTTGCAGGAGAGGTAGGTGCAAGTTGAAATTCCTCCTGCTTGATCGTTTCATCGGTGGTAGTTCTGGCCGAGGAAAGAGACGACATGACGCGTTCTGATACTGTTGTGCTTCGAGAGGTGGTTCTGGAACTTCTCCCGATCAGCTTCTGTAATATTTCTCCTGATAAGGTAACCTGCAGAAATGAATACACATTCTAGTAGTATAGCAACGGAGCCTCCGCGCGCGCAAGCGTGGAGCTTCCATACTTAAAAGAAAATGGTAAACTATTCATCCGAGAAAATTTGGTTATGACGTCAACATACGTCCGTACGGACTTTCCGGGTAGAGGTAAGTAGAAACGAATTCCTCCCCTCTCCGCTAGAGAGTTTTGTCCCCTATTGTTTCAAAAGGTTTTAGAAATGATTGGCAAATCTGAGTCTATCTACTGAGCCAATGTTTGGTGGATTTTAGCGGCTGATAATTTGACTTTTGAGGAGGTTATGGTTGATTTCAGAAAAAAATATCCTGTACAATGATTTCGAGGGAGAAAAGCTTGCAAGGATATGCCTGGGAAAAATAATGTCCTGCACTGAAAAAAATTTCCCTCATGACGTATACAATGCTGACAAAAAAAATCTTACACTGTTATATCTCAGGGAAAAAACTCCAGAGGTTTGGAAAAAAAATTCTCGCCCAAGTTAAATCACCCATACCCCCTCCCCCACAAAAGTCAAATGGGCAACCACATAGGGGGTGGGGAAGAAGCCGGCGAATTTGACACCTTAGCAGATGTCATCCGTAAACAAAATGGCTGGCGCGCGTACATCATGTGGTGGTTTTTAAGACTAAAGTTTTACATTTCAAGATTGAAAATACGCCGATGAAAGACAAGTGGAAAGAGAAAGTTCAAACGAGTTCTCAGATTCCTTTTTGTGGACAAACGAGAGCTTTTCGCCATAAAATTGTCTTTCCAGGAATTCAACCTTATTTGCCCTCTGAAATCTATTCGCTATTGTTTTCTCCCACTCTACAGCATTACCATATTTCGGAGAGATTTCAGAGGGCAACTAAGCGCGGTAAATTCTCGCGTGCTGCATGGGAATTTGAGGTTGTGCTAAACTCGAGGCAATAGGGACTCTCAGAGCAAAAACTTCGCCAAATATATGACATCGCTTCAATATTTTCTCACTTTTGGGCCCATGTTAGACAACTTTAGAAGTTTTCAATGGACACGAAATTTGGGGATTTAATAGTACACTGATCAATTAATGTACCAAAAAAGGACTAAGATCGACATTCTTTAACTCCCTTTTATCAATCTATTGGCTAAAGCATGTCATGGAGTCATCATTTACCATTTTTACTTCTTCGACCATCGTTGATCACATTATGTTATACTACTTTCCACAACAAGACTTTGCAAAATGACTAGGTATGACTTGCAATTGCATCTGAGGTACGGAAATAGCATTTGAAATAAAGAAACAGAAATATAATACTGTTCATGCACAAAAATGTTTTTACGTTACCTGTTAGTTTTACATGTTCTTACACCGAGGATAAGCCAAATTTTCCTCAGCAAAATAACCTAATTTTACAGAAGAAAGGTGTCTGGCGTGGACAAGGTTGTGAATTTGAAGGACTTTTCAAAACCTAATGGAGAAATCAAGTACTTTTCAAGGACCTAAACCAAATTCAAGGACTTTTCAAGACAACTGGTAAAAGTCAAGACCTTTTCAAGATTGTACGAGCCATGTAAATTCTAGCCTGAGTATCAGGCCTTCCTAAGGGGCTAGGGGAGAGGAGATTTTAGATGGGGGAGGGGGGAGGGGGAGAAGAGAAAGGAAGTTTCTCTCCTTCAGCTCTCTCCCTTTTTCGCTTCCATCTTTCCCCTTTTCCCCAGAAACGCCTGATACTCAGGCTATGTAAATTCATGTTGTTGCGCTGTAAGGCTAGTAAGTAAGACACATCGCCGCTTCCGCAGCTGGAAACTGATAAATCTAAAATATCTTGACCAAAAAAACGGCAGTACTGAAATGGTACACTTAGCCGGATAAGTCCCGGCATAGTAAATCGAACCCAATCGAACCCAATCGAACTAAATTTCAATCGAACTCAATCGGTGGATTGAGTTCGATTGAGTTCGGCGATCGAACGAAATCGAACTGACCGAAAAGAAAAAAAATCAGTCCAACCCAATCGAACGTTCGATTTTCGAACTCTTGATTTATGTAAAACAGACGTTGAAAATCCATTACCAGATCTTAGAAGCTCGAGTTACTTCAGCCCTGAGCGTAGCGCACGTGTTTTTCGTAAACGAAGAAATTCCGCAGAAATGGCTTCAGGTGCGTTGTGGATCGTATGCTTCAAATGTATAGTCAAGGCTATATCGTTAGTAAGATATTTTTCATAATCATCCATCTACTTTATGCCGTAGCCTGTGTCGCGGTTAGTAATTTGCTTGTATTTTTGCATAAAAGTAATCCTTCGAGTTGTCTTGCCGCTATTGTAAGTAAGCTAAAAAAAGGAAAGGGTACGACAATTTCGAAATACGCCCGCGGGAATAATGATAGCTTTGTTTTGTTCTGTTCTGTTCTCTTAACTGCCGTGGACAGTTTATAAATGGGGTTTGTGTTATTGAATAAATAGTAAAAAAAGCGCAAGAAAAACTTGCTTTGACGGGCTTGCTTTGGACTTGCTTTGTATACTTCACCAGAGCCAATCGAACGAAATCCATTTAATTGTGTTCGATTGAGTTCGGTTTCCGAACTCAATCGAACACAATCAGACGGATTGAGTTGAGTTCGATTGAGTTCGATTTGTTCGATTGAATTCGATTTGTTCGGAAATCGAACTCACTGAAAGTAAGTAAGTAAGTAAAGCCTTTATTTAAAGAGGGTAGCACCTAATAGCCAAAGCCTAATAAACTTGTGGCCCTCATAAAATACACAACTATTTACAATCTACTAAATATTGTAAGCTAAAATATATAAACATTTAAAATAAAACAAGATTCGATATTTATATAAAAATAAAAAATAAAAATAATTATTAAATGATAAAATGATGCAAATATTGTTGTTCCTTAAAAATCTTGGCAAAGTGTGGTGTTCGATTTCGTTCGATTGCCGAACTCAATCGAACTCAATCCACGGGTTGAGTTCGATTGAGTTCGATTTTCGAACGTTCGATTTACTATGCCGGGATAAGTCCAATCCTCAGACTGGGTAGAGGGTATATGTGTACAACTCCAGCACAGCGAGCGTCGGTCGCGTCGTCACAAACAGTGCAGATAAAACATTTCTGGTTGCGGCGAAAAGCCTTGTCATTACATTGATGGCAAACAGGAGCCGAATTACGGAAGGGTTGTTGCGACACGGGCTTTCCTTGTTCGGGCCCAGGGTCTTCGGCAACGTCACCACTCTTTAGCAGCAGTTGGAACGCGACGATACATGAGTGATGCTTAAAGTTAATAAACTCACCTCAGTAGATTCTTCTTCATTTTCTCTGTACAGAGCTTGAAGATCAGCCTCGATTGCAAGCAATCTCCTTTTCATTTCTCTCATTTCTTTCTCTTCTCTGAGAATTCTCTCTCCGAGCCCTAAAAGAACACACAGAATGTCCTCCCTTTCTAAAATTTCAAACACTGATAGCAAATGACGCTATCTCTTACCAGTGGTGTCAGCATCTACTTGTACACTCGAAGCATCTTCCGACACTTCATCCAAGTCCCTAAGAGGCTTCCATGTTTCTTCCGTGGTTAATAAATCCATTTCTTCCTCTGGTACAAGGTCATGGAGTTTACTACATAAAAAATGACAATACAGTAAACCTACTACGACAGAGTTACTGAAGAATTGTAGGATTAATAAAAAGTAGCCTGCATAGCACGCGTCTCTTTCTTATGGCTACCGACTTCCATTCTTGTCTGACTTACTTGTGATGACTGCGTGTTGTAAATGTCGGCTGCAACCATGTGAAATCGTGTGGAATGACGACCGTTGAAAATGAACGGGCGGCTGCTTGTTTCGAAGAAAAAAATTTCTCTAGGCTTAGACCAACACCAACATTTTTCTATGACAAAATGCTTCGGGGATTTTCTGCGTAAAATGCCTTTGAACACGACTTTTTGGCGCAGGCTGTAATCAGTTCCTCGCCAGAGCCTGCTAAAGACACTGCGAAGTTTGGGTTACACAAAAATAAGCAAAACAAACCACGTTAACGACGTTAAAAGCGCGATTTATCGACAACGTTCTTCCCTTGTCATGCATGTTACTGGAAATTTAAACCGTCCCAGCTGTGCTTATGATCGAGATACTCCTAGCGTACAATGCAAATACACGACTTTCAGAACTTATAAAATCAACACCGAGTGTTGATGTTTTCCTCACTCCCGAGGTGGCGTGAGTCAATGCATGCCCAATGTTGCCCAAAGTACACTTCGGCACCACCAGCGACGATTTGTCGTGTTCATATCGGGCAACTTCGGAGCGAGCCGAAGATCGCTTACGATGAGTGAGTGCTGTGGACTTATTTGCATATCTCAATCCACAGCGATAACTTCGTGAAATACCCTTTGGGTATTCACGAGAAAAAAAGAAACCCTTACCGGTCAATATTAGCAAGCGAGGCAACTGATTCACTGTCCAGCGTAAATCCTTCACCAGCAGGAAGAGATAAGCCGTCTTCGGAATAGGCATTCTGATAAAAACAATTGTCATTATTAACAAGAGGCGAAGACTCTACTGGTTTTCAGATGACCAATTAATCACAGATAACAGACTCAGGATTGATTAAGTCCAAGTCCAAGTCTACACATTCGACGTAAGAAACATACTGACGTAGCAACGGAAAGATGAGAGTCTTTTTACTTCTTGAAAAAACCTAACAAAAGGAAAGCAGGATCTGCAGGTCTGTACCGAGTCTGTTATGTTGGTCGTGTTCATGTAAACTAAACCTAACAGATCATGAACAAAGATAACGTTTGCATTTTTGGTTTTTCACATTCTGCTCAAAACGTACCCTGTGACCAGTGGTTTCTCAGTTCAGGCCGGACGACACGCTACGAAAGGAGAGGAACCACTGCGAGCGAACGATCGCATTTCCAACGAGTATGCGCGTCCACGTGACGCCTACGTCAAAACGTGAAATGAGATAACCTCCTCTTGATTCGCAGGAAACATTAGGGACTAAAGACCGCAGGGGATACCTATAGAGGCGAATAAGAGTAAATTTTACAGACACATTGTGGAATGATAAAATAATAATTTATTCAGCTTTGAAAATATGTACATACTTTACAGAAACATTTGAAGTAAGAATTTAAAAGCATTATACAATATTAAGAATTATACAAATCATAAAAATACAATCACTGTGTCAATAACCATTTCCAAAAAAGTTTCCTTGCGGGTTTGATGCGATCAATAACTCTTGCAGGCAGTTCAGTATTTTAAGTTTAGGAGGGTTATTGTTTATTTCGTAGATCGCCGTCAATGCTATAAGCCACAGTTGTATCAAATTGGGAAATCGTAATTTTGTGTCCAAGTTTGCGGAAAGAATAGACGACAGCACTCTGTGATTTTATTAATAAGTGATCGGTCAAAACCTCTCATTCATAGAGCAGATTTTCAAATTTAAAGTTTGCTGGCAAGATACAATCATTTAAATGTGGTCAGCAAAATCAGTCATCCCCGCAACAGCAATAAAATACAAACTTCAGTATTGACACTCTCTAAAGAGGGCTTTTCAGTGACAATGATAATACGTGAAACGGGGAGTAAATCTAAAAATTACACAATTACAGTAATAAAATGTTTTATAGAAAAATTAAGAAAGTTAAAAAGTTAATAAATATTCAATAGAATTACAACTGAAACAGAAACTTAAAAAAAATACAATAAAATGGATACGATATAAACTAAGACCGATAAGATAGGAAAGCAGCAAATAATTTGGTTCTAAGTTCACGCTTAAAATTACGAGCAGAGTTACAGAGTTTAAGGGAATATCTAAACTGTTCCGCAGACTTACTATAAGGTAAAAGAATGTCCTTTGTCCGGATTTAGTTTTATATAAGGGTATACTGTATGTAGAAGTTGGGAGCTTCTGGTCGAGCGACCACTTAATTCATTTTTTTTAATAATAATAATAATAATAATAATAATAATAACTTTATTAATCTCCTCAAAAAGGCTTGTCAGCTTAATTTACAATGTCAAACACCTAAAACTTAGTTTTCCAAAAATACCCTTAAAAAATGCTGTTTTATTTTTACTTTAAATACATCTAAATTAGTGATAGACTGAAACTCGTCTGGGAGACTATTCCACAGCTTTTGACCTCTGAAGGTAAACGAGCGCTGACCTGCAGCCGTCCTACAGAGTGGGTCCCTATTCCTAGTGTTGCAGTTGTGCACTTCCGGTCTGGTTTTAAACTTCTGACAAAGATATGGAGGTGCAAGTCCATTTAAGCATTTAAATACCATGGTAGCAGCCCTAACCGCAAGTTGTTTAATACTTGGCAGCCACTGTAACTGCTTAAGAATAGGTGTAACATGGTCAAATTTCCTCGTTCCAGAAACTATCCGGGCTGCAAAATTTTGCACTGTTTGTAATAGCTCGATGTTTTTCTTGGTGGTATTAGCCCATACTGATGAACAATACAATAATTTACTGAATACGAGATAATTAATTATCGTGATCAACGTACGCCTATCAAACAGATTTTCCGCGATTTATTTGACAAAGGCTACCAATACATTTCGAAGTTAATTGAGTTACATGTTCGACGTACGTTAGATTACAGTCCACTGTAACCCCCAGGTTTTTCGCAGACTTAGATGATGTAATCTCATTGCTGAGTAGTGTAATGCTTTGATCATCTGGTATCTTCATCAGCATCTGCGTAGTCCCCAGAACCAGAAGTTTATTCTAGTCCGAGTTAATGAGTACACTGTTTTTGCAACACCATGCGGCTATGTTCCGAAGACCTTCTGTCAGCTGATCTGCCGCTAAGGTGGCATCACGTACAGGAAATGAGAGGTATAACTGTGAGTCATCAACATGGCACTCTAACGACCCTACCTTAGGTACAGATGGTACCGACTCGAGCCACGTGTTAGAAACTTCGATGAAAGGTAAGTGGGAGCGGAGCCAGTCATACACTTAAAAGGAAGCACGGCGTCACGGAGATATAGCTGAGATTTAAAAAATAGCCAGTGCAGTTCACTGTTCTTTCAGAAGCGGAGTAACGTGGTCAGATTTTCTGGAACCACTAATAATCCGGGCTGCAAAGTTTAAAAGTAGAATTTATGCGCACAACTTGTCGTCTGTCGGAGAGATAGCTGGTGAACCAAGCAACAATTGATAGCGAGATTCCAATATCCAGTAGTTTATTGAGCAAAATTCCATGATTTATTGTATCGAAAGCCTTGCTCATATCAAGAAGAACAACAGCGGTAATTTTCTTCTCGTCAATCGCACTTAAGAGCCAATGTGTGTAGTTTCGAAAATCGGTTGAAAGTCGTGACCAAATAATAAACTAATTTCAAAAATCACGTTAAAACTTGTAACAGCTTTTTATTTTTTCAGGAATCAGGCAAAGTTTGAAAAACTCTAAATCGGCGCTCTTTCGAGTATGAAATTAGTATGTGTAATCAAATGGTGACGAGTGAAATTAGGGAAAAATTTCACGCGCGTTTTGTCCAAATAAATGCTCGGGAAATTATTAGGATTTGGACAAAATGCAAGTGAAATTATTCCCTAATTTCACGAGTATACCATTTGATTACCTATTAATATCATGGGTGACGAATTACGTTAGCAATCTTGGATTTTTGACATGTTTATCCTGGATCGTATTGATCGAGAATTCCAGAATTTAGAATTTTTCGACAAAATACCTGTTAGGATCCTTCTTTATGTGCTCTTTGGTGTGTTCAGGTTTTCTAAAGTGTCTTTATATGCCCTGGCATCATTCATGACATTTTAAAACTTCGTCGCCATCTTGACACTGAGACGTACGGAAGGTTGCCATGGCAATTTTATAATTTCACATGTGAAATTACAAATTATCGCTGAAATTTCGCGCCAAAATTAAGGAGTAATTCATCACCTATGATATTAGCGTAAACATTAGCACAACAATGTTGCGTCCTTTTGCACAGCTCTTCCAACATTGTTGGGGCAACGTGGTCTCCAAAGTCTTGTATCCTTCCACGATGCACTGCAGATCCCTACATTGTTGGGAGTTGTTGCGTCCGTTTGCACGTAGCTTAAGCAAATGGCGACAGCCTCAACTTTTTTTAAAAAGGCTTTTACTTGTTCAAAGTTAATTTACTCGTCCACGGTGCTGGACGACGACTCGATCAAATAAGCAAACAGTCACTCGCAGTGGTTCACCTTCCTTCGTAGCGTAGCGTCGAGCATGGAGAAACCCCTACTCGCGGGGTACTCAAAACGTAAAAATAACAGCATAAAGCGAGATTGGAAGGACAGAAAAGCCAGTCCAGGTCTTAACATCTACGTTGTCAGAGTTAACAAAAAAAAGTTACCTCCACCATCAATAAATCTGTTTCATCGGACAAAAGTTGCTCCAAACGTTTCTTCTCCGCTTCTGTCATGGGAATCATATTCCCAGCGTCAGCAGCCAGCTAAAACAAAAACAAAAACATGAATATAAAAATCCACTCATAGCAGCATTTTACATTCCTGTCAATTATCTCTCAAAATATAATTAGCGAATGTGATTGGTAGGTTTTACCCTAATTCAATTGTTTCTGTTTCATTCTGTTAATAGACATCGAAACGAACGCTACCTCAATATTTCGCTTGACAAAATTCTGTTCTTTTCCCTTTGTTTTGGAATGTTTGCTCCCTTTTCTCCCGCGTGATTTTTTAGAGTTTTTACTTTCCACATCATCGATATCTTGTTCAGCCCAAGAATCACAGCTGGAACTGATCCCTAGAAAGAGAAAATATCAGTACCCTCCCCTCAAACAAAAACAGGGAGAGAGACTCTCAACGCATTTTGTTTCAGGGAGGGGGCGGCTGTACACAGGCTAACACCAGTCTGTATTCAAGACTATTAAAATGACTGCTAATGCCGGACTCAGTCAAATCTAAGCATGTCCATTCACACATACGTCGAGAGTTTCCTCGCAACTGGCTTTGCTCTCACCTACCTTGTTTAAAAGCATAACACAGAAAAGCGTCCCGTGTAAGGCTGGTGTTGGGTCAATGGAACGTTACTAATTTCTAATAATTGTGAGATCACCAATCAGTCAGAACAATTGTCGTCAGATGCCTCACCCCACAAAGATTTTTCCTGCCTAAAGTTCTACCTTGGAGCCTAACAACGTTAAAAAAAATACCTGACCTGATTTATAGTGACGAAATTAACATGGGGTACGTTTGGGGAAAATGTGCAGGTACACCCCACACATCACTTCCCTTTAGGAATGTTGCCTGAGAAGCTGACCAAAAATAATATCACTTGCAGTGCAGAAACTGTGGACGAGACTCTTTCCCCCCAGACAGCTTAGCTAAGGAGCATACTAAGCTAAAAAGCATGCAAGAATCTCCTAACGGCTACATTCCACACATTGTTTCCTTTGATTTTGCAGATGGTCTACTTATAAGCGGATTGAAGGCAGAGGTCTTAAACAAATGTCAGATCAAAATTCAGATAAAAATCTATCAATACAATAAACCTTTTCTTTGTTACCTCGATCTGATGGTGAGGGCAGGTGATCATGAGAGAGAGGCTGAGTAGCAAATAATGGCGTGACTGGCACTGATTCAATATCATCTGTAAAAGCAAAAACAATTTAAATGATTACCTGGAAGAGACATTTCTTTAATAAAAAGTGATCAAATCACGTTAACTTAAGCTCATTTTATATTTATTTTAGTCCTCATTAGGAGGATTTTTTTGTCTGTTCTTTCACTATTTTTTTTCAGCTGTAAGATCAATTTGAAAACCTGATGCGTGCATCAGATGTGAATGGAATCATAACATTCAATACACCATTACTATAGTTGTATTTAAACCTGTATGATTTTCATAGCCACTAATCGAAGTAACCTGGTTGATGAAGGCCGGGCTCACACGTAAAACAGCTAACATTTCGTGACGTCACCGTTTTCCGCGAAATGACGTCTAAGGCACGAGAGCCACAATTTTCATGTGACATAACGCCGTGTCACGTCCAAGCTCAGACAAATCTGAGTAGTGCTGTTCCATGTACTGACATGTCATTAGTATGGAATTTCTAGCGCTCGTTCCTAAGACGTCATTTCGAGGGGAACGGTGGCGTTGGCGTTACTAAGTGTCGGCTGTTTTCTCAGGCTAACTCGTGAAAAGTCCAACCGTTCGGCGTACAGTACAACCTTGGTAACTCGACCTCTGAAGGTAAACAAAAATCAGTTCGAGTTAGTCGTGTCTCGAGTTACTGGGATAGATCGAGAAACTTTAACACGATAAGGCATTCTTATTCTGATAAGTTGGTATCACTCATAACACTGGAAAGTGACTATCAAATACTTTATCTGTTCTTTGCACAAATTAAAATCAAACCGCTGTACTGCAAGTTTAAGAAGTTTAACAGATTTTTACGACAGGAAGAGCTAATGGGGTGGTGTCCGTGGTGAGTTGCAAGAACCAGAATTCCACTTACTGGGGTAAATTAAGATCAAGGGAAACGAGATTTAGTTCGAGTTAGCGAGGAATTCGACTTGCCCTAGTTCGAACCCAGTAAAATAGCTGAAAAGTGGGGTCAACTCCAAGGGAAATGAGACTTAGCGGAGAGTTCGAGTTATCAGAGGTTCGAGTTACCGGGGTTCTACTCAGTAGTTGGTGAAATACAATGTTTGTATGAAAAAGAACTTTGACTTTCCTTTACATGACTTGTCGGTGCCTCATATGTAACAACGTAACCATGATGAGGATCGCAAGGAACAAAACATGTGAATTACACTCTTTCAAACCTTGTCTTTCCCTGTGAGCAGGAGTCGTTTGCAGGGTATTAACTCAACTATAACATGTATGGCAAACGTTTTAACACGACTTCTTGCGAAATAGTCACATTCTAAAAGTATTTCTGGTGACCACAATTTTCTTAGAATAACTTAAATAATAATTTTCATTTAGTTACAGCTAAAATTGTCTGGCTGATGGCTATGAGCCTTGCAATAATGTAGTTACTACAGCCGTTTTAACCTGGTTGACTATCATCCGTTGGTGGACCCAGAGCAAGTGCATGGCCAACACCTAATTCCATTTTGCCATGTCCCTCTTGCTCTCGTAGCTGGTCTAGTTGGCTAATTTCCTCTCTCCATTTCTTTTCCAGCCGCCTTCGGTGAGTTTTAACGTCCTTCTCTCTCTATTAAATTGAAATAAAATAAGAACAAGTAAGCAAACGAACAGCTAACACGACTGGACCATAAAGAGATGTAGAAAGCAAAAGTTAAAATTTGGACATCGGCCTGAAATACAGCACTTTTTCTTTAAATACGTGTTCTTGTTCAACCCAACCCTTTTGTGAAAGATCTTTTCCTTTGTTCTTGGGTATGCTTTTGTATGACAATGAGCTTGAAATAATGGATAATATTTTATCCAAATTTAAAAGATAAAACGGAACCCCTACAAACAGTAAATATGATATAAGTGCTTTCTACTCCAAATTCTGAGTCTGCTTTGTAATCTTTCAAAAACCCAAAGTGGTATTTTTTTCAGTTAAAAGGGACAAAGCATGAGCAAACTGAACTTATTCATTCGTATTCAGTTCTCTATCTGGCTTTTGTTCCAAATGACAAAATTGAAACCTTCAAAGTTAGGGCATGAACAGGGGGCAAAATTTTTCAGATGGTTTTTGTACAAAAAAGTTCTCTTTCCCTTTAACCATGACCTTTCACTTTTCCTTTTACTCCCCTGTTCTTTTTTTCTAACTAATTACTAGGTTTTTGCACAATTTTTCACTAAGACCCGTAGTACAATCCTAATAGATCACTGCGCTCCTCAACTGATGCGATTAGACTCATTTGCAGACTGAACCTGCCTATGTGTAATATGAAGTCGTATGGACTGACTTCCTTTTCTGTTTGTGGTCCCAAGCTGTGGAACGCACTTCCATCTGAATTACGTGTCATAGAGGGTCTAAGTATTTTTAAGGCTAAGCTAAAAACACACCTTTTTAAGGCATATTTTAATTAAGTTTTGTTTCTTAGTTTTAATTATTTATTTAATATATTTATTTATATTTCATGGGTTGAGAATTGTAAAGACGCTATAGAAATGTTAGTCAGGCGCTATAGAAATGTTAGTCATTGTTATTATTATTATTATGGCAGTACAAACGTCTGGATGGCCAGAGTAAAAAGTAAAAGCTTTGGCTGGGCCAAAATTTGTAGTAACAATTGTACAATAATTTGCGCAAAAAAAAACCTGGGAAAAAATGATTTGATAAAAGTGTCATAAAAATATAAAAGTCACAA
>OZ037786.1:14897532-14940032 GCA_964035525.1 Porites cylindrica | reverse complement strand
TTCTTTAAGAGAAGCAGATGAGCTTGGTGTTTCAGCACTTGCATCACGTACTGAAGGGCTGGAATGTAAGCCACAAGACATCAAAGGACCTGGGGCCCGTTTCTCGAAAGTCCCGATAATTAACGGGCCCGGTAAGCTGTCTCCGTTTACATTAAAGATTGAGGTTTCAACAGTTTTGCATCCAACACCATAAAACTGTCAGTTAATGAAACAAGATGGAGTAGTTTGCTAGCCAGGACCCGCGCTCTTATTCTTGATATTTCGATTTGAATATTTGATTTCGGGCCCGTAAAGTTACCGGGACTTTCGAGAAACAGGCCCCAGGTTTGTCAGAGCTAGATGAAGATACTGCCTTTGAAGACATAAACTGGATAATTGGCACTGACCGCTCAGCTATTAATGCTGCTTATTCTTTGTGCTTACTCCCTCTCCTGTTACTTCTGCAGGGCTGTCAACCCTCCCACGTCTTCAAATATTGAGAATTGATAGCACAGGGATGATAGATGACGTCATAACAAATGGCACATGACGTCATTTTTGCAAAAGATACTGTTGACTCCGATCGCCCCGAATTAGCGATGACACAAAACGCGCGAAAAAGATGTTGTTGCACAACATTTGACTTGATCGGTTTACTTCCCACCAATCACATTAATGCTTATAGTATAATGGCATACCGGAGATTACAACGCTTGATGTTAACAGTATAAAAATAACTCAAACAACGCAAAATATTTGAAATTTTATTGTCGGAAAGTCGACTCTACAAGAAATGGCAAAATTCGGCGATTATTGGGGAGGATTTCATACTCTAACCTGGAGACTGGGAGATACGGTCCAAAATCTGGTGTCTCCCGGATTATCCGGGAGAGTTGACAGCTCTGCTTCTGAGGGTGGATTCCCCCATGTTTGAGTAGTCCAATGATTTTTGGCACAAGCGACAACGTGCTTTGTGTTGAGAGCTTGAGTCTTGTAATATCCAGTCTTTGTATATCTTGTGAGAAGTCCAGTTTTCTTTGAAAGTACACTTCCCAGGCATTGTTCATTCAGCTTAATCACAAGGGCCGGCCGGAAACAATACTTTTGAGTACGTTTTGACTTGATTTAAAATAGCCTGCAGAGCAGGCGTTTTTTAACGAAAACTCGGAGGTACATTGATCGTGGCCGCCACGTCCCAACTCTCTGGTAGTATTAACGTCCAAGATGGCGGGACAACGTCATTCCTGAAAACAATTCATGGATCGCGCTCCAAAATACGCCCGCTTTGCAGGTTAGATTTAAAACAGAACGAAACAACGGCGCCATTCTCATCCAGATACAAACAACAAAATTTTTGAACATGGGAAGCCCGTAAAACTGCAGGGGTAGCTAGAGCCCAGACTCTGAACTGTCAGGTTTTGGGATTAACGACAGGTACGATTTTGCAAGATTGTACACGTCCATTTGTCGCCCACAAAAAACTTGAAAATGTGAGCGAAGAAAATGAAAAGAAACTTATTCACTGTCCTAGGAAAAGTCTAATTTTCCAGGACTTTCAAGGACCAACACATATTTTCCAGGTTTTCCAGGCCTGGATTTTGAAATTTTAAATTTCCATGACTTTCCAGGTTTTCCAGGACCCGTACGAACCCTGTACAAGGCTTTTTTTAAAAAAACACTTTCTACTGTTTACAACATTGACAACATCTTGAATTTCAAAAAGCAACGCACGCATGCGCATTCTATTTTGGTCTTGGCATTTCCCGCCCGCTCGCCTCCAATACGCCACCGAAGTGAATTGACCGAGAGGGACTGGGAAAAAACCGTAAAAGGACTACGCAAGTTAAAACTCAGGTTGGCCTGACGAAGACGACCACCCACTCTAAGTATTCCCATGCTGTCGTCGTAGGAGATTCGATTTCTTCTGGGACCTTTTCCTTGCTCTGGCTCCATCACGGCCCTCGTGGTTATTCGTCCTTTGAACGATATCGTCAAACTCCTTTTTAAAGCTTTCCCTCTGGACTGTTTTGATGATCGCCTCCGCAGCCTTGGTGATCACAACAGGGGAAAGGTGATGACAAGGATTAAACTGTGTTGTCAAGCCACTACCGAGGTTTCTTCCTTTCAGCGATCTTGCCTTGACTATCAGGATGGCAATGGTGCGCCTCAGGGAGCACCAGGATAAGGATCTCACAACTCTCTCCGTCCCTAGGGTGGAGGACTTTGCTGACGTGGCACCTGTTGTAAGAGGCTTCAACTCCTTTCTCACCTTGGGGTCGTCGGCACTTAGGATCACTTGTTCCGCTCTGGGTGAGGTGACTTGTGAGGCATTGCGCAGGAACTCGGGACTGTTAAGCCAGGTTGACTCTGCAAGCTCCTTCAGGTGTAGACCAGGTCAGCAGGATTGTTAGAACTTTCAACGTATCTCCATTTTTCGGGGGAAGCGACCTTTCGTATAGCTTGCACCTGATTTGGCACCTAGGTGTGAAATCGTCGGTTTCGTTGCAAATGTAGCCCAAGACGACCATCGAATCAATGTAGAATCAATGTTTTGTCGCTTAATGAAACAAGGTTTGATGAATCGGTTAGTGATAACGAGGTTTACATTCCCGGTTACAAGATCATTCGCGTGATCGGATCGAGAACATGATGGTAGGCTTGGTGGGGGCGTTTGTTTCTATGCTCGCTCTAGTACGAATTATTCTTTGCGCCCCGACCTAAGCCGGATCCAATCCCTGAAAAACTTATGTATTGAAATTCGTAAACCTAGAACCAAGCCTTTTCTCAACAGAAACAACAGTTCATCAACAGAAATTTTCTCTTATCTTGAAACTTTGATCGGTAAACTTGATTCTGAAAATGCTGAATTTGATTTAATGGGTGCTTTCAACTGTAACTTTGCTTCGTCTCAACCCGATAACAATACTGTGTTTCTTGTCTAATTTATCAGATGTCTACGGACTCCATCAACTTATAAACACCCCAACTGGAGTGAAAAGTGCTTCCTCTACTTTGACTGATGTAATCTTTACAAATTACTTGGACAGAGTTGTTTGTTCGAGTGTATCTCATGTAAGCCTAAGCGACCATAGTCTAGTTTATGTTTTTCGTGAGGTTTCGATTGATCCATCCATCCTCCTTTAAAGGTCATTCAACAGTAACTTATAGGAAATTTAAAAATTTTAATTCTGCTAGTTTTCATTTCGATATTTCCCTGTAAAACTGGGACAGTGTAAACAACTATGAAGACGCTAATGATATGTGGAAAGCTTGGAAAAGTCTTTTCTCTCAATGTGTCGATGAGCACGCCCCGCTACGTCCCAAGCGCGTTCGTGCGATGAAATCAACTTGGATCACACCTCATTTGAAAAAAATGAGAATGAATGCCCGTAACATGCTTAAGCTCAAAGCCGTCCGTTCGGAAATTCTAATGACTGGTTGAAATTCAAGAAATGTCGCCTTTCAAGACAATGAACGTGATCCACACAAGACGTGGCAAATCAGTAATGAATTAACATCAAGGAAAACTCACAGTTTTTGGGTAAAAGAGATAAAACTTGACAATAATTCTATTCGCGATCCGTGTGAGCTGTCTTCTGTTTTCAATAACTACTTTTCAAGTATTGGTCCGACCCTTATTGACAACATTCATCACCCCACTAACGGCCCTTTACATTTCGATTATATCATGGAGACCGAACATAGATTTAATCTGAAGACAACTGAACCTTCCAAAGTTTTCACCTTATTAGTCTCGCTTGCGTAAGCAGCGAGACTCATAATCTGCAAAGCGTTTTTCGCCCCGGGGGGTAGTTCCTTATATAGGCTTTGCAGGTATGTGTCGCGCCAAAGGTTGTGGTTTTTTGGCCGTTTTGGTCTGAAATAGGGTATGGTGTGTGCACTCTAGTCTTGAATTGGGTATGATTTTTAGAAGAATTAGCTACTTCTTCATCATTTGGCGATAAGACTTTTTCCCTTTTAATGTTTACTCCAACTACCGTGTACGTGCCTTAACAGCTTGTCACACGCTCCGGTAACGCGCCGGGCTCCAGGGCTTCATGTATGAAACAGGGTATCAAATTTTTGATCAGGTCTGAAATTGGGTAGGGAAAATCACAGAGTTTGGTCTGAAATATGGTAAGGGTTTCTTGAAGCGTGCAACACACCCCCACCCAATTTTTCTGGAAGTACCCCCCCCCCCGGAATTTTTGGTCGAATTTTGGGTCACAAAAGGCAGCTCATTGTGCCAGGCGTTCCTTGCGGAGACTGTGAAAACTGGGACTAACAATGATCGAAGCCACGTACGTTTTGCGAAGAAAGCTTAGGAAAGATGAAATTTAGAGCTTTTCCGAAACGTGTCAGTCCACGAATTCTATCGCTTGAAAGCATTGATTACTTTGGAACAAGTGAACACTACTGAGTGGTCGAAAAAAATAAGAATCTTAATTAGCAAAATTGCGATGGTCGGGTGTTGTAAACTTTCACTGTATGCAAATGAGTCTTGTGATGAGCACGCCATTTATTTTCGGCGATGATTGAAATGACGTGCCATGTAAATAACTTTTTTGATATCTGGCAATGATTTAATTTCTCTGGAATCGAGGCCCTTTAATTTTCGTGTATTTATACACGCGTATAGCCTGCTGCTGGAGAGGTATTTTTGGTCGTCGCTAACACGCTTACTAAATCAATTCAGAAACGAATAAAAGGTATGCCTTTTGATATTCTGAGGAAGAGTCAAATACCACTCGAATTTGACCCGGCTTTTTCGGGTGGTAAACCCCGAAGTGGGCTAGGTACCAGACTTGCGCAAAGTCTCCGCCGGCTGAAATTTCTTTTTTCGGAACTGCGTGCCAGGTCTTTGTTTAGTAAGTTTTCCAAGAATTCGATGTAGTCCTTTTCCATTTAAGGTTTGCGTTTACAGGTTCTTAGCACTCCGTTTAGACTTTTGATCGGGTAACTCCGATTGTTTGGCATGAATACTTTACTTGAGCGAAATGGTTATGGTATTTTCCAGTTTCCTAGCTCGTTCTAATGAATCCTCTTTTCCATAATCTCTAAGAATCTTCGATCCTCAATTGACAGCCCCACGTTGTTGTCGAGGTCGTTGTTGTTGAGTCACTTAATAGACATCTGCTGTGTTTTCGACGTCATCGACCATGGTGAAACTTTCTCGGAAGTGAAGTGTATTTGGACATGCGACTATCTTGACTCTTCTCTTGCACCTCTTCCGTTACATGTTGGATGTGTTGGAACATTAAAGGAAATGACGTGCCATGTAAAAACAGGAGGCTTTACTCTTTAAGGGTCTTTAAGCAATGTGGTGCACCTCCAGCTTCACTGGCTAAGGTTTATACAACCATTGTTCGTCCTGTTCTAGAATATGCTGCCCCTATCTGGCAAAATATACCAGATTTTCTATCTTATAAGATTGAGAGCATTCAGAAAAGGGCTATGCGCATCACTTTTCCTGTAAGGAGTTACAACGAGGCATTAAATGCCCTTAATCAACTCTAAGTGACAGACGCGCCCATCTATGCCAGGGTTATATTGTTAGACTCCGGAATGAGAATCATCCCTTGCATTTTATGCTCCCCAAACAGGAGGAGGTTGTGCATAATTATAATCTTAGATCTGGCATTAGCCGCTCCACGCGTCCTACCTGTAGGACCAAGCGCACGCAAGAGTTTGTCACGCATAAGTATACCTAGTGGCTTGTACAATTATATTTTCTAGTATCTATTGGATTTATTGTATTATATTTTAGTATTATATGTTTTGTAAATAGCTCTGTAATTCAGCCATTCTGCATATTGCTGCTACGAGTCTTAATAAACAGTCACAAACAGTCACAAACCAGATTGGCACCAGAATATACATCCACGTCCTTGAATAGTCTGTCACTACACAGGTTCTCTTGGTTTGTACATGGATAGGTCTATCTTTTAGGTGTAAACAGGTCTGGCCTGATATCGTCCACTCCAACGCTAACTTCTGAGCCCATGGTGCTCCTTTTGTGCTGTTCTTAAATGCTCCTACTTTTAATAATTCTGGGGTGTCTCCGCCGACAAGAAGATGGATCTTCGCCTCCTCATGGAAAGGGGGAATCTCTTCGGCAATACTTCCTAGATGACGATGTTCCCATGCGATTTCCGGAGTCAGTATTTCTTTCATATCTTGGGGAATGCCATCGTACTCTATGAGTGGGGGCAGTACTGAGGTTTTCCCGTGGATGGACCGTATTACGACTCCTGTGACTCTCTGACATATTTGACCACCTTGGTGCCTCCGCAGGTAGAAAGGTGGTACTTGGATGCGGGACCTTCAGCGTTTAGCCTGTCTGCTAGCTCAGTGCTAATAATTGAAGCGTTACTTTGGTCATCCACAACAGCGTACACCCGATGAACTTCGTTGGGGCGATCTAGACATCCACCAGCACTATCTTGATGCAAGGTAGTCCACCCGGGGGACCTTTGCCTATCGATGTGCATTTTAAACTGATAACTTCTGAACCACCGTTGGCCGGCTCCCTTTCTTTGCTCCTCTGCTTCTTTTCTTCAGTGCTTGGAGGAGCTCAGGGTGTCTTGTGGTGCTACAGATACCGCATTTCACTTTTTCTCTGCACTCGCTGGCGATGTGGTTTGGCGTGAAAAAGCGGAAGCATAATCTTTCCTCCTTAACCCACTGTTCTCTCTTCTTGACCATCATTTTGCTAAAGGCCTTGCACTCTGTAAGCTCGTGGCCAGTTCGTTGTGAAATAAACAGCGCCTCTATGTCTGGGGTTCTGGGGCTTTCTTTTCTCGCGTTTTGCCGCTATCGTGTCCTGTATTGGTCTTCAGCGGCTGCTTGACCTCGACACCAAGTTGGAACGGGGGCTTCTTTCGATTCTCCTCGCAATGAGGACTTTGCGCATGCCATTTGCTGTACTGACTCCCGCCGAAACGTAAGGGTGATTTCTCTTTCTCGCTTCGTCCTGGATCATCGCTGAGAATTCGCTGAATGTAGGATAGGCCTCGTGGTGTTCACCTGCGTAGCGTACTATTTCCTCCTCCCATTTAGATCTGAGCATGGTGGGGATCGAGCTTTTCCATAATTGGGCGTATAACTATTGCATACCTGCTCAACCTATTTTTCCTAGAAATTTTGCCAAAAAAGGCGTTTTGAAGCAAGTCGACCCATTTTCTGGTCACAGTTAGCTATAGAGAGCATAAAATCAACAAGCCATTTACAGTTTGCGCACTCTGCAGCCGATTGTTCCAGATGCAAAATATAATGTCAGTTTCCGAAGTTCAGGCATGCACAGAAAGCAAAATTCTAGACCTTTCACTTTCCCCTTTCTTGCCCTTTTTGTTCTCTTTTGCCAAGCATAATATTCTAGGCCTTATTTCAATGGGAAAAGTTTTTGGGAAAGCTGTTACATTTGTAGGATCGTAGGATTTTAGATGAAAGAAAGTGCAGGCAGGTAGTGGAACAAGATTTTAAACGAAATTGATCCTCATCTTTACATGTTTTATTGCCCTTTTCTTGACTGAATCAGGTCATTTAATTTTTGTATGGTAAGAAACACAAGACGCTGTGGGAGCGTTTATTTGGGCGTCGTTGTGCTAGGCGTACGCGATGTTTTTGGGTATATCAGGGATGTGTGAGTAGTGTAGTAACGTTGACTGCGTTGTATACTTTAGGGGTTGGTTGAGATTAGTGAAGTGGAAGGCGTCGAGTTATATTGGACTTGGATAGGTAAGATAATGGCTGTAGTTTGTTAATCAGTGAAACTGATTTCTCATAGAATTTTATATGAAGTAACAAAAAATATTTTTTGGAAGGTAAAATGATTTTAGGCGTTGCAGCGAGGTAGTTGTTGGGAGTGCTTATTTGGTTATGAAGGGATAGTATAGTTACAGTCTGTTAAAATGAAGTTGTGGTTGTAAAAGATCTTATCAATAGTCGAAAACAGTCTTGTAATTATTTTAAATGTTGTTAGGCTTCTTCTTTAGGATTTTCTTTCAGCTTTTTTTGATAATATTTGTATGGAGAGAACTTGGATATGGGAAGTTCATTTAATATGGAGAAGTTTGGGGGGCTGAAATTTTGGGTGTGTGGGTTCGGACGGCTTTGAACAATAAGGGAATCATCGTAAGTAAAAAAACGAGCATGTTTCTTGTAATATGATATTTGAAATGTCATTTCTCACAAACGTAAACACCTGACACTAAGCACGAAAATCTTAAGGTGTGATCCAATTCCAAACCCGTCCTAAATTCCAAATATTGTTGACGGATTTGATTCCTGAATTTAATACTTCCAAATTTCTGAGAAAAGAAAAACGGCCGCCTTTTAGGTCCGACAAAAAATACCGTAACTGGCTTCAGATTAAGTTTATCTTTTCCTCCAAATTGAAAATTATTTTGTTCATCGCTTTTAATGTCTTAGTTCCCGCACTGTTGGGAATTGTGTTGCAAGGTTTTTGAGATCGTAAAAGTGGGATCAAGTACTATGCTAGAAAAGCATTTTTCCAGGATACGTTTTACCTTGCCTGAGTCGTTTGCGTGGCAGACATGCGCATCGCTTGGCTAGTTTAAGTTCGCACGTATTGCGTGCCTATTTCAACTTCGAATCAAAACAAACGATCTGGGCTACGCCCAAATAATAATCTCTCACCCTTGCACAAGATAAATGAAAAAGTTGTCCCTGACCATTAAAACAGAGTACTACTACAGATAAAGTGGACAACAAAACTGCATATAAAAGAGAAAGGCAAAGGAAAACAGACAGCGAGAAAGGATGAAGATCAAAGTAGTTTCACAAAAAAAAACAAGTTCAATTTTGACTTATGCACATGTGTTAACATTTAAAAAGCTGTTTAATTACAACCATTCTCATCCCCAGAGCCACTCAGCTTTAATTGTGACAAGACCACGTGACCAAGAAAAGACAGGCCCTGGGGACAAGAACGAATTACACCCGATTAGTCCGAAAATTTGCCCTTTCTGTTGCTAAACTCATTTTTAGCCATTCTCATGCTTATTAAACCAGTCCAAAAAAGAGGAATAGCTGAAAATGCTGTTTTTCCTCTACTCACTGACTATCAGCAAAGAGTTTTAAAAGGTCCTTTTACTGTTTAACAAGTTTTGAGGGCATGTATTACCTTCAGGTGGAAGCTCTTCAAGGAATCCCATTGTTTGACCATGTTTCTAATAACAGAAAAACAGAAATACCTAACTTAATTAAAGCCATTTTATACATGTAAACCAGTGCATCCACTATATTGCAGTTTTAGATCTGAAGTTTGTAAGCAAAGTTTAAAGTAAGAATTCATTATTCATCCTGAGTGTTAAGTTTATATGTTTATACAGCATCTGAACAAATTTTGTCTGACTTTATCAGACACCTTCAGTTTGAAAGGCTCTTTGTTTAAAGTATACCATGTTTAATTAATTTTTCAGCTTTTGTATCACATAAAATTTAAAGAACAGCAGCCAAAAATAAGTGGCATAATTATTTAGATACATGTATCTTTTACGTTTTTGCTATTTGAATAGCCTTTACCATGTTAAAATAAGTCAGTTAATGTTGATTCTCTCCTTGTGACCACTCTCATAGATGACCCTGGTGATGTTGGTCATATCCCAGAAATAATTAATAGGATGGGGAAATTCAAAAGGTTTTTCTTGATTTCACAGCTTGCTTGCAAAACAAAATCAAATCTCAGCCGTTCAAATAATATTTATAAGTTTGGTTATTACTTATCATGGGTCATGACTGTAAAATCTTATTTAGAATTTTACAAGATCTCGTAACATCAATGTACACGTAAGAATCTTAAATACAAGATCTTGTAAGATCTTTATAAGAATCTTAAATACAAGATCTTGAAAGATCTTTACAAGAATTTTGAACGAGCTTGTAAATTGTAAGACTTTGACAACAATCTTGAAACATTTTGTAAGTTTTTAATAAGATCTTACCAGAATTTTGCAAGACCTTGTATTTTTTTAAGAACCTTGTAAGATCTATAGCAAGGTGGATTTCCACTGGCACATAATTTTTACGTCCGCGAACAAGTTAAATTTGACATACTGTACATATTAAATAAAATAGAGGCATTAATGTGTGGAAGGTCAGACAAATGAAGTTGAGCGAGGTTCAACTTTTACACTATGTGCGACCTTTCATACAGTGTACATTGCCTCTATTTTGTCTACCATGTAAAATTTATGTCCGTATGCATGTAAAAATTATGCGACAGTGGAAATCCATCCTAAGAATCTGAAAGATCTTGTAAAAATCTAATACTATGATCTTGAAGGTTTCTAGTAAGATCTAACATGAAAATTGTAAGATCTTGCAAGCAGTAATATATGGGCTATTGATCAAACCTCAATTGGACCAGACTGATTGGCTCAACCCTTGCATTCCCATCTCTAACCTAGCCTTTTGCCATTAAGTGAGATAAAGGGGTTGATCCAATCTGGTCCAAATAATCCAAGATTTGTTGAGGCCAGTGGTAATGTAATCAAACTAAGCTAGAAAATTCCCAGCTTTTGCTACCTGTGGTCTTGGATGCTCTTGTCAAAAACGAAAGTGCAACAATAACTGAGCCATTTCTCGTGTGCTGATTGGTTGAGAGCTATGGACCATGAGACCACACACCACAGAAATGATCAAACAATGCTGCAATTTGTTTTTCACTTTCTTGTGCAGATGATTTTCCATGTTCGTGTTTAAAACAAACCAATTAGCAATAAGTTTCCTTGTCGGTCTACTCTGATCTTAGGGACCATAGGAATGACATCAAAATGTCCAAACTTTGCAGTGAAACCACTCAACTGTGGCTTGTGGTTCCACTTGAGATTTAATTATTTTGACATCACGTTTATGGTGAAGAAGAGTATATTAAAAAGAAGCAATTTTTTGTAACATTTAGCTATAAAAAAAGTAACAAAAAAATTTTCTTAAAAATTTTAAGCAATTTTCTAAAAACATTAAAAAATACATGTAATAATTATGTACAATGAAGACCATGAAAAACTGTTGCCAATCTGTTACCTAGCCAGATATATTCTCAAGATCAAGTACATACCTGGGACAGCCTTGGATCTCTGTTGGCTTTAACATTATCACAACTTGCTGGCCTACTTATAGACTCCAAGCTGAGAAAACAAAAAGTATATCTTATTAGCCAAGTTTGATGTCCATATTACATTGCATGTGCATCACTTGCTTATAAATCACTGAAGAGGGAACACCCTGGACATCTGGTTTTTTCATACCTTTTCAACAGATATTATTTTGCAAAAATTTAAAACCATTTCAACCCTCCAAGTTAAAATTTTTGTTCAGTGGCCATTTGGCAACCAACTCTTTGGGTTTAGTCACCAAATTATATTAATAAGTTAATATATCAAAAATTGTCATGAATAAAAGCAGTTAGCAAGTTTAACTTAAAATGCAGCACTGTTTATAAATTACTCATTTACATGTATTGCACAAGGCATTATTTACTGATAGTTTGAGAATAAGGTTTGCAGATTCATCTTCTTGAATCACTACTGAAGCAGAATTGTAAAGACAATTACCATTTCCAATAATTAGGGCCTTCAATCCTTCTGTATAATCCTCAGTTGGTATGAGAGCAGAACTTAACTCATCGTCTGTTAATGTATTCAAAGCTTCCCAGTCACAACTTGACAGGAGATCTATTTTTTTTCTGATAATTATTTGTTTCACATTTCTTCCGCGACTTTTGTTGATGATGGAATTATTTCAACAACGATCAAATATTTTGGGGGATTTTAAGGATCGTTTTTAATTTCGCTAGACATTGCGAAAGCCTCACAAAGGCAGGAGAGTGTTGGAAGATCAACAAGTCTTATAAATCAAATCATTGCTTTATACAGAGATAACATCACACACATGAAAATTTCGCAACAAGTTGTACTAGGAAAACATTTTTTTCCCAATCCGTTGAAAGGAACCCAGACAAAAAATGCAGCTTATGAAATAACAAATTTTCTTTTTCCTTGTTCATCGCTACAGGTGTTTAATAAATAAATTTTTTGCAGCAACCATAAGCTGTCAGTTTTTTAAATGTTTAGTTTCGCATACAATCATCGTTTTTATTTATAAAACCGCGATTCAACTCATGTTACGGTTTTACACAATTACACAATTTTCTGTGTTGACTGGTCCGCAGTCTACGTTTTACACTGACCGATTTAAAGAGCAAGACATGACAAATGTACTTAAGGTTAACTTCGAAACTCAACTGTGTCAAAAAGCCTACGGTAATACAAGTACCTCTCGCATTATAAAACGATGGTGGAAAGCACCGACAAAAGGTAACAACGACATCAAACAAACCTTCCTTCAGACACAATTTCCATGACAACTAAATTAAAGCCGTTTGACTTTACACAACTGCAAATCCACGACGAGAGAAATTATTGACATTGGAACTGTTCCTCTTTTCTCCTTCCAAACAAAATGAAGCGAAAAAGATTCAAGTTTCTTAGAGTCCAATGATGCTCTACAGCTTCGGACGAAAAACTCCTGGCGTGGATTTTTTAGAACATTCAAAATCAGCTCAAAATCATGGCAAGTAAGCCGCCATCTTTACAAGATAACAGGTACGGTTACCAAGCCAGTCGGATCATTCAAGATGTCGCTGTACGATGGAGTCGATATCGATGGCGTCCCAATGCAGTCAAATTCCACGGACGGAACGGACATTACCAAACTCTGTAAGTGAATCTATATAAAGCGGGTTGTATTACGCACTATTTTGGTAATGTTGGTCGGTGGTTTACTAAGTTAATGTGAAAATGTCAAAGTTATTGAACGACATTTCGAGCGATATATTTTTTTGCTTGCCCTAAAACTTAACATGCATGATTAGATGAGGTTACATGAATTAAAGCTTTAGTCCCTGACTAGTGGTTTATTGCATTTAATGCAAAAACATACTTATTAAACGACTTACCCTGGATAGGTTTATTTACGCTTTAAAAGCGTAAGGCTGATAACATTATTTACTTGTATGTAGCTTATATGGTGTATCACTTCGATAGGCTTTTTACAGGACGTAACATGTCGATAATTCCGATAGTCGATAAAAATCGATCGTTGTCGATAAAAGTCGATATTTATTAATCGACAAATATCGGAAATCGATAAAAGTTGATCACAAAATTTCTTGTGATTATCGATTTTGATCGACTTTTGGTGTTAGAGTTCGATTTCAATCGACTTTTATCGAAAAGTATCGAAAGATAAAAAACGATCATATGTAGAGCTATGTATGTTTCAATTTTTTATTTTGCATTGTAACTAGAGCTGAGTAGAGAGCTAAAACAAAGCGAATTTATTATTCTTAGTAGCCTCTGTTATCTTCCTAGTAAAAACTCCAGTATGAAACAACTCACCCCAACTCATCACTGAAATTATTTAGAGGTCGAACACAAAAGTACCGGCAGATGTACGCCATTTGCTGCTCGTCATCATGCTGCACTCTTTCCGAACCCCTACACTTATCACCGCAATAAAGTAATTGGTAACAAAACATACAAAATTTCTTCAGCTCTGTTTATGTTAACGTACGCTTTCGAGTTGTAAGCTAAACAAATATACAGTGTTGCAAAGTCACTACTTGACTATCCACAATTATGCTAGCGCTGTCAATTTGAGGACCCAAGTCTCGTCATCAGTGAAGGATCAAAGGATCAGTCTGTCCTGAATAAGTTATCGCAGGCTTAGTGTAATAAATGTGAGTAATTTTCTCACCAAGAAATGTCATAAAATTGACCTGGACAATTAGCCATGAAGACACCATTGCAATCCAAACCTGAAGTAACTGAATGATCGTGATACAGAACTCTTCATTTGATGCAATGCTACAGTACCGCTCAAAAGTAAGTTGACACTCGATGCTCAAAACTCGAGACTCTATCCTCGCATCTCGAAGCTCGAACGCTTGGAGTTTTTAGATGCGAGGATCGAGTCTCGAGATGCAAGGATTGAGTCTCAGTTTCGAGGAGTGAGGATCGAGAATCCAAGAAGCTAGGTTTTCCGAAAGAGCGATGTTGTACAGTCACGTAGCCGTTCAGATATTCGCACCGTCGATCAGTGCTTGCGGTGCGGTGTTCTGTAACTGTTTGTGATGATCACTGAAATAATTTTTTGAAGATGACATGTAAGTGTATTGCAAAAACTTGCAAAAAAAATAATATGTGCAAAAGGAGGTACCGAAGGCGCTCCTTTCGTTCATCATAGTAAAACAGAAAGATTGGGCCTTTGATGAAAGTACATGTAGAACAATTTTCATATGGAGACTGGTACTCAGAAGATGAAATCACGGGACATCGTTTAATTATATCTGAGTACTTTGTCTGCATTTGTTCTTTATATATCGTAGCATTTTCGCGCCATCTCAGGGCCCTTTCGAAGATATATACATAAGATGTGTACCGGTGCTGACCAAAACAATGGCGGCACAGGACTGGAAAAAATTGCGAAGCGACAGAAGCAATATTGAATGCTGTTGAACGGCGAGTGGTGCAAACCAAGGCGCATTTCTTCAGATTTCTTAAGGTAAACATTCGGTTGCGGGTTGAACAAGATAACATCTGCTTTTTTCAGGTTTTAATGCAACTTTATTCAACTTTATTGCCCTTATCAGTGCCGTACAACTTTTTACACTCACAATGCTTATACAAAGAATCTCCGTTCCCTTGACATGTTGATGTCAATAGAAATCATTAAAAGTCGATACAAATCAATAGCCAGCCCTGAGAACTTTGTGATTATCGACTTTTATCGACAAATTAAACTAATCAATAGACAATTATTGACAATTATCGAGCACTATCGACTTATCGACTAGCTTTCCGATGATTGATTTTGATCGACATGTTACGTCCTGCTTTTTATTTCGATTGATTGTAGGGACAGAATTCAAATCATCTCAGGTTGGTTTAAAGTAAACATTATCTACATAAAAATGCAAAAATGATACTGTGACTTTATACCGGTAAGTCTTAAATGTGGGCTTCTAACGTAACAATAAAGTCATCGTTTGTCTCACGATTTTGTCACTTGGGATTTTGACTTCACTAAACCAACCTCTTTGCCCGAAAAGATTAGCAATGTTTCCTTTATCTGGAGACTTCCGATCACGTGCCAGGCAACAGCGAAATAGATCAAGTTTCACGGATGTTCATTTCTGAACATGCAAATACATGGGATGCAAAACAAATTTTGCAGATTTAGTTCTTTAGTAACCCAAATAAGTTTTTTTGTGATTTCTAAAGTTTGTTTATCTAAATGTGTATTCCATTGCTTGAATACCTGTTTGAGGAGAGTTACGCTTGAGTGTGGGTTCATTTTCCTGGACACCAACTGGTAATCGAGCCTCGAGCCAAAACCGTTCAAAAGAAAGTTCAAAGGAAGTTTAAAGCATTCTTTTTCTGCTAAGGCTGAGTAAAAGATGTTAAGTTTATTGTATTCTATTAGTTCTTAAATATAAATTTTTGGCGACTAGAATGCTTGTTCTGGCGACCAAAAATGAAAACTTAGGGGCCAGCTGGCTCCAACATTTTTTTCTGATAGGCGAGCACTGCCTAAGTACAGATTAGCATTTGAACATACAGAGGTAAATGTTTCACTAAAATTCAAAAGGTAATAGTAACTACCTGTAAGTTGTGCCACATTTATTGTTTTTTTGATCTGCAGTTAGAATTAAAGGTGTAAATAAGGTGTAAGTAAAGTACACTGTCAGGCATCCCAATTAATTTATGGTTGTAAACTAGAATAAAATGACACATAATTTAATAAAGTGTTTTATTATTATTATTATTATTTAAAATAATAAAACCATTTATATACCTATATCATGGCGCCTTACAAATGAATGTTATAAATAGAAATAATGTTAAGAAAATTTACGTTCAGTAATCAAAAACATAAATTTGCAGTAAAAAATACTAAACATAAATCTGTATAAACTAACTACTAATATTAACACATACTTCTGGAATTATGCGCGGATGCGAAATCACATAATTCGCATAATTCCTTAGAAACGCCTAATGGTGCATAATTTTCGAAAATTTTGAAAAATTTATTGATAAGCCATGTTTTTTTCAAACCTTGAGAGATGCATGGAATTTTTTTCGCGTAAATATAGTACATTTTCACAGCAAATAGCCACCGCTTCGTTGCAAAAAAGGGTAAACAACTATCACAAATCAACAAGGTGTTCCAGGCACTTTATGCTGCTGGCCATGGGGCCTGTGCTCTAGTTTTTTACATAACACACGCCATGATTGGAAGAAATATAACCAATCACAGCTTGGAAAAGAAAAAAAGTGCCCTGCCTCAACCTATTTGGCGGCAAAACAGCTTTCTTTCATAGCATCCCTTCCTTCCAGAAGCAGATGTTACTTGAGATTCACAGGATGAAGGTTGAAGACAAGTTACAACCAATACACGAAGGGGAGTACTATGCAGTAGAATATCAGAAAGCATTCTACATTGGTCAAATCCTGAGGAACAAGAATGCTACTCTGACAATAAAGTTCCTGCACTCAGTTGGGACAACAGTGTTCACGTGGCCCAAATGTGACAGCATTGATGACTGCTCCCCCTCTAGGCTAATCTTTGATCCACTTCAAATCCAAGGAAGTGGTCCATTCCAATCTCCTCAGTTAGATGAGGTACAACACTTTTACCAGTACATAAAGAGGAGCAGGAAAAGATGAACATTAAACTATTACTGTGTCAAAGCAAATCTATAAATGCATATTAGTGAGCTTTAGATTTTACAACAAGAACGAGTTTCACTTTTGAATTCCATGTCAATCTGGTCGATAGAGTTTTTGCTTCTTTGTGCTGCTACCCAACATGTAAGAAGGAACGAGTAAATGTTTGGTGTAATAAATTGTTGTTGCTCATCATATTTGTACTGATATGTTTTATTTCAATTATAAACATGTGACTTTATCTCACTCACCCTGAAAAACTCATGGCAGCATAAGTCAGTAAGTTGTTTTTGTTGACTTACTTACTTACTTTAACTTACTTGATTTGCAAGCTTAATAAAATTTGCGCTTAAAAATATTGTGTAATGTTGCACAATTCGCATAGTTCGTGCATAATTTGGGATTTTTGGCGCATAATTCACCAAAAACTATAATTCCGGAAGCCCTGTTATTATATATCACTTTAACATGTATGCTAATTTAGTAGAGGACGTCGTTCAGAAATTGACATAGAATAGCTTGGGCTACGCATAATTATTTCATTAAATTGTCTCTGAAAAAATATAGGGCTTGCAAAACAAAAGGAGAAAGGGAAAAAACAAGTAAGCCTGAGTAATACTTTTAATATGAGCTATTTTGTCCTGTGCTCAGTTTATTCAAATGGGCCATGTTACTCAAGCTTATTCATTTTCCTCTGCCAACAGCTTTAGAGCAAAAAGTTATGATTACTTGTTATTCTTTTGTTGCCCCATATCCTTAGCCTCATTATAAATTTTATTTATGTTAATGTTCTCAGAAAACGATGTCATTCTCTTTCGCATTTCACAATGTGTAGTGTTAGTGCTTTGGAGAGATTGAAAATAAAATTAAACTTATAGAATGACAAATGTTCATGTACACTGTATGTATTGTAATAAACTCAATATGCATGGTTTTGTATGGTTTGATGCACTTGCTTTTTTTGTATCACTTGTTTGCAACAAATTGTATGTAAATGTGAATACAATATGCATGCTCTTTGCATGAATTATTCTATTTTATTATATAAACACCAATGAAATACCAAGTGAGCTTGCGCATGAAAACTTGATATCTTCACATGTGAAAATAACATGTTATCTTCACATGTGAAAATTTCACTGTTGCTTTGGTTACATAATAAATCGCGACTTTCACACCAAAAAAACTATTTAAGTGAAATGGTTTGGTATTTCATTGGTGTTTATATAATAAATAGAACATTACATGGCCGCTTGGAGATACGAAATTAAATTTCTCTTCTCGTGTTGACAAAATATTTCACTCATTTGCTGCGCTCACTCATGAAATATTTTTCAACACGAGAAGAGAAATTTTGTATCTCTGCACGGCCATGTAATAATATCCTCAATGTATCTACCCGTACTAGATGCAATGCAATTGTTACAAGGTGAAAATTATTACTCCTGGAATATTCATATACGTAGTATAGGGAAATTATAGAGAAAGTTAGTGTGAGGTTGGCTTCTCCGCTGTATGCAAGAACAAGCCATGAGGGGAGGTACATATACTTACCGATGATTATTATACTGAATATCCGTAGCTGGTTGGTCATCAAGTTTTAAGCTGTTACAGACTCAACTACAGAGAAAGAAAGTTGCCCAAACAAAGCCTGTCTCTACATCGGTGAGTAAAAAATATGTTCATTAATTTACGCTATGTTATTTACTGTACATGTAAAAATCAATTTTCTTCATTAGAATAACGTTTGGGTTTTTTATCGTGTTTCAATAATTTATTGCTACACAAAGCTTTTTGATGAATCTTGTAAATATTTACTGGTCCTTATTTACTTATCATACAGAAAGCAAAATCTGTTAATCAAGTAGTTCTGGGGAATAAGAGGCAAAATGAAGAATTTGAGGTAAGAAGAACTTCTTTGTTGGGCTAAATTATGAATGTAATGAACCATACATGTATTTTAATGCTATAGAAAGTAATGAACACCACCAAACAAGTGTTTTCCAGACGAGGAAACAAACAAACAAACAAAGCCTTAGTAGTATGGAGATGCTGCGTTGATTTTATAGCGTGGAAGAGCCATTTTTAATGAATGGCTATTATTATAGTTATTTTCGTTGTTGTTGGTGGTGGTGGTGGTGCTTGTGTTCTTCTGGAGTTTTTTTTTCCAAGTTTTCATCGACATGCTTTTTTCTCATTTTTGCTAAAAATTTGCATGTAAGCCATGTGAGGCCGAAGCCGCACGCCGCGGAAGGACTGCAGGTTCAAAGTTAATTTCAAATGGGCGTTGCTGGCTTGAGGATGACGTAGACAGTTTTTAGAGAGATGTTTTTTCATGCTAGTCGCATCGAATAGTTTTGTAATCTGCTTGATTTAAGTTATTTGTGAATCCTTCTGTCAAGAGTGTCATTAAAGATAACATCGCCATTACATCGTTGGTCCTCCTGCGAGTCAAGTGTAGAGTTGAAATTGAAGCCAAGCCAAAGCTGCAGCTTGATTTGGGGTCTGAGTGGGAATTATAGTTTAGGCAAAACAAGGAGAGAGCGAGATAAGAGTCAGAAGACTAGATAATGCCAGAGGTGAGTAAAGTTGAGAAATGTTGTTCAAAGAGGGCTGTCGCGAAGGCAGCATTTCAAAGGTATGACAGTTTGCTAAAACTATTGAAGAGGCAAAGACTAAGGCCTGGGACTTAACAAAAGAGACTAGAAGATCTTCACCCAGAGTCTATTGAAAGCGATGGCAGTTGGCTGTAAGATTTAAAGTATAATGTCAGTTAGATTATGGGCAAAGTTTCGGATTATCTCACACGAAAAAGTAAAGTTGAACTCCAGGTTTTTCAAGCACAATCTGTTAGCGAAAACGAGGCTGCAAGTTCTTCGGTCTTGGTAGGAGAGCTCTCGAACAGTAAGGGTTGTTGACTCAAAGAGGTGAAAATTCCGACTTTTCAAGGAAACCCTGATAAGTGGCCGTACTTTTGGGGCATTTTCAGTTCGATGATTGATCAAAACAAAACTCTGTAAAGTCCGATCAAGTTAGCTTACTTCAATAACCTTCTTAGTGATAGTCAGATGTAATTGCCTGTTTAATGCTAGAACCGGGTGATTATGAAAGGGCAGTGTAGCTATTAATGCAGAGATGTTTGGTGATCCCCGTGAAGTTCTAGATGCACACCTTCGTCTCATTACAAATTGGCCACAGATTAAAGAAAAAGATTGTAAGGGATTTGAACGGTTCACTGATGCCTTATAAGCTGCTGTGTTCGCTTTGGATCGCCCCTATTACAAGCACGAGCTACTTAGTGTCCCCCTTTGTACGCAGTTAGTTCGCAAGCTACCCACGCCGGAGAAAGATGAATGGTTGCGACAAACTGAAAGTGAGCACTACACGTGTCCGAGGATGTCAAAGGTTTAGCTGAGTGGCTCGAGTCATGAGCTAAAACACTGCGAAAGCGTGAATGTTACAATGAGCAGCCTGCCATTCCCACAAAGGATAGATTTAGTAGAGGATCTGTGCAGTCGTTGTTGAAGCCCCCAAAATACTGTATCAGTCGATGGTCACAACAACTAATCCAGCTTTGTTGCCTAGAAAGTGTTCACTGTGTGATAGCGATCGTTCAGAGGTCACATTTCCGACTCTACTTGCAGCCGACATAGAGAAACGATGGGACATTGTTAAAACGAGAAAGGTCTGTTTTGGCTGTCTCAAGCATGGTCATCAGTGCTGTCAATGCCGTCAATCCACAAAATGTGGAGTAAATTCAGGTGAAAAAGGGCATTACTACCCACTGTAAAGAGGAGTTGAAACTACAAGAGTCCCTGAGCATTGAACTGCCCACCGAGAATGGAGAAATTCGTTTTGCTAGACGTAAAGCGCAGAGCAACCAAACGGATTCAGTTAAAGTTGCATTTAAAAAGGTGACAGTCCCCTTTTTGAGTGATTCTGGGAGGATTTTTTCTGGCCTAATTCTCGTGGACACCGGCAGTGAGACGACACTTGCAAACCAGCTGAGTATTCAAGGTCCCAAGCAGAATCTTACCGTGCAGGCCGTTGAAGAAGTTAGAACAACTATCAAGTCACACTGAGTCAGCTTACCTTTTGTGCCCTCCATGCCTGGACTATTAAGAACATACGCGCACCTGTGGAAACTGTAGAGTGGTCAGACGTCAAGAGATGCATTTAGGTGATGTCCTGGTGGAGTCCTTTGGTGACGAAAACAGTGGATGTTTTACCCAGTCTAGATGCTGCGGCCTTAATGGTCCAGGTGGAAGTCAGACACGGACATCACTTTGAGCCATATGCTGAGTTGACGCCACTCGGTTGGGTGATCGTTGGACCAATTTCATCTACCCGTGGTCCAGGAAAACGTGTTCTTCGTGCGCAAGTAATGGAGGCTGAGGATGACATCAGCAACCAGTTCCCCATGTTTTAGGAGGTGGGAACATTTGGTGTTCGGTTGGAGGCAGCCTCAGTATACATCCGCAGTGAGCATAGGGTGATGGACATACTTAAGGAGACATGCCGCAGGGTTGATTCGGGCTATGAACTGGGAGTCCTGTGGAAAGCTAATCGACCACCGTTGCCTGATAACTATGAGACAACTCTTAAACGTCTGGCATCTATTAAACGACGTCTAAAACGAGACCCAAAGTTGGCCAAAGGTTATGATGAGTCATACTTCTGTACGTTGAGAAAGGGTTTGCTCGCAAACTGTGCAATAAAGAGTGCCCAGTGGACGCGGAGCACTGGTTTCTACCTCCGTCACTCAGTAATCTTGCCTCATAAACCACTGCCGCGAGTGGTATTTGATTCTGCAGCAAAGCATGAAGGAATTTGCCTTATTGACTTCCTTGATACAGGACTAAGCCTTTAACGATCTGTGAGGTATTCTGCCGAGATTCAGAAAGCCGTCGCACTCTGCTGAGATGTTTCTGATACAGTGTATGTTCTGTTCTGAAACCGGAAGATTGCAAGTACCACTGATATCTGTGGCGTGATGTGAAGACAAACAGACCGCTAGACATCTATGAAATGAACTGCGTGGTGTTTGGACGCAAGTCATCGCCTTGTGAAGACTACCAGGAAGAATCGCCTACCGCAGCTGCCGTAGTCAGACGTAACATTTTCATCAATACACGTGTTGTAGAAGCCTGGTAGAGGCAGTGACTTTGCACAGGGATGTTACAGCTCTCATGGCCACCAGAAGTGTTAGCTACAGTGCCGGAAGCCGAACGGGCTGTTCCAGACAATAGGCTCCGCTGGAGTTAGGGAAATTACCTCTTGTTCGCGGTAGGGTTTCAGGTGGGATGCGCGGTCAGACCCCTTAGGGCTTGCATTAATGCACTTGATCTCTCGGTTTGGATTGGCATGACCAGGTGCCAGTAGATATGAATCTTGAGTGGCCCCTAAAATCGTTTACTGTTCCTCACATCTACAGTCTTCCAGGTCAGACATGGATTAGACAGTTAATTGTCTTTTCTGATGCCTCAGAAGACATCTGTGCAGCCGCTGCCTACTTGCGAGCTATTGACGGAGAAACTGTGTGTCATCTACTTATGGCTAAGACGCGATTTATGCCCTCGAAGACAATTTCCATACTTTGAGGAGAGTAAATGGGTTGTCAGTTAGCTGTGCGCCTTGCAAAGGGTTGTCTGTGAGTAGCTGGATTTAAGCGTCTATGACCTCAAGTTTTTTACATACTCTACCACAGCGCTCTGGTGGATTCGTGGAGAGCCTAGAAACTTTTGTCCGCTTGTTGCCAACCGAGTGACTGAGCTGCTGATTGAAAGTAAACCAACACAACGGCATTATGTGCATACAAATCTGAATATTGGAGATATCGCTACCTCGATCAAGGGTCCAGAATTCCTCAAGTGCGACAAATCAGAATGGCCGATTGATGACGTACCGATACCTACGCCCCCAACAGACGAGGCTGAGTTAAAGAGCTTATTCTAGTTGGATCAAGCTTCCTTACGAGACAGCCTGCATTCAACGCTTCTGCCACAACGTGCAAAACAAAGGGCAACGTAGTCAAGGAACTTAATCCGTTCTCGAGCTAAGGGAAGCCGAATTATACTGGATCAAGTGGGTGCAGAGAGAAAACTTCCAGCCGAAGTAGAATCGTAGTCGAAAGGACGCCCTGTTCCATGCACAAATCGTATCACCAGCCTTAACCCACAGTTAGTGGATAGAGTTTTTGCGTTTTGGGGGACGAATTGACCAGGCTGAATTACCCTAGGAAGCCTAACATCCGATTATCCTGGATCACGAACACGATGTTGCACGCCTCCTCGTAACTGGCTATCACCAAAAGCTGATCCACGCGGGAGTAGAACACGTGTTCATCTGAGAGAAAAATTTTGGATCTTACTTGATCGCGCAGAAGAGAAGAATTGCACTGTCAAAATCCCAGTCTGTCATCGACGCCATTTCAGGCCGTTGACCCAGAAAATGAGTAATTTGCAAGCAGTGCGACTTGGAGGAGCACGCACACCATTGCAGCCTGTGGGCTTGAACTATGCTTGTCCGTTCCAGGATTGTGTTGGTCGCAACAGAGTGGAGAAACAATATGTTTGCCTCTTCACACGCGCGTTCCTCTTCATCTTGAAGTCACTCATAGCCTTGGCACTGACTCGTGGCTCTCATGGCACCTCTTCGTTTCCGAGCCCGCCGAGGGAACCCAGTGCGTATTCTAAGCGACAATGGCGCGAATTTCGTAGGTGCTGAACGTAAACTGCATGACTCCATAGCTGAGATCGAGCAGGAGCGAGTCAACGCCTAGCTGAGTGCACCGGACTGGTTCCAAGTTAATTTCAAACAGGCGTTGCTGTAGTGAGGATGGCGTAGTCGGCGTAGACAGCTTTTAGAGAGATGTTTTTTCATGGTAGTCGCATCAAGAAGTTTTGTAATCCGCCTGATTTAAGTCATTTGTGAATCCTTCTTTCAAGAGTGTCATTAAAGATAACGTCGCCATTTCAGTTGGTTTCAGTCAAGTCAGCAAAAAATGTTTATTTATAATTTTATTGCATCTCCTAGGCTACAATTTATCGATAGTTGCCTCTACATTACGTTTCATGTTTTTGGAGAAAAATTCTCTACTTCCTGAAAATCTGAACCTTTTTAAAATAATACAGCGTAATGTATTGGATTGCTGTTGTTATGTAAATAAACATAAAAATATGTTAATTGGCTGGGAAACGCTTTGAGAAAGAATTTAATGCAAATTTGCATGCCATTGCATTTACAAGGTATACATGTATACATGTACATGTATTATCGCATTTGTAGTTAATAACTTATAAATTGTCAAGCTAAAAATGTTTTTATTACTTGCATGAACTAAGCTTTATTTTGATTACTATTTTGTAGGATTCCGATCTTGATGGCAGAGAAATACCAGTAAGCTCACTCAAGTCTTTTAGTCTTAAGATTTCCTCTATGCTGTAATGCTCTTGGCCTAAATAGCTATTATCAGTTACTACAGTGTATTGATTGTACCATTTTTAAACATAAAACGTACTGTGGACAAATGATTCAGGGTTGATATTCTGCTATGTAAATATTATAATAAGCAAGGCATCACAAATAATGTTTTTGTGATTTAGTTATTCATAACAGACTTTATTATACGCGTGGAAAATATTTTTCTAGCCTGCATGCACTTTGCAGACATCCTATGTCGCTAATCGTGTTCCGGGCTTGCTTGTATTTGAATTCAGCTGAAAACGTGCAGAGAAGGTTTAATTTTCAGGAGACCTTTAACCTGGGGCGATAAAACGTTAACGATTGTGGATTTTGAATTTTCGTGACCGTGTTTGTAGATAATGCGGAAGTGAGTGTCTCAGGAATCAAGACCTTTAAGAATAAATTTTTATTTGGTGCTTTTCGCAAGAGAACCTAACACTGCACTCTTATATGAACGTATTCATGGGACAGGGCCATCTATAATTTAGATTGAGCTCAGTATAAGATGAATTCTTAAGTTTTGAAATGACTACAATTCTGTACGGGAATAAAATGTTTTGATACTCTTGTCACATTTCAATAAAAGATGTCAGTTACTAATTTTGCTAGAAACCAGAACGAAGGTAAAAGTTAAGTCAATGGCAGCAATGTGCAGCTCGGCGTGGGGAAATTTTTGTGCATTTGACTGGGATGATTTGCCTGTGGGCAGGGAAAAATGCCCTGCCTCCCACTCCTCCGGCTTTACATTGATAGGTGCATAAGCCTTTCGCTGAGGAGTAAGTTATTGAAGTGAAAACATCTGTAAAACCTTAGCTGTTTTTTGATGATTCCTGTTAGGACATTGATGTACACAAGGTGCCAGAACCATTCATAGAAACAGAGGCTTCACTTGCTGTCATTATTGATGAGTATGATCCAATGAGGCCAAATGAATATGAAGTTGTGCAACAAAAGTTCCGCGAAGACAAAGAAAATGAGAGAAGTGAAAGGTCAGAGAGATCAGACAGAGGAGAGAGGTCAAGAGATCGTGATTATGACAGAGAAAGGTATGCAAATAATTTTGCTCACAACGCTTCCTAAGTTAAGATACAAGTAAGAGTGTACCTCCCAGGTATATCTTAAGTTTTCTTCCTCCAAACATAAAGCATATTCCTCTGTTATGGGTGAGACTAATCACAAAACTTGATGTTCTTTTGTATTGAAGTAATAATATTTAAGGGAAATTGGTCATTTTCAGGGAGCTTGACACTTTCTGCTTTGAATTTTATTTAGGCATAGAGATCGGGATCGTGACCTAGATCGGGAACGGGATCGAGACAGGGAACGGGAAAGAGACCGTGACAGAGATCGTGATCGTGATCGTGATCGTGACAGGGATCGAGACAGAGATCGTGATCGTGATTACAACAGTAGAGACAGAGGCAGAGACAGGGGAAGACGGAGAGGTGGTGATGATGATGATGACAGCCATAGCCGTCCATCTCGGTACGGTGGTGGAGCAGCAATCGCACCTCCCCCAGCTCTTATGGAGGAGTCAGGTATATAAAATTCCTCAATGTCAGCCATCTGACCATACTTCCTGTTAAGAAAAGCTGTGTCATAACGCAATAATCAATGCAAGAGTCTTTTCAAAGATACTGTAATGATATCTTACTTTAAAATGAAATTGGAAACAAAAGCAGTGAAATTAAACATCTTTCTAAGAGGACTCGTGTTGTTTTCTCTTTTACTATTTTTTCTAACATTCAAATGTAAATAACATTGTCCATTTTAAGTATTTTGCCTTCAATCTCCAAGGAATATGTAGAGTTAGATCTCTTATGTCTGTAAATTCTAATACTTTGTTTTAATTCTTTTCTTTTTTCAGCCCCAGCACCTTCTTCTGAGCAGTGGCCTGTTTCAAGTGGAGAGAAACCAAATGTTGGTTTTGCTGCCAGGTATGAACTGATTATCACTACCTTGTGTTTTACTCACACGTTGAAATTTTACAACCGTGGACAAAACTCTTGAGGCTAGGCAAGTTTTGTATTCCTGGGCGGCCTAGGACGAGTGCTTGTTTTCGCGCAGAGGCAAGGCTAATGAGGGTCAACTGCTTGGCGAAACACAAACAGGCATGATAAAAATGCGGCTGAGTTGCTGGAAAACAAGGAAAATCTTAAACGTTTTAAGGTTCCGGTGGGATTACAGGCTTGCAAAATCCTTGTTTCCATAAGCAAAGTGAAGATCAGCTCGTCTTCGCTGACAACGAGCTTAAGAGTGAGTTGAATAAAAATGGAAGATGGTATCAAAATCCTCAAAACATGGTTATACCCTGAAACAATTTTAAGGTTAGTTTTCAGTGATCGTTCAAACTTCGTTTAGGACGCCTTTCATTGAAATGGACGTATCGGTCGAAAACCTGCAATTAAGTTAACACACCTTTTCAGGTGACATTTTATAAATACTGAGCAGTTTTAACTTCATTTTCACTCGAGTACAGTAATATAAATGAATCGAATATAGACATTTTGACAAAATTTACCATTAGCTTACTTCTTCGTTTGGCTTTGTGACTTTTTTTCATTTCTCTGTTAGTACGACCAGATCTTCCCGCAGTTTTGCTGTTTGAGACAGATATCCCTTTACCTTACTGGTAACGTTTGAGCTTTGAAATCCTACTATTTTCATGATTTCTATCGTTTTCCAGCGACTGCTAGCAGTTTCTTTCTAGTCAGCTGAGAAGAAAAGCTCTTACGGCGTGACTGCAACTGTAGAAGGAATAAACAAGCAGAGAAAGGATGCGTGCCTTGCTTGCATGCTAGTCATATCCTCACTCACCCAGACAATGCTGATTGAAAGGGAACAATCACCAAAAATTGAAAGCGGGGTGTGGGAAGGTGATAAGGCCAGGAACCAATGAAAGTCATTGAATGTCTTTCGTGGTATGTGCCCATAATTCCAGATTGAGGGATGAGACCCAATGGTGTATGAGAAAGACGTTTTCCACTTACCTTGTTTCTTTTATTCCTTGTTAACTGATCCTGTTGATATGTATTCTCTCTCTCTCTCTCTCTCCCTCTCCCTCTCTCTCTTTTTTCTTTTATTTTTTAGTCCTGTGGCATCTCAGATTATGGCAAAGTATGGCTGGAAAGACGGACAAGGTAATGGGCAAATTATATTTATACTGGTGTTGCATGATAACTCTATTTATCGTTAACGTACTTTAATTTATTACGTAGGTTTAGGAAAACAAGAACAGGGAATTAATACTTGTCTTCAAGTGGAAAAAACAAGCAAGCGCGGTGGAAAGATAATCAACCAGGACAAAGGTAACGTTGACTACTTAAGGTGGGGTCCCAACCTATTTATATGCGCATTGGTTATGTTTTGGAATCGCGTTTTTCGGCAGGAAAGATTTAAACGATTTCTATGATTTTTTGCATCTCGAATAAGGAATGCTCGAACTTTGAGAAACTGTTATTTACTTTCTTGTAGGTATTAAAACGTTTGAAATATCAGCATATGTTTAAAACCGCATTTTTACAAAAAATGTCAATAATTTCGAAACCCTAAGACAGATTTTTCTCTAACTTCAGCAAATAAGCCTCAGAGCTCTCTAGATTTATATCTGCAAGTTTGAAGTCAATCGTGACCGTAGAACTCGCTGCACAAATAGCTTGTCAAATTTAGCCTTAAAATGCAACGTTAACACATTTGTGAAAGCATCCTCGGAAACCCAGGGGCAGATAGTGGGGGCGAGGGAAAGTCTAAACAGGCGGGAAAATATGGCACAAAAGAAAAGTAAAGAACGGCCAGAAGAGCCCCTGGGGACAACACAAGTTTTCTGGCACCAATCAGAAGCCCGAACGGCGACGACCGTTTGGAACTGGTCCGGTAAGACATTATCCCCAGGGGCTCTTCTGGCCGTTCTTTACTTTTCTTTTGTGCCATATTTTCCCGCCTGTTTAGACTTTCCCTCGCCCCCACTATCTGCCCCTGGGTCTCCGAGAATGTTCTGAAAGTTGACGCACAAATAGAGGAAAACTGCCGACAGACTATCTCCTATCTGCAATAGTATTCTTGCCCAAAGCTACAGTTGCAAGAAACTGGCTGATCAGAAACCTACGGCGAATACAGTTCACAATACAACAAGAACAACTTCATGCTGAATGCGGGACAAGATTAAAAAACTTTCATTCATCAAACTTACTTTGTATTGGTCCCTCTCTTTTCGAAACCTATCTTTAAAAGGCAAAAATAGTATCTACGAAAAACTCCTAAGAGTTTTTAGCGTCGCAGGTTTCCATTTTTATGACAAATGAAGCCACCAACTCCAGTACTTCTAACCGTCCATTTCTCAGCTGCACTGAAAGCCCTTGTACTTGTTAATTTATTCATGGTTTTTAGACTTGACATCACATTCGCACGGGAAGTTTGCCGCTTTGGGATAAAGATGAAGAAAATATGACAATCGGCTTATTCTTTTCATTATCCCAAGTGGCAAACTGCCCGTGCGAATGTGATGGCAAATCTTACAAGCTTGAATAAATTACCTAATATAAGGGTTTTCGTTCCAGCTGAAAATGGATCGGTTGAAGTACTGGAGTTGGTGGCTCTCGGTGCTAAAACTGGTAGGAGATCTCCGTAGATGCTATATCTTGCTTTGTTGAGATTTTTTTTTCGAAAAGATAAGGGCAAATACACAGTAACTCTGATAAATAGATGTTCGTTCATCTTGCCCACATTCTATTTGTGCAGCGAGTTCTACGCTCACGATTGACTTCAAACTTGCAGATATAAAACTAGAGAACTCTGAGGCTTGTTAGGGTTTCGAAGTTATTGACATGTTTTGTAAAAATGTGGTTTTAAACATGTGCCGATATCAAACGTTTTTATACCTACAATTAAATATATAACAGTTTCTTAAAGTTCGACCATTCTTTATTGAAGGTGCCAAAAATCACAGGAATCTGTCAAAACTTTCCTGTCGAAAAACGCGATTTAAAAACAACCAACGCGCATATAAATAGGTTCGGGCCACCTTAAGTAAAAGACTCTTCAGACATCAAAATACTAGTGTACTTCTATCATAATAATCCGAGAGATTCGGAATCACTTGCACAGCAAGCAGCAAACATCAGGTTCAAGTTGACAGTTTCCTAAGAAATGAGCAGATAAGAAGTTATGTTCAAAATGATTTATATGGGTTAAGCTGTCTTGAAAGTACTTGTTTCTTTGTAGATATAGTAAACACTTAAATATAACAGGTAGAGGGAAAACTTGATTATCAATCTCTAATAAGTAGCTCGATCGTCGTAACTGATGCATTGATGAGAATATAGATTTGGTTTTACATGTACATTCGTGCATTTTGAGACTGGACTGTTTGGATTCATATTTTTATTTATTTATTTTTTATCTACAGAATCAAAAGCTGCCGTTAAAGAAGCAGAGCCAGTGACTAATGTGATGAAAAATCCAAGTAAAGTCATTGTCCTGAGAGTAAGTACAGCTCTCATCAGTTATTTTCTCATGAACACGCGGGTATCGTTCTCTGTCTGATCAAAAAGATAACGTCTCTAAATGCGTATACTGAAATGAGCAGTCTCTGAGAGTATGAGCCTAATCTACCAAATATCGCGGGAGAAATTCTATTTTAACAACTCGGAATTTCCTAGTTTTCTTTATGACTGCTATTTCCTTAGATAGTGTTTGCAAAGAATTTCTTGAAAATTACACAAATTTATCAAGTTAACCAATGCTTTCAACGCCTGAACGTAATTTGTATACATATATACGGCGATGCCCTAAATGGCTTACCTCGTATTCCAGTGAGCAAAATTGTAAACAATGAACGCACGTCAGCAAAGATTTGCTATTGGTTTGTCTAACAAATTAGGAAATTCTCCTTCCATCACTGTTCTAAATTTGAACCTGTTCTAGAGTTGAACCTCTCCGCAACGGGCACCTTGGTGACAGAAGAAAGTCGCCGTTGTGGAGAGGTGGCCGTTATAGGGAGATAGGGGTGTAATATGACGTATTTTTTGTCGGGGACATCTTTTTTCTGTTTATTGTGCGAAGTTCATGCTTACTGTACCTTTAATGGTCGTCCAATCATAAATAATATAAGGAGATAAGTACACAATAATGCTTAAGTAATGTTTTGAATCAAAATGTTAACAAGACAATAGGAGCAAGGCTCGCAACATTCGTTATGTAAAGTATTGTACACAAGGAAGGAAGGTGACTTTCTCTCTTGCACTTGTAATCTCTAAAAGTAGCTACTACTACTCTTTCTTAACTCAGGGTCGGCCTAAGGTAAATGTTCGACGTATTTTCTTAGGAAAGGATTTTATAAAAAAAAGTACTGTGTCGTTTGGAAATAAGGAAGACGAGTGCAAGAGTAGTCTCTCTTCAAATGAGGCAGGCAACTCTTAAAATGTTGCAGTGCTGTTCTTGCAAACTTTTGTCTTGTAGAATATGGTAGGTCCTGGTGAAGTAGATGATGAATTACAGCCTGAAGTTGTTGATGAATGCGGTAAATACGGTGAAGTTGTTAAAGTGATCATATACGAGGTAAGTATGATACGATAGTTGTTTTTTTCGTTAAGCTTTATCTTATGTACGTACTTTCAAATAAGTAAGAAAGTAAGCAAGGAAGAAAATCCAAATACAGTATAGCTGAAGGTGAAACATGGAACTAACTAGAGTCGCCAAAAGGCGAATTCACTTGGATGCTTCTGCTAACACTAGACAGAAATATTGAATCGTATGAAAACGAGAAGTTTGCTAAAATAGACAGCCAACTGCCCATTGATCCCGATCCATGGGCCTCATTGATTACACTGAGACGATCCTAATGTGCGGTCTACAGTCTACATTAAAACCGTTTTCATGTTAAATGCATTATTTTTTTTCCACAAGATTAAAGATATTCAGTTTTAACATTTTTCTCTTGGTATTTTTCTCTAGCTTAAAAGAATAAAATCATTTGCATTTTGTGACCTATTTTGCTTTCATCGGCCCTCGCTTTAAACAATGTAAATAGATGAAACGGTCGATAACATATTTTTTTTTTACTGTGATACTAATATGAGTTAAAAATTCGCTTGAGTTTGCCTTTTGTCTCATCCGTGACTAACTTTTCTTCATGCCAGAAAATTATGCCGCTTTATAACTCCTCCGAAGTTTTTGTGCCAGCTAAACAATATCGAAACACCACTCACAGTCCTTGGATATTAAGACGACTGAGCGAAACGCACCATGTGCCCTTATTTACTCCTGGTCACATTAAATAATAAAGTAATAAAGTCTATATTCATCAAAAGATAAAAATACATATCTTTTGTTACCAGTCAGTGTAAGAAATTTTAAAAGAGGTAAAAAGTAAAAATTAAAAAAAATCTAGTATATTACATGGCTAATTCATAATTAAAAACTAAACGATTAATAAAAGAGTTTTTAAAACGCATAGTGTTAATCTTTGGTTTAAAACAAGTTTCTTTCCTAAGATTGTAACTGGACGGTTTAACACGACGCTTAATAGATAAAAGTGGATGTCCTTTAGCATTAGAAACTTTTCTGAAAATTTTACGGTCTCTTGCCTCTTTTGCCTCTCTAAGAAATCATAAACACTTACTGGCTTAGACTTATATTTCTTTTTAAAACAGCGGTCTAAGAAACATTGTACAGGTGTAAGATCGAACTCGGACGCGGCGTAGACAGATGATGCGTACTTAATATAAGGTAGAACTATTGTATTACAGAGAAGGTCTGTTTCTGACTGATTGTACCCCTCTTTGCGCAGCGTTCTTACTCTCTCTTTTCAAGCGATTTATCTCAATGTACAATAACTGATCCTTATATTAATTAAAACCATATGGCTTATTGATATTAATGTTGTTTTCCCCCCTCGTTTCTATTCAAAACACCTTTAGGAAAATAAAGGTCGTGTAAGTCATGTGTATTGTGTTTCGAGATAAATCCATCACAGGCTTTTTTAAGTTCCCATTTTGCGGTGGCCTCAGTTTACATCTCCATAAAATGGTAAAAGAAACATCAAGAAACATCACGCGAGCTGAAAATTTTCAAAGGTTTTTTGAAACTCACTCATGCTGACATCAATATATCGCGCTTGCTAACAGAATTGAGGAGACGCATAAAAAGTGATAACAAGATCATGTACAAATTTAATGATAAAAGCTTAGCAAGATACAGATACAAACAAGAGCAAAACCTCTGGGCTACAGTTGTATACTTCACTCAGTCACCAAACCTTGTCAGTAATAGGTCAAGTTGGTCTTTGTGAAGTTTCAGGATCGGATGTCCCGGTGAAGTTAAGAACTTGTGTGCGAAGTTCTCAAAGTTCTTATTTTTGTCCGTGTCTTCTTTATCCTCGGTATCCGAAATTTAGTCCTCCAAAGTGGCGTGTGTTGCATTAAATAGAAAGAAATATTTCAATGAAAAGCCAGTCTACTAACATAGCAAAGTTGTCACGTCCCTCGCTCATGGACGTCCATTTCTTAACATCAGGATTCGTCTGATATTCATGGGCAGCTAAGTTGTTCGCTTCAGTACAACTGTAAGGATAGGAAATTTCACTGCGTCAAGCGGCTTTTCGGCCTGTCAAACCAAATTAGCGGGTATTTCGTCTTGATAGTTGTATTGGCTCTCATGGAAATGGGTAAATTGCAGTTGCTCTTTCTGGTAGCTTGAGGGATTGTGCGAAAATGATGCTGGAGTCTTTCAGGCGGACTGGAGTAAGAAGAAACTGTAGAATGATGTGGTGATTTGCTTGGACGCGACTGGGTGGCTTGCTTTCAAAATGTTCTGTTGAAAGAGTTGACTTGGTAAACACCGGATCACTGACTTATTTTCATCCTTTGAGTAAGGCGGTTGTTGATTCTTGCTTGATTTGGGAGTTGACATGTCCATGACGGGCCTTCTTGCACCTGTGTAGGAAAGCACTATAATAATGGGGAAGCCCTCTTAGGAATTTATCGACGTCATTGCTTCTAGCAGCAGGGCTGGTCTTTACGACGGTAAGGAGAGCTAGAGGTCGTGAATATTCTTCTCCTAGGGTCATCTTAAGTGGGTAGGTCTTGTCTAACTTTAATGTTCATTCAGAAAAATTAATGATCGCACCGTTGGACTGCAGAAAATCTCTTCCAAGAACAGCGTGATAAGCCACATTGTTAATGACATGAAATTGACACGGAAATTGTCTTCCATTTAGTAACAAGGTGACTTGAATGTGGCCAATAGTTTAAAGTTTTTCACCACTGACGGTATGCTTTTCTGAGAAAGTAGTCGGGGTTATTTCAGGATGGGCGTCATCATGATGCGCGTTATCATGAAGGACTTCTTTGACAAATTCGTAGTTTATCACCGAAATACAAGCTCCTGAGTCAATGAGTAGTTTCGTTGGACAATCATCTATTTTACCAATGACAAAGGCGGTCCGTTGCGGTGTATTTGGTGGAAAACTACGCTGTGTGGGTTTGATCTTCTTATGCTTTGCAGACTCTTGTGTATTTCTGTTTGATTTTGAGTGCACTTTAGTCTCTTGATATGAACTCGATAACTCCTGTCGCTGGTGAGTTGGCTCCTGATCTGGCGCGGACTAAAGAGAGTCGCCTGCAATCGTGTAGCGTTCATCACTTGATATAATATGCACTTGGTCTTCTTCGGCAGGGTCGCTATGTGTGGCAACAGGTTGCGTTTTATTTGTCACCTGCAGATTTTCTTTGTGGCTGGTGGTCATCACGATTACCTTTTCTGAAGAATTAGGCTTGGTTTTTGTATAGGTTTCTGGTTCTGTCGCATTCTCTTGACTGTGCTGAGGGTGAAATGTACTATGAGTCTGATCAGAGTGGCTCTGACGTTTTGAGTTTAGAGCTGGCTCAGTAAATTCAGTCTTAAGTATATCGCGTGTACGCGCCTCATTCTTCTTCATTGAATTGTAGTTAATTGGCTGGACAGCTTGAATGGTACTTATTCTTGGTACTTCTGTAGACCCAAATATGGGTGGATTGCTTCTTCTTGCATAATAAGCTCCTTCAGGCTGTGCTTCTTTCTCTTTCTGTTGGTGGTTTGGCTGATTAAACTGGGCAACAACTGGTTCTGCGGTACCGTCGGCTTCTAAAGCAGCAATTCCTGGGCCTGTCTGTGTGTGTGGCCAAGTGTTTCGAGGGTTTTGATATTGATTTCGTTGATCAACTCTAGCATAACAGTTCTGTCTCACGTGACCCAGTCGACCACAGATGTCACAAACCGGGCGCCCCTCCCGGGTCCGTACTCTCGGTTGTTCTTGTTGATTGTTTCCATTTGTGTGGGCTTTCATGAACCCGTCTATGCGAGCTTGCATTCGACGTATTTCATTCATCATTCTTTCTTGTAAATGGGATTCATCTTGTCCACTGTGATTCATGCGGTTGTGAAACTGCTGTGGTTATTGTGAACCACGCTGAGCGGTCCTTAAAAATCTGTTTTCTTCCCTAAGGCGCCGCAGTTCTTCTGATTCACTGCCAGAGTGATTACGTTCACTTGTAGAGGGCTGATAGGCTGCAATAGCATTAAAATGTTCTTCTGAAGTTATCCCCCTTAACTGACGAACTTGTTCTTGTAAGTACCTCAGTTCTTCATCTGCCGATTAAATAGCGGTAGGCTGGTAAGCAGCAATTTTAGGCCCTGTACTTTCTTGAGGGCGGTTTCCAATCATTTTCATGAGTTGCTCCATTCTCTCTTCAAGGCGTGTCATTTTACTATCTATAGCAGTGGTGTACCGGGGCGAGTACTGGCATGCGTTTAAAACGGCTTCAGACTTAGAGGGCGTTTTGGCCATAGTTGACATTACGTTGTCAAGTTGATGCTGTATTCGAGTAAGAGGACCTTGTACTTCAGGAGTTGCGCCAGCATTAGTTTTGAAGGCATGCAACTAGCAGCCTGTACAATACGTGAGACATCTTCTTCTTTCCTCTGAAGGGTGGACTGTTCAATGGAGTAAATAAGTCTTGCTGTTTTTTCTGCCTCGTTGTAAGTTTTAGGCTCCTTTTTTAAGACTTCAGCTTGAATATCTGCATGTAGTCCTTGAATAAGGTAACAAATTTTATCCCCAAAACGAAGATCTAGACAGTTAAATTTTTCATTCAAATCTGCTAAGTAGGTTTCAGTAGATTCAGATGGACCTTGGCGGCGTTTTGACAGTTCTTGTCGGTTTCTTAGGTGGGGATGAGCAGGAGAAAAACGTTCCTTCAATGCGTCTCTCAACAAGGTGTACGAAGCTTTTACTAAACTAAGAAGATTATAATAATATGTTTCTGCTGGCCCAGAAAGGTGAAGAGCCAGTTTTTCAGCTGCCTGGTCACTTGAGGACGATATTTTTCCGTTGGCAAGGTATAAGGAGAAACGCTGAAGCCAACGATCAACAGTTTCATTTTCGCGTCCATGGAATAACGTAGGCTTGACAACAATAGATTCTGTTACATGTGGGGTGGACAAAGAAACGTGTGCAGTTTTACGTTTCCGAGGGATTACCTTGAAGTTCTGGTAGTCTTGTCTTGCAACTTTGTCCCCCCAGTCGCAGTAGAGACGGTAGAAACGCCCGGGTTCTCCACCAATGTAACGGGAGGAAATTTCACTTTGTCAAGCGGCTTTTCAGACTGTCAAACCAAATTGGCGGGAAAGTCGAACTAGGAAAACAACGGAACTAAAGCTCTTCGCGAGGGCGCGAGAATTAGCAAATAGTGATCTGCTAATGGAAGTTATTGTCGGGGGAAACTGCAATTCCGTAGAGCGACTGGCTTGCTGCTGGCACTCGTTACTACTGCCAGAGGTACAGGGTCTAATTTCCACGTCTCAAGGTACGAAGGTTGGACAAGAACTGAGACTTTTCTGTAATGCTGCAACTTCTTTATTGTAGAGTAAACCTCGTAAATAGTACTTCACATGTAATCGCAGGTAGTCGTACAGGTAATCGCAGGCTAGGTAATCGATTTACAACAGTTTAAGTATTTTTGTACAGTCTACAGTAAACACAGGTGTTCGATTACCACAAAGGAACACAAAAACCTATTCGATTGGTTAAAAGACTTTTCTTTATGGTGTAAATACAATACTTCCTATTTCGGTTCCTGTACTTTTAGAAAAACACATGTTGTAAGTCAAGCTGAATGAACAGAGCACAATGGTTGTTTCTTTGAAATGTAAAATGGTTCTTGTCTAACAAAGAGCAGCCTGCGTAGCAAGCGTTTCCGTGCGGTTTAGGAGCAACGAACGAGGAACGATAGTCAAAGACCGCTCGAAAATGGCGTAAGTACTTTCATTTTTTGGCTCTTGTTTCATTTCTCGCGCGGCCAAAACCGAGAATCCCGTTCCTTGGTCTTTCTTTGCTCCGAAACCAAACGGAAGCGCTTGCTACGCAGGCTAAACAAAGAGACACGTACAGAAATACACGTGTTCTATTGAAAGTACATGTCAGGTGTTCCAATATTTGTGCACATGTCACTGCCGGCTATTTGTATTTGATTAATACGCTTATTTCAGCTGCGGAGTTTTAGAAAGATACGAAAGAGTTAAAACTAGATTTGCTGACTTGTGCAGAATTGCTAGAATAACGCTCTGATGAAACTGAGTTCCGTTCTAAAGATAACATTGAAATATCGGCTGTGACAAACAGCTTACAATCAAGTCTTCAGCCATAGTGTCATCAATTCGTAAAATGCTTTGCTCATAAATTGTGCTAATTAATTACTGATGAACTACATCGATCGTTAATTCTCTCTTTGAGTTCACGATACGGCCCTAGTGTTCCGAAACTAACGCTCACAGTCATCTTTAAGTGTGAACCTATCGTGAACGGCGTATGGGTTTGTATGCAACGAGAGCATTTCTCTGAGTTTCCCAGGGCCAACATAATCAATTCACTTAAACTCGAACAATGACAAAACTTATTAAGTGACTCCTATGATCGAATCGCTTCGAACAACGCAACGCTGGGTTTCTGTGGGGGTCGGGGGGGGATATTCGTGCAAGGGAAAATCGTATGTAACCACTTTGGAGAACATCGTTTCTCGGTAGCAGACCCTCGTGTCTTCTCCCCTCCCACCCTCCTCCGCATGATGACCGTTTTTCTGGACAGACGACCGAAAACCGAAATTATAACTAGGCGTACCCAGAAAGGGGCATCCCAGTAACAAGAAACAATCCAGCCAGTGGTCAGATTGTGGATCGAATGCGTTGACCACTGTCTGGACCGAGCGACCCGCTTAGGCAGTGTTTGCACAAGTTCATGTACGTTAGTAAAAACACACATTTGTGAACTTGTCCAACCCGCGGGACAGATTACTGTAATCGGTTACATCGTTCGTGTGTACATGAAAGCCTTGAATGTGTGTGTGTTTGTTTCAAACTTCAAAGGACTTGTGTAGACATACTGTATCCTTAATAAGCGTCTACGTTGTAACAAATTGTTATGTTTGTCTTCATTCAGTTCCCACAAGGTGTCATGGAAGAGGAAGAGACAGTGCGCATTTTTGTTGAGTTTCAGCGAGTTGAATCAGCTATTAAAGGTTACTGAAATCTAAAGACAGGTTATTTAAATATAGCTCAAACTTACCGCCTTTCAAGACTACTTTCTACACAGTAACACATTTGTTAACAGTCTTTACCGTTGCTGTTCTGTATCAAACTATCATTTATATTGTTTACTGATGTCAAAACATGATCCACTATCACGTAGACCGAAACTAGGTAGTTTTGACGTTGCGAGTGGCGCTTTTGCCAAATGACGTCATTCCAGAGCCACCATAACCTGCGTTGTCATCTTTGTTTTTACAAAAAAGGAATAGGGTGGTAGCCTTGCACGGCCTCTTTGAATCGGCGCAACACCGCGACTGTTTTGAGTTCAACACTGGCAGTTACTCGAGCACAGGAATATGCCTGCAATGTAGGGTATAGCATTTGTAGAAACGTATTTCTGTCAGGGTTGCTAGGGAATACTGGGTGACAAGTAACGCGATGATCTAATTCTAGACTTTCCCTACAAAGGCTTGTAACTCTGAGTTGGATGAATGATTCAGTACCAAGATCCATAATGTTTTCTTTCCTTTTCAGCTCTTGTTGATCTCAATGGAAGGTACTTTGGTGGTCGCACTGTTAGAGGTGCATTCTACAACTTGGACAAGTTCAGGAGACTGCATCTCATGGATGATATTTAATCATTTGTGTACATATCCATGCCCTCTTTAACCAACAGATTGTTTACTTTCCTGTTACCTAAACTGTGCATCACTCCCTCTATTCTGATTGAACTGGGCTAGTATCTTTGCTGTAATAGGCGAGTTCAACAGAATACGACTACGTGAAACAAGATACATATAACCTAAAACAGCTGCATTTATCAGCGTTTCTGGAGTCATTCCTAAATTTGCTAATACAGACTGACAGCAAGAGCATTTTGGTACCCATGGAACTATATAGGCTTTGAACGGACTACTGAATATGTTATCTCATCTTTAAGTAGGCTAAACTTTTGTGCCCTCTGAGCAAATCGTTCGCCCTTGTAAATTTGAGCTGTTGCATCCCGTGAATATTAAAAGTTAACCTTTCCGTTGAAAGTTTTTTGCCACTTTATAAAGCCTCTAAATCGTCATCTTGCAGTCACAGCGTAAAGAAAAAAACAATCATAAAATAATCGTAACCATTAAAAGACGTCTCTGGTGAAAATGTATTAGGAGCTATTTGTTACTTTTTTGACGTAACCGTTACAATTGTTTTGTATTCACTGGCAAGCATTAAGACGTTACGCAAGTCCATTTTGGTACAGAACTCTGCTTGCAAGGGGCAAGAAATATCTCATTTGTACTCCTAAGGACAAATTGAACAGTGACCAGTTGAAGTCATCCCCGCCCATGCTTACTAGTCGTAAATTAAAAATTGTAAATATCCTATTAGCCACTCCTCTTTTCAGCTTTTTAGCAATAATTTCCTACACCGGTTCGGTTGGGGGACTTTTGTCCGACCGCATGTGGCACAGTGTATAGTTATTGGAGAAATGAGTCACGATAGACCGCGATAATAGGGACTTCGTTCCCCAACTTGTTACGAATACTTTGTATGTAGTTTACTGTCCTAATAGCCGGATTCGTTATATATATTTGAGAAAAAGTTGCGAATCGGGTCTACGTTTTGTACTTACTTACTTACTTACTCACTCACTCACTCACTCGCTCGCTCGTTCGCTCGCTCGCTCGCTCACTCACTCACTCACTCACTCACTCACTTTGCTTGCTTTGCTTACTTGCTTACTTACTTACTTACTTTGCTTGCTTACTTAAGCTACGTAAGGCCAATTGCCTCAGCATCAAGTTTTCGTAACTGGTTGCATAAGAAAAAAGTCTCACAATTTCTGTGGGAACGATTTGTTCAACCCGATTGTGTAATTCAGTAAGTGAGTAAGGCGCACTTGGTAGGAATGGATTATTTATTTCAATAACCAAGTATATAGGTGTTAAAGCCTGTAAAAAATACTTGTATAGATATCTTATGGTTGTAAGACATATACTTAACAATTATTCCTCGAGCACGAATTGCCTCTGAGTCAATAGCAGATGAGGCCGAAGGCTGAATGGGCTCTTGACTTAGAGACCATGAGAGCGAGAGGATTAATTGTTTTGGTAAAATTCCAATAGTTGGTCAAAAATATCGATAATAGACAATTTTCTAGCTAGTTAAAGCTAGACTTTAATCCTTTTTTGCCGCCAAAAAGCCGGCGCTTTTCGCTACTAGTGGGTTGAGTATAACATATAGCCTAGTAGTAGCTCAACCAATCAGATCGCAGCATTGATAATTGCCTTATTAGGTCAATCTGTTCGGCCTGTTTTATTTTACACTGTTTACACTGTTATTTTCTTGATCCCTGTACATTTTGAATTATAATGTTTTCCTTTGCATTTTTCTGCAATTTGGTACCGGTGTTTCGCCACGCGGCCTCCAGTTCTGCGAGGTTACTCCCTTGTCCCAGTGTATTTGCTCCCTTGTGTTCCTCCCTTGAGGACTCAGGCCCGGCCCGCACTCCGTAACCTTTCGTTATTACTAGTTATAACGTTAAAATTCTTATGTTATCTTTATTCGTTCGATCATCGATTTAAGGAAATTCTCAATTTTTTAAAGTTATATAACAGTCCAGTTTCGAATTAAAAATTACCGCTGAATACAAACATTAACGGCACATTTATACCGGGTTAACCTCGACGTAAAGTAAAATATTCAGAAATTCTAGCAAGTAAGTGTTTGAAATTTTAATCTTTTTCTCGTTGGAATTTGTGAAGGCTAAGCCTGTAAAAAATGCATCTTCACTTCTTTAATGCAGCAGTCATAGCGATCTCGAAAGTGGACTATTTGTGTTCAGCAACGGCATATGCTTTATACAAGTACGGACAGTCATGAAATCCTCAAAAATCCTATCAATATAATTCAGCCGTGAGTGAAATACTGAAAATGACAAGAAGACAGAGGGGAAAAAATAACAGATTCCACCGGACCGAAAACTGTTTCGCCTGATATTTTATATAAGCGAACGCGAATGACATTTATTTGTTCTGGAGCGAATGAACTTTTCAGGGGCACCTAACGTCAACTTTCGGAAAATATCTGTTCGGAAGACGATTTGAGACCTAGAATTTTCGGAACATTTGTTGTAAAATTTCTTGCTTGCTGCCTCCTAGGATTTTCGAACATCTAAAAAATGGTATAATTGCCTATTTTTTAATGGATTTTTACCCTAAAAAGGTCTCCTAGAATTTTTTCATAGCCAGTTATAAATTTGCCAAAACTCAAACCGAGAGCCATTGCTAGATTCTGTGCTTTTTTCCCTGACATGACCCTTGATGTCAGCCATATTTTTAATATCAATGAGGAGAATACTAATCGTAAGAGATATAACCTAAGAAATGCAGATTTTGTCCTACCTCGGTCTAAAACTGTTACTTATGGAAGACATTCTCTCAGATTTCTCGGACCACAATTGTGGTTAAAATTAAACAAAGAGGAGGGAAATATTGGAACTTTGGCAACTTCTAGGACAATAATGAAACGTAAAAAGGATGTAACATCATTTCTTGAAGGATGTGGGAGTGAATGCCGCTTATGCTTAGGTTAACTGGACGTACGAAAACTTATTACGTACTTATTTATTTTAGCCTCCGAGCTCATATATGCATTTAGTTCTTTTATATTTTAAATTTAGAACTTAGTTTTAAAGTGTTAAAGAGTAAATTTAGAACTTATTTATAAAGTGTAAAAGAGTAATTAGCTGGAATAGTGTTAATTTCCGGCTTTTTCTTATGTTTTCTAGTATTTAATTAGTTTCGTATAGAGGTAATTTAGTTTTAAAGGTGTCCCAATTAGTGCCAATAGGCACCAGAACGATTAGGCACGTAAATAAAGGCTATGTATGTGTGTATGTATCCTGCTGAAAAGGAAAATAATGAGATGATTTAGAGTTGAAGTGGAGTGAATGTTGAACTCCAGAGTGACTGAATGTTCGCTATGCGCTTGCAACTCGTTCTGAGATTTGTCACGCAATGAGACACCCGGAGCCCCATCGTTTCGGTGCTTGGAGCTCTAACATTATTTTACTGCAGAGACAGGGTTGGACGTGACGAAATGAGAACTGTCCATGAATAAGCGAAATTTTAGAGGGTAAGCAATGGTGAGTCAGAGTCTCTAACAGTTCTCTTTTTACTTGAAGTAGAATAATTTTGCAATAAGCGCCTAAAAAAATACCGTTTGGCTCGAAATTTTTGCGTTTTCTAATTTTTGCGATTTTTCCAACGCTAAAGGAAAACTTACTAATCCTACTGCCTTGACTTCGCTGTGGGCCGAACTTTATGTGGGTGTGCTCCTTTCGGCCAATCCAAAAATAGATTTTTGATCTTAAAACGGATTTTGCGTCCCTGCAAGACTAGTCTCCTTCGCAGCCGTTATTAGGGTGGTCACTCGTCACGCAACGCTCCTCCGGACTACTGCAAGACAACAAATCGACAAATCTAAATCCAATTATTTTATCTCTTGAATGGCTTTTTCAAAAAGGGTTCGCTAACATGATTTGAAATCCAACGAATCCAAATCCAGATTAACGAATTGTGATCTACGTTGTTCCATTCACCTAAGATGCGATGAAAGTAATCGGCTCCTGACTACCACATGAGAAATGTCATTCGTAGTATTTATGCCAAATATCACTACAAATCATGCTATTACCTATACAAATATCAGATGCATTAACTTCGTTTTTTATTTTTATTGCGAGATTTTCAAAATTGG
>OZ037786.1:14855032-14890032 GCA_964035525.1 Porites cylindrica | reverse complement strand
TTACGTTCGTTTGAGCGAAGCGAATTAGAACGTAACTAATTTTGCTTTTGCTTTGTCGCCTCTGACTTTTTAACAATAACTGACCAAATTCTTGCGCGGTCATTGGTTGGGGGGGGGGGGGGGGCATGTCTATGAGAGTTTATCGTTTTTCTTGGGAGTTTTCAAAGCAAAGTTCTTGTTTATCAGTATTCTTTCATGTTGAGATAAAACTACTTTCAAGCAAGTGATGTTAGAGTTTACAGTTCATTTATTTTAGTGGTTATGTAGGTGAATGTTACAGTTTTTAAAAGAATGATAATTAATGATTATAGGAAAATTCTCTTTGGAGTTGATCGAGCATCGCATTTTTAAGAATGAAATGGCGAGCAGTGCAATTAAAAGTTATGTATTGATTGGTAAGCATATTGGTCTTTGGTTCACTCAACACGAAAGTGGCTTCTGCACTCACCAAATCGATTTTTTTTTTCACTTAAACTTCTACTTCTAGGGGGTCCAGATGGGGGTCCAGACGGGGGTTCAAATGGGGGTCCAAATGGGGGGTCCAGGTTTTGCACTCGCCCTCCCGTGAGTACACTTGCAATTTGCGAATTTACTAGAGAAACAAACGTCTAAAAAATATTTTTTTTATAAATCCGGGTAAATATTATCTGCCAATTTGGAAAGACGAAACGACACTACTAAAAGTGCATGCTCAACTGACCTATAAACAAAACGAAAAACAATCTTGCAAACACACTTTGTAGTTCTCCTTAGTTGTGTTGTTGTCTTACTGCACGTCTGAAAAGCTCGCTAAACTTATTAATCGAAATTAACAAACAGCAAACAGTATCGATCGGTAGATCGCTGGATCGCTAGATCGATGGATCTATAGATTGCTGGATCTGTAGATCGCTGGATGGCTAGATCGTTGGATTGGTAGATCGATGGATCTATAGATCGCTGGATCGGTAGATCGCTGGATCTTTAGATCGCTAGATCGGTAGATCGATGGATCGTTAGATTGATGGATCTGTAAATCCCTGGATCGGTAGATCGATGGATCTATTGATCCTTGAATCTGTAGATCGCTGGATAGGGAGATCGATGGATGTAGAGATGGCTGGATCTGTAGATCGCTGGATCTATAGATACTTGGATCGGTAGATCGCTGAATCTGTAGATCGCTGGATCTGTAGATCGCTGGATCGGTAGATCGCTGCATCTGTAGATTCCTGGATCGGTAGATCGTTGGATCTATAGATCGCTGGATCTGTAGATCGTTGGATCGGTAGATCGATGGATCTATAGATCGTTACATCGGTAGATTGATTGATCTATAGATCGCTGGATCGGTAGGTGGATGGGTCTCTAAATCGCTGGATCGCTAGTTCGATGGATCTATAGATCGCTGGATCTGTAGATCGCTGGATTCATAGATCGTGGATCGGTAGATCGCTGCATCTGTAGATAGCTGGATCGGTAGATCGATGGATCTATAGATCGCTGGATCGGTAGATTCATGGATCTGTAGATCGTAGGATCGATAGATGGATGGATCTATAGATCGCTGGATCTGTAGATTGCTGGATCGGTAGATTGTTTGATCTATAGATCGCTGGATCTGTAGATCGATGGATCTGGAGATCGCTTAATCTGTAGATCGCTGGATCGTAGACCGCTGGATGGGTAGATCGATGGATTTGTAGATCGTTGGATCGGTAGATCGCTGGATCGGTAGATTGCTGGATCTATAGATTGCTGGATCGGTAGATCGCTGGATCTGTAGATCGCTGGATCGGTAAATCGATAGATCTCTTAGATCGCTGGATCGGTAGATCGATGGATCTTTACATCGCTGGATCGGTAGATCGATGGATTTATAGAGCGCTGGATCTGTAGATCCATTGGTCGGTAGATCGCTGGATCGGTAGATCGATGGATCTATAGATCGCTCTATCTGTGTGACGTCAGTCTTGAGGTTTTACATCGGGGATGAGCAGGATTCTGACATCGCAGCTCAAATTTGAAAAACCGATATTGATAGACACATCAGTGGATAGACTGGCTAGTCTCCTGTATATACACTGCGGTGTTACAATTGCCGAAAGGAAATTAGTTTTGTGAAGTTTGTCTCTCTCTTTTTTAATGTTTGCTACCCATTACACGCCCCTGGTTGGGCTCCAACAAATAAATATACGCCACTGCATGGCTGCTAGATCATTTAGGCTAGTAAATATGTAGCTCTTTCCGGCCCTTTAGTTATTTTCATAGCATATTTATGCAGTGTTATTTCCTTTGTGTTTTTAATAGTCACGATTTCAATTGAATCGTAAATTGGAAGAAGTCAACGCCCATTTAGAAGAGCAGGTATGAATTTGCAACTACATTTTTTGTTGGATGAATGATCTAATATATTGTAAACTGGATTTGATGTGTGGACACCTTCATTGAAATCGGTAGTAAACACAGTTATCGGTTTACAAGTGTAAGGTTGAATATTATCCAATTTCCTACTCGAGCCTTAACTTGTGTTTATATCTCAAGGTCGTTGTTAGTCTTTTGGCGCGATATATGAGAGGGTGCGTTAATTTATTCGGGTTGATCAAATTTTGGAACCGGTTAAATTACGATTGCATAATTTCGCTAGAGTATTCATTAGGTGACAGTTTAAATGATATCGCACGAAAGGCAGTTGAGAATTTGATTTCGTAATGAATTCTCAAGATATTTAATTTTGTTTCTCATTTTCTCTAGGCCGTTGCCCGAGAGAAACTCGACAAAATGCGGGAAGAGAACGAATCGAAGACAAGAAAGCAGTTAGAGATGACCATATCAGGCTTAAAGGTGGGTAGATCCCCAAATTTAATATTTCATTGAGAAATTTCGCATTGCGGGAAAAACAAGAATCTCTTGGGCTCAAAGTTGCTGCTTTCTTAGTTTCTACCGCAGTTCTCTCCTCTGAGCTAATAGCCGAGACGCGTCAAATTGAATTAAGCCATCCGTGTGGCGCATCCATTATTTTCACATTGCCCACGGTGCACTGTGTCCCGCAACATTTTGCATCAACATTGTTTCAATTTCTCCTGGATATTACAGTCGCCCCTTACAATTTTTTCCTGTATTCTTGGTGTGGGGTGAGGCGGGGGCGGGGGGTGGGGGGGTGAACATGGTACATTATGGGCGATGAGAAAATGTGGAATGGAGAATTAACATATCTGAAACCAATCGCTGTAAAACGCAAGAGGCTTCACGTATATGAATTACCCATCTCTTCAGAACTGTACCTGATTTGGTTAAAACTTCCCTTTTATCAATGAGGGCACTCTGCACGAGTATTTCAATTGACGTTGGCGTTTACTGTTGCTTTATCAGGCTGATGTTGCTAAAATGCGCGCGGGTTTGCATGAGAGCCAAACACAAAAATAAACTTTTGATGCTGAAGCCAAGAGGTACAAGGTAAGGTTTACTGATAATGCTGCTGTCCATTTACGCATATTTAATGATGTGTTGTTTCTCTAATCCATTTTGCCTTTTACGGTATGATTTTTAACCTTAAAATGTACGTAAGCCTTTTCTTTCAAGTGGCCGGCAGCAATGCATATTAATTGATGAAAAAGAAAGTTTTTACTTAAAAAAGGTTCAACTACCGCAGGACTGCTGGGACACCAACATGGCCGCCTTTTTATGCTTTTTGGAACACCAATATTATAAAGAATAAACTAAAGTGTATGTTTCGCGGTTTTTTAGGATTTGTACCAGAGTGAATTAAAATCTAAAGACAAACTCGCCAACCGCTTGTATAAAGCAAATGAGAAGATGGCGGAGTCCCAAGCCTTGCTCAAGTGAGTTGTTACATGATGTTCTTTGCTTCACCATCCTGGAAAAATTAGTACAGTGTGTTTATGCGAAGAGTTGATGTAAAAATTATATGCTTAATTGATAGTAGAACCGCTCATGTTGTTTCAGTTGCCCGTTTATCGAAATTCCCGGTAATTCGTGGGCCCGAAACCAAATATTAGTATGTGTAATCAAATTAAAATTAGGGAATAATTTCACTCGCGTTTTGTCCAAATCCTTATAATTTCCCGAGCCTTTAGGCTCGGGAGATTATTAGGATTTGGACAGAACGCAAGTGAAATTATTCCCTAATTTCACGAGTATACCATTTGGTTACCTATTAATATCATGGGTGACGAATTTACGTTAGCAATCTTGGATTTTGACATGTTTATACTGGATCGTATCGTATCCACTCTCTCAAATGTTTAGATCTTAAATTTGGCGTATAAAGTTCAGAATTTTTTAGACTTTTTCGGCAAAATACCTGTTTAGAGTCCTTCTTGAGGTTCTCTTGTGTGTTCAGGTTTTCTAAAGCGTCTTTTTGTGCCCTGACATCTTCATTCAGGGCATTTTAAAACTTCGTCGCCATCTTGACACTGAGACGTACGGAAGTTGCCATGGCAATTTTGTGATTTCACATGTCGAATTACAAATTAGCGCTGAAATTTCGCGCCAAAATTAAGGAGTAATTCGTCACCTATGATATTAAAAGTAAAATCTTATTGATAAAAGCGCGGAACGTTATTTCACAAACCGGTCCATTTTGTTTTGGTAACTGATAGTCTTATCATGTTATCTCCAAAACGTTTGGCACCTCGATCTTGAATGTAAACATGTAAACAAAACAGGTTTACGAGGCCGGTAATCACCAGGCCCCGGTCGCTCAATAGTTAGGTAACGCTTTCCACCGGATAAATCGTTATCCAGCGGATACGAAAACCACCTCTTGAACAACCGGGACCAGGACTTTCGAGAAACGGGTCCCGGGTCCACCTAGTGGCGGGTTAAAGCGGCACTTGAACCCAGTCTCCCCGGGTTACAAGTCTGTCGCCTGGATCACTCAGGCACGCTGCCTTGGCAGCGTTATTTTAAAGTCAATTTATTTATTTATTTGCCACACACGTGTAAAATACAAATAATATAAGATAAGTAGAAAAAAGGAGTAGTGGCGAGGAGACCTAACAGAAACTGTAGGAGCTTATGAGAGATTAGGCGTGCTCCATCTACGGTCTGTAGCTGTTTACATCAAGTGACGCAAGAGACGGCGTTTAGTCCAATGTGGAAAAGATATGATTGTTTTTCATATGCACTTATTAATTTCGTAAATGAGGAAAGGGATTGAAAGTTGATGCCTTTGTTGTCAAGTGAATTAAAAAACTTGGGTCCTTGAGAAACACTGAAAACTTCTTAGTGTTTTTTCGACAATAGGGTAGACAGTAGGCCTGGGATTCTAGTATCGTAAGAAGGGAATTGGTTGCTTTGGGAGAACTTGTGATAAGGTCGCTTCTGTAGATTAACTTTTGCATTGTTGTGTTCGTAGTCTCGAAAGATCACGGAGGAATTTTGAGGGTTTTCAACGTGGTCCCTCTCCGCAGCCCTTGATATCAGACTCTCTGGGCGGTCTATATGGCTCACCTGACGACAGTCCCGATAGAATGCACTCAAAGGTAATGAAAAGTGTTTGTAGTTACACACGCTAGGATTACAGCGTTATGTCACAGTATTTTTTTGTATAACCTTCAAAATATTGCGCGCGAACAAGAACTTATTACAACTCTTGCAGCTCTTGTTTGAATAGCGTTTTACTTTTAGAGAGGCTTCTATAGAATGCTGAATACTCCTGAGTAAATAATCATTTGATTGATTGATTGATTGATTGATTTTTGCAGGGAGACGGGCAGTTAATGAAGGCTGTAGAAAATGAACTTAACAAAAGTATAAAGCGACATTTGGAGAGCGGTAAGTACAACCTCATTAGTAAAACTGAGAAAACAAAGTCAACTATGGCTAGCCCACGAGTGGCTGTCGGTCAGTGCAGACGAGTGAAAAAGGTGGCGAGCAGCGAAAAATGAGGCGAGCGAAAAATCAGCGGGAAGAGAGAAGAGGATAGTATGGAAGCATTATTTTGAATACCTCCGTCCGCCCACTTCCAGAAAAACCGTTACTCCTGTAAGTGTCAAATGTCGAAGTGTGCGGTGTTTGAGGGTTTCACACGCTCGTTATGTTTTTTCAACACCGCGCGTGCAAAGCCAAGTGATTGATGTTAGTATTAACCTAAACCGTGACAAAACTGACCAATAACAGGTATTCCAGGAGCTGGTATACCGGAATGACAGACTGGCAGACGGACGCTCTCGCGCGATGTGATAAGGCGTTGTTTTTAAGAATGTACGTTGATGTTTCTGAATTTCTTTTCGCAGCTCCCATTACATCCGACCTCGATCTCAAGCCGAGTCTGCTAAGTGATAGGGACAGCGTATCGTATGATCCTCTTTCCGCCTCCTCTAAACAGTATATGTCCCTTTTAAGGAAAAACTACTTTGTATAGGGACAAGAAACAGCTCTACTGAGCTCTTTATATCGCGAGCTTCTTAGGATATCTTAAATTGCGTGAAAAAAAAAATTGCCTGAAAGGCTGTAAAGAGAATTTATGCATGTCCAGTCAGCAAAAATTTCTTATCGGTCGCTTAGGATTAAATTTGTCTCAAGCCTAAAACAATTTTTAAATAAAAGGAAAAGTTGTTAAAAATTTCTTTTCCTTGAATAATAAAGTTTTTTGAATACCAATTTTCAGAAAAAAAAATAATTATGTAATTTAAAGTGTGTAGTAGCTTTGTATAATTATATTATTAATAGTTGTACTATACAGCGATCCAGTGGACAAACATTTCGTTACTCAGATTTATTTATTTATCATCTAGTTCGCTCGTTGTTAATCTGACATTTATTTTAAACGTACATCCCAGACGGCTGTTTTTACTTAATTAAAATATTTTTGCTAGAATCTGTTGCATTTTTTCTTTGATTTTGTAAGGAAGTCTTGTTTAAAACTCTCTTTAGCTGCACGGGTTTCATTAAGGACCGGGCACCGGGCAAACTGGCCGCCTGTAAACGCGACTTTGCCCTGTTGCTTAACATTTCAAAGAACTTCTTTTAATACAAGGAATGATCAAGAACAGTTTTAAGTTAAAATCGTGCCCTTCATCCTTAATGAGTCTTCTCAAACGTAAAACATACTTTACCGTCAAATTTCCACTTTATCACAGGCGACATGAAATCCCCTTGTTTGTTGTGTGTTAAAAACAAGAATCGCTCCATAATGCATTGCGAAAAGAACTGTGCTCTGTGAACTGATTAAATTGTCTAGAAAAGTCATCCTTTTTTGGTAGATGAAAGACATTGTCTGCAGCTTCAGAATACAGGAAAACACATATCTGCGACTATAGAATTTCAACATTTTCCGGGGGAGCGTGTCCCCAGATCTCCCCTGCCCGGAGAGCCTTGTCAATCAATTCTTTTCCGGGTGTCAAACCCAGTTGCCCTCCTGTTCAAAACCTTAAAGCTAAGCTGTGTCTTACCCCAGGAAGGGTGAGGGAACGCCCCTGTACTTAAGATACACCGTTTTCGTGTATAGGTACTGGTAGATGGCCCGTACGCGTAGCCGTAAATACGGGTAGGTTGCCTCTTACGCCGGGTAAGAAACAGGTGGTCTACCGCGTAGAACGGTAACGACATTATTTTATCCGGGAGACAATGGTCGCCTTTTATATAACCGCGTGGCAAACATGGTCACCTTCTCGTACCCGTAGGCAGAAACGGTTTTTCTTAAGGTCACAAATGGTACAATTTAATCCCATTCCTGTTTTCGGTGCGAAAAAAATATACCAGAACCATTTGACGGAAAATTTTCACTGAAGTTTCCGTAGAAATGTTATTAAAGCGCTCATGGTCTCTTGTAGGCGTCAAAGGAAGCCTGAGCTGCGCCCAGATTGGTCTTCCCCCCAATTTTCTGCTATAAGTATTCACCATTTTCATATTGCCCAAAAAACACCTTTTTACCCCAAACGTTTGCACAAGCATCCATATTCCCCTTCAATTTCTCTAGGGGCGACTGTAACACGCAGGAGATGTTTATACCAAGTTTTCCATCAGGGGCCACAGATTTCCTGGCCTGATTCTCAGACGTCCTAGGTCGTTCGCGGTCTCTTCGCTTCCCTCCGGAGAGGGAGGGAAGCGACCCTCTAATATCCTTCAACTAGTGAAATCCCTTCCGTTTCCTATACCCGAAGCCTGAAAAAGATACCCCTTTCTGGCGGAGCCTCCCCCTATAGGCCGTCATAGGGAGTTCCCCCCCCCCCCCCCCTCTGGGCAGGGGCGTAGCGCGAGGTTTTTCAAGGTGTACGCGCGGAAAGAAAGGTTGGACTTCCGCTAGGGGGTTCTGGGCGAATACTCCCCCAGAAAATTTTTCAAATTGAGGGGCTCAGAAAGGCCATTTCCTGAGTTTTCCGCAAGATATTTTGAGTAAATAAATACGAAGGAAAGTACATTAATTAGTTGTTTAATTTAGATCTCTAGTGTTATCGGTAAGTTGCAATGTTTACGGGAAAAAAAAGTGACACTATCAAGGAGGTTACAAGCAAAGGGCGAGGTGTCTACGCCTCAGATGGGCGAAGACACCAATATAATGCGAAAGATTTATCAATCATCCCGATTTAATAATAAAAATGCTTTCAGGAAATAAAAAAGAGATATTTTCTAGATTTCAGCTGTACGCACAGCTACGCCCCTGGCATGATGGGCAAAGTGAAAATGGTAAATTGCTGCCCGGTACAGAGCGTGAGACAGGAAAGAATGGGTAAAGTTACAAAAACAAGCAAACCAAAAACAACTATACTACATAAAAATCATGAATAATTCTAGTAAGGGCCTGTTTACATGGAGAAGGGGGACCCCAGGCAGGTGAGATAACCCGCTCAGGTGAGGTACAAAAAATAACCCTCCTTTACATCCAATCTTACAACCCCGCCATCCTGGGGTGCACTTTCTCAAGATTATTGAATGGTCGCTAAGCACGTAAACAAGAAAAATGCTGGCAAACCACGTGTTGCGGAGATTAATGCTCTTCTCCACTCACTTGCTGTTGTTGCTACAACCTTCAGTGCTGTGGCTTTCTATCGTTACCTTTAATAATGATGCAAAGCCACCGCCAAGGCGAATTTTGCGCGAATTTGATGTGCTACGAACCCGACCCCAGCTAAGCGGGTTACTCCACCTTGAAACGTTCACATGGCAAAATTTGACCCCGGCTGAGAGGGTTACCTGGTCTGACAGACCGGGCTACCCGCCTTGGGGGGTCACACCCACCTATCATGTAAACGTGATCAAATTAGAATGAGAGATTATATGGACAGGAAGGTTACCCCACCGAAGCGGGTTACCTCACCTACCTGGGGTCCGCCACCTCCACGTAAACAGACCCTAACTGGTTAACTAGGGTAAAGAGAGGGGCATTCTTTGGTCTGTTGACCAGAACGCAAAAAGGGCAATGGGTTTGTTAAGCAAAACAACAACTTTTTGCACGTGCGTCTCGCTTTATTGTACATTTCTTTGTCGTCACTGCACGACTACCACGTGCAAATGCCTGATTCACGCTTTATAGACGACGTAAACAAGCGACCGCGAATTTTTATTTCTCTTTCTTAACTTGAGAGCGGTTTCCACGAAATCAACTGTAGGGAAATTTGCCTGCATCTGTTCCGACATTTTGGTGAACCGCCCAGTCTTGTGTAGGCGAATCTTTGTTCACAATTTTCCGGTACTCCTCATTAGCTTGCGCTTCTGGTTTATTAATATGGCTACAAAATTGTCACTTTTGAATACAATGTTCTCGGTTTGTAACTACGTGAAAAAGCAGCCAGGTTGCTGGTCAACACAAGAAATTTTTTTCGAAGAATTTACATGAAAATGCTGCAGCTAAATGGCGTTTTTAATTCCCAGTTCTCGCCTCTGTTTCTCAACAACAGCGTGCCCGTGACGTCCGTGCATATGGGGCTTTTTACGTCAATTCGTATGGTAATGAAGTAAAATGTAAATCTTTACTCGTAGTTTCAGCGGTGCACATCTCGAAATTGTGTTGAGTATCATTTGGTGTAAATTTAGTTTCATCAGAGGAAAGATAGGAACTATAAAGCTGTTTTCCTTGGCAACCATTTTTCGGCCCTCGTCCGACATTGGTGCCACAACAGGAATCGTTCACTGGTCGAATTCAACATGCACACAGCGGAGAGAAGATTGTGCTGAACGTGACGAAAGATCACCGCGACGACAAGCATAGCCTGCGGTCTGGAGAGGACCTCACCTGTCTTCTGAAATACAGAACTGCTCGCCATGACTCGCAGTGTTGGTACTCTCCTTACAAACGATCAGCCGCCACGTTATGTTAAAGTCCGTGCAACGAAATGTTCCGTTGTGTGAAGCTTATGTTGTCAGCAGTCCAAGGTCTGGATTTAGAGCCGTCAAAGGAACTGCGTGCCAACTAAAGTACTCTTGAAGGAGCGAAGGAATTACAACGCCAATTTGAGTGAGGTTAGTAAAGTTTTTTTCCCGCATTCACTATGATTCATGCATTTAATAGCATTTATGTATCAAGGTGAATGAAGCTATGTTCACACCAAAGCGGATAACTTTTGCGCCGGCACGAATAGGGCTTCTGATCACCGACATAACAACGGTGATTTCGGCGCAATTTCTGTAAACACTAGTTCTCGTATGAGGCTGACCTACCTGCGAAACGGTTGCACGTACCGCCTGAGATACGTACTTTTCCATAGAAGAACAGAATTGACCGGCAACATTTTGGTTATTCCAGCCTCTATCGCTGGCATGCCTACAAACTTGACTCGGGTTAAATTCGTGCGAAAAAAGATTTAGCCTTTTTTTGAAAAAAAAGATACCAAATACCGTGAGATAGCCTCCTTAAGGGCTAAAGTAGCGAGATGCTGTCCCACTAAACTGTTTCACCAGAAAGAATTGTTACAAAGCAAAGCCCAACTTTGTCATGTCACCCCGGTTAGAACTAAAATCGCCGCCATAAAAAGAGATAAAAGACTGTACACAAAACTGAGCCATTTACCCCTGTCAATGTTGCCCAAAAAACGCGGCGTTTTGAAGCTAGTAGCGCAATTTCCTAATCTCTGTCTGGCTATACAGAGCTTAAACGTACGCACAAACCGTTTAGAGATCGTACTTCTTCGCAGTATTCTAATCCAGATGCAAAATATTACCTTCCCAAATTCGGGCATGCGCAAAAAGCAAAATTTCGAGATAGTTTTTGGGCTTAAAAGTGACACAGCAGTCTTGACTTTCTCTTTTTCCTTTCTTTCCTCCCCTCCTCCTTCTCTTTCCTTCTCTCCTTCTCTTCCGGAGTATTTAGTGGAACTTGTTTCAGAAAAAAAGGTTTTAACAAGCAAGATGAAATTTTGTCAACGTTTCGTTTTATGCAAAATACATCGGTAACATCGGTTTCAAAAACCCACAAAATTGGCATTTTTGCAAAGGGGTTAGTCCATGGTTTTGGTCAAAAATTTGAAATTTTGTGAACGTTTCGTTTTATGCAAAATACACCCAGAAAAAGTATTTGGTGACGTTCTCGTTAGAAAACAAGCCTTTCTAGACAATATAAACATGGATTTAAAAAGAAGGCAAAATTGGCATTTTTGCAAAGGGGATAGTCCATGATTTTGGTCAAAAAGTTGAAGTTTTTTCATCTTTTGTATTTATCAAAAATAGATCGAGAAAAAGTGTTTGCTGACGTTCTAGATAAAAAAGAAGCCTTTAAAGACTATAAAAACAACTGTTTACGAAAAACCGAAAATTCGAATTTTTCCAAAGGGGTTAGTCCATCGTTTTGATCAAAAATTAGAGATTTCTTCAACTTTAATTTTTATGCAAAATAGACCAAGAAAAAGTATCTGGGAACCTTCTAGTTAAAAAAAAGGTTTCTATAATCCTTTGCAACCCCCTGTAACCCCTTGTCACCCCCTGTCACCCCTTGTAACCCCTTGTAACCCCCTGTAACCCCTTGTAACCCCTTGTAACCCCTTGTAACCCCCTGTAACCCCTTGTAACCCCCTGTATTCCCATGTCATAGATCGTGAAAATAGATCGTGAAAAAACGATTTTCGACGTTTTATATAGCAAACAAGCCTTTCTGAACAAAAAAAACATCGGTTTCAAAAACCCACAAAATTGGCATTTTTGCAAAGGGGTTAGTCCATGGTTTTGGTCAAAAATTTGAAATTTTGTGAACGTTTCGTTTTATGCAAAATACACCCAGAAAAAGTATTTGGTGACGTTCTCGTTAGAAAACAAGCCTTTCTAGACAATATAAACATGGATTTAAAAAGAAGGCAAAATTGGCATTTTTGCAAAGGGGATAGTCCATGATTTTGGTCAAAAAGTTGAAGTTTTTTCATCTTTTGTATTTATCAAAAATAGATCGAGAAAAAGTGTTTGCTGACGTTCTAGATAAAAAAGAAGCCTTTAAAGACTATAAAAACAACTGTTTACGAAAAACCGAAAATTCGAATTTTTCCAAAGGGGTTAGTCCATCGTTTTGATCAAAAATTAGAGATTTCTTCAACTTTAATTTTTATGCAAAATAGACCAAGAAAAAGTATCTGGGAACCTTCTAGTTAAAAAAAAGGTTTCTATAATCCTTTGCAACCCCCTGTAACCCCTTGTCACCCCCTGTCACCCCTTGTAACCCCTTGTAACCCCCTGTAACCCCTTGTAACCCCTTGTAACCCCTTGTAACCCCCTGTAACCCCTTGTAACCCCCTGTATTCCCATGTCATAGATCGTGAAAATAGATCGTGAAAAAACGATTTTCGACGTTTTATATAGCAAACAAGCCTTTCTGAACAAAAAAAACATCGGTTTCAAAAACCCACAAAATTGGCATTTTTGCAAAGGGGTTAGTCCATGGTTTTGGTCAAAAATTTGAAATTTTGTGAACGTTTCGTTTTATGCAAAATACACCCAGAAAAAGTATTTGGTGACGTTCTCGTTAGAAAACAAGCCTTTCTAGACAATATAAACATGGATTTAAAAAGAAGGCAAAATTGGCATTTTTGCAAAGGGGATAGTCCATGATTTTGGTCAAAAAGTTGAAGTTTTTTCATCTTTTGTATTTATCAAAAATAGATCGAGAAAAAGTGTTTGCTGACGTTCTAGATAAAAAAGAAGCCTTTAAAGACTATAAAAACAACTGTTTACGAAAAACCGAAAATTCGAATTTTTCCAAAGGGGTTAGTCCATCGTTTTGATCAAAAATTAGAGATTTCTTCAACTTTAATTTTTATGCAAAATAGACCAAGAAAAAGTATCTGGGAACCTTCTAGTTAAAAAAAAGGTTTCTATAATCCTTTGCAACCCCCTGTAACCCCTTGTCACCCCCTGTCACCCCTTGTAACCCCTTGTAACCCCCTGTAACCCCTTGTAACCCCTTGTAACCCCTTGTAACCCCCTGTAACCCCTTGTAACCCCCTGTATTCCCATGTCATAGATCGTGAAAATAGATCGTGAAAAAACGATTTTCGACGTTTTATATAGCAAACAAGCCTTTCTGAACAAAAAAAACATCGGTTTCAAAAACCCACAAAATTGGCATTTTTGCAAAGGGGTTAGTCCATGGTTTTGGTCAAAAATTTGAAATTTTGTGAACGTTTCGTTTTATGCAAAATACACCCAGAAAAAGTATTTGGTGACGTTCTCGTTAGAAAACAAGCCTTTCTAGACAATATAAACATGGATTTAAAAAGAAGGCAAAATTGGCATTTTTGCAAAGGGGATAGTCCATGATTTTGGTCAAAAAGTTGAAGTTTTTTCATCTTTTGTATTTATCAAAAATAGATCGAGAAAAAGTGTTTGCTGACGTTCTAGATAAAAAAGAAGCCTTTAAAGACTATAAAAACAACTGTTTACGAAAAACCGAAAATTCGAATTTTTCCAAAGGGGTTAGTCCATCGTTTTGATCAAAAATTAGAGATTTCTTCAACTTTAATTTTTATGCAAAATAGACCAAGAAAAAGTATCTGGGAACCTTCTAGTTAAAAAAAAGGTTTCTATAATCCTTTGCAACCCCCTGTAACCCCTTGTCACCCCCTGTCACCCCTTGTAACCCCTTGTAACCCCCTGTAACCCCTTGTAACCCCTTGTAACCCCTTGTAACCCCCTGTAACCCCTTGTAACCCCCTGTATTCCCATGTCATAGATCGTGAAAATAGATCGTGAAAAAACGATTTTCGACGTTTTATATAGCAAACAAGCCTTTCTGAACAAAAAAAACATCGGTTTCAAAAACCCACAAAATTGGCATTTTTGCAAAGGGGTTAGTCCATGGTTTTGGTCAAAAATTTGAAATTTTGTGAACGTTTCGTTTTATGCAAAATACACCCAGAAAAAGTATTTGGTGACGTTCTCGTTAGAAAACAAGCCTTTCTAGACAATATAAACATGGATTTAAAAAGAAGGCAAAATTGGCATTTTTGCAAAGGGGATAGTCCATGATTTTGGTCAAAAAGTTGAAGTTTTTTCATCTTTTGTATTTATCAAAAATAGATCGAGAAAAAGTGTTTGCTGACGTTCTAGATAAAAAAGAAGCCTTTAAAGACTATAAAAACAACTGTTTACGAAAAACCGAAAATTCGAATTTTTCCAAAGGGGTTAGTCCATCGTTTTGATCAAAAATTAGAGATTTCTTCAACTTTAATTTTTATGCAAAATAGACCAAGAAAAAGTATCTGGGAACCTTCTAGTTAAAAAAAAGGTTTCTATAATCCTTTGCAACCCCCTGTAACCCCTTGTCACCCCCTGTCACCCCTTGTAACCCCTTGTAACCCCCTGTAACCCCTTGTAACCCCTTGTAACCCCTTGTAACCCCCTGTAACCCCTTGTAACCCCCTGTATTCCCATGTCATAGATCGTGAAAATAGATCGTGAAAAAACGATTTTCGACGTTTTATATAGCAAACAAGCCTTTCTGAACAAAAAAAACATCGGTTTCAAAAACCCACAAAATTGGCATTTTTGCAAAGGGGTTAGTCCATGGTTTTGGTCAAAAATTTGAAATTTTGTGAACGTTTCGTTTTATGCAAAATACACCCAGAAAAAGTATTTGGTGACGTTCTCGTTAGAAAACAAGCCTTTCTAGACAATATAAACATGGATTTAAAAAGAAGGCAAAATTGGCATTTTTGCAAAGGGGATAGTCCATGATTTTGGTCAAAAAGTTGAAGTTTTTTCATCTTTTGTATTTATCAAAAATAGATCGAGAAAAAGTGTTTGCTGACGTTCTAGATAAAAAAGAAGCCTTTAAAGACTATAAAAACAACTGTTTACGAAAAACCGAAAATTCGAATTTTTCCAAAGGGGTTAGTCCATCGTTTTGATCAAAAATTAGAGATTTCTTCAACTTTAATTTTTATGCAAAATAGACCAAGAAAAAGTATCTGGGAACCTTCTAGTTAAAAAAAAGGTTTCTATAATCCTTTGCAACCCCCTGTAACCCCTTGTCACCCCCTGTCACCCCTTGTAACCCCTTGTAACCCCCTGTAACCCCTTGTAACCCCTTGTAACCCCTTGTAACCCCCTGTAACCCCTTGTAACCCCCTGTATTCCCATGTCATAGATCGTGAAAATAGATCGTGAAAAAACGATTTTCGACGTTTTATATAGCAAACAAGCCTTTCTGAACAAAAAAAACATCGGTTTCAAAAACCCACAAAATTGGCATTTTTGCAAAGGGGTTAGTCCATGGTTTTGGTCAAAAATTTGAAATTTTGTGAACGTTTCGTTTTATGCAAAATACACCCAGAAAAAGTATTTGGTGACGTTCTCGTTAGAAAACAAGCCTTTCTAGACAATATAAACATGGATTTAAAAAGAAGGCAAAATTGGCATTTTTGCAAAGGGGATAGTCCATGATTTTGGTCAAAAAGTTGAAGTTTTTTCATCTTTTGTATTTATCAAAAATAGATCGAGAAAAAGTGTTTGCTGACGTTCTAGATAAAAAAGAAGCCTTTAAAGACTATAAAAACAACTGTTTACGAAAAACCGAAAATTCGAATTTTTCCAAAGGGGTTAGTCCATCGTTTTGATCAAAAATTAGAGATTTCTTCAACTTTAATTTTTATGCAAAATAGACCAAGAAAAAGTATCTGGGAACCTTCTAGTTAAAAAAAAGGTTTCTATAATCCTTTGCAACCCCCTGTAACCCCTTGTCACCCCCTGTCACCCCTTGTAACCCCTTGTAACCCCCTGTAACCCCTTGTAACCCCTTGTAACCCCTTGTAACCCCCTGTAACCCCTTGTAACCCCCTGTATTCCCATGTCATAGATCGTGAAAATAGATCGTGAAAAAACGATTTTCGACGTTTTATATAGCAAACAAGCCTTTCTGAACAAAAAAAACATCGGTTTCAAAAACCCACAAAATTGGCATTTTTGCAAAGGGGTTAGTCCATGGTTTTGGTCAAAAATTTGAAATTTTGTGAACGTTTCGTTTTATGCAAAATACACCCAGAAAAAGTATTTGGTGACGTTCTCGTTAGAAAACAAGCCTTTCTAGACAATATAAACATGGATTTAAAAAGAAGGCAAAATTGGCATTTTTGCAAAGGGGATAGTCCATGATTTTGGTCAAAAAGTTGAAGTTTTTTCATCTTTTGTATTTATCAAAAATAGATCGAGAAAAAGTGTTTGCTGACGTTCTAGATAAAAAAGAAGCCTTTAAAGACTATAAAAACAACTGTTTACGAAAAACCGAAAATTCGAATTTTTCCAAAGGGGTTAGTCCATCGTTTTGATCAAAAATTAGAGATTTCTTCAACTTTAATTTTTATGCAAAATAGACCAAGAAAAAGTATCTGGGAACCTTCTAGTTAAAAAAAAGGTTTCTATAATCCTTTGCAACCCCCTGTAACCCCTTGTCACCCCCTGTCACCCCTTGTAACCCCTTGTAACCCCCTGTAACCCCTTGTAACCCCTTGTAACCCCTTGTAACCCCCTGTAACCCCTTGTAACCCCCTGTATTCCCATGTCATAGATCGTGAAAATAGATCGTGAAAAAACGATTTTCGACGTTTTATATAGCAAACAAGCCTTTCTGAACAAAAAAAACATCGGTTTCAAAAACCCACAAAATTGGCATTTTTGCAAAGGGGTTAGTCCATGGTTTTGGTCAAAAATTTGAAATTTTGTGAACGTTTCGTTTTATGCAAAATACACCCAGAAAAAGTATTTGGTGACGTTCTCGTTAGAAAACAAGCCTTTCTAGACAATATAAACATGGATTTAAAAAGAAGGCAAAATTGGCATTTTTGCAAAGGGGATAGTCCATGATTTTGGTCAAAAAGTTGAAGTTTTTTCATCTTTTGTATTTATCAAAAATAGATCGAGAAAAAGTGTTTGCTGACGTTCTAGATAAAAAAGAAGCCTTTAAAGACTATAAAAACAACTGTTTACGAAAAACCGAAAATTCGAATTTTTCCAAAGGGGTTAGTCCATCGTTTTGATCAAAAATTAGAGATTTCTTCAACTTTAATTTTTATGCAAAATAGACCAAGAAAAAGTATCTGGGAACCTTCTAGTTAAAAAAAAGGTTTCTATAATCCTTTGCAACCCCCTGTAACCCCTTGTCACCCCCTGTCACCCCTTGTAACCCCTTGTAACCCCCTGTAACCCCTTGTAACCCCTTGTAACCCCTTGTAACCCCCTGTAACCCCTTGTAACCCCCTGTATTCCCATGTCATAGATCGTGAAAATAGATCGTGAAAAAACGATTTTCGACGTTTTATATAGCAAACAAGCCTTTCTGAACAAAAAAAACATCGGTTTCAAAAACCCACAAAATTGGCATTTTTGCAAAGGGGTTAGTCCATGGTTTTGGTCAAAAATTTGAAATTTTGTGAACGTTTCGTTTTATGCAAAATACACCCAGAAAAAGTATTTGGTGACGTTCTCGTTAGAAAACAAGCCTTTCTAGACAATATAAACATGGATTTAAAAAGAAGGCAAAATTGGCATTTTTGCAAAGGGGATAGTCCATGATTTTGGTCAAAAAGTTGAAGTTTTTTCATCTTTTGTATTTATCAAAAATAGATCGAGAAAAAGTGTTTGCTGACGTTCTAGATAAAAAAGAAGCCTTTAAAGACTATAAAAACAACTGTTTACGAAAAACCGAAAATTCGAATTTTTCCAAAGGGGTTAGTCCATCGTTTTGATCAAAAATTAGAGATTTCTTCAACTTTAATTTTTATGCAAAATAGACCAAGAAAAAGTATCTGGGAACCTTCTAGTTAAAAAAAAGGTTTCTATAATCCTTTGCAACCCCCTGTAACCCCTTGTCACCCCCTGTCACCCCTTGTAACCCCTTGTAACCCCCTGTAACCCCTTGTAACCCCTTGTAACCCCTTGTAACCCCCTGTAACCCCTTGTAACCCCCTGTATTCCCATGTCATAGATCGTGAAAATAGATCGTGAAAAAACGATTTTCGACGTTTTATATAGCAAACAAGCCTTTCTGAACAAAAAAAACATCGGTTTCAAAAACCCACAAAATTGGCATTTTTGCAAAGGGGTTAGTCCATGGTTTTGGTCAAAAATTTGAAATTTTGTGAACGTTTCGTTTTATGCAAAATACACCCAGAAAAAGTATTTGGTGACGTTCTCGTTAGAAAACAAGCCTTTCTAGACAATATAAACATGGATTTAAAAAGAAGGCAAAATTGGCATTTTTGCAAAGGGGATAGTCCATGATTTTGGTCAAAAAGTTGAAGTTTTTTCATCTTTTGTATTTATCAAAAATAGATCGAGAAAAAGTGTTTGCTGACGTTCTAGATAAAAAAGAAGCCTTTAAAGACTATAAAAACAACTGTTTACGAAAAACCGAAAATTCGAATTTTTCCAAAGGGGTTAGTCCATCGTTTTGATCAAAAATTAGAGATTTCTTCAACTTTAATTTTTATGCAAAATAGACCAAGAAAAAGTATCTGGGAACCTTCTAGTTAAAAAAAAGGTTTCTATAATCCTTTGCAACCCCCTGTAACCCCTTGTCACCCCCTGTCACCCCTTGTAACCCCTTGTAACCCCCTGTAACCCCTTGTAACCCCTTGTAACCCCTTGTAACCCCCTGTAACCCCTTGTAACCCCCTGTATTCCCATGTCATAGATCGTGAAAATAGATCGTGAAAAAACGATTTTCGACGTTTTATATAGCAAACAAGCCTTTCTGAACAAAAAAAACATCGGTTTCAAAAACCCACAAAATTGGCATTTTTGCAAAGGGGTTAGTCCATGGTTTTGGTCAAAAATTTGAAATTTTGTGAACGTTTCGTTTTATGCAAAATACACCCAGAAAAAGTATTTGGTGACGTTCTCGTTAGAAAACAAGCCTTTCTAGACAATATAAACATGGATTTAAAAAGAAGGCAAAATTGGCATTTTTGCAAAGGGGATAGTCCATGATTTTGGTCAAAAAGTTGAAGTTTTTTCATCTTTTGTATTTATCAAAAATAGATCGAGAAAAAGTGTTTGCTGACGTTCTAGATAAAAAAGAAGCCTTTAAAGACTATAAAAACAACTGTTTACGAAAAACCGAAAATTCGAATTTTTCCAAAGGGGTTAGTCCATCGTTTTGATCAAAAATTAGAGATTTCTTCAACTTTAATTTTTATGCAAAATAGACCAAGAAAAAGTATCTGGGAACCTTCTAGTTAAAAAAAAGGTTTCTATAATCCTTTGCAACCCCCTGTAACCCCTTGTCACCCCCTGTCACCCCTTGTAACCCCTTGTAACCCCCTGTAACCCCTTGTAACCCCTTGTAACCCCTTGTAACCCCCTGTAACCCCTTGTAACCCCCTGTATTCCCATGTCATAGATCGTGAAAATAGATCGTGAAAAAACGATTTTCGACGTTTTATATAGCAAACAAGCCTTTCTGAACAAAAAAAACATCGGTTTCAAAAACCCACAAAATTGGCATTTTTGCAAAGGGGTTAGTCCATGGTTTTGGTCAAAAATTTGAAATTTTGTGAACGTTTCGTTTTATGCAAAATACACCCAGAAAAAGTATTTGGTGACGTTCTCGTTAGAAAACAAGCCTTTCTAGACAATATAAACATGGATTTAAAAAGAAGGCAAAATTGGCATTTTTGCAAAGGGGATAGTCCATGATTTTGGTCAAAAAGTTGAAGTTTTTTCATCTTTTGTATTTATCAAAAATAGATCGAGAAAAAGTGTTTGCTGACGTTCTAGATAAAAAAGAAGCCTTTAAAGACTATAAAAACAACTGTTTACGAAAAACCGAAAATTCGAATTTTTCCAAAGGGGTTAGTCCATCGTTTTGATCAAAAATTAGAGATTTCTTCAACTTTAATTTTTATGCAAAATAGACCAAGAAAAAGTATCTGGGAACCTTCTAGTTAAAAAAAAGGTTTCTATAATCCTTTGCAACCCCCTGTAACCCCTTGTCACCCCCTGTCACCCCTTGTAACCCCTTGTAACCCCCTGTAACCCCTTGTAACCCCTTGTAACCCCTTGTAACCCCCTGTAACCCCTTGTAACCCCCTGTATTCCCATGTCATAGATCGTGAAAATAGATCGTGAAAAAACGATTTTCGACGTTTTATATAGCAAACAAGCCTTTCTGAACAAAAAAAACATCGGTTTCAAAAACCCACAAAATTGGCATTTTTGCAAAGGGGTTAGTCCATGGTTTTGGTCAAAAATTTGAAATTTTGTGAACGTTTCGTTTTATGCAAAATACACCCAGAAAAAGTATTTGGTGACGTTCTCGTTAGAAAACAAGCCTTTCTAGACAATATAAACATGGATTTAAAAAGAAGGCAAAATTGGCATTTTTGCAAAGGGGATAGTCCATGATTTTGGTCAAAAAGTTGAAGTTTTTTCATCTTTTGTATTTATCAAAAATAGATCGAGAAAAAGTGTTTGCTGACGTTCTAGATAAAAAAGAAGCCTTTAAAGACTATAAAAACAACTGTTTACGAAAAACCGAAAATTCGAATTTTTCCAAAGGGGTTAGTCCATCGTTTTGATCAAAAATTAGAGATTTCTTCAACTTTAATTTTTATGCAAAATAGACCAAGAAAAAGTATCTGGGAACCTTCTAGTTAAAAAAAAGGTTTCTATAATCCTTTGCAACCCCCTGTAACCCCTTGTCACCCCCTGTCACCCCTTGTAACCCCTTGTAACCCCCTGTAACCCCTTGTAACCCCTTGTAACCCCTTGTAACCCCCTGTAACCCCTTGTAACCCCCTGTATTCCCATGTCATAGATCGTGAAAATAGATCGTGAAAAAACGATTTTCGACGTTTTATATAGCAAACAAGCCTTTCTGAACAAAAAAAACATCGGTTTCAAAAACCCACAAAATTGGCATTTTTGCAAAGGGGTTAGTCCATGGTTTTGGTCAAAAATTTGAAATTTTGTGAACGTTTCGTTTTATGCAAAATACACCCAGAAAAAGTATTTGGTGACGTTCTCGTTAGAAAACAAGCCTTTCTAGACAATATAAACATGGATTTAAAAAGAAGGCAAAATTGGCATTTTTGCAAAGGGGATAGTCCATGATTTTGGTCAAAAAGTTGAAGTTTTTTCATCTTTTGTATTTATCAAAAATAGATCGAGAAAAAGTGTTTGCTGACGTTCTAGATAAAAAAGAAGCCTTTAAAGACTATAAAAACAACTGTTTACGAAAAACCGAAAATTCGAATTTTTCCAAAGGGGTTAGTCCATCGTTTTGATCAAAAATTAGAGATTTCTTCAACTTTAATTTTTATGCAAAATAGACCAAGAAAAAGTATCTGGGAACCTTCTAGTTAAAAAAAAGGTTTCTATAATCCTTTGCAACCCCCTGTAACCCCTTGTCACCCCCTGTCACCCCTTGTAACCCCTTGTAACCCCCTGTAACCCCTTGTAACCCCTTGTAACCCCTTGTAACCCCCTGTAACCCCTTGTAACCCCCTGTATTCCCATGTCATAGATCGTGAAAATAGATCGTGAAAAAACGATTTTCGACGTTTTATATAGCAAACAAGCCTTTCTGAACAAAAAAAACATCGGTTTCAAAAACCCACAAAATTGGCATTTTTGCAAAGGGGTTAGTCCATGGTTTTGGTCAAAAATTTGAAATTTTGTGAACGTTTCGTTTTATGCAAAATACACCCAGAAAAAGTATTTGGTGACGTTCTCGTTAGAAAACAAGCCTTTCTAGACAATATAAACATGGATTTAAAAAGAAGGCAAAATTGGCATTTTTGCAAAGGGGATAGTCCATGATTTTGGTCAAAAAGTTGAAGTTTTTTCATCTTTTGTATTTATCAAAAATAGATCGAGAAAAAGTGTTTGCTGACGTTCTAGATAAAAAAGAAGCCTTTAAAGACTATAAAAACAACTGTTTACGAAAAACCGAAAATTCGAATTTTTCCAAAGGGGTTAGTCCATCGTTTTGATCAAAAATTAGAGATTTCTTCAACTTTAATTTTTATGCAAAATAGACCAAGAAAAAGTATCTGGGAACCTTCTAGTTAAAAAAAAGGTTTCTATAATCCTTTGCAACCCCCTGTAACCCCTTGTCACCCCCTGTCACCCCTTGTAACCCCTTGTAACCCCCTGTAACCCCTTGTAACCCCTTGTAACCCCTTGTAACCCCCTGTAACCCCTTGTAACCCCCTGTATTCCCATGTCATAGATCGTGAAAATAGATCGTGAAAAAACGATTTTCGACGTTTTATATAGCAAACAAGCCTTTCTGAACAAAAAAAACATCGGTTTCAAAAACCCACAAAATTGGCATTTTTGCAAAGGGGTTAGTCCATGGTTTTGGTCAAAAATTTGAAATTTTGTGAACGTTTCGTTTTATGCAAAATACACCCAGAAAAAGTATTTGGTGACGTTCTCGTTAGAAAACAAGCCTTTCTAGACAATATAAACATGGATTTAAAAAGAAGGCAAAATTGGCATTTTTGCAAAGGGGATAGTCCATGATTTTGGTCAAAAAGTTGAAGTTTTTTCATCTTTTGTATTTATCAAAAATAGATCGAGAAAAAGTGTTTGCTGACGTTCTAGATAAAAAAGAAGCCTTTAAAGACTATAAAAACAACTGTTTACGAAAAACCGAAAATTCGAATTTTTCCAAAGGGGTTAGTCCATCGTTTTGATCAAAAATTAGAGATTTCTTCAACTTTAATTTTTATGCAAAATAGACCAAGAAAAAGTATCTGGGAACCTTCTAGTTAAAAAAAAGGTTTCTATAATCCTTTGCAACCCCCTGTAACCCCTTGTCACCCCCTGTCACCCCTTGTAACCCCTTGTAACCCCCTGTAACCCCTTGTAACCCCTTGTAACCCCTTGTAACCCCCTGTAACCCCTTGTAACCCCCTGTATTCCCATGTCATAGATCGTGAAAATAGATCGTGAAAAAACGATTTTCGACGTTTTATATAGCAAACAAGCCTTTCTGAACAAAAAAAACATCGGTTTCAAAAACCCACAAAATTGGCATTTTTGCAAAGGGGTTAGTCCATGGTTTTGGTCAAAAATTTGAAATTTTGTGAACGTTTCGTTTTATGCAAAATACACCCAGAAAAAGTATTTGGTGACGTTCTCGTTAGAAAACAAGCCTTTCTAGACAATATAAACATGGATTTAAAAAGAAGGCAAAATTGGCATTTTTGCAAAGGGGATAGTCCATGATTTTGGTCAAAAAGTTGAAGTTTTTTCATCTTTTGTATTTATCAAAAATAGATCGAGAAAAAGTGTTTGCTGACGTTCTAGATAAAAAAGAAGCCTTTAAAGACTATAAAAACAACTGTTTACGAAAAACCGAAAATTCGAATTTTTCCAAAGGGGTTAGTCCATCGTTTTGATCAAAAATTAGAGATTTCTTCAACTTTAATTTTTATGCAAAATAGACCAAGAAAAAGTATCTGGGAACCTTCTAGTTAAAAAAAAGGTTTCTATAATCCTTTGCAACCCCCTGTAACCCCTTGTCACCCCCTGTCACCCCTTGTAACCCCTTGTAACCCCCTGTAACCCCTTGTAACCCCTTGTAACCCCTTGTAACCCCCTGTAACCCCTTGTAACCCCCTGTATTCCCATGTCATAGATCGTGAAAATAGATCGTGAAAAAACGATTTTCGACGTTTTATATAGCAAACAAGCCTTTCTGAACAAAAAAAACATCGGTTTCAAAAACCCACAAAATTGGCATTTTTGCAAAGGGGTTAGTCCATGGTTTTGGTCAAAAATTTGAAATTTTGTGAACGTTTCGTTTTATGCAAAATACACCCAGAAAAAGTATTTGGTGACGTTCTCGTTAGAAAACAAGCCTTTCTAGACAATATAAACATGGATTTAAAAAGAAGGCAAAATTGGCATTTTTGCAAAGGGGATAGTCCATGATTTTGGTCAAAAAGTTGAAGTTTTTTCATCTTTTGTATTTATCAAAAATAGATCGAGAAAAAGTGTTTGCTGACGTTCTAGATAAAAAAGAAGCCTTTAAAGACTATAAAAACAACTGTTTACGAAAAACCGAAAATTCGAATTTTTCCAAAGGGGTTAGTCCATCGTTTTGATCAAAAATTAGAGATTTCTTCAACTTTAATTTTTATGCAAAATAGACCAAGAAAAAGTATCTGGGAACCTTCTAGTTAAAAAAAAGGTTTCTATAATCCTTTGCAACCCCCTGTAACCCCTTGTCACCCCCTGTCACCCCTTGTAACCCCTTGTAACCCCCTGTAACCCCTTGTAACCCCTTGTAACCCCTTGTAACCCCCTGTAACCCCTTGTAACCCCCTGTATTCCCATGTCATAGATCGTGAAAATAGATCGTGAAAAAACGATTTTCGACGTTTTATATAGCAAACAAGCCTTTCTGAACAAAAAAAACATCGGTTTCAAAAACCCACAAAATTGGCATTTTTGCAAAGGGGTTAGTCCATGGTTTTGGTCAAAAATTTGAAATTTTGTGAACGTTTCGTTTTATGCAAAATACACCCAGAAAAAGTATTTGGTGACGTTCTCGTTAGAAAACAAGCCTTTCTAGACAATATAAACATGGATTTAAAAAGAAGGCAAAATTGGCATTTTTGCAAAGGGGATAGTCCATGATTTTGGTCAAAAAGTTGAAGTTTTTTCATCTTTTGTATTTATCAAAAATAGATCGAGAAAAAGTGTTTGCTGACGTTCTAGATAAAAAAGAAGCCTTTAAAGACTATAAAAACAACTGTTTACGAAAAACCGAAAATTCGAATTTTTCCAAAGGGGTTAGTCCATCGTTTTGATCAAAAATTAGAGATTTCTTCAACTTTAATTTTTATGCAAAATAGACCAAGAAAAAGTATCTGGGAACCTTCTAGTTAAAAAAAAGGTTTCTATAATCCTTTGCAACCCCCTGTAACCCCTTGTCACCCCCTGTCACCCCTTGTAACCCCTTGTAACCCCCTGTAACCCCTTGTAACCCCTTGTAACCCCTTGTAACCCCCTGTAACCCCTTGTAACCCCCTGTATTCCCATGTCATAGATCGTGAAAATAGATCGTGAAAAAACGATTTTCGACGTTTTATATAGCAAACAAGCCTTTCTGAACAAAAAAAACATCGGTTTCAAAAACCCACAAAATTGGCATTTTTGCAAAGGGGTTAGTCCATGGTTTTGGTCAAAAATTTGAAATTTTGTGAACGTTTCGTTTTATGCAAAATACACCCAGAAAAAGTATTTGGTGACGTTCTCGTTAGAAAACAAGCCTTTCTAGACAATATAAACATGGATTTAAAAAGAAGGCAAAATTGGCATTTTTGCAAAGGGGATAGTCCATGATTTTGGTCAAAAAGTTGAAGTTTTTTCATCTTTTGTATTTATCAAAAATAGATCGAGAAAAAGTGTTTGCTGACGTTCTAGATAAAAAAGAAGCCTTTAAAGACTATAAAAACAACTGTTTACGAAAAACCGAAAATTCGAATTTTTCCAAAGGGGTTAGTCCATCGTTTTGATCAAAAATTAGAGATTTCTTCAACTTTAATTTTTATGCAAAATAGACCAAGAAAAAGTATCTGGGAACCTTCTAGTTAAAAAAAAGGTTTCTATAATCCTTTGCAACCCCCTGTAACCCCTTGTCACCCCCTGTCACCCCTTGTAACCCCTTGTAACCCCCTGTAACCCCTTGTAACCCCTTGTAACCCCTTGTAACCCCCTGTAACCCCTTGTAACCCCCTGTATTCCCATGTCATAGATCGTGAAAATAGATCGTGAAAAAACGATTTTCGACGTTTTATATAGCAAACAAGCCTTTCTGAACAAAAAAAACATCGGTTTCAAAAACCCACAAAATTGGCATTTTTGCAAAGGGGTTAGTCCATGGTTTTGGTCAAAAATTTGAAATTTTGTGAACGTTTCGTTTTATGCAAAATACACCCAGAAAAAGTATTTGGTGACGTTCTCGTTAGAAAACAAGCCTTTCTAGACAATATAAACATGGATTTAAAAAGAAGGCAAAATTGGCATTTTTGCAAAGGGGATAGTCCATGATTTTGGTCAAAAAGTTGAAGTTTTTTCATCTTTTGTATTTATCAAAAATAGATCGAGAAAAAGTGTTTGCTGACGTTCTAGATAAAAAAGAAGCCTTTAAAGACTATAAAAACAACTGTTTACGAAAAACCGAAAATTCGAATTTTTCCAAAGGGGTTAGTCCATCGTTTTGATCAAAAATTAGAGATTTCTTCAACTTTAATTTTTATGCAAAATAGACCAAGAAAAAGTATCTGGGAACCTTCTAGTTAAAAAAAAGGTTTCTATAATCCTTTGCAACCCCCTGTAACCCCTTGTCACCCCCTGTCACCCCTTGTAACCCCTTGTAACCCCCTGTAACCCCTTGTAACCCCTTGTAACCCCTTGTAACCCCCTGTAACCCCTTGTAACCCCCTGTATTCCCATGTCATAGATCGTGAAAATAGATCGTGAAAAAACGATTTTCGACGTTTTATATAGCAAACAAGCCTTTCTGAACAAAAAAAACATCGGTTTCAAAAACCCACAAAATTGGCATTTTTGCAAAGGGGTTAGTCCATGGTTTTGGTCAAAAATTTGAAATTTTGTGAACGTTTCGTTTTATGCAAAATACACCCAGAAAAAGTATTTGGTGACGTTCTCGTTAGAAAACAAGCCTTTCTAGACAATATAAACATGGATTTAAAAAGAAGGCAAAATTGGCATTTTTGCAAAGGGGATAGTCCATGATTTTGGTCAAAAAGTTGAAGTTTTTTCATCTTTTGTATTTATCAAAAATAGATCGAGAAAAAGTGTTTGCTGACGTTCTAGATAAAAAAGAAGCCTTTAAAGACTATAAAAACAACTGTTTACGAAAAACCGAAAATTCGAATTTTTCCAAAGGGGTTAGTCCATCGTTTTGATCAAAAATTAGAGATTTCTTCAACTTTAATTTTTATGCAAAATAGACCAAGAAAAAGTATCTGGGAACCTTCTAGTTAAAAAAAAGGTTTCTATAATCCTTTGCAACCCCCTGTAACCCCTTGTCACCCCCTGTCACCCCTTGTAACCCCTTGTAACCCCCTGTAACCCCTTGTAACCCCTTGTAACCCCTTGTAACCCCCTGTAACCCCTTGTAACCCCCTGTATTCCCATGTCATAGATCGTGAAAATAGATCGTGAAAAAACGATTTTCGACGTTTTATATAGCAAACAAGCCTTTCTGAACAAAAAAAACATCGGTTTCAAAAACCCACAAAATTGGCATTTTTGCAAAGGGGTTAGTCCATGGTTTTGGTCAAAAATTTGAAATTTTGTGAACGTTTCGTTTTATGCAAAATACACCCAGAAAAAGTATTTGGTGACGTTCTCGTTAGAAAACAAGCCTTTCTAGACAATATAAACATGGATTTAAAAAGAAGGCAAAATTGGCATTTTTGCAAAGGGGATAGTCCATGATTTTGGTCAAAAAGTTGAAGTTTTTTCATCTTTTGTATTTATCAAAAATAGATCGAGAAAAAGTGTTTGCTGACGTTCTAGATAAAAAAGAAGCCTTTAAAGACTATAAAAACAACTGTTTACGAAAAACCGAAAATTCGAATTTTTCCAAAGGGGTTAGTCCATCGTTTTGATCAAAAATTAGAGATTTCTTCAACTTTAATTTTTATGCAAAATAGACCAAGAAAAAGTATCTGGGAACCTTCTAGTTAAAAAAAAGGTTTCTATAATCCTTTGCAACCCCCTGTAACCCCTTGTCACCCCCTGTCACCCCTTGTAACCCCTTGTAACCCCCTGTAACCCCTTGTAACCCCTTGTAACCCCTTGTAACCCCCTGTAACCCCTTGTAACCCCCTGTATTCCCATGTCATAGATCGTGAAAATAGATCGTGAAAAAACGATTTTCGACGTTTTATATAGCAAACAAGCCTTTCTGAACAAAAAAAACATCGGTTTCAAAAACCCACAAAATTGGCATTTTTGCAAAGGGGTTAGTCCATGGTTTTGGTCAAAAATTTGAAATTTTGTGAACGTTTCGTTTTATGCAAAATACACCCAGAAAAAGTATTTGGTGACGTTCTCGTTAGAAAACAAGCCTTTCTAGACAATATAAACATGGATTTAAAAAGAAGGCAAAATTGGCATTTTTGCAAAGGGGATAGTCCATGATTTTGGTCAAAAAGTTGAAGTTTTTTCATCTTTTGTATTTATCAAAAATAGATCGAGAAAAAGTGTTTGCTGACGTTCTAGATAAAAAAGAAGCCTTTAAAGACTATAAAAACAACTGTTTACGAAAAACCGAAAATTCGAATTTTTCCAAAGGGGTTAGTCCATCGTTTTGATCAAAAATTAGAGATTTCTTCAACTTTAATTTTTATGCAAAATAGACCAAGAAAAAGTATCTGGGAACCTTCTAGTTAAAAAAAAGGTTTCTATAATCCTTTGCAACCCCCTGTAACCCCTTGTCACCCCCTGTCACCCCTTGTAACCCCTTGTAACCCCCTGTAACCCCTTGTAACCCCTTGTAACCCCTTGTAACCCCCTGTAACCCCTTGTAACCCCCTGTATTCCCATGTCATAGATCGTGAAAATAGATCGTGAAAAAACGATTTTCGACGTTTTATATAGCAAACAAGCCTTTCTGAACAAAAAAAACATCGGTTTCAAAAACCCACAAAATTGGCATTTTTGCAAAGGGGTTAGTCCATGGTTTTGGTCAAAAATTTGAAATTTTGTGAACGTTTCGTTTTATGCAAAATACACCCAGAAAAAGTATTTGGTGACGTTCTCGTTAGAAAACAAGCCTTTCTAGACAATATAAACATGGATTTAAAAAGAAGGCAAAATTGGCATTTTTGCAAAGGGGATAGTCCATGATTTTGGTCAAAAAGTTGAAGTTTTTTCATCTTTTGTATTTATCAAAAATAGATCGAGAAAAAGTGTTTGCTGACGTTCTAGATAAAAAAGAAGCCTTTAAAGACTATAAAAACAACTGTTTACGAAAAACCGAAAATTCGAATTTTTCCAAAGGGGTTAGTCCATCGTTTTGATCAAAAATTAGAGATTTCTTCAACTTTAATTTTTATGCAAAATAGACCAAGAAAAAGTATCTGGGAACCTTCTAGTTAAAAAAAAGGTTTCTATAATCCTTTGCAACCCCCTGTAACCCCTTGTCACCCCCTGTCACCCCTTGTAACCCCTTGTAACCCCCTGTAACCCCTTGTAACCCCTTGTAACCCCTTGTAACCCCCTGTAACCCCTTGTAACCCCCTGTATTCCCATGTCATAGATCGTGAAAATAGATCGTGAAAAAACGATTTTCGACGTTTTATATAGCAAACAAGCCTTTCTGAACAAAAAAAACATCGGTTTCAAAAACCCACAAAATTGGCATTTTTGCAAAGGGGTTAGTCCATGGTTTTGGTCAAAAATTTGAAATTTTGTGAACGTTTCGTTTTATGCAAAATACACCCAGAAAAAGTATTTGGTGACGTTCTCGTTAGAAAACAAGCCTTTCTAGACAATATAAACATGGATTTAAAAAGAAGGCAAAATTGGCATTTTTGCAAAGGGGATAGTCCATGATTTTGGTCAAAAAGTTGAAGTTTTTTCATCTTTTGTATTTATCAAAAATAGATCGAGAAAAAGTGTTTGCTGACGTTCTAGATAAAAAAGAAGCCTTTAAAGACTATAAAAACAACTGTTTACGAAAAACCGAAAATTCGAATTTTTCCAAAGGGGTTAGTCCATCGTTTTGATCAAAAATTAGAGATTTCTTCAACTTTAATTTTTATGCAAAATAGACCAAGAAAAAGTATCTGGGAACCTTCTAGTTAAAAAAAAGGTTTCTATAATCCTTTGCAACCCCCTGTAACCCCTTGTCACCCCCTGTCACCCCTTGTAACCCCTTGTAACCCCCTGTAACCCCTTGTAACCCCTTGTAACCCCTTGTAACCCCCTGTAACCCCTTGTAACCCCCTGTATTCCCATGTCATAGATCGTGAAAATAGATCGTGAAAAAACGATTTTCGACGTTTTATATAGCAAACAAGCCTTTCTGAACAAAAAAAACATCGGTTTCAAAAACCCACAAAATTGGCATTTTTGCAAAGGGGTTAGTCCATGGTTTTGGTCAAAAATTTGAAATTTTGTGAACGTTTCGTTTTATGCAAAATACACCCAGAAAAAGTATTTGGTGACGTTCTCGTTAGAAAACAAGCCTTTCTAGACAATATAAACATGGATTTAAAAAGAAGGCAAAATTGGCATTTTTGCAAAGGGGATAGTCCATGATTTTGGTCAAAAAGTTGAAGTTTTTTCATCTTTTGTATTTATCAAAAATAGATCGAGAAAAAGTGTTTGCTGACGTTCTAGATAAAAAAGAAGCCTTTAAAGACTATAAAAACAACTGTTTACGAAAAACCGAAAATTCGAATTTTTCCAAAGGGGTTAGTCCATCGTTTTGATCAAAAATTAGAGATTTCTTCAACTTTAATTTTTATGCAAAATAGACCAAGAAAAAGTATCTGGGAACCTTCTAGTTAAAAAAAAGGTTTCTATAATCCTTTGCAACCCCCTGTAACCCCTTGTCACCCCCTGTCACCCCTTGTAACCCCTTGTAACCCCCTGTAACCCCTTGTAACCCCTTGTAACCCCTTGTAACCCCCTGTAACCCCTTGTAACCCCCTGTATTCCCATGTCATAGATCGTGAAAATAGATCGTGAAAAAACGATTTTCGACGTTTTATATAGCAAACAAGCCTTTCTGAACAAAAAAAACATCGGTTTCAAAAACCCACAAAATTGGCATTTTTGCAAAGGGGTTAGTCCATGGTTTTGGTCAAAAATTTGAAATTTTGTGAACGTTTCGTTTTATGCAAAATACACCCAGAAAAAGTATTTGGTGACGTTCTCGTTAGAAAACAAGCCTTTCTAGACAATATAAACATGGATTTAAAAAGAAGGCAAAATTGGCATTTTTGCAAAGGGGATAGTCCATGATTTTGGTCAAAAAGTTGAAGTTTTTTCATCTTTTGTATTTATCAAAAATAGATCGAGAAAAAGTGTTTGCTGACGTTCTAGATAAAAAAGAAGCCTTTAAAGACTATAAAAACAACTGTTTACGAAAAACCGAAAATTCGAATTTTTCCAAAGGGGTTAGTCCATCGTTTTGATCAAAAATTAGAGATTTCTTCAACTTTAATTTTTATGCAAAATAGACCAAGAAAAAGTATCTGGGAACCTTCTAGTTAAAAAAAAGGTTTCTATAATCCTTTGCAACCCCCTGTAACCCCTTGTCACCCCCTGTCACCCCTTGTAACCCCTTGTAACCCCCTGTAACCCCTTGTAACCCCTTGTAACCCCTTGTAACCCCCTGTAACCCCTTGTAACCCCCTGTATTCCCATGTCATAGATCGTGAAAATAGATCGTGAAAAAACGATTTTCGACGTTTTATATAGCAAACAAGCCTTTCTGAACAAAAAAAACATCGGTTTCAAAAACCCACAAAATTGGCATTTTTGCAAAGGGGTTAGTCCATGGTTTTGGTCAAAAATTTGAAATTTTGTGAACGTTTCGTTTTATGCAAAATACACCCAGAAAAAGTATTTGGTGACGTTCTCGTTAGAAAACAAGCCTTTCTAGACAATATAAACATGGATTTAAAAAGAAGGCAAAATTGGCATTTTTGCAAAGGGGATAGTCCATGATTTTGGTCAAAAAGTTGAAGTTTTTTCATCTTTTGTATTTATCAAAAATAGATCGAGAAAAAGTGTTTGCTGACGTTCTAGATAAAAAAGAAGCCTTTAAAGACTATAAAAACAACTGTTTACGAAAAACCGAAAATTCGAATTTTTCCAAAGGGGTTAGTCCATCGTTTTGATCAAAAATTAGAGATTTCTTCAACTTTAATTTTTATGCAAAATAGACCAAGAAAAAGTATCTGGGAACCTTCTAGTTAAAAAAAAGGTTTCTATAATCCTTTGCAACCCCCTGTAACCCCTTGTCACCCCCTGTCACCCCTTGTAACCCCTTGTAACCCCCTGTAACCCCTTGTAACCCCTTGTAACCCCTTGTAACCCCCTGTAACCCCTTGTAACCCCCTGTATTCCCATGTCATAGATCGTGAAAATAGATCGTGAAAAAACGATTTTCGACGTTTTATATAGCAAACAAGCCTTTCTGAACAAAAAAAACATCGGTTTCAAAAACCCACAAAATTGGCATTTTTGCAAAGGGGTTAGTCCATGGTTTTGGTCAAAAATTTGAAATTTTGTGAACGTTTCGTTTTATGCAAAATACACCCAGAAAAAGTATTTGGTGACGTTCTCGTTAGAAAACAAGCCTTTCTAGACAATATAAACATGGATTTAAAAAGAAGGCAAAATTGGCATTTTTGCAAAGGGGATAGTCCATGATTTTGGTCAAAAAGTTGAAGTTTTTTCATCTTTTGTATTTATCAAAAATAGATCGAGAAAAAGTGTTTGCTGACGTTCTAGATAAAAAAGAAGCCTTTAAAGACTATAAAAACAACTGTTTACGAAAAACCGAAAATTCGAATTTTTCCAAAGGGGTTAGTCCATCGTTTTGATCAAAAATTAGAGATTTCTTCAACTTTAATTTTTATGCAAAATAGACCAAGAAAAAGTATCTGGGAACCTTCTAGTTAAAAAAAAGGTTTCTATAATCCTTTGCAACCCCCTGTAACCCCTTGTCACCCCCTGTCACCCCTTGTAACCCCTTGTAACCCCCTGTAACCCCTTGTAACCCCTTGTAACCCCTTGTAACCCCCTGTAACCCCTTGTAACCCCCTGTATTCCCATGTCATAGATCGTGAAAATAGATCGTGAAAAAACGATTTTCGACGTTTTATATAGCAAACAAGCCTTTCTGAACAAAAAAAACATCGGTTTCAAAAACCCACAAAATTGGCATTTTTGCAAAGGGGTTAGTCCATGGTTTTGGTCAAAAATTTGAAATTTTGTGAACGTTTCGTTTTATGCAAAATACACCCAGAAAAAGTATTTGGTGACGTTCTCGTTAGAAAACAAGCCTTTCTAGACAATATAAACATGGATTTAAAAAGAAGGCAAAATTGGCATTTTTGCAAAGGGGATAGTCCATGATTTTGGTCAAAAAGTTGAAGTTTTTTCATCTTTTGTATTTATCAAAAATAGATCGAGAAAAAGTGTTTGCTGACGTTCTAGATAAAAAAGAAGCCTTTAAAGACTATAAAAACAACTGTTTACGAAAAACCGAAAATTCGAATTTTTCCAAAGGGGTTAGTCCATCGTTTTGATCAAAAATTAGAGATTTCTTCAACTTTAATTTTTATGCAAAATAGACCAAGAAAAAGTATCTGGGAACCTTCTAGTTAAAAAAAAGGTTTCTATAATCCTTTGCAACCCCCTGTAACCCCTTGTCACCCCCTGTCACCCCTTGTAACCCCTTGTAACCCCCTGTAACCCCTTGTAACCCCTTGTAACCCCTTGTAACCCCCTGTAACCCCTTGTAACCCCCTGTATTCCCATGTCATAGATCGTGAAAATAGATCGTGAAAAAACGATTTTCGACGTTTTATATAGCAAACAAGCCTTTCTGAACAAAAAAAACATCGGTTTCAAAAACCCACAAAATTGGCATTTTTGCAAAGGGGTTAGTCCATGGTTTTGGTCAAAAATTTGAAATTTTGTGAACGTTTCGTTTTATGCAAAATACACCCAGAAAAAGTATTTGGTGACGTTCTCGTTAGAAAACAAGCCTTTCTAGACAATATAAACATGGATTTAAAAAGAAGGCAAAATTGGCATTTTTGCAAAGGGGATAGTCCATGATTTTGGTCAAAAAGTTGAAGTTTTTTCATCTTTTGTATTTATCAAAAATAGATCGAGAAAAAGTGTTTGCTGACGTTCTAGATAAAAAAGAAGCCTTTAAAGACTATAAAAACAACTGTTTACGAAAAACCGAAAATTCGAATTTTTCCAAAGGGGTTAGTCCATCGTTTTGATCAAAAATTAGAGATTTCTTCAACTTTAATTTTTATGCAAAATAGACCAAGAAAAAGTATCTGGGAACCTTCTAGTTAAAAAAAAGGTTTCTATAATCCTTTGCAACCCCCTGTAACCCCTTGTCACCCCCTGTCACCCCTTGTAACCCCTTGTAACCCCCTGTAACCCCTTGTAACCCCTTGTAACCCCTTGTAACCCCCTGTAACCCCTTGTAACCCCCTGTATTCCCATGTCATAGATCGTGAAAATAGATCGTGAAAAAACGATTTTCGACGTTTTATATAGCAAACAAGCCTTTCTGAACAAAAAAAACATCGGTTTCAAAAACCCACAAAATTGGCATTTTGCAAAGGGGTTAGTCCATGGTTTTGGTCAAAAATTTGAAATTTTGTGAACGTTTCGTTTTATGCAAAATACACCCAGAAAAAGTATTTGGTGACGTTCTCGTTAGAAAACAAGCCTTTCTAGACAATATAAACATGGATTTAAAAAGAAGGCAAAATTGGCATTTTTGCAAAGGGGATAGTCCATGATTTTGGTCAAAAAGTTGAAGTTTTTTCATCTTTTGTATTTATCAAAAATAGATCGAGAAAAAGTGTTTGCTGACGTTCTAG
>OZ037786.1:14802102-14854832 GCA_964035525.1 Porites cylindrica | reverse complement strand
GCAAAGGGGATAGTCCATGATTTTGGTCAAAAAGTTGAAGTTTTTTCATCTTTTGTATTTATCAAAAATAGATCGAGAAAAAGTGTTTGCTGACGTTCTAGATAAAAAAGAAGCCTTTAAAGACTATAAAAACAACTGTTTACGAAAAACCGAAAATTCGAATTTTTCCAAAGGGGTTAGTCCATCGTTTGGATCAAAAATTAGAGATTTCTTCAACTTTAATTTTTATGCAAAATAGACCAAGAAAAAGTATCTGGGAACCCTCTAGTTAAAAAAAAGGTTTCTATAATCCTTTGCAACCCCCTGTAACCCCTTGTCACCCCCTGTCACCCCTTGTAACCCCTTGTAACCCCCTGTAACCCCTTGTAACCCCTTGTAACCCCTTGTAACCCCCTGTAACCCCTTGTAACCCCCTGTATTCCCATGTCATAGATCGTGAAAATAGATCGTGAAAAAACGATTTTCGACGTTTTATATAGCAAACAAGCCTTTCTGAACAAAAAAAACATCGGTTTCAAAAACCCACAAAATTGGCATTTTTGCAAAGGGGTTAGTCCATGGTTTTGGTCAAAAATTTGAAATTTTGTGAACGTTTCGTTTTATGCAAAATACACCCAGAAAAAGTATTTGGTGACGTTCTCGTTAGAAAACAAGCCTTTCTAGACAATATAAACATGGATTTAAAAAGAAGGCAAAATTGGCATTTTTGCAAAGGGGATAGTCCATGATTTTGGTCAAAAAGTTGAAGTTTTTTCATCTTTTGTATTTATCAAAAATAGATCGAGAAAAAGTGTTTGCTGACGTTCTAGATAAGAAAGAAGCCTTTAAAGACTATAAAAACAACTGTTTACGAAAAACCGAAAATTCGAATTTTTCCAAAGGGGTTAGTCCATCGTTTTGATCAAAAATTAGAGATTTCTTCAACTTTAATTTTTATGCAAAATAGACCAAGAAAAAGTATCTGGGAACCTTCTAGTTAAAAAAAAGGTTTCTATAATCCTTTGCAACCCCCTGTAACCCCTTGTCACCCCCTGTCACCCCTTGTAACCCCTTGTAACCCCCTGTAACCCCTTGTAACCCCTTGTAACCCCTTGTAACCCCCTGTAACCCCTTGTAACCCCCTGTATTCCCATGTCATAGATCGTGAAAATAGATCGTGAAAAAACGATTTTCGACGTTTTATATAGCAAACAAGCCTTTCTGAACAAAAAAAACATCGGTTTCAAAAACCCACAAAATTGGCATTTTTGCAAAGGGGTTAGTCCATGGTTTTGGTCAAAAATTTGAAATTTTGTGAACGTTTCGTTTTATGCAAAATACACCCAGAAAAAGTATTTGGTGACGTTCTCGTTAGAAAACAAGCCTTTCTAGACAATATAAACATGGATTTAAAAAGAAGGCAAAATTGGCATTTTTGCAAAGGGGATAGTCCATGATTTTGGTCAAAAAGTTGAAGTTTTTTCATCTTTTGTATTTATCAAAAATAGATCGAGAAAAAGTGTTTGCTGACGTTCTAGATAAAAAAGAAGCCTTTAAAGACTATAAAAACAACTGTTTACGAAAAACCGAAAATTCGAATTTTTCCAAAGGGGTTAGTCCATCGTTTGGATCAAAAATTAGAGATTTCTTCAACTTTAATTTTTATGCAAAATAGACCAAGAAAAAGTATCTGGGAACCTTCTAGTTAAAAAAAAGATTTCTATAATCCTTTGCAACCCCCTGTAACCCCTTGTCACCCCCTGTCACCCCTTGTAACCCCTTGTAACCCCCTGTAACCCCTTGTAACCCCTTGTAACCCCTTGTAACCCCCTGTAACCCCTTGTAACCCCCTGTATTCCCATGTCATAGATCGTGAAAATAGATCGTGAAAAAACGATTTTCGACGTTTTATATAGCAAACAAGCCTTTCTGAACAAAAAAAACATCGGTTTCAAAAACCCACAAAATTGGCATTTTTGCAAAGGGGTTAGTCCATGGTTTTGGTCAAAAATTTGAAATTTTGTGAACGTTTCGTTTTATGCAAAATACACCCAGAAAAAGTATTTGGTGACGTTCTCGTTAGAAAACAAGCCTTTCTAGACAATATAAACATGGATTTAAAAAGAAGGCAAAATTGGCATTTTTGCAAAGGGGATAGTCCATGATTTTGGTCAAAAAGTTGAAGTTTTTTCATCTTTTGTATTTATCAAAAATAGATCGAGAAAAAGTGTTTGCTGACGTTCTAGATAAAAAAGAAGCCTTTAAAGACTATAAAAACAACTGTTTACGAAAAACCGAAAATTCGAATTTTTCCAAAGGGGTTAGTCCATCGTTTTGATCAAAAATTAGAGATTTCTTCAACTTTAATTTTTATGCAAAATAGACCAAGAAAAAGTATCTGGGAACCTTCTAGTTAAAAAAAAGGTTTCTATAATCCTTTGCAACCCCCTGTAACCCCTTGTCACCCCCTGTCACCCCTTGTAACCCCTTGTAACCCCCTGTAACCCCTTGTAACCCCTTGTAACCCCTTGTAACCCCCTGTAACCCCTTGTAACCCCCTGTATTCCCATGTCATAGATCGTGAAAATAGATCGTGAAAAAACGATTTTCGACGTTTTATATAGCAAACAAGCCTTTCTGAACAAAAAAAACATCGGTTTCAAAAACCCACAAAATTGGCATTTTTGCAAAGGGGTTAGTCCATGGTTTTGGTCAAAAATTTGAAATTTTGTGAACGTTTCGTTTTATGCAAAATACACCCAGAAAAAGTATTTGGTGACGTTCTCGTTAGAAAACAAGCCTTTCTAGACAATATAAACATGGATTTAAAAAGAAGGCAAAATTGGCATTTTTGCAAAGGGGATAGTCCATGATTTTGGTCAAAAAGTTGAAGTTTTTTCATCTTTTGTATTTATCAAAAATAGATCGAGAAAAAGTGTTTGCTGACGTTCTAGATAAAAAAGAAGCCTTTAAAGACTATAAAAACAACTGTTTACGAAAAACCGAAAATTCGAATTTTTCCAAAGGGGTTAGTCCATCGTTTTGATCAAAAATTAGAGATTTCTTCAACTTTAATTTTTATGCAAAATAGACCAAGAAAAAGTATCTGGGAACCTTCTAGTTAAAAAAAAGGTTTCTATAATCCTTTGCAACCCCCTGTAACCCCTTGTCACCCCCTGTCACCCCTTGTAACCCCTTGTAACCCCCTGTAACCCCTTGTAACCCCTTGTAACCCCTTGTAACCCCCTGTAACCCCTTGTAACCCCCTGTATTCCCATGTCATAGATCGTGAAAATAGATCGTGAAAAAACGATTTTCGACGTTTTATATAGCAAACAAGCCTTTCTGAACAAAAAAAACATCGGTTTCAAAAACCCACAAAATTGGCATTTTTGCAAAGGGGTTAGTCCATGGTTTTGGTCAAAAATTTGAAATTTTGTGAACGTTTCGTTTTATGCAAAATACACCCAGAAAAAGTATTTGGTGACGTTCTCGTTAGAAAACAAGCCTTTCTAGACAATATAAACATGGATTTAAAAAGAAGGCAAAATTGGCATTTTTGCAAAGGGGATAGTCCATGATTTTGGTCAAAAAGTTGAAGTTTTTTCATCTTTTGTATTTATCAAAAATAGATCGAGAAAAAGTGTTTGCTGACGTTCTAGATAAAAAAGAAGCCTTTAAAGACTATAAAAACAACTGTTTACGAAAAACCGAAAATTCGAATTTTTCCAAAGGGGTTAGTCCATCGTTTTGATCAAAAATTAGAGATTTCTTCAACTTTAATTTTTATGCAAAATAGACCAAGAAAAAGTATCTGGGAACCTTCTAGTTAAAAAAAAGGTTTCTATAATCCTTTGCAACCCCCTGTAACCCCTTGTCACCCCCTGTCACCCCTTGTAACCCCTTGTAACCCCCTGTAACCCCTTGTAACCCCTTGTAACCCCTTGTAACCCCCTGTAACCCCTTGTAACCCCCTGTATTCCCATGTCATAGATCGTGAAAATAGATCGTGAAAAAACGATTTTCGACGTTTTATATAGCAAACAAGCCTTTCTGAACAAAAAAACATCGGTTTCAAAAACCCACAAAATTGGCATTTTTGCAAAGGGGTTAGTCCATGGTTTTGGTCAAAAATTTGAAATTTTGTGAACGTTTCGTTTTATGCAAAATACACCCAGAAAAAGTATTTGGTGACGTTCTCGTTAGAAAACAAGCCTTTCTAGACAATATAAACATGGATTTAAAAAGAAGGCAAAATTGGCATTTTTGCAAAGGGGATAGTCCATGATTTTGGTCAAAAAGTTGAAGTTTTTTCATCTTTTGTATTTATCAAAAATAGATCGAGAAAAAGTGTTTGCTGACGTTCTAGATAAAAAAGAAGCCTTTAAAGACTATAAAAACAACTGTTTACGAAAAACCGAAAATTCGAATTTTTCCAAAGGGGTTAGTCCATCGTTTTGATCAAAAATTAGAGATTTCTTCAACTTTAATTTTTATGCAAAATAGACCAAGAAAAAGTATCTGGGAACCTTCTAGTTAAAAAAAAGGTTTCTATAATCCTTTGCAACCCCCTGTAACCCCTTGTCACCCCCTGTCACCCCTTGTAACCCCTTGTAACCCCCTGTAACCCCTTGTAACCCCTTGTAACCCCTTGTAACCCCCTGTAACCCCTTGTAACCCCCTGTATTCCCATGTCATAGATCGTGAAAATAGATCGTGAAAAAACGATTTTCGACGTTTTATATAGCAAACAAGCCTTTCTGAACAAAAAAAACATCGGTTTCAAAAACCCACAAAATTGGCATTTTTGCAAAGGGGTTAGTCCATGGTTTTGGTCAAAAATTTGAAATTTTGTGAACGTTTCGTTTTATGCAAAATACACCCAGAAAAAGTATTTGGTGACGTTCTCGTTAGAAAACAAGCCTTTCTAGACAATATAAACATGGATTTAAAAAGAAGGCAAAATTGGCATTTTTGCAAAGGGGATAGTCCATGATTTTGGTCAAAAAGTTGAAGTTTTTTCATCTTTTGTATTTATCAAAAATAGATCGAGAAAAAGTGTTTGCTGACGTTCTAGATAAAAAAGAAGCCTTTAAAGACTATAAAAACAACTGTTTACGAAAAACCGAAAATTCGAATTTTTCCAAAGGGGTTAGTCCATCGTTTTGATCAAAAATTAGAGATTTCTTCAACTTTAATTTTTATGCAAAATAGACCAAGAAAAAGTATCTGGGAACCTTCTAGTTAAAAAAAAGGTTTCTATAATCCTTTGCAACCCCCTGTAACCCCTTGTCACCCCCTGTCACCCCTTGTAACCCCTTGTAACCCCCTGTAACCCCTTGTAACCCCTTGTAACCCCTTGTAACCCCCTGTAACCCCTTGTAACCCCCTGTATTCCCATGTCATAGATCGTGAAAATAGATCGTGAAAAAACGATTTTCGACGTTTTATATAGCAAACAAGCCTTTCTGAACAAAAAAAACATCGGTTTCAAAAACCCACAAAATTGGCATTTTTGCAAAGGGGTTAGTCCATGGTTTTGGTCAAAAATTTGAAATTTTGTGAACGTTTCGTTTTATGCAAAATACACCCAGAAAAAGTATTTGGTGACGTTCTCGTTAGAAAACAAGCCTTTCTAGACAATATAAACATGGATTTAAAAAGAAGGCAAAATTGGCATTTTTGCAAAGGGGATAGTCCATGATTTTGGTCAAAAAGTTGAAGTTTTTTCATCTTTTGTATTTATCAAAAATAGATCGAGAAAAAGTGTTTGCTGACGTTCTAGATAAAAAAGAAGCCTTTAAAGACTATAAAAACAACTGTTTACGAAAAACCGAAAATTCGAATTTTTCCAAAGGGGTTAGTCCATCGTTTTGATCAAAAATTAGAGATTTCTTCAACTTTAATTTTTATGCAAAATAGACCAAGAAAAAGTATCTGGGAACCTTCTAGTTAAAAAAAAGGTTTCTATAATCCTTTGCAACCCCCTGTAACCCCTTGTCACCCCCTGTCACCCCTTGTAACCCCTTGTAACCCCCTGTAACCCCTTGTAACCCCTTGTAACCCCTTGTAACCCCCTGTAACCCCTTGTAACCCCCTGTATTCCCATGTCATAGATCGTGAAAATAGATCGTGAAAAAACGATTTTCGACGTTTTATATAGCAAACAAGCCTTTCTGAACAAAAAAAACATCGGTTTCAAAAACTCACAAATTTGGCATTTTTGCAAAGGGGTTAGTCCATGGTTTTGGTCAAAAATTTGAAATTTTGTGAACGTTTCGTTTTATGCAAAATACACCCAGAAAAAGTATTTGGTGACGTTCTCGTTAGAAAACAAGCCTTTCTAGACAATATAAACATGGATTTAAAAAGAAGGCAAAATTGGCATTTTTGCAAAGGGGATAGTCCATGATTTTGGTCAAAAAGTTGAAGTTTTTTCATCTTTTGTATTTATCAAAAATAGATCGAGAAAAAGTGTTTGCTGACGTTCTAGATAAAAAAGAAGCCTTTAAAGACTATAAAAACAACTGTTTACGAAAAACCGAAAATTCGAATTTTTCCAAAGGGGTTAGTCCATCGTTTTGATCAAAAATTAGAGATTTCTTCAACTTTAATTTTTATGCAAAATAGACCAAGAAAAAGTATCTGGGAACCTTCTAGTTAAAAAAAAGGTTTCTATAATCCTTTGCAACCCCCTGTAACCCCTTGTCACCCCCTGTCACCCCTTGTAACCCCTTGTAACCCCCTGTAACCCCTTGTAACCCCTTGTAACCCCTTGTAACCCCCTGTAACCCCTTGTAACCCCCTGTATTCCCATGTCATAGATCGTGAAAATAGATCGTGAAAAAACGATTTTCGACGTTTTATATAGCAAACAAGCCTTTCTGAACAAAAAAAACATCGGTTTCAAAAACCCACAAAATTGGCATTTTTGCAAAGGGGTTAGTCCATGGTTTTGGTCAAAAATTTGAAATTTTGTGAACGTTTCGTTTTATGCAAAATACACCCAGAAAAAGTATTTGGTGACGTTCTCGTTAGAAAACAAGCCTTTCTAGACAATATAAACATGGATTTAAAAAGAAGGCAAAATTGGCATTTTTGCAAAGGGGATAGTCCATGATTTTGGTCAAAAAGTTGAAGTTTTTTCATCTTTTGTATTTATCAAAAATAGATCGAGAAAAAGTGTTTGCTGACGTTCTAGATAAAAAAGAAGCCTTTAAAGACTATAAAAACAACTGTTTACGAAAAACCGAAAATTCGAATTTTTCCAAAGGGGTTAGTCCATCGTTTTGATCAAAAATTAGAGATTTCTTCAACTTTAATTTTTATGCAAAATAGACCAAGAAAAAGTATCTGGGAACCTTCTAGTTAAAAAAAAGGTTTCTATAATCCTTTGCAACCCCCTGTAACCCCTTGTCACCCCCTGTCACCCCTTGTAACCCCTTGTAACCCCCTGTAACCCCTTGTAACCCCTTGTAACCCCTTGTAACCCCCTGTAACCCCTTGTAACCCCCTGTATTCCCATGTCATAGATCGTGAAAATAGATCGTGAAAAAACGATTTTCGACGTTTTATATAGCAAACAAGCCTTTCTGAACAAAAAAAACATCGGTTTCAAAAACTCACAAATTTGGCATTTTTGCAAAGGGGTTAGTCCATGGTTTTGGTCAAAAATTTGAAATTTTGTGAACGTTTCGTTTTATGCAAAATACACCCAGAAAAAGTATTTGGTGACGTTCTCGTTAGAAAACAAGCCTTTCTAGACAATATAAACATGGATTTAAAAAGAAGGCAAAATTGGCATTTTTGCAAAGGGGATAGTCCATGATTTTGGTCAAAAAGTTGAAGTTTTTTCATCTTTTGTATTTATCAAAAATAGATCGAGAAAAAGTGTTTGCTGACGTTCTAGATAAAAAAAAAGCCTTTAAAGACTATAAAAACAACTGTTTACGAAAAACCGAAAATTCGAATTTTTCCAAAGGGGTTAGTCCATCGTTTTGATCAAAAATTAGAGATTTCTTCAACTTTAATTTTTATGCAAAATAGACCAAGAAAAAGTATCTGGGAACCTTCTAGTCAAAAAAAAGGTTTCTATAATCCTTTGCAACCCCCTGTAACCCCTTGTCACCCCCTGTCACCCCTTGTAACCCCTTGTAACCCCCTGTAACCCCTTGTAACCCCTTGTAACCCCTTGTAACCCCCTGTAACCCCTTGTAACCCCCTGTATTCCCATGTCATAGATCGTGAAAATAGATCGTGAAAAAACGATTTTCGACGTTTTATATAGCAAACAAGCCTTTCTGAACAAAAAAAACATCGGTTTCAAAAACCCACAAAATTGGCATTTTTGCAAAGGGGTTAGTCCATGGTTTTGGTCAAAAATTTGAAATTTTGTGAACGTTTCGTTTTATGCAAAATACACCCAGAAAAAGTATTTGGTGACGTTCTCGTTAGAAAACAAGCCTTTCTAGACAATATAAACATGGATTTAAAAAGAAGGCAAAATTGGCATTTTTGCAAAGGGGATAGTCCATGATTTTGGTCAAAAAGTTGAAGTTTTTTCATCTTTTGTATTTATCAAAAATAGATCGAGAAAAAGTGTTTGCTGACGTTCTAGATAAAAAAAAAGCCTTTAAAGACTATAAAAACAACTGTTTACGAAAAACCGAAAATTCGAATTTTTCCAAAGGGGTTAGTCCATCGTTTTGATCAAAAATTAGAGATTTCTTCAACTTTAATTTTTATGCAAAATAGACCAAGAAAAAGTATCTGGGAACCTTCTAGTCAAAAAAAAGGTTTCTATAATCCTTTGCAACCCCCTGTAACCCCTTGTCACCCCCTGTCACCCCTTGTAACCCCTTGTAACCCCCTGTAACCCCTTGTAACCCCTTGTAACCCCTTGTAACCCCCTGTAACCCCTTGTAACCCCCTGTATTCCCATGTCATAGATCGTGAAAATAGATCGTGAAAAAACGATTTTCGACGTTTTATATAGCAAACAAGCCTTTCTGAACAAAAAAAACATCGGTTTCAAAAACCCACAAAATTGGCATTTTTGCAAAGGGGTTAGTCCATGGTTTTGGTCAAAAATTTGAAATTTTGTGAACGTTTCGTTTTATGCAAAATACACCCAGAAAAAGTATTTGGTGACGTTCTCGTTAGAAAACAAGCCTTTCTAGACAATATAAACATGGATTTAAAAAGAAGGCAAAATTGGCATTTTTGCAAAGGGGATAGTCCATGATTTTGGTCAAAAAGTGGAAGTTTTTTCATCTTTTGTATTTATCAAAAATAGATCGAGAAAAAGTGTTTGCTGACGTTCTAGATAAAAAAGAAGCCTTTAAAGACTATAAAAACAACTGTTTACGAAAAACCGAAAATTCGAATTTTTCCAAAGGGGTTAGTCCATCGTTTTGATCAAAAATTAGAGATTTCTTCAACTTTAATTTTTATGCAAAATAGACCAAGAAAAAGTATCTGGGAACCTTCTAGTTAAAAAAAAGGTTTCTATAATCCTTTGCAACCCCCTGTAACCCCTTGTCACCCCCTGTCACCCCTTGTAACCCCTTGTAACCCCCTGTAACCCCTTGTAACCCCTTGTAACCCCTTGTAACCCCCTGTAACCCCTTGTAACCCCCTGTATTCCCATGTCATAGATCGTGAAAATAGATCGTGAAAAAACGATTTTCGACGTTTTATATAGCAAACAAGCCTTTCTGAACAAAAAAAACATCGGTTTCAAAAACTCACAAATTTGGCATTTTTGCAAAGGGGTTAGTCCATGGTTTTGGTCAAAAATTTGAAATTTTGTGAACGTTTCGTTTTATGCAAAATACACCCAGAAAAAGTATTTGGTGACGTTCTCGTTAGAAAACAAGCCTTTCTAGACAATATAAACATGGATTTAAAAAGAAGGCAAAATTGGCATTTTTGCAAAGGGGATAGTCCATGATTTTGGTCAAAAAGTTGAAGTTTTTTCATCTTTTGTATTTATCAAAAATAGATCGAGAAAAAGTGTTTGCTGACGTTCTAGATAAAAAAGAAGCCTTTAAAGACTATAAAAACAACTGTTTACGAAAAACCGAAAATTCGAATTTTTCCAAAGGGGTTAGTCCATCGTTTTGATCAAAAATTAGAGATTTCTTCAACTTTAATTTTTATGCAAAATAGACCAAGAAAAAGTATCTGGGAACCTTCTAGTGAAAAAAAAGGTTTCTATAATCCTTTGCAACCCCCTGTAACCCCTTGTCACCCCCTGTCACCCCTTGTAACCCCTTGTAACCCCCTGTAACCCCTTGTAACCCCTTGTAACCCCTTGTAACCCCCTGTAACCCCTTGTAACCCCCTGTATTCCCATGTCATAGATCGTGAAAATAGATCGTGAAAAAACGATTTTCGACGTTTTATATAGCAAACAAGCCTTTCTGAACAAAAAAAACATCGGTTTCAAAAACCCACAAAATTGGCATTTTTGCAAAGGGGTTAGTCCATGGTTTTGGTCAAAAATTTGAAATTTTGTGAACGTTTCGTTTTATGCAAAATACACCCAGAAAAAGTATTTGGTGACGTTCTCGTTAGAAAACAAGCCTTTCTAGACAATATAAACATGGATTTAAAAAGAAGGCAAAATTGGCATTTTTGCAAAGGGGATAGTCCATGATTTTGGTCAAAAAGTTGAAGTTTTTTCATCTTTTGTATTTATCAAAAATAGATCGAGAAAAAGTGTTTGCTGACGTTCTAGATAAAAAAGAAGCCTTTAAAGACTATAAAAACAACTGTTTACGAAAAACCGAAAATTCGAATTTTTCCAAAGGGGTTAGTCCATCGTTTTGATCAAAAATTAGAGATTTCTTCAACTTTAATTTTTATGCAAAATAGACCAAGAAAAAGTATCTGGGAACCTTCTAGTTAAAAAAAAGGTTTCTATAATCCTTTGCAACCCCCTGTAACCCCTTGTCACCCCCTGTCACCCCTTGTAACCCCTTGTAACCCCCTGTAACCCCTTGTAACCCCTTGTAACCCCTTGTAACCCCCTGTAACCCCTTGTAACCCCCTGTATTCCCATGTCATAGATCGTGAAAATAGATCGTGAAAAAACGATTTTCGACGTTTTATATAGCAAACAAGCCTTTCTGAACAAAAAAAACATCGGTTTCAAAAACTCACAAATTTGGCATTTTTGCAAAGGGGTTAGTCCATGGTTTTGGTCAAAAATTTGAAATTTTGTGAACGTTTCGTTTTATGCAAAATACACCCAGAAAAAGTATTTGGTGACGTTCTCGTTAGAAAACAAGCCTTTCTAGACAATATAAACATGGATTTAAAAAGAAGGCAAAATTGGCATTTTTGCAAAGGGGATAGTCCATGATTTTGGTCAAAAAGTTGAAGTTTTTTCATCTTTTGTATTTATCAAAAATACATCGAGAAAAAGTGTTTGCTGACGTTCTAGATAAAAAAAAAGCCTTTAAAGACTATAAAAACAACTGTTTACGAAAAACCGAAAATTCGAATTTTTCCAAAGGGGTTAGTCCATCGTTTTGATCAAAAATTAGAGATTTCTTCAACTTTAATTTTTATGCAAAATAGACCAAGAAAAAGTATCTGGGAACCTTCTAGTCAAAAAAAAGGTTTCTATAATCCTTTGCAACCCCCTGTAACCCCTTGTCACCCCCTGTCACCCCTTGTAACCCCTTGTAACCCCCTGTAACCCCTTGTAACCCCTTGTAACCCCTTGTAACCCCCTGTAACCCCTTGTAACCCCCTGTATTCCCATGTCATAGATCGTGAAAATAGATCGTGAAAAAACGATTTTCGACGTTTTATATAGCAAACAAGCCTTTCTGAACAAAAAAAACATCGGTTTCAAAAACCCACAAAATTGGCATTTTTGCAAAGGGGTTAGTCCATGGTTTTGGTCAAAAATTTGAAATTTTGTGAACGTTTCGTTTTATGCAAAATACACCCAGAAAAAGTATTTGGTGACGTTCTCGTTAGAAAACAAGCCTTTCTAGACAATATAAACATGGATTTAAAAAGAAGGCAAAATTGGCATTTTTGCAAAGGGGATAGTCCATGATTTTGGTCAAAAAGTTGAAGTTTTTTCATCTTTTGTATTTATCAAAAATAGATCGAGAAAAAGTGTTTGCTGACGTTCTAGATAAAAAAGGAGCCTTTAAAGACTATAAAAACAACTGTTTACGAAAAACCGAAAATTCGAATTTTTCCAAAGGGGTTAGTCCATCGTTTTGATCAAAAATTAGAGATTTCTTCAACTTTAATTTTTATGCAAAATAGACCAAGAAAAAGTATCTGGGAACCTTCTAGTTAAAAAAAAGGTTTCTATAATCCTTTGCAACCCCCTGTAACCCCTTGTCACCCCCTGTCACCCCTTGTAACCCCTTGTAACCCCCTGTAACCCCTTGTAACCCCTTGTAACCCCTTGTAACCCCCTGTAACCCCTTGTAACCCCCTGTATTCCCATGTCATAGATCGTGAAAATAGATCGTGAAAAAACGATTTTCGACGTTTTATATAGCAAACAAGCCTTTCTGAACAAAAAAAAACATCGGTTTCAAAAACCCACAAAATTGGCATTTTTGCAAAGGGGTTAGTCCATGGTTTTGGTCAAAAATTTGAAATTTTGTGAACGTTTCGTTTTATGCAAAATACACCCAGAAAAAGTATTTGGTGACGTTCTCGTTAGAAAACAAGCCTTTCTAGACAATATAAACATGGATTTAAAAAGAAGGCAAAATTGGCATTTTTGCAAAGGGGATAGTCCATGATTTTGGTCAAAAAGTTGAAGTTTTTTCATCTTTTGTATTTATCAAAAATAGATCGAGAAAAAGTGTTTGCTGACGTTCTAGATAAAAAAGAAGCCTTTAAAGACTATAAAAACAACTGTTTACGAAAAACCGAAAATTCGAATTTTTCCAAAGGGGTTAGTCCATCGTTTTGATCAAAAATTAGAGATTTCTTCAACTTTAATTTTTATGCAAAATAGACCAAGAAAAAGTATCTGGGAACCTTCTAGTTAAAAAAAAGGTTTCTATAATCCTTTGCAACCCCCTGTAACCCCTTGTCACCCCCTGTCACCCCTTGTAACCCCTTGTAACCCCCTGTAACCCCTTGTAACCCCTTGTAACCCCTTGTAACCCCCTGTAACCCCTTGTAACCCCCTGTATTCCCATGTCATAGATCGTGAAAATAGATCGTGAAAAAACGATTTTCGACGTTTTATATAGCAAACAAGCCTTTCTGAACAAAAAAAACATCGGTTTCAAAAACCCACAAAATTGGCATTTTTGCAAAGGGGTTAGTCCATGGTTTTGGTCAAAAATTTGAAATTTTGTGAACGTTTCGTTTTATGCAAAATACACCCAGAAAAAGTATTTGGTGACGTTCTCGTTAGAAAACAAGCCTTTCTAGACAATATAAACATGGATTTAAAAAGAAGGCAAAATTGGCATTTTTGCAAAGGGGATAGTCCATGATTTTGGTCAAAAAGTGGAAGTTTTTTCATCTTTTGTATTTATCAAAAATAGATCGAGAAAAAGTGTTTGCTGACGTTCTAGATAAAAAAGAAGCCTTTAAAGACTATAAAAACAACTGTTTACGAAAAACCGAAAATTCGAATTTTTCCAAAGGGGTTAGTCCATCGTTTTGATCAAAAATTAGAGATTTCTTCAACTTTAATTTTTATGCAAAATAGACCAAGAAAAAGTATCTGGGAACCTTCTAGTTAAAAAAAAGGTTTCTATAATCCTTTGCAACCCCCTGTAACCCCTTGTCACCCCCTGTCACCCCTTGTAACCCCTTGTAACCCCCTGTAACCCCTTGTAACCCCTTGTAACCCCTTGTAACCCCCTGTAACCCCTTGTAACCCCCTGTATTCCCATGTCATAGATCGTGAAAATAGATCGTGAAAAAACGATTTTCGACGTTTTATATAGCAAACAAGCCTTTCTGAACAAAAAAAACATCGGTTTCAAAAACTCACAAATTTGGCATTTTTGCAAAGGGGTTAGTCCATGGTTTTGGTCAAAAATTTGAAATTTTGTGAACGTTTCGTTTTATGCAAAATACACCCAGAAAAAGTATTTGGTGACGTTCTCGTTAGAAAACAAGCCTTTCTAGACAATATAAACATGGATTTAAAAAGAAGGCAAAATTGGCATTTTTGCAAAGGGGATAGTCCATGATTTTGGTCAAAAAGTTGAAGTTTTTTCATCTTTTGTATTTATCAAAAATAGATCGAGAAAAAGTGTTTGCTGACGTTCTAGATAAAAAAGAAGCCTTTAAAGACTATAAAAACAACTGTTTACGAAAAACCGAAAATTCGAATTTTTCCAAAGGGGTTAGTCCATCGTTTTGATCAAAAATTAGAGATTTCTTCAACTTTAATTTTTATGCAAAATAGACCAAGAAAAAGTATCTGGGAACCTTCTAGTGAAAAAAAAGGTTTCTATAATCCTTTGCAACCCCCTGTAACCCCTTGTCACCCCCTGTCACCCCTTGTAACCCCTTGTAACCCCCTGTAACCCCTTGTAACCCCTTGTAACCCCTTGTAACCCCCTGTAACCCCTTGTAACCCCCTGTATTCCCATGTCATAGATCGTGAAAATAGATCGTGAAAAAACGATTTTCGACGTTTTATATAGCAAACAAGCCTTTCTGAACAAAAAAAACATCGGTTTCAAAAACCCACAAAATTGGCATTTTTGCAAAGGGGTTAGTCCATGGTTTTGGTCAAAAATTTGAAATTTTGTGAACGTTTCGTTTTATGCAAAATACACCCAGAAAAAGTATTTGGTGACGTTCTCGTTAGAAAACAAGCCTTTCTAGACAATATAAACATGGATTTAAAAAGAAGGCAAAATTGGCATTTTTGCAAAGGGGATAGTCCATGATTTTGGTCAAAAAGTTGAAGTTTTTTCATCTTTTGTATTTATCAAAAATAGATCGAGAAAAAGTGTTTGCTGACGTTCTAGATAAAAAAGAAGCCTTTAAAGACTATAAAAACAACTGTTTACGAAAAACCGAAAATTCGAATTTTTCCAAAGGGGTTAGTCCATCGTTTTGATCAAAAATTAGAGATTTCTTCAACTTTAATTTTTATGCAAAATAGACCAAGAAAAAGTATCTGGGAACCTTCTAGTTAAAAAAAAGGTTTCTATAATCCTTTGCAACCCCCTGTAACCCCTTGTCACCCCCTGTCACCCCTTGTAACCCCTTGTAACCCCCTGTAACCCCTTGTAACCCCTTGTAACCCCTTGTAACCCCCTGTAACCCCTTGTAACCCCCTGTATTCCCATGTCATAGATCGTGAAAATAGATCGTGAAAAAACGATTTTCGACGTTTTATATAGCAAACAAGCCTTTCTGAACAAAAAAAACATCGGTTTCAAAAACTCACAAATTTGGCATTTTTGCAAAGGGGTTAGTCCATGGTTTTGGTCAAAAATTTGAAATTTTGTGAACGTTTCGTTTTATGCAAAATACACCCAGAAAAAGTATTTGGTGACGTTCTCGTTAGAAAACAAGCCTTTCTAGACAATATAAACATGGATTTAAAAAGAAGGCAAAATTGGCATTTTTGCAAAGGGGATAGTCCATGATTTTGGTCAAAAAGTTGAAGTTTTTTCATCTTTTGTATTTATCAAAAATACATCGAGAAAAAGTGTTTGCTGACGTTCTAGATAAAAAAAAAGCCTTTAAAGACTATAAAAACAACTGTTTACGAAAAACCGAAAATTCGAATTTTTCCAAAGGGGTTAGTCCATCGTTTTGATCAAAAATTAGAGATTTCTTCAACTTTAATTTTTATGCAAAATAGACCAAGAAAAAGTATCTGGGAACCTTCTAGTCAAAAAAAAGGTTTCTATAATCCTTTGCAACCCCCTGTAACCCCTTGTCACCCCCTGTCACCCCTTGTAACCCCTTGTAACCCCCTGTAACCCCTTGTAACCCCTTGTAACCCCCTGTAACCCCTTGTAACCCCCTGTATTCCCATGTCATAGATCGTGAAAATAGATCGTGAAAAAACGATTTTCGACGTTTTATATAGCAAACAAGCCTTTCTGAACAAAAAAAACATCGGTTTCAAAAACCCACAAAATTGGCATTTTTGCAAAGGGGTTAGTCCATGGTTTTGGTCAAAAATTTGAAATTTTGTGAACGTTTCGTTTTATGCAAAATACACCCAGAAAAAGTATTTGGTGACGTTCTCGTTAGAAAACAAGCCTTTCTAGACAATATAAACATGGATTTAAAAAGAAGGCAAAATTGGCATTTTTGCAAAGGGGATAGTCCATGATTTTGGTCAAAAAGTTGAAGTTTTTTCATCTTTTGTATTTATCAAAAATAGATCGAGAAAAAGTGTTTGCTGACGTTCTAGATAAAAAAGGAGCCTTTAAAGACTATAAAAACAACTGTTTACGAAAAACCGAAAATTCGAATTTTTCCAAAGGGGTTAGTCCATCGTTTTGATCAAAAATTAGAGATTTCTTCAACTTTAATTTTTATGCAAAATAGACCAAGAAAAAGTATCTGGGAACCTTCTAGTTAAAAAAAAGGTTTCTATAATCCTTTGCAACCCCCTGTAACCCCTTGTCACCCCCTGTCACCCCTTGTAACCCCTTGTAACCCCCTGTAACCCCTTGTAACCCCTTGTAACCCCTTGTAACCCCCTGTAACCCCTTGTAACCCCCTGTATTCCCATGTCATAGATCGTGAAAATAGATCGTGAAAAAACGATTTTCGACGTTTTATATAGCAAACAAGCCTTTCTGAACAAAAAAAACATCGGTTTCAAAAACCCACAAAATTGGCATTTTTGCAAAGGGGTTAGTCCATGGTTTTGGTCAAAAATTTGAAATTTTGTGAACGTTTCGTTTTATGCAAAATACACCCAGAAAAAGTATTTGGTGACGTTCTCGTTAGAAAACAAGCCTTTCTAGACAATATAAACATGGATTTAAAAAGAAGGCAAAATTGGCATTTTTGCAAAGGGGATAGTCCATGATTTTGGTCAAAAAGTTGAAGTTTTTTCATCTTTTGTATTTATCAAAAATAGATCGAGAAAAAGTGTTTGCTGACGTTCTAGATAAAAAAGAAGCCTTTAAAGACTATAAAAACAACTGTTTACGAAAAACCGAAAATTCGAATTTTTCCAAAGGGGTTAGTCCATCGTTTTGATCAAAAATTAGAGATTTCTTCAACTTTAATTTTTATGCAAAATAGACCAAGAAAAAGTATCTGGGAACCTTCTAGTTAAAAAAAAGGTTTCTATAATCCTTTGCAACCCCCTGTAACCCCTTGTCACCCCCTGTCACCCCTTGTAACCCCTTGTAACCCCCTGTAACCCCTTGTAACCCCTTGTAACCCCTTGTAACCCCCTGTAACCCCTTGTAACCCCCTGTATTCCCATGTCATAGATCGTGAAAATAGATCGTGAAAAAACGATTTTCGACGTTTTATATAGCAAACAAGCCTTTCTGAACAAAAAAAACATCGGTTTCAAAAACCCACAAAATTGGCATTTTTGCAAAGGGGTTAGTCCATGGTTTTGGTCAAAAATTTGAAATTTTGTGAACGTTTCGTTTTATGCAAAATACACCCAGAAAAAGTATTTGGTGACGTTCTCGTTAGAAAACAAGCCTTTCTAGACAATATAAACATGGATTTAAAAAGAAGGCAAAATTGGCATTTTTGCAAAGGGGATAGTCCATGATTTTGGTCAAAAAGTTGAAGTTTTTTCATCTTTTGTATTTATCAAAAATAGATCGAGAAAAAGTGTTTGCTGACGTTCTAGATAAAAAAGAAGCCTTTAAAGACTATAAAAACAACTGTTTACGAAAAACCGAAAATTCGAATTTTTCCAAAGGGGTTAGTCCATCGTTTTGATCAAAAATTAGAGATTTCTTCAACTTTAATTTTTATGCAAAATAGACCAAGAAAAAGTATCTGGGAACCTTCTAGTTAAAAACAAGGTTTCTATAATCCTTTGCAACCCCCTGTAACCCCTTGTCACCCCCTGTCACCCCTTGTAACCCCTTGTAACCCCCTGTAACCCCTTGTAACCCCTTGTAACCCCTTGTAACCCCCTGTAACCCCTTGTAACCCCCTGTATTCCCATGTCATAGATCGTGAAAATAGATCGTGAAAAAACGATTTTCGACGTTTTATATAGCAAACAAGCCTTTCTGAACAAAAAAAACATCGGTTTCAAAAACCCACAAAATTGGCATTTTTGCAAAGGGGTTAGTCCATGGTTTTGGTCAAAAATTTGAAATTTTGTGAACGTTTCGTTTTATGCAAAATACACCCAGAAAAAGTATTTGGTGACGTTCTCGTTAGAAAACAAGCCTTTCTAGACAATATAAACATGGATTTAAAAAGAAGGCAAAATTGGCATTTTTGCAAAGGGGATAGTCCATGATTTTGGTCAAAAAGTTGAAGTTTTTTCATCTTTTGTATTTATCAAAAATAGATCGAGAAAAAGTGTTTGCTGACGTTCTAGATAAAAAAGAAGCCTTTAAAGACTATAAAAACAACTGTTTACGAAAAACCGAAAATTCGAATTTTTCCAAAGGGGTTAGTCCATCGTTTTGATCAAAAATTAGAGATTTCTTCAACTTTAATTTTTATGCAAAATAGACCAAGAAAAAGTATCTGGGAACCTTCTAGTTAAAAAAAAGGTTTCTATAATCCTTTGCAACCCCCTGTAACCCCTTGTCACCCCCTGTCACCCCTTGTAACCCCTTGTAACCCCCTGTAACCCCTTGTAACCCCTTGTAACCCCTTGTAACCCCCTGTAACCCCTTGTAACCCCCTGTATTCCCATGTCATAGATCGTGAAAATAGATCGTGAAAAAACGATTTTCGACGTTTTATATAGCAAACAAGCCTTTCTGAACAAAAAAAACATCGGTTTCAAAAACCCACAAAATTGGCATTTTTGCAAAGGGGTTAGTCCATGGTTTTGGTCAAAAATTTGAAATTTTGTGAACGTTTCGTTTTATGCAAAATACACCCAGAAAAAGTATTTGGTGACGTTCTCGTTAGAAAACAAGCCTTTCTAGACAATATAAACATGGATTTAAAAAGAAGGCAAAATTGGCATTTTTGCAAAGGGGATAGTCCATGATTTTGGTCAAAAAGTTGAAGTTTTTTCATCTTTTGTATTTATCAAAAATAGATCGAGAAAAAGTGTTTGCTGACGTTCTAGATAAAAAAGAAGCCTTTAAAGACTATAAAAACAACTGTTTACGAAAAACCGAAAATTCGAATTTTTCCAAAGGGGTTAGTCCATCGTTTTGATCAAAAATTAGAGATTTCTTCAACTTTAATTTTTATGCAAAATAGACCAAGAAAAAGTATCTGGGAACCTTCTAGTTAAAAAAAAGGTTTCTATAATCCTTTGCAACCCCCTGTAACCCCTTGTCACCCCCTGTCACCCCTTGTAACCCCTTGTAACCCCCTGTAACCCCTTGTAACCCCTTGTAACCCCTTGTAACCCCCTGTAACCCCTTGTAACCCCCTGTATTCCCATGTCATAGATCGTGAAAATAGATCGTGAAAAAACGATTTTCGACGTTTTATATAGCAAACAAGCCTTTCTGAACAAAAAAAACATCGGTTTCAAAAACCCACAAAATTGGCATTTTTGCAAAGGGGTTAGTCCATGGTTTTGGTCAAAAATTTGAAATTTTGTGAACGTTTCGTTTTATGCAAAATACACCCAGAAAAAGTATTTGGTGACGTTCTCGTTAGAAAACAAGCCTTTCTAGACAATATAAACATGGATTTAAAAAGAAGGCAAAATTGGCATTTTTGCAAAGGGGATAGTCCATGATTTTGGTCAAAAAGTTGAAGTTTTTTCATCTTTTGTATTTATCAAAAATAGATCGAGAAAAAGTGTTTGCTGACGTTCTAGATAAAAAAGAAGCCTTTAAAGACTATAAAAACAACTGTTTACGAAAAACCGAAAATTCGAATTTTTCCAAAGGGGTTAGTCCATCGTTTTGATCAAAAATTAGAGATTTCTTCAACTTTAATTTTTATGCAAAATAGACCAAGAAAAAGTATCTGGGAACCTTCTAGTTAAAAAAAAGGTTTCTATAATCCTTTGCAACCCCCTGTAACCCCTTGTCACCCCCTGTCACCCCTTGTAACCCCTTGTAACCCCCTGTAACCCCTTGTAACCCCTTGTAACCCCTTGTAACCCCCTGTAACCCCTTGTAACCCCCTGTATTCCCATGTCATAGATCGTGAAAATAGATCGTGAAAAAACGATTTTCGACGTTTTATATAGCAAACAAGCCTTTCTGAACAAAAAAAACATCGGTTTCAAAAACCCACAAAATTGGCATTTTTGCAAAGGGGTTAGTCCATGGTTTTGGTCAAAAATTTGAAATTTTGTGAACGTTTCGTTTTATGCAAAATACACCCAGAAAAAGTATTTGGTGACGTTCTCGTTAGAAAACAAGCCTTTCTAGACAATATAAACATGGATTTAAAAAGAAGGCAAAATTGGCATTTTTGCAAAGGGGATAGTCCATGATTTTGGTCAAAAAGTTGAAGTTTTTTCATCTTTTGTATTTATCAAAAATAGATCGAGAAAAAGTGTTTGCTGACGTTCTAGATAAAAAAGAAGCCTTTAAAGACTATAAAAACAACTGTTTACGAAAAACCGAAAATTCGAATTTTTCCAAAGGGGTTAGTCCATCGTTTTGATCAAAAATTAGAGATTTCTTCAACTTTAATTTTTATGCAAAATAGACCAAGAAAAAGTATCTGGGAACCTTCTAGTTAAAAAAAAGGTTTCTATAATCCTTTGCAACCCCCTGTAACCCCTTGTCACCCCCTGTCACCCCTTGTAACCCCTTGTAACCCCCTGTAACCCCTTGTAACCCCTTGTAACCCCTTGTAACCCCCTGTAACCCCTTGTAACCCCCTGTATTCCCATGTCATAGATCGTGAAAATAGATCGTGAAAAAACGATTTTCGACGTTTTATATAGCAAACAAGCCTTTCTGAACAAAAAAAACATCGGTTTCAAAAACCCACAAAATTGGCATTTTTGCAAAGGGGTTAGTCCATGGTTTTGGTCAAAAATTTGAAATTTTGTGAACGTTTCGTTTTATGCAAAATACACCCAGAAAAAGTATTTGGTGACGTTCTCGTTAGAAAACAAGCCTTTCTAGACAATATAAACATGGATTTAAAAAGAAGGCAAAATTGGCATTTTTGCAAAGGGGATAGTCCATGATTTTGGTCAAAAAGTTGAAGTTTTTTCATCTTTTGTATTTATCAAAAATAGATCGAGAAAAAGTGTTTGCTGACGTTCTAGATAAAAAAGAAGCCTTTAAAGACTATAAAAACAACTGTTTACGAAAAACCGAAAATTCGAATTTTTCCAAAGGGGTTAGTCCATCGTTTGGATCAAAAATTAGAGATTTCTTCAACTTTAATTTTTATGCAAAATAGACCAAGAAAAAGTATCTGGGAACCTTCTAGTTAAAAAAAAGGTTTCTATAATCCTTTGCAACCCCTTGTAACCCCTTGTCACCCCCTGTCACCCCTTGTAACCCCTTGTAACCCCCTGTAACCCCTTGTAACCCCTTGTAACCCCTTGTAACCCCTTGTAACCCCCTGTAACCCCTTGTAACCCCCTGTATTCCCATGTCATAGATCGTGAAAATAGATCGTGAAAAAACGATTTTCGACGTTTTATATAGCAAACAAGCCTTTCTGAACAATAAAAACATCGGTTTCAAAAACCCACAAAATTGGCATTTTTGCAAAGGGGTTAGTCCATGGTTTTGGTCAAAAATTTGAAATTTTGTGAACGTTTCGTTTTATGCAAAATACACCCAGAAAAAGTATTTGGTGACGTTCTCGTTAGAAAACAAGCCTTTCTAGACAATATAAACATGGATTTAATGCTAGTCATATCCTCACTCTCCCAGACAATGCTGATTGAAAGGGAACAATCACCAAAAATTGAAAGCGGGGTGTGGGAAGGTGATAAGGCCAGGAACCAATGAAAGTCATTGAATGTCTTTTGTGGTATGTGCCCATAATTCCAGATTGGGGGATGAGACCCAATGGTGTATGAGAAAGACGTTTTCCACTTACCTTGTTTCTTTTATTCCTTGTTAACTGATCCTGTTGATATGTATTCTCTCTCTCTCTCTCTCCCTCTCCCTCTCTCTCTTTTTTCTTTTATTTTTTAGTCCTGTGGCATCTCAGATTATGGCAAAGTATGGCTGGAAAGACGGACAAGGTAATGGGCAAATTATATTTATACTGGTGTTGCATGATAACTCTATTTATCGTTAACGTACTTTAATTTATTACGTAGGTTTAGGAAAACAAGAACAGGGAATTAATACTTGTCTTCAAGTGGAAAAAACAAGCAAGCGCGGTGGAAAGATAATCAACCAGGACAAAGGTAACGTTGACTACTTAAGGTGGGGTCCCAACCTATTTATATGCGCATTGGTTATGTTTTGGAATCGCGTTTTTCGGCAGGAAAGATTTAAACGATTTCTATGATTTTTTGCATCTCGAATAAAGAATGCTCGAACTTTGAGAAACTGTTATTTACTTTCTTGTAGGTATTAAAACGTTTGAAATATCAGCATATGTTTAAAACTGCATTTTTACAAAAAATGTCAATAATTTCGAAACCCTAAGACAGATTTTTCTCTAACTTCAGCAAATAAGCCTCAGAGCTCTCTAGATTTATATCTGCAAGTTTGAAGTCAATCGTGACCGTAGAACTCGCTTCACAAATAGCTTGTCAAATTTAGCCTTAAAATGCAACGTTAACACATTTGTGAAAGCATCCTCGGAAACCCAGGGGCAGATAGTGGGGCGAGGGAAAGTCTAAACAGGCGGGAAAATATGGCACAAAAGAAAAGTAAAGAACGGCCAGAAGAGCCCCTGGGGACAACACAAGTTTTCTGGCACCAATCAGAAGCCCGAACGGCGACGACCGTTTGGAACTGGTCCGGTAAGACATTATCCCCAGGGGCTCTTCTGGCCGTTCTTTACTTTTCTTTTGTGCCATATTTTCCCGCCTGTTTAGACTTTCCCTCGCCCCCACTATCTGGCCCTGGGTCTCCGAGAATGTTCTGAAAGTTGACGCACAAATAGAGGAAAACTGCCGACAGACTATCTCCTATCTGCAATAGTATTCTTGCCCAAAGCTACAGTTGCAAGAAACTGGCTGATCAGAAACCTACGGCGAATACAGTTCACAATACAACAAGAACAACTTCATGCTGAATGCGGGACAAGATTAAAAAACTTTCATTCATCAAACTTACTTTGTATTGGTCCCTCTCTTTTCGAAACCTATCTTTAAAAGGCAAAATATAGTATCTACGAAAAACTCCTAAGAGTTTTTAGCGTCGCAGGTTTCCATTTTTATGACAAATGAAGCCACCAACTCCAGTACTTCTAACCGTCCATTTCTCGGCTGCACTGAAAGCCCTTGTACTTGTTAATTTATTCATGGTTTTTAGACTTGACATCACATTCGCACGGGAAGTTTGCCGCTTTGGGATAAAGATGAAGAAAATATGACAATCGGCTTATTCTTTTCATTATCCCAAGTGGCAAACTGCCCGTGCGAATGTGATGGCAAATCTTACAAGCTTGAATAAATTACCTAATATAAGGGTTTTCGTTCCAGCTGAAAATGGATCGGTTGAAGTACTGGAGTTGGTGGCTCTCGGTGCTAAAACTGGTAGGAGATCTCCGTAGATGCTATATCTTGCTTTGTTGAGATTTTTTTTTCGAAAAGATAAGGGCAAATACACAGTAACTCTGATAAATAGATGTTCGTTCATCTTGCCCACATTCTATTTGTGCAGCGAGTTCTACGCTCACGATTGACTTCAAACTTGCAGATATAAAACTAGAGAACTCTGAGGCTTGTTAGGGTTTCGAAGTTATTGACATGTTTTGTAAAAATGTGGTTTTAAACATGTGCCGATATCAAACGTTTTTATACCTACAATTAAATATATAACAGTTTCTTAAAGTTCGACCATTCTTTATTGAAGGTGCCAAAAATCACAGGAATCTGTCAAAACTTTCCTGTGGAAAAACGCGATTTAAAAACAACCAACGCGCATATAAATAGGTTCGGGCCACCTTAAGTAAAAGACTCTTCAGACATCAAAATACTAGTGTACTTCTATCATAATAATCCGAGAGATTCGGAATCACTTGCACAGCAAGCAGCAAACATCAGGTTCAAGTTGACAGTTTCCTAAGAAATGAGCAGATAAGAAGTTATGTTCAAAATGATTTATATGGGTTAAGCTGTCTTGAAAGTACTTGTTTCTTTGTAGATATAGTAAACACTTAAATATAACAGGTAGAGGGAAAACTTGATTATCAATCTCTAATAAGTAGCTCGGTCGTCGTAACTGATGCATTGATGAGAATATAGATTTGGTTTTACATGTACATTCGTGCATTTTGAGACTGGACTGTTTGGATTCATATTTTTATTTATTTATTTTTTATCTACAGAATCAAAAGCTGCCGTTAAAGAAGCAGAGCCAGTGACTAATGTGATGAAAAATCCAAGTAAAGTCATTGTCCTGAGAGTAAGTACAGCTCTCATCAGTTATTTTCTCATGAACACGCGGGTATCGTTCTCTGTCTGATCAAAAAGATAACGTCTCTAAATGCGTATACTGAAATGAGCAGTCTCTGAGAGTATGAGCCTAATCTACCAAATATCGCGGGAGAAATTCTATTTTAACAACTCGGAATTTCCTAGTTTTCTTTATGACTGCTATTTCCTTAGATAGTGTTTGCAAAGAATTTCTTGAAAATTACACAAATTTATCAAGTTAATCAATGCTTTCAACGCCTGAACGTAATTTGTATACATATATACGGCGATGCCCTAAATGGCTTACCTCGTATTCCAGTGAGCAAAAATGTAAACAATGAACGCACGTCAGCAAAGATTTGCTATTGGTTTGTCTAACAAATTAGGAAATTCTCCTTCCATCACTGTTCTAAATTTGAACCTGTTCTAGAGTTGAACCTCTCCGCAACGGGCACCTTGGTGACAGAAGAAAGTCGCCGTTGTGGAGAGGTGGCCGTTATAGGGAGATAGGGGTGTAATATGACGTATTTTTTGTCGGGGACATCTTTTTTCTGTTTATTGTGCGAAGTTCATGCTTACTGTACCTTTAATGGTCGTCCAATCATAAATAATATAAGGAGATAAGTACACAATAATGCTTAAGTAATGTTTTGAATCAAAATGTTAACAAGACAATAGGAGCAAGGCTCGCAACATTCGTTATGTAAAGTATTGTACACAAGGAAGGAAGGTGACTTTCTCTCTTGCACTTGTAATCTCTAAAAGTAGCTACTACTACTCTTTCTTAACTCAGGGTCGGCCTAAGGTAAATGTTCGACGTATTTTCTTAGGAAAGGATTTTATAAAAAAAAGTACTGTGTCGTTTGGAAATAAGGAAGACGAGTGCAAGAGTAGTCTCTCTTCAAATGAGGCAGGCAACTCTTAAAATGTTGCAGTGCTGTTCTTGCAAACTTTTGTCTTGTAGAATATGGTACGTCCTGGTGAAGTAGATGATGAATTACAGCCTGAAGTTGTTGATGAATGCGGTAAATACGGTGAAGTTGTTAAAGTGATCATATACGAGGTAAGTATGATACGATAGTTGTTTTTTTCGTTAAGCTTTATCTTATGTACGTACTTTCAAATAAGTAAGAAAGTAAGCAAGGAAGAAAATCCAAATACAGTATAGCTGAAGGTGAAACATGGAACTAACTAGAGTCGCCAAAAGGCGAATTCACTTGGATGCTTCTGCTAACACTAGACAGAAATATTGAATCGTATGAAAACGAGAAGTTTGCTAAAATAGACAGCCAACTGCCCATTGATCCCGATCCATGGGCCTCATTGATTACACTGAGACGATCCTAATGTGCGGTCTACAGTCTACATTAAAACCGTTTTCATGTTAAATGCATTATTTTTTTTCCACAAGATTAAAGATATTCAGTTTTAACATTTTTCTCTTGGTATTTTTCTCTAGCTTAAAAGAATAAAATCATTTGCATTTTGTGACCTATTTTGCTTTCATCGGCCCTCGCTTTAAACAATGTAAATAGATGAAACGGTCGATAACATATTTTTTTTTTACTGTGATACTAATATGAGTTAAAAATTCGCTTGAGTTTGCCTTTTGTCTCATCCGTGACTAACTTTTCTTCATGCCAGAAAATTATGCCGCTTTATAACTCCTCCGAAGTTTTTGTGCCAGCTAAACAATATCGAAACACCACTCACAGTCCTTGGATATTAAGACGACTGAGCGAAACGCACCATGTGCCCTTATTTACTCCTGATCACATTAAATAATAAAGTAATAAAGTCTATATTCATCAAAAGATAAAAATACATATCTTTTGTTACCAGTCAGTGTAAGAAATTTTAAAAGAGGTAAAAAGTAAAAATTAAAAAAAATCTAGTATATTACATGGCTAATTCATAATTAAAAACTAAACGATTAATAAAAGAGTTTTTAAAACGCATAGTGTTAATCTTTGGTTTAAAACAAGTTTCTTTCCTAAGATTGTAACTGGACGGTTTAACACGACGCTTAATAGATAAAAGTGGATGTCCTTTAGCATTAGAAACTTTTCTGAAAATTTTACGGTCTCTTGCCTCTTTTGCCTCTCTAAGAAATCATAAACACTTACTGGCTTAGACTTATATTTCTTTTTAAAACAGCGGTCTAAGAAACATTGTACAGGTGTAAGATCGAACTCGGACGCGGCGTAGACAGATGATGCGTACTTAATATAAGGTAGAACTATTGTATTACAGAGAAGGTCTGTTTCTGACTGATTGTACCCCTCTTTGCGCAGCGTTCTTACTCTCTCTTTTCAAGCGATTTATCTCAATGTACAATAACTGATCCTTATATTAATTAAAACCATATGGCTTATTGATATTAATGTTGTTTTCCCCCCTCGTTTCTATTCAAAACACCTTTAGGAAAATAAAGGTCGTGTAAGTCATGTGTATTGTGTTTCGAGATAAATCCATCACAGGCTTTTTTAAGTTCCCATTTTGCGGTGGCCTCAGTTTACATCGCCATAAACTGGTAAAAGAAACATCAAGAAACATCACGCGAGCTGAAAATTTTCAAAGGTTTTTTGAAACTCACTCATGCTGACATCAATATATCGCGCTTGCTAACAGAATTGAGGAGACGCATAAAAAGTGATAACAAGATCATGTACAAATTTAATGATAAAAGCTTAGCAAGATACAGATACAAACAAGAGCAAAACCTCTGGGCTACACTTGTATACTTCACTCAGTCACCAAACCTTGTCAGTAATAGGTCAAGTTGGTCTTTGTGAAGTTTCAGGATCGGATGTCCCGGTGAAGTTAAGAACTTGTGTGCGAAGTTCTCAAAGTTCTTATTTTTGTCCGTGTCTTCTTTATCCTCGGTATCCGAAATTTAGTCCTCCAAAGTGGCGTGTGTTGCATTAAATAGAAAGAAATATTTCAATGAAAAGCCAGTCTACTAACATAGCAAAGTTGTCACGTCCCTCGCTCATGGACGTCCATTTCTTAACATCAGGATTCGTCTGATATTCATGGGCAGCTAAGTTGTTGGCTTCAGTACAACTGTAAGGATAGGAAATTTCACTGCGTCAAGCGGCTTTTCGGCCTGTCAAACCAAATTAGCGGGTATTTCGTCTTGATAGTTGTATTGGCTCTCATGGAAATGGGTAAATTGCAGTTGCTCTTTCTGGTAGCTTGAGGGATTGTGCGAAAATGATGCTGGAGTCTTTCAGGCGGACTGGAGTAAGAAGAAACTGTAGAATGATGTGGTGATTTGCTTGGACGCGACTGGGTGGCTTGCTTTCAAAATGTTCTGTTGAAAGAGTTGACTTGGTAAACACCGGATCACTGACTTATTTTCATCCTTTGAGTAAGGCGGTTGTTGATTCTTGCTTGATTTGGGAGTTGACATGTCCATGACGGACCTTCTTGCACCTGTGTAGGAAAGCACTATAATAATGGGGAAGCCCTCTTAGGAATTTATCGACGTCATTGCTTCTAGCAGCAGGGCTGGTCTTTACGACGGTAAGGAGAGCTAGAGGTCGTGAATATTCTTCTCCTAGGGTCATCTTAAGTGGGTAGGTCTTGTCTAACTTTAATGTTCATTCAGAAAAATTAATGATCGCACCGTTGGACTGCAGAAAATCTCTTCCAAGAACAGCGTGATAAGCCACATTGTTAATGACATGAAATTGACACGGAAATTGTCTTCCATTTAGTAACAAGGTGACTTGAATGTGGCCAATAGTTTAAAGTTTTTCACCACTGACGGTATGCTTTTCTGAGAAAGTAGTCGGGGTTATTTCAGGATGGGCGTCATCATGATGCGCGTTATCATGAAGGACTTCTTTGACAAATTCGTAGTTTATCACCGAAATACAAGCTCCTGAGTCAATGAGTAGTTTCGTTGGACAATCATCTATTTTACCAATGACAAAGGCGGTCCGTTGCGGTGTATTTGGTGGAAAACTACGCTGTGTGGGTTTGATCTTCTTATGCTTTGCAGACTCTTGTGTATTTCTGTTTGATTTTGAGTGCACTTTAGTCTCTTGATATGAACTCGATAACTCCTGTCGCTGGTGAGTTGGCTCCTGATCTGGCGCGGACTAAAGAGAGTCGCCTGCAATCGTGTAGCGTTCATCACTTGATATAATGCGCACTTGGTCTTCTTCGGCAGGGTCGCTATGTGTGGCAACAGGTTGCGTTTTATTTGTCACCTGCAGATTTTCTTTGTGGCTGGTGGTCATCACGATTAGCTTTTCTGAAGAATTAGGCTTGGTTTTTGTATAGGTTTCTGGTTCTGTCGCATTCTCTTGACTGTGCTGAGGGTGAAATGTACTATGAGTCTGATCAGAGTGGCTCTGACGTTTTGAGTTTAGAGCTGGCTCAGTAAATTCAGTCTTAAGTATATCGCGTGTACGCGCCTCATTCTTCTTCATTGAATTGTAGTTAATTGGCTGGACAGCTTGAATGGTACTTATTCTTGGTACTTCTGTAGACCCAAATATGGGTGGATTGCTTCTTCCTGCATAATAAGCTCCTTCAGGCTGTGCTTCTTTCTCTTTCTGTTGCTGGTTTGGCTGATTAAACTGGGCAACAACTGGTTCTGCGGTACCGTCGGCTTCTAAAGCAGCAATTCATGGGCCTGTCTGTGTGTGTGGCCAAGTGTTTCGAGGGTTTTGATATTGATTTCGTTGATCAACTCTAGCATAACAGTTCTGTCTCACGTGACCCACTCGACCACAGATGTCACAAACCGGGCGCCCCTCCTGGGTCCGTACTCTCGGTTGTTCTTGTTGATTGTTTCCATTTGTGTGGGCTTTCATGAACCCGTCTATGCGAGCTTGCATTCGACGTATTTCATTCATCATTCTTTCTTGTAAATGGGATTCATCTTGTCCACTGTGATTCATGCGGTTGTGAAACTGCTGTGGTTATTGTGAACCACGCTGAGCGGTCCTTAAAAATCTGTTTTCTTCCCTAAGGCGCCGCAGTTCTTCTGATTCACTGCCAGAGTGATTACGTTCACTTGTAGAGGGCTGATAGGCTGCAATAGCATTAAAATGTTCTTCTGAAGTTATCCCCCTTAACTGACGAACTTGTTCTTGTAAGTACCTCAGTTCTTCATCTGCCGATTAAATAGCGGTAGGCTGGTAAGCAGCAATTTTAGGCCCTGTACTTTCTTGAGGGCGGTTTCCAATCATTTTCATGAGTTGCTTCATTCTCTCTTCAAGGCGTGTCATTTTACTATCTATAGCAGTGGTGTACCGGGGCGAGTACTGGCATGCGTTTAAAACGGCTTCAGACTTAGAGGGCGTTTTGGCCATAGTTGACATTACGTTGTCAAGTTGATGCTGTATTCGAGTAAGAGGACCTTGTACTTCAGGAGTTGCGCCAGCATTAGTTTTGAAGGCATGCAACTAGCAGCCTGTACAATACGTGAGACATCTTCTTCTTTCCTCTGAAGGGTGGACTGTTCAATGGAGTAAATAAGTCTTGCTGTTTTTTCTGCCTCGTTGTAAGTTTTAGGCTCCTTTTTTAAGACTTCAGCTTGAATATCTGCATGTAGTCCTTGAATAAGGTAACAAATTTTATCCCCAAAACGAAGATCTAGACAGTTAAATTTTTCATTCAAATCTGCTAAGTAGGTTTCAGTAGATTCAGATGGACCTTGGCGGCGTTTTGACAGTTCTTGTCGGTTTCTTAGGTGGGGATGAGTAGGAGAAAAACGTTCCTTCAATGCGTCTCTCAACAAGGTGTACGAAGCTTTTACTAAACTAAGAAGATTATAATAATATGTTTTTGCTGGCCCAGAAAGGTGAAGAGCCAGTTTTTCAGCTGCCTGGTCACTTGAGGACGATATTTTTCCGTTGGCAAGGTATAAGGAGAAACGCTGAAGCCAACGATCAACAGTTTCATTTTCGCGTCCATGGAATAACGTAGGCTTGACAACAATAGATTCTGTTACATGTGGGGTGGACAAAGAAACGTGTGCAGCTTTACGTTTCCGAGGGATTACCTTGAAGTTCTGGTAGTCTTGTCTTGCAACTTTGTCCCCCCAGTCGCAGTAGAGACGGTAGAAACGCCCGGGTTCTCCACCAATGTAACGGGAGGAAATTTCACTTTGTCAAGCGGCTTTTCAGACTGTCAAACCAAATTGGCGGGAAAGTCGAACTAGGAAAACAACGGAACTAAAGCTCTTCGCGAGGGCGCGAGAATTAGCAAATAGTGATCTGCTAATGGAAGTTATTGTCGGGGGAAACTGCAATTCCGTAGAGCGACTGGCTTGCTGCTGGCACTCGTTACTACTGCCAGAGGTACAGGGTCTAATTTCCACGTCTCAAGGTACGAAGGTTGGACAAGAACTGAGACTTTTCTGTAATGCTGCAACTTCTTTATTGTAGAGTAAACCTCGTAAATAGTACTTCACATGTAATCGCAGGTAGTCGTACAGGTAATCGCAGGCTAGGTAATCGATTTACAACAGTTTAAGTATTTTTGTACAGTCTACAGTAAACACAGGTGTTCGATTACCACAAAGGAACACAAAAACCTATTCAAAAATACACCTGCTAGCTGATCAACGCGTTACAACTCGATTGGTTAAAAGACTTTTCTTTATGGTGTAAATACAATACTTCCTATTTCGGTTCCTGTACTTTTAGAAAAACACATGTTGTAAGTCAAGCTGAATGAACAGAGCACAATGGTTGTTTCTTTGAAATGTAAAATGGTTCTTGTCTAACAAAGAGCAGCCTGCGTAGCAAGCGTTTCCGTGCGGTTTAGGAGCAACGAACGAGGAACGATAGTCAAAGACCGCTCGAAAATGGCGTAAGTACTTTCATTTTTTGGCTCTTGTTTCATTTCTCGCGCGGCCAAAACCGAGAATCCCGTTCCTTGGTCTTTCTTTGCTCCGAAACCAAACGGAAGCGCTTGCTACGCAGGCTAAACAAAGAGATACGTACAGAAATACACCTGTTCTATTGAAAGTACATGTCAGGTGTTCCAATATTTGTGCACATGTCACTGCCGGCTATTTGTATTTGATTAATACGCTTATTTCAGCTGCGGAGTTTTAGAAAGATACGAAAGAGTTAAAACTAGATTTGCTGACTTGTGCAGAATTGCTAGAATAACGCTCTGATGAAACTGAGTTCCGTTCTAAAGATAACATTGAAATATCGGCTGTGACAAACAGCTTACAATCAAGTCTTCAGCCATAGTGTCATCAATTCGTAAAATGCTTTGCTCATAAATTGTGCTAATTATTTACTGATGAACTACATCGATCGTTAATTCTCTCTTTGAGTTCATGATACGGCCCTAGTGTTCCGAAACTAACGCTCACAGTCATCTTTAAGTGTGAACCTATCGTGAACGGCGTATGGGTTTGTATGTAACGAGAGCATTTCTCTGAGTTTCCCAGGGCCAACATAATCAATTCACTTAAACTCGAACAATGACAAAACTTATTAAGTGACTCCTATGATCGAATCGCTTCGAACAACGCAACGCTGGGTTTCTGTGGGGGTCGGGGGGGGGATATTCGTGCAAGGGAAAATCGTATGTAACCACTTTGGAGAACATCGTTTCTCGGTAGCAGACCCTCGTGTCTTCTCCCCTCCCACCCTCCTCCGCATGATGACCGTTTTTCTGGACAGACGACCGAAAACCGAAATTATAACTAGGCGTACCCAGAAAGGGGCATCCCAGTAACAAGAAACAATCCAGCCAGTGGTCAGATTGTGGATCGAATGCGTTGACCACTGTCTGGGCCGAGCGACCCGCTTAGGCAGTGTTTGCACAAGTTCATGTACGTTAGTAAAAACACACATTTGTGAACTTGTCCAACCCGCGGGACAGATTACTGTAATCGGTTACATCGTTCGTGTGTACATGAAAGCCTTGAATGTGTGTGTGTTTGTTTCAAACTTCAAAGGACTTGTGTAGACATACTGTATCCTTAATAAGCGTCTACGTTGTAACAAATTGTTATGTTTGTCTTCATTCAGTTCCCACAAGGTGTCATGGAAGAGGAAGAGACAGTGCGCATTTTTGTTGAGTTTCAGCGAGTTGAATCAGCTATTAAAGGTTACTGAAATCTAAAGACAGGTTATTTAAATATAGCTCAAACTTACCGCCTTTCAAGACTACTTTCTACACAGTAACACATTTGTTAACAGTCTTTACCGTTGCTGTTCTGTATCAAACTATCATTTATATTGTTTACTGATGTCAAAACATGATCCACTATCACGTAGACCGAAACTAGGTAGTTTTGACGTTGCGAGTGGCGCTTTTGCCAAATGACGCCATTCCAGAGCCACCATAACCTGCGTTGTCATCTTTGTTTTTACAAAAAAGGAATAGGGTGGTAGCCTTGCACGGCCTCTTTGAATCGGCGCAACACCGCGACTGTTTTGAGTTCAACACTGGCAGTTACTCGAGCACAGGAATATGCCTGCAATGTAGGGTATAGCATTTGTAGAAACGTATTTCTGTCAGGGTTGCTAGGGAATACTGGGTGACAAGTAACGCGATGATCTAATTCTAGACTTTCCCTACAAAGGCTTGTAACTCTGAGTTGGATGAATGATTCAGTACCAAGATCCATAATGTTTTCTTTCCTTTTCAGCTCTTGTTGATCTCAATGGAAGGTACTTTGGTGGTCGCACTGTTAGAGGTGCATTCTACAACTTGGACAAGTTCAGGAGACTGCATCTCATGGATGATATTTAATCATTTGTGTACATATCCATGCCCTCTTTAACCAACAGATTGTTTACTTTCCTGTTACCTAAACTGTGCATCACTCCCTCTATTCTGATTGAACTGGGCTAGTATCTTTGCTGTAATAGGCGAGTTCAACAGAATACGACTACGTGAAACAAGATACATATAACCTAAAACAGCTGCATTTATCAGCGTTTCTGGAGTCATTCCTAAATTTGCTAATACAGACTGACAGCAAGAGCATTTTGGTACCCATGGAACTATATAGGCTTTGAACGGACTACTGAATATGTTATCTCATCTTTAAGTAGGCTAAACTTTTGTGCCCTCTGAGCAAATCGTTCGCCCTTGTAAATTTGAGCTGTTGCATCCCGTGAATATTAAAAGTTAACCTTTCCGTTGAAAGTTTTTTGCCACTTTATAAAGCCTCTAAATCGTCATCTTGCAGTCACAGCGTAAAGAAAAAAACAATCATAAAATAATCGTAACCATTAAAAGACGTCTCTGGTGAAAATGTATTAGGAGCTATTTGTTACTTTTTTGACGTAACCGTTACAATTGTTTTGTATTCACTGGCAAGCATTAAGACGTTACGCAAGTCCATTTTGGTACAGAACTCTGCTTGCAAGGGGCAAGAAATATCTCATTTGTACTCCTAAGGACAAATTGAACAGTGACCAGTTGAAGTCATCCCCGCCCATGCTTACTAGTCGTAAATTAAAAATTGTAAATATCCTATTAGCCACTCCTCTTTTCAGCTTTTTAGCAATAATTTACTACACCGGTTCGGTTGGGGGACTTTTGTCCGACCGCATGTGACACAGTGTATAGTTATTGGAGAAATGAGTCACGATAGACCGCGATAATAGGGACTTCGTTCCCCAACTTGTTACGAATACTTTGTATGTAGTTTACTGTCCTAATAGCCGGATTCGTTATATATATTTGAGAAAACGTTGCGAATCGGGTCTACGTTTTGTACTTACTTACTTACTTACTCACTCACTCACTCACTCGCTCGCTCGCTCGCTCGCTCGCTCGCTCGCTCGCTCACTCACTCACTCACTCACTCACTCACTCACTCACTCACTTTGCTTGCTTTGCTTACTTGCTTACTTACTTACTTACTTTGCTTGCTTACTTAAGCTACGTAAGGCCAATTGCCTCAGCATCAAGTTTTCGTAACTGGTTGCATAAGAAAAAAGTCTCACAATTTCTGTGGGAACGATTTGTTCAACCCGATTGTGTAATTCAGTAAGTGAGTAAGGCGCACTTGGTAGGAATGGATTATTTATTTCAATAACCAAGTATATAGGTGTTAAAGCCTGTAAAAAATACTTGTATAGATATCTTATGGTTGTAAGACATATACTTAACAATTATTCCTCGAGCACGAATTGCCTCTGAGTCAATAGCAGATGAGGCCGAAGGCTGAATGGGCTCTTGACTTAGAGACCATGAGAGCGAGAGGATTAATTGTTTTGGTAAAATTCCAATAGTTGGTCAAAAATATCGATAATAGACAATTTTCTAGCTAGTTAAAGCTAGACTTTAATCCTTTTTTGCCGCCAAAAAGCCGGCGCTTTTCGCTACTAGTGGGTTGAGTATAACATATAGCCTAGTAGTAGCTCAACCAATCAGATCGCAGCATTGATAATTGCCTTATTAGGTCAATCTGTTCGGCCTGTTTTATTTTACACTGTTTACAGTGTTATTTTCTTGACCCCTGTACATTTTGAATTATAATGTTTTCCTTTGCATTTTTCTGCAATTTGGTACGCGTGTTTCGCCACGCGGCCTCCAGTTCTGCGAGGTTACTCCCTTGTCCCAGTGTATTTGCTCCCTTGTGTTCCTCCCTTGAGGACTCAGGCCCGGCCCGCACTCCGTAACCTTTCGTTATTACTAGTTATAACGTTAAAATTCTTATGTTATCTTTATTCGTTCGATCATCGATTTAAGGAAATTCTCAATTTTTTAAAGTTATATAACAGTCCAGTTTCGAATTAAAAATTACCGCTGAATACAAACATTAACGGCACATTTATACCGGGTTAACCTCGACGTAAAGTAAAATATTCAGAAATTCTAGCAAGTAAGTGTTTGAAATTTTAATCTTTTTCTCGTTGGAATTTGTGAAGGCTAAGCCTGTAAAAAATGCATCTTCACTTCTTTAATGCAGCAGTCATAGCGATGTCGAAAGTGGACTATTTGTGTTCAGCAACGGCATATGCTTTATACAAGTACGGACAGTCATGAAATCCTCAAAAATCCTATCAATATAATTCAGCCGTGAGTGAAATACTGAAAATGACAAGAAGACAGAGGGGAAAAAATAACAGATTCCACCGGACCGAAAACTGTTTCGCCTGATATTTTATATAAGCGAACGCGAATGACATTTATTTGTTCTGGAGCGAATGAACTTTTCAGGGGCACCTAACGTCAACTTTCGGAAAATATCTGTTCGGAAGACGATTTGAGACCTAGAATTTTCGGAACATTTGTTGTAAAATTTCTTGCTTGCTGCCTCCTAGGATTTTCGAACATCTAAAAAACGGTATAATTGCCTATTTTTTAATGGATTTTTACCCTAAAAAGGTCTCCTAGAATTTTTTCATAGCCAGTTATAAATTTGCCAAAACTCAAACCGAGAGCCATTGCTAGATTCTGTGCTTTTTTCCCTGACATGACCCTTGATGTCAGCCATATTTTTAATATCAATGAGGAGAATACTAATCGTAAGAGATATAACCTAAGAAATGCAGATTTTGTCCTACCTCGGTCTAAAACTGTTACTTATGGAAGACATTCTCTCAGATTTCTCGGACCACAATTGTGGTTAAAATTAAACAAAGAGGAGGGAAATATTGGAACTTTGTGCAACTTCTAGGACAATAATGAAACGTAAAAAGGATGTAACATCATTTCTTGAAGGATGTGGGAGTGAATGCCGCTTATGCTTAGGTTAACTGGACGTACGAAAACTTATTACGTACTTGTTTATTTTAGCCTCCGAGCTCATATATGCATTTAGTTCTTTTATATTTTAAATTTAGAACTTAGTTTTAAAGTGTTAAAGAGTAAATTTAGAACTTATTTATAAAGTGTAAAAGAGTAATTAGCTGGAATAGTGTTAATTTCCGGCTTTTTCTTATGTTTTCTAGTATTTAATTAGTTTCGTATAGAGGTAATTTAGTTTTAAAGGTGTCCCAATTAGTGCCAATAGGCACTAGAACGATTAGGCACGTAAATAAAGGCTATGTATGTGTGTATGTATCCTGCTGAAAAGGAAAATAATGAGATGATTTAGAGTTGAAGTGGAGTGAATGTTGAACTCCAGAGTGACTGAATGTTCGCTATGCGCTTGCAACTCGTTCTGAGATTTGTCACGCAATGAGACACCCGGAGCCCCATCGTTTCGGTGCTTGGAGCTCTAACATTATTTTACTGCAGAGACAGGGTTGGACGTGACGAAATGAGAACTGTCCATGAATAAGCGAAATTTTAGAGGGTAAGCAATGGTGAGTCAGAGTCTCTAACAGTTCTCTTTTTACTTGGAGTAGAATAATTTTGCAATAAGCGCCTAAAAAGATACCGTTTGGCTCGAAATTTTTGCGTTTTCTAATTTTTGCGATTTTTCCAACGCTAAAGGAAAACTTACTAATCCTACTGCCTTGACTTCGCTGTGGGCCGAACTTTGTGTGGGTGTGCTCCTTTCGGCCAATCCAAAAATAGATTTTTGATCTTAAAACGGATTTTGCGTCCCTGCAAGACTAGTCTCCTTCGCAGCCGTTATTAGGGTGGTCACTCGTCACGCAACGCTCCTCCGGACTACTGCAAGACAACAAATCGACAAATCTAAATCCAATTATTTTATCTCTTGAATGGCTTTTTCAAAAAGGGTTCGCTAACATGATTTGAAATCCAACGAATCCAAATCCAGATTAACGAATTGTGATCTACGTTGTTCCATTCACCTAAGATGCGATGAAAGTAATCGGCTCCTGACTACCACATGAGAAATGTCATTCGTAGTATTTATGCCAAATATCACTACAAATCATGCTATTACCTATACAAATATCAGATGCATTAACTTCGTTTTTAATTTTTATTGCGAGATTTTCAAAATTGGGCATTAAGGAAAAGAATTCTTATTCCAAAAGTAATAGTTGGGGCTTGTGCATACGATAGCATTATTGGGTCTCCTGTGTCTCATTGCGTGACAAATCTGAAAACGAGCTGCAAGCGCCTAGCGAACATTCAGTGACTCTGGAGTTCAAGATTCACTACTCTTCAACTCTGAATCATCTCATTATTGTCCCTTTTAGAAGGATCTAGTCAACGTGTGGGGTATTAACGCGCAAAAGCTCAAATATGGTTGAAAATGTCGAGTAATTCGGTGTTCACTGCAGAAGCCCAAGGAATGTGTGCCGTTTGTTCACGTGGAGATAGCAATTTGAAACGAAACTAGTGAGAAAAAACAATCTTTCACCGCTGCCTCTACAAGGTAAGGTTACTGTACTGTCTTTTAGATCTAAAATAGAGCTAAAAGCTAAGATTTGTGTGAAATTTTGGTTTTGATAACGAAGAGCGTAATTTGATTACGTTCGTTTGTTGACCAGTCAATGCGTGATTTTCTCAAACTTTGGCAGACTTTTTCGTAGCAGTGAATGAAAGCCCTAGATAAATTTTTACATCATTGGAAAGAAGATCATTTGTGCTTATCAGGAAAATTAGTTTTAAGTCCTTCTGAGTTATACCGCGTGGGAAAACGTTTTCTTGAAAATCTGCTCCGTAATGAGAATTTTTACGACAAATAAAATATTTGCAATTTTCAAAAATTTGTCGGGAATTCAAAATAACCGTTATAATCCTCCTGTTGAGTCCCTAAGTTCTTTCTGCGCTTTTGAGGAGCAAACTTCTTGTACCCTCACTTGTCGCTGTTTTTTCTGGTCATTTTATGACGGTGGCCACCCGTTACAGTTTTTGAGAATTTTCTGGAAAACAAAAAGTATTTCAACAAAAATATTACACCGCATTTATTGACTCACTATAACGTATCTCTGGACGAAACATGAGGATACGCCTTTTTCTCCATCATGTGCCACCTCTCACTCGGTCACCGTATAAAGTCGCTCTTAATTCCTTATTTAATCCGATTACGACCCTAAACATGGCTAATTTGCACAATCGTGTCAGACGCCTCCAAATCATCGTTCTCAGCTAGTTTTACTGTGCTTATCATCAGAGCGACATTGTGGAGCTCTGACGGTGAAATTCGAACTAACCCCATCACGACCCAAAAGATAAAATACTGTCAAATGCCTCTGAATCATCGTTTTAAGCTAGACTTAAGGTGCTTATCATGAGGACGACATTTTGGACCAGGACCACTTACTGTGAAATCCTCACTTACCCTATTTATATGACCCAAAAGATGGCCAATTTGCAAAATGCTGTCACACGCCTCCAAATCATCCTTGTCAGCTCGTCTTACTTTGCTTATATTCAGCGCGACATTTTGGAGCTCTTACGCTGAAATTTTCACTTGACACCATTACGACCCAAAAGATGGCCAGATTGGAAGATCCTGACAGACACTGAGTGTCTCCTCCCCATTCTCCGCGCGTCTTTATAGTTTTCTCGTTTTTCTCTTGTCAGTGCCTGCACAATTGACTCCGAATTAAGTGAGTTCATGGTGTCACGGCTGGGTGCTTAGTGCGCAATTGATAGGCCCTTATCGATTAGACTAGTAAAAGTAGCATTAATATGCATCTAGCAGTGCCCGATTTTTTTTTCCATTATATGCCCGTTTTTCAAAATTGTGTTACTTTCTTTAAGTATGCAATCATGTTTTCACGTCAGATGGCCCCCTCTCTGGCAGTGCTAGCAGTGCTACTTTTATAAAAGGTACAAAAATTAGGCTCGTTTTTTCAAATTATGCCAAACATTATGCTGGCACAATCGATAAGGGCCTAGTGATTATTATAGGGTTAAGGGTTGCCACCCCTTTTGGTAAACGTCCAAGCTTGGAACTACATATTAGCACAGACGCTTCTTTCTTGAAAATGGTAGAACCACATAACATTTGTTTGTGCGTTGGTCCAGGTTACTGTTCATTACACCGTGTTCTTTTAGAGTTTAGGACTAGAGGGTCACGTGTTGACTAATAGAATTCAAACTGCTAAGAATATCTTGTTACGTTTGTCAAAGAGAAAAAACGTACTCCACTTTTACAGTAGAACTGAGCTAACTTGAACTCCCAACTAACTAGAACTAATTTTGCTTTTGCTTTGTCGCCTCTGACTTTTTAACAATAACTGACCAAATTCTTGCGCGGTCATTGGTTGGGGGGGGGCATGTCTATGAGAGTTTATCGTTTTTCTTGGGAGTTTTCAAAGCAAAGTTCTTGTTTATCAGTATTCTTTCATGTTGAGATAAAACTACTTTCAAGCAAGTGATATTAGAGTTTACAGTTCATTTATTTTAGTGGTTATGTAGGTGAATGTTACAGTTTTTAAAAGAATGATAATTAATGATTATAGGAAAATTCTCTTCGGAGTTGATCGAGCATCGCATTTTTAAGAATGAAATGGCGAGCAGTGCAATTAAAAGTTATGTATTGATTGGTAAGCATATTGGTCTTTGGTTCACTCAACACGAAAGTGGCTTCTGCACTCACCAAATCGATTTTTTTTTCACTTAAACTTCTACTTCTAGGGGGTCCAGATGGGGGTCCAGACGGGGGTTCAAATGGGGGTCCAAATGGGGGGTCCAGGTTTTGCACTCGCCCTCCCGTGAGTACACTTGCAATTTGCGAATTTACTAGAGAAACAAACGTCTAAAAAATATATTTTTTATAAATCCGGGTAAATATTATCTGCCAATTTGGAAAGACGAAACGACACTACTAAAAGTGCATGCTCAACTGACCTATAAACAAAACGAAAAACAATCTTGCAAACACACTTTGTGGTTCTCCTTAGTTGTGTTGTTGTCTTACTGCACGTCTGAAAAGCTCGCTAAACTTATTAATCGAAATTAACAAACAGCAAACAGTAGTATAGGGCGCACCGAATTAACCCCTTTTTTGCGGAGGATTCTCATTAGAGTGCGGAGGAATACATTAACGTCCCTGACGTCATTGGTTATTGTATTGATCTCATGAATAAAATGCGGTGGATTCTCATTAACTTGGGCAGGAATAAATTAACGCCAATGACGTCATAGGCTATTGTCTTGATCTCATGAATAAAATGCGCAGGGATGCCATTAAGATAAGGTCATGTGCTATTTTTAGTTGGTTTAGGATTTCTAGTTACTTTAAGGTCGATAAACGTCTTCGTTTTCGATTGGTTAGTTAGAAAAAAAGAAACGTTTTTATTGGTTAATTCATACTGTCTGAGGAGTAAAGTCTTGTCTGTGACTTAAAATCACTGAGACGTAACGTAATTATGCACTTCCTATTTCCTGCTGCTGTGATTGTCCTTGTTCCGGTTCACTGATTTTTGGCGGGCAAATCGTGTATATTAAAGAGGGCAAAGGCAAACTAGCTCTTTTTTACACTGCAAGCAATGCTTTACTTACCCCTCTCCTTTTTATTTTTTATTTTCCTCCTCCTCCACAATTTTATCACCACCACCACCACCGCCAACACATTTCTATTGTTTTCCCTCCACCACCACCACCACCGCCACATTTCCATTGTTTTCCCTCCACCACCACCACCACCACCCTCCTCCTCCTCCTCCTCATTTTTATTGTTTTCCCTCCTCCTCCTCATTTTTATTGTTTTGATAGGGTCGATGTGGGGTCCATGTAGGGTCTATGTAGGGTCCATGTGGGGTCGATGTGGGGTCGATGTAGGGTCGATGTAGGGTCGATGTGGGGTCGATGTAGGGTCGATGTAGGGTCGATGTGGGGTCGATGTGGGGTCGATGTAGGGTCGATGTGGGGTCGATGTAGGGTCGATGTAGGGTCGATGTAGAATCGTCATTGTTTTCCCTCCTCCTCCTCCACATTTTTATTGCTTTCTCTCCACCAACACCGCCACATTTCCATTGTTTTCCCTCCACCACCACCACCACCCTCCTCCTCCTCCTCCTCCTCATTTTTATTGTTTTCCCTCCTCCTCCTCCTCATTTTTTATTGTTTTCCCTCCTCCTCCTCCTCCTCCTCCTCATTTCTGTTGTTTTTCCTCCAAGTTTGGCCTTCTAGGCCTTTTAGGCCTGATTTTGGCCTCTTTGGCCTTTAGGAAAAACAATAGACATGAGGAGGAGGAGGAGGGGGAGGAGGAGGAGGAGGGAAAACAATAAAAAATGAGGAGGAGGAGGAGGGAAAACAATAAAAATGAGGAGGAGGAGGAGGAGGGTGGTGGTGGTGGTGGAGGGAAAACAATGGAAATGTGGCGGTGGTGGTGGAGAGAAAGCAATAAAAATGTGGAGGAGGAGGAGCGAAAACAATGACGATTCTACATCGACCCTACATCGACCCTACATCGACCCCACATCGACCCTACATCGACCCTACATCGACCCCACATCGACCCCACATCGACCCTACATAGACCCTACATCGACCCCACATCGACCCCACATGGACCCTACATAGACCCTACATGGACCCCACATCGACCCTATCAAAACAATAAAAATGAGGAGGAGGAGGAGGGAAAACAATAAAAATGAGGAGGAGGAGGAGGAGGGTGGTGGTGGTGGTGGTGGAGGGAAAACAATGGAAATGTGGCGGTGGTGGTGGTGGTGGAGGGAAAACAATAGAAATGTGTTGGCGGTGGTGGTGGTGGTGATAAAATTGTGGAGGAGGAGGAAAATAAAAAATAAAAAGGAGAGGGGTAAGTAAAGCATTGCTTGCAGTGTAAAAAAGAGCTAGTTTGCCTTTGCCCTCTTTAATATACACGATTTGCCCGCCAAAAATCAGTGAACCGGAACAAGGACAATCACAGCAGCAGGAAATAGGAAGTGCATAATTACGTTACGTCTCAGTGATTTTAAGTCACAGACAAGACTTTACTCCTCAGACAGTATGAATTGACCAATAAAAACGTTTCTTTTTTTCTAACTAACCAATCGAAAACGAAGACGTTTATCGACCTTAAGGTAACTAGAAATCCTAAACCAACTAAAAATAGCACATGACCTTATCTTAATGGCATCCCTGCGCATTTTATTCATGAGATCAAGACAATAGCCTATGACGTCATTGGCGTTAATTTATTCCTGCCCAAGTTAATGAGAATCCACCGCATTTTATTCATGAGATCAATACAATAACCAATGACGTCAGGGACGTTAATGTATTCCTCCGCACTCTAATGAGAATCCTCCGCAAAAAAGGGGTTAATTCGGTGCGCCCTATACTACTGCAAACAACCAACGAGCAAGAACACCAGTTTTCCTGGTTTATTTTTTCAAAAAGCGAAGGCAAACAACAAGTCTGTTACCTGAAGACTAGCGCCACTAGCTTTTATAATAATGCCTACAAAAATTCCTTGATCAGCGATGCGATATTTTTCGTCTAATACTTCACAGCTGGCGATTGAGCTTTCTTTCGCAGTGCGCCTCCGCTTGAGTACCCCGTTCAGAGAAGTCATTCCCGCTAAACTTTCAAACGACCCCAGTTTTAAGATGAACAGTACGTTGATTTGCTCTCGTTTGTTGGTAAGTCAAAAGGCACATTGTTCGCGGTCATCAACTTGCTAAACCCGTAACGCCGTAACGGAGTAACGAGAAACAGCGTAACGAGTTTCTTTTTCCTGAAACCCAATTTCTTCAAACTATTGAGCTAGATAAAAATCTTACCTAAATCATTTTGTCCGAAATAGATATCCTCATCTTGCATCTTTCATGAGATGACAGATACGTTTGCGTTTGCGAAGGGAAAGTAAAAATCTTTTTCAGTGAGGACTCACTAAACGTTAAGCAGAGAAAAAAGCTGAAAACGTTGAGAGCGAATGCAGAAAACAATCGAGCAAACCGTGGCCACAGCTCAAAACCTAGCCTACCCCCATTTTAATTTTATAGTAGGGTTTTAATGAGTATAACGCTGCTGAGGTAGATTTAAAATGCGACCGAGTTAAGATTAAGTTTACGAATTAAGATTTTCGATTTCAAGGGCCTGGCCTGGGCCTATTGAAAATTAGCCGCCGCCGAAGACGGGAAAATAGTCCAGTGACAGAACTGAGGTGACTTTCATAAGAAAAAACGAATATATTGGCAATCCAACCCTTAAATTTAACAAAACAGTTGTAAAATTCTGCAAATAAGCCCCTCCATGTATAAGCCCCCCAAACCCGTAACGCAAGAAACCCTCCGTTAAATCGCCCCTCCAAATATAAGCCCCCCTGGGGCTTGTACTTGGAAAATTGCCCTCAAATATAAAGTAAAACAAGGAAAAAACGGAAAATTTACTTCTAACTAGAAGGCTAGCCCAACCGATTTTAAAACGCAAATTTCCCTCCGTAGATAAGCCCCTCCGAATGTAAGCCCCTCCAAAAATAAACCCCTCAAAAAGGGCCTTTGAGAAATATAAGCCCCGGGGCTTATTTTCGGAATTTTACGGTATCTAACAATAGACGTTTTTACCGATACGGCAACCATATTGAATTTAGGAGATTTAAGGAGTATTATGGGATGCCCAAGGGGCACTTCCGGCCCTCAGTACTTACTCGCGTTTTTCGGGCAAAAAGAGAACTTCACTGTATATTTCTCGGGATAAAAGGCGATCATTATTACATCCAAACATGGCACAACGACCTTTTTTCCCATTACAATCTTTTCTAGGAAGACTTAAAGAAAAATTGTCCCGAAAAGCGCGCGTAAATACTGAAGGGGAATATCGTGGGTATGTAGTTTCCCAAATTAGAGCTGCCTTATATTTAAACGTGCATTTCCCATAGTTGGTTCTTACAGGGATTCTGTATAAATTCTGATCAATTGCATATCAAGTATTATGAGAATGTACACTCTCGCTGCAGGAAGAACGAAATCAGAGAATATAACCGAAATGCACTCTTTATTGTTAAGAATTTTATGATAAAACGTGGCAATCTTTAATTTGAAAATGTTATCCAGTTTTAGAATGTCAAGAAGTTTGTAATATGGATCAGGGCTTTCCCTACTATGTGCAAAGAAATAAGTACGGATGCCCTTATTTTGCTTTGAGATTAGTTTATTAATCGCGACTTATATGTGTTGCCCCAGTTAGTAATACCATAGCTCAAATACGGATAAATTAGTGTATAGTATAATTGTGTCAAAGTATGAATATCAAGGTGGTACTTTAGTTCATTAATTATCCCCATGTTACGTGATACTTTGTTATTAATATGCAAAATTTGCGGGCCCCAATTTAAGTGCTCATCAATAAATACACATAAGTACTTGATAGGGGTCTTGCGTGTTATATTACTTAAAATAATATTTGTAGCTTTTTGAGGAGGTGATATTAGCATGTAGTTTGTTTTCTTAAAGTTGATAGATAGCTTGTTAATGTTACAGTAATGGAGCACTGCTTTCATTCCAAGGTTCATTACAAACTCTATCTCTGTTGGATTTTCACTAGAAAAAAAGATATTAGTGTCATTAGCAAAAATTCTAAAGGAAATTTTTTCATAACAGTTAGGTAAATCGTTTATATACAACAGAAAGAGCAAGGGGCCTAGTATGGATCCCTGGGGGACGCCACAAGTTATAGTTAACTTTCCGGACTCAACATTGCCTATTCGCACAGATTGGTTACGGTTGGTTAGGTAGCTTTCAAACCATTTAAGTGGAGTACCTCTGATACCATTAGCATAAAGTTTAGAAAGTAAAATTTTGTGATTAACCGTATCGAAAGCTTTTGATACCACAAGTTAATTCCTTTTTATCAATTACATCTTTGAGTTTATCAGTTAATGCAAGTATGGCTTGTTGAGTGGAAAAGTTTTTCCTAAATCCAAACTGATATTTATAGAGGATTTCATTTTTTTCCAGAAATGAATGTAGCTGATCATAGACTAGTTTTTCAAGAGCCTTACTGAAGGGTGATAATATCGCAATTGGTCTATAATTGGTGGAGTCAGTGGTTGGGCCATTCTTGTGAACACACTGTGAACAGGGGTGACTTGAGACAATTTAAGAACATCTGGGACAACACCAATGAAAATACATTCATTAAAAATATATGCAAAAGGTTTAGCAAGTTGCTGAGCAGCTATTTTAATCAGTTTATTAGGAATGCCTAGTGCTGCTTTGCTTTCCTTAAGTTCAGAGAATAATTTAGTCTTGAGCTTCGGAAAAATCGGAGAAGGCTCCTCCGATTTTTCCTGAGGGCAGGGTATTTTATTATCTTGCCCGCTAACCCGGGCAGAATCGTTGGCAATTTCATTCACAAGTTTGTTGGTTGTTTATGAATGAGCAAAAACCGTCACTTTCAAACCGTTTTTGTCTTAAAACTTGCGCTATTATTAGCATTAGCTAGAGAAAAGTGACTTTTATTATTCAGACAAAAAGTCTGAAGGGAGAGTCAAACAAGGCAGCAAGGAAAACCGCTAAAGTAAAGCAAAACAGGTGGCTCTCGTGATGTCGCTTCACTAGCTTTATAACCGCGCTGCAAGTACTGCAATCTTGCTTTTATGCACTATTTATTAGACATTTTGCTCTGTTTGTATTCTTTTTTTCATTTTTGCTCTATGAATCAAGATTCCGCCGTTTTTCATTGAATTTTCCCTCGCTAGTTTTCTACTTATCAGAAAAGGTTATTGTCAGTAACTGCATTTTCACTTTCAATCTTAAATAAACAACACGAGTCACTTTTCCAGCAGTCGGTTATCGCCGTTTTCATTTCTCTGTTAGTTTATACCTTGTGACTAACATCGCCTTCTTTTATTCGAATTCAATTCAAAACCTTAAAATTTTTATCCCACTCGATTGAACTAATCTTAGAGTAATTTTTAAATTATTCAGCCGAAGAAAATCCCTGCTGTATTTTTTCCTGGCGCTTTTAATATCAAGCTCCTCAATTCTTTTATCCTTGTTTGACACTCAGACTATGAATTGTCTAGCAAGACACAAAAACCTTTCTTTATTCTAAAAGAGAGAAATAAGTGCCATAATGAATATAAATTACCGAGTTAAAAATCATGTTGAAATATTTTGTTTTGGTTTGCAATCTATCGCGCGCTTCATCAACACGGACGCGTCGTACTTCAACACACATAGGTTGGAGAGCGAAGAAAAATTTAGCTGAAACTTTTAAATCTCAGTTGGAAAAAAATATAAATGTTATTCACCTGTTTACCAACAGCGCGTTAAAATTGTCGATGATTTAAGTAAGAAAAAAACTGCGATAGGGAATTTTTCTGCTCCAATTCATTTTCGTTACATTTGGGAAGGATTAAGATGTCTCCTTCCAAGTTAAAATTCAATTGAAGAGTCATTTGAACTCCGGAAAAATGTGGATTAAAGGGGCTATGTCAGCTGGAGAGCATGCGCTCTGAGGTTATGCAAATTACTTTCAACTGTCAAAATTCTATTGTTTTTAACGCGTGACTTTCTCCATGTGCGCTCTGAGGTTATGCAAATTACTTTCAACTGTCAAAATTCTATTGTTTTGAATTAACGCGTGACTTTCTTCATGTTCTCTGTCACGTCCAAGGTTCCGAATTTAGAGAGGTTAACAAGCGAAATGGGTTTGGATAAGGGGTATTTCGATAGAATTTATGGAACGTTTCTTCTCTGGTTATGCTAGATCAAGAATAAAATTGTGACGACAATTTTACTTGTAGTTTTGAAGTAAAAACGCATGCCATTCATAAAATAGAGCGCAAACAAAAATTCAACAACAACATATTGTCTTCTTCAACAAAATAAATGGAAGTTGTATTTTACAAACGAGCTACAAAAGACGCTAGACCGAAGATAAAGACCAAGACTGTTTCAAATCATTAACAATTAGACTTCTCTGTCGCTACTGATTTTATAATTTAGATGCTGATAGAACAAGAGACCAAGTCTTTGTTTTGATCTTAGAGAAACATACATTATCGCGCAAAATTGTTCGATCGTGCCGAATCACTGCGACGTCGAGAAAAACAGAACCCAGCATCATTGGTATACTACTCCACTATAAGCAGTCCGTTGATAAAAAGGGAAAGTAAACTCTGCTATTTTCCAAAATTATGCTCGAACACAAACAGTTCAAAAACATGGCATTTACAGGATCTAACTCGTACTAAGGTGCCTCTCTAAGTCCGTTGAGAACAATCTGGACGAGCAAACGGTCGTGTTTATCTTTGCCGTGAATCGAGATAAATACAAGAAGGAATCTAGCCGAATTTAGCGGAGTTTAGTTGCGTCACGAAACTCATGGCCTGATGCTCTTGTAATCGTTTACAAAAAACGGCCGCCGCCAACTCGATAGCCGCTTCATTATATGTCCACATACTTTGAGCACAAGAAAAATCCAAGAGCCAGCAGCCTCTAAAATAACTCAATAGAAAGGTCCTGTGAACTATAGGGAAGATTCCATCAAAGATTCCATCACTCATTGTGGAGTAGCCGTCATTAACTCTGCCATTACAACGGTCGCTGATAAGAGGACACAGTAAATCCACGTAAAAACATTCCACAGGCAAACAATTTTAAAATAACGCCAAAAAATTGTTCTGTAATCACCATAGAACGATTCTTAATACAAAACTTCGCTAACTATCGAACGATGGCTGAGATTTAGACAGATAAAAACAGCCTTCCAAAATCTCCGACACAACTTGAAAAAGTTGGGCCGTCTTTTTCAAGTTGGTTTTCATTGGCTCGCGCATGCGTGTTGGGTGACATAGCCCCTTTAACATTTCACTCGCTTATCCGTTTATCATAATTTCGTGCACTAACGTACGACTCACCGAGGCCGCCTGCTCGCGATGTCTGTTTATCGGAAAAAAAGAGCGAAAGAAACTAGCTTTCGTAGATCGAAATCGATCAAAAAAGGAGCTGAATGGAAACTTTTAACCTCTCGAAAAGATTTCTGCCATGTATTTTTGTAGAAACAAGCTCCTTGAAGAAAAGAGTTTGAGTTTGTTTTCTTTTCAGCAATGGCAGCCGTTAGCTTTTGAGTTAGCTTTTCTGGAGAAATTGACAACCTTACGATTAATGACTACAAAGCCTGCCAAACATAGTTAATAGTCGTAAACTTCACGATTATTCGATTAACTCCATTACGACCCAAAAGATGGCCAATTTAGAACACACTGAGAGACACCTCCAAATCATCGTTTTTAGATAGTTTTTATGGTGCTTATCATCTGAGCGACATTTTGAGATCTTACCTGAATATTCTCACTTAACCTCATTTGGATTCAAAAGATAGTCAATTTGCCAAATACTGTCACGCGCCTCTGAATCATCGTTTTTAGCTAGACTTATGGTGCTTATCATCAGGACGACATTTTGGACCTCTCACGGTGAAATTTTCACTTAACCCTATTACTACCCAAAATATGGCTAATTTGCAAAATGGTGTGAGACGCCTCCAAATTGGTGTGAGACGCCTCCAAATTATTGTTTTCAGCTGGCCTTGTGGTGCTTATCATCACAGCGACATTTTGGAGCTCTTACGGTGAAATTCTCACTTAACCCCATTAAGACCAAACAGTTGGCCAATTTAGAAGATACTGAGTGTAACGGCTACCGCGCGTTATTCCCGAATATTGATTCGTTATTGATTTAATTTGTATTGTATTACGTTAAACCGCAAGATGACGTTATTCTTTGTCCATTAGGGACGTGATTACTTAAGTTCCGCTCAAACCGCATTTTTGTTAGTGGCTTTGTTTGGGCAAACGATAAGTCATGTTCATCGTTAGTACAGTTTTTCCAGTTTATCTTTAAAGTTTTTTGGTCAAGCTCTTACAAGCAGGACTGTTATGTAAGTGTTTAAGTTTCTTTTGTATACCTAGCCTTTTCGATAGACTCCTTTAGCTTTCACAACTTTTTTTATCGCATGTTTTCCTCAACTATGTTACCACGTGGCCTAGGTTGGTTGATGTTACTTAAAATGTTACTCACCTTTCTCTTGGTTATTAGTACGTTTTAGAGTTTGTTTGTCAGTAGTTTGTCTCTTTGCTTTCATATAGTTTCATTATTAGTTTGTAATTCGACCTGATGGCTCTACGCATCTTTATAGTACATCAAAATGTTTTCGCTTTGTTATTAGATGTCCCGGGGGGGGCACTTGGGTATTTTTTGGGTGGGTATGTGCCGCCCGGGACTCCACATTGGCACCCCGTTCTAGAAAAAATTTCCCCTAAAATTGATACCCCGTTCTAGAAATAGGCCAATTTTTTATACCCCGTTCTAGAATTCGCCCTAAAACTAACACCCCGTTCTAGAAATGGGCCAATTTTTTATACTCCGTTCTAGGGTGCAACAAGAGTACAACGGTCTGCTTCCTAACGCACTGAACCGTATTTTAAAAGCAATCTGTCCTTGAATGCTTTTAAATGGCTACTTAGAAAAGTGGAGAGCTTTCGTGTGTTCGAAATATTATACCCCGTTCTAGAAACCGCGTCTGAAATGGATACCCCGTTCTAAACCAGGAGCTTCAAAATCACGACCCCTTTGGGCGGCACATACCCGTATAGGTAATGTATGGGAGTACCCCCCCGGTTTAGATGTATCTTTTTATAATCTCGGATTTTGTACTTGCTACTTCATTTTCGATTATTTTCTCGTCTCTTATCTTCTGTTTTGTTTACCTTCTTCGGTTTAGACTTACTATAACTTGCAACTTTGCAATGGAATAATTGGAATGTAGTTTGTATGTTAGACATTAGTTTAGCCTTTTATTTGTATTTCATGTTTCAGTTTATGATAAGGACTTGGATCCTATGATCACATTAAATAAACGATTCAAGACTCCTGTCCGTAAAATATTTCCTCGCTTTATAGTGGGTCGTCGCTTGCGAACTCAAGGTCGTTGTAGTAAATTGCTTCGCTTGCGTTGGCCGCTACACTGAGAGACACCTCCAAATCATCGTTCTCAGCTAGTTTTTATGGTGCTTATCATTAAAGCGACATTTTAGACATGTTACGGGAAAATTCTCACTTAACCCCACTCGGATCCGAAAGATGGTCAATTCCCCAAATGCTCTCATACGCCTCTGAATCATTGTTTCCAGGTAAACTTATGGTGCTTATCATTAGGAAGACGTGTTGCACGTCTTACGGTGAAATCCTCCCTTAACTCTATTACAACCGTTAATATAGCTAATTTGCAAAATGGTGGAAGACGCCTCCAAATCATCCTTTTCAGCTGGGCTTATAGTGCTCATCATCAGCGCGACATTTTAAACCCTCACTTAACCCCCTTACGACCCAAAATATAGCCAAACAGCAACATACTGTCACACGCCTCTGAACCATTGTTTTCAGGCAGTCTTGTGATGCTCATCATCAGAAACAACATTTTGGACTTCTTACGGTGAAATCCTTACTTAAACCTATTACGACCCAAAGATGGCTATTTTTCAAAATCCTGTTTCTCTCCTCCAAATCATCATTTTTAGTTGGTCTTATAGTGCTTGTCATTAGAGCGGGAATTTGCAGCTGATACGATGAAATACTCATAGAACGAAGTTTTTACCCAAAAGATGACCAATTTGCAAAATGGTGGGAGACGCCTCCAAATCATCGTTTTCAGCTGCCCATATGGTGCTTATCATCAAAGCGACAGTTTGGAGCTCTTACGGTCAAGCCGTGCTCACGTAGTCCTTTCAGTGGTGCTTATCATCAAAGCGACAGTTTGGAGCTCTTACGGTCAAGCCGTGCGCACGTAGTCCTTTCAGTGGTGCTTATCATCAAAACGACATTTTGTACCTCTACCTGTGAAATCCTCTCTTAACCCCATTAAAACCAAAATAATGGCCAATTTGCAAAATACTGTCATCACACGCTTTTGAATCATTGTCCTCAGCTAGTCTTATGGTGCTTATCATACACCGACATTTTCAAGGTCTTACGCTGAAATTCTCACTTAACCCCATTACGACGCAAAAGTTGGCCCATTTGGAAGATACTGAGAGACACCTCGAAACCATCGTTTTCAGCTAGTTTTATATGGTGCTTATCATCAAAGCGACATTTTGGAGATCTCATGGGAAAATTCTCACCTAACTTCAATAGGATCCAAAAGATGGCCAATTTCCCAAATGCTTTTACAAGCCTTTGAGTCGTCGTTTTCAGGTAGACTTATGGTGCTTAACATCAGGACGACATTTTGGACCTCTTACGGTGAAATCCTCACTTAACCCCATTACGACCCAAAATAAGGCTAATTTGAAAAATTTCGTCAGGCGTCTCTAAATCGTCACTTTCAGCTAGTAGTACGTATGGCACTTATCATCAGAGCGACAATTTGCAGCCGTTACTGTGAAATATTCGCTTAACCCCATTACGACCCAAAATATGGCCAAATTGCAACAAACTGTCACACGCCTCTGAATGAACGTTTTTAGTTGGTTTTATAGTGCTTATGGTAAGAGCGATATTTTGGAGCCCTTACGATTAAATCCTCACTAAACGCCATTACGAACCAAAAGATAGTCAGTTTTCAAAATACTGTCACATGCTTCTGAATCATCGTTTTACAGTGCAGACATTCGACGTCAACCCCCCCACCCCTCCCTTCAGCAATTAAAGTCGAAGGTATTTTCGCGCTGAAAGGGTCGCTTGGCTATAACCTGCGTGGCAGGCGTTTGAAAGGGAAGGGAAAGGGAATTTTAGGTGCGAGAGAAACACACAGGCTACTTGGCTACGGCTGTTATTTGCAATTGAATTATGCCTATCCAGCAGATAGAGTAAGAAAACTTTCCGTTTATCGTTCACCTCAAAAGGTTATTTCCTACAGCCCAGGATCAAGGAGACTTGTTTAAAGTGCCGAGTGTACTAATTAAATTTTGTAAGAATATCAAGGGAAGTACTTCTTATGCCAAATGCAGGTCCCTCTTTTCGTAGTCGCAGGATGGTATAAACCGTCTACAAGTGCCCGGACTTCAGCTCCTAATACCAGGTCCTGACATAAGAGATTGATCGTCAAAGCCAGTCTAGAAGACACGATCATTCCTTTCCCGAAGGGATCATAAGTGGGAGAAGAGAGAAGTGAGAACGAGGGCTCTTCCACGATTTCAAAATACTATTTATTGTTGTTATCGTAGCTCAGGCGTTTCATTGAACATACCAATATTTTTTTTAAAGTTTGCCGCAAGCGTGACCAGAAGAGGAAACTTCGGTACCTTTAAGCCACTAAGCCTGGGCTTAACAAATTAAAATCTGGGTCAAACTGAGTTCATGAATTGCATGTTATCAGGGAGTGAAAT
>OZ037786.1:14792102-14797102 GCA_964035525.1 Porites cylindrica | reverse complement strand
GAGCAATCATACCGACCGGTCACACTTTTGAGGGCCAGTGCACAGCAAGATTGAGGAGTTTAGACACAGCAATAGGAGGTTCATCAAAGGATGTATTATACTTTACATAGTGCGTATTTTCAGTTTTTGAGAGCTAGTGGAACCCCATATCATTCCTCTCAAAGTTTGTTTAGCTGTCGCTTTGAAAGAGGAAGCTAAATGGTATTTGTGAGAGACTTTGAGCATTGAATCTTTTTTTTTTTTTTTTTTTTTTTTTTTTTTTTTATTTACAACACAAGCACTACTTACAAAATGTTACTTAACACAACTTACAGTGCTTACACTACTTACAACACCGTACTCATTAATTTTTTTACATAGAAAGAAGAAAAGAAAGTTACAATTACAATTATTGACGACTAATAACTTAAACTAAAGTGATTACTAACATAATTTACAATACTAACACTATAGACACAGTGGCAACAGAAAAGTATAAGAGGATTATATATAGATTAAGTATAAGTGTTTTTCTTTTTATTTAGAAGGATAAGTAAAGAGAACTGAACGGCCTAGACTGTAATAATAATAATACTAATAATAATAAAGCGTTACGCGGTGCACAATATCGCCCATTTTTTATAAAAGTCACTTAAAGTTCTATTTTTGGTACAAATATATTTTTCTGTTTCGAATTTAATATTAATCCTTAACTTAAACCCTGCAATAATTGGACGAGTTTGTGATCTTCTGCAATCCCATATATATAGTTTGGCTATTAGTAGAAAGTAGTTCAGTAAAGGGCATTGTACGGCTATTATACCTAATAGCACATCCTGTAGACTAAGGTTGATCAATTCATTTGACAACGAGTAATAATATAATTCAAAATCCTTCCAGAAAAGTTTTGCATATACACAGTCAAAAAGAAGGTGGATAAGGGTTTCCGGTTTATACATACAAAAGGAGCATTTATCATCGGTAATATATCCTATTTTATATAACTTAGTGTTAGTATATAATATGAAGTTAAGGACCTTGTACTGAAAGGCCTTAACATAGAATTCAGAACATATGATGTGCGGTAAAAGAAATGCTTTTTCTAGCTGATCTTCCATTTTTGAGTGGGTTTCTTGTAAGAAGATGAAATCTGCTTTTTGCTTTCGACACCAAGTAAATATCGTTCTCCTTTTCTTAAAATTTCCAATGCCCCTTACATTTAAGGAAACTAATTTGCACGTGCTAGCGCACATTTCAGTAGTAGTAAAATACCAGTAAAACTGTGATTGCAGAAGAAAACATGAGATATGATTAAAGAGCGCTCCGCTTGGTTTTTGCAATATTTAGATAAGAATAGACCGTTCCTCAAATTAGAGGAAATTAACGCGAAAAATTTCATCAGTACATATATATTAGAATAATAGATTCTATTGCCTTTTACGTACACTACACAAAAATGGAACAAGAGGGAAAAACACGATAATACACCTACCTCGTGTTCCAGATTAATATCCATCTACTAACAACCTAGATCCTACACAGAAGAAAGCTCCTCCGCCAAAAAAAAAGAAAAACATATAATCAAAATAAAAGGTGTCCATGGAGCAAAAATCTAACAAAAGGATGATGATCTTATCTGATGTTGTTTTGATACAAAAGAGCGAATAATTAAAAATCATACATAATATTGAGAAGAAAAGAAACTTATAACTTCGCCAGAAAATATTGTAATCGCCGTTCAGCAAACTAATGAATAAAGCTCAAACTCAAAGGATTCTTTTAGAGTCAGAATTTAATATATTTACCATCGATGTAAAGTTTGTCTGGTTCAGACTTGCTAAAGTTGGCCCGTCTACCTTCTTTTCTTGCCTGTTTTAATTTCTCCATCTGCGCTTTCCTCAGTTGATGTAGTTCCTTTGGAATGTCCTCAAACATTTTGAAGTTTGTGCCCTTTAGCTTTCGCCCTTGTTTGAAGACACGCTCCTTGTCTGAAAATCGTAGAAACCGAGCGATAATCGTGCGGCCGTCGTTACCAGTATCATCTTTTGGCTTGCCTAGCCTGTGGACCCTCTGGAATTCAATATGTTCGGCGTTCTCAACTCCAAGCGTATTTTTTATAAAGTTCACAAGAACGCCTTTGGTATCTTCGTTTGCAGTTTTCCCTTCTTCAGCGTTTTGGGAAACTTCTGGAATTCCTTCGAATTTTAGATTTTCGCGTCGGCTATAGGCCTCTAAATACAGGATTTTCTTTCGGCATTCACCTAGTTCCTTCTTACGCTCGTCGAGAGTTGATTGAAGTCGGTCGAGTTCGCTGTCGACAAATTGGGAGTTGGATTCCATATGTGTAAATTTTCCTTCGAGCTTTTCCTGTTTATCTTTGACTGATATGACATCTACTTCCACGGAAGTAATCTTGCTTTGCAGCTTTTTAACAGTTAAGCTTATATCTTCCATCTTTAAATCCATGCTATCCAGTCTTGCGATTATAAGGTCTAGTTTTCCCTCGACGCCTTCCACAGGAGTTTTGGCGGCCATTGTTTTCTCGGCGTCGCTTGAAAGTGTCACGTCCGGAGATGAGGCCTCTTTAGCTCGTTTTTCTTCAGGTGACGCTTCAGTTGAGCTACAGGATGAGTTTCTGCTGTATTTTCTCTTAGGAGTAGCAAAAACAGAGGAAACCTCCATAAACACCGTAGTAAGAAAAGTGGCCGACGGAGCTTCCGAAAATGCGTCTTCACTCCATGATGCTCTCCCCAGACCTGGAAAGAGGAAGCTAAATGGTATTTGTGAGAGACTTTGAGCATTGAATCTTGCTGCTTTACCGCATTTTAATACCGTATTGGGCATACACCTGTAATTCTGTAATTAAATCCCGAAAACCAATAAAATTTTTCGTTTGATTATTTTTGGGGGGCAAACCCAGTGGAGGTTTTAGGGTAATAATATTGATGATTAAGACGATGTACAAAAGGCAAGTTTAACTTTCGCCAGAGGGTTACTGGTGGGTGTTGGGTGTAAATTAGTACAGTTTGTGGTGTACTGTGTGTTGTTTGTCATGATGTCAACCAACATTGAAAAAAATTCAGCTGTTTCAGAGAAGGGACATGTCTTGACAGGGCTTATGGTTTTTATCTGGTCGTAAGCTTGGCCAGTATGCAGATCAAGAGCTTTTGGAATCCCTTATCCAAAATATAACTCCGGACTTAAGCTTAAAATATATATTGATCCAACTGCATGACCAGCAAGGTCAGCAGTAAGAATAAAGAAAAAAAGGCCAAAAGGAAAAATAGTGTTAAAAAAAAGAGACCAATTAACAGGAAAAAAACGGTACAAAAAAACAGAAAACAGCGTCGCCGGGAGTCGAACCCGGTTTATCTGCACGTGCAAGCAACTCCTTGACCACTGCACCACAGTGACACACAATAATTGACAAATTAATTTTGTCATATAAAAACAATTATTCTCTGCCATAGACGCTGTTTGAATCTGGTGGAGCTGTATTTATCATGAATTCAAATATACATTTTAGGAAAATTAGCTTAAGCGCGTATTTCATAGCTATTTTGCTTTTTTTCGGGTTTAACGGGCCGACTCGGTGTAGATAATCGATCGAACTAGCTTTACTGAATTTGGTGGAGAATTAGGAGATCAACAGAGGCCCACACTCGAAAGGAATGATATGAAGTTAGGCCCATTTAATTAGAAAAAGAATAGACGAAATACAAACATGCGTGATCTGTGAATGGAACCTCCTATTCTGGAGACTAGACCTTGCCTAGTCTAGAGAAAAAAAAGATTTAAGTTTTGATGACCTTGCCGGTCCCGTGAAATAGATGGCGATCCCGCAACACGGCTCGCAAAACAAATTAACAAAATTTTACAATCACGGACACAAAATATCGAAACGTTTACACAAGCAGATTAAAGCAACACCAAAGCTCACACACATTCGATCAAATGAGCGATATATAGCGATATTTGCTAGCTTCTTAGCTTTCCCTCGACCTCGCTCGTCCAAATAACTGTCGTATCCCTTGCTAAATTGCACAAGCGACCCGCGGCTCTTGCCCGTTACTATGTGACGTCATACTGGCAGGCGGACTGGATCAAGAAACTTAGGTGGAAAACAATAGAGTAACTCCCCCCCCCCCCCCCCTGGAACTACCATACACGCGGTTTCCCGCGGTCACGATAACACTGCTCTCGTCAAAAAAGTGAACGAAAACCACAACAAAGATCACCGAAGATCGCCCGCTACTTACGGTCCACAGGCGATGATAAGATATCGCCATTCCCGCCAATCTTCGACTCCCTGATTGGATGGCGCCTAAAAATTGTCAGTACCTTTGTTTCAGCGACGTACGTTGATTGGATATTCGTTCAAAAGTGTGGAAAAAACTGTCTGGTGTTCATGGTTCGAGTGTCCCCACTGTAAGCTAGACATATAGTGCTTATCTTTAGGACTAGATTTTGGACCTCTTACGGTGAAATCCTTACTTAACCCTATTACGACCCAAAATATGGCTAGTTTGCAAAATGGTGTGAGACGCCTGCAGATCATTGTTTTCAGCTGGCCTTATAGTACTGATCATGAGAGCGACATTTTGGGTCGCTTAAGGTAAAACCCTCACTTAACAACAACAACAACAACACTTTATTTCACCCCATAATATACAAGAAATAAAAATTTATAACAATAGTACAGACGGTCATAGGGGCGCTGGCTTAACCCCATTACGAACCAAACCATGGGCAAAAAATCTTACGGTAAAATCTTTACTTAACCCCATTACGACCCAAAAGATGGCCAATTTCCACGCCTTCAAATCATCGTTTTCAGCTTGTCAGACTTTGGTTATAATAAACGCGACATTTTGGAGCTCTTACAGTGAAATTCTCTTTTAACAAAATTACGACCCAAAAGATGGCCAATTTTAAAGATACTGTCACACGCCTTTGAATCTCGTTCTCAGCTAGTCGTATGGTGCTTATCATAAGAGCAACGATTTGCATTTTTTACAATC
>OZ037786.1:14783358-14791902 GCA_964035525.1 Porites cylindrica | reverse complement strand
GATAGTCTTATGGTGCATATCATAAGAGCAACGATCTGCATTTTTTACGATCAAATACTCACTTAATGGAATTACGACCCAAAACCTGGCCGATTTGCAAAATACTGTCTTACGCCTCTGAATCACCTTGCTCACCTAGTCTTTTGTGCTTATCGTCAGAATGTTATCTTGGACGCCTAACGGTGAAATCCCCACTTAACCCTATTAAAACCCAAACAATGGCCAGTTTCAAAATACTGTCACACGCCTCTGAATTATTGTTCTCAACTAGTCTTATGGTACTTATCATGGACCGAAATTTTCGAGCTCTTACGGTGAAATTCTCACACAACCCCATACGACCCAAAAGATGGCTAATTCGGAAGATTCCGAGAGACACCTCTAAATCATCGATTTTAGCTACTCTTACGGTCCTTATCATCAAAGCGACATTTTGAAGATCTTATAAGGAAGTTCTCAATGAACCCCATTACGACCCAAAAGATGGCCAATTTGAAAGATTCTGAGAGCCACCTCTAAAAACACTGTCTCATGCCTCTGAATCATCGTTGTCAGGTAGTCTTATGGTGCTTATCATCAGGGCGTCATTTTGGATATATCATAGTGAAATTATTACTTCACTTCCTTTACGACCCAAAATATAGCTAATTTGCAAAATGCTATCAGACGTTTCCAAATCATCATTTCCAGCTAGTCTTATGATGCTTATCAGCAGAGCAACAATTTGCAGCTGTTACGATGAAATACTTACTTAACTCAATTACGACCCAGAAGATGGCTAATTTGTAAAGTGGTGTGAGACTCCTCTAAATCGTCGTTCTCACGTAGTCTGTTGGCGCTTATCATGAGAAAGACATTTCGGATGAACCTCTATCAGTGAAATCCTCTCTTAACCCTGTTACGACCAAAATAATGGCCAATTTGCAAAATACCGTCACACGCTTATTATCAGAACGATATTTTGGACCTCTAACGTTAAATCTTTACTTAACCCTATTACGATGCAGAAGAAAGCCAATTTGCAAAATGGTGTAAGCCGCCTACTAATCATCGTTTCAGATGACCTTATGGTGCTTATCATCAAAGCGACATTCAGGAGATCTTACGGGGAACGTCTCACCTAACCCATTGCGAACCAAAAGATGGCCAATTTGGAAAATGCTGTTACACGCCATTGAATCATCGTTCTCACGTAGTCGTCTGGTGCTTATCATCAGAACGATATTTTGGACCTCCAACAGTGAAATCTTCACTTCACCCTATTAAGACCCAAGACATGGCCTACTTGCAAAATGATGTGAAAGGCGTCGAAATTATCGTTTTCGTCTGGGCTTATGGTACTTATCATCAGAGAGACATTTGGGGCTCCTACGTTTAAACCCTCACCAAAGTATGGCCAAACAGCAACGTACTGTCACACGCCTCTGAATCATCGTTTTCAGTTGGTTTTATTGTGCTTATTGTCAGAGCGATATTTTGGAGCTTTTAAGGAGAAATCCTCACTTAACGCCACTACGAACCAAAAGATGGGGAATTTGAAAATTATGTCACATGCCTCTAAGTCATCGTTAGTCAGTCAGTTAGTTAATCAGGTAGTCTTATAGTGCTTATCATCGGAGCGATATTGTTGAGATCTTATAGTACAATTCTTACTTAACACCTCTACGACCCAACATAATGCTAATTTGCAAAATGTTGTCAGACGTCTCCAAATCATCATATTCAGCTAATCTTATGTGCTTATCAACACAGCGACAATTTGCAGCTATTGCGAAGAAATACTTAGTTAAGGCAATTACGACCCAGAAGATAGTCAATTTGCATAATGGTGTGTGACGCTTCTAAATCATCGTTTTCAGCCGGCCTTAAGGTGCTTATTATGAAAGCGATATTTTGGACCTCCTACCGTGAAATCTTTACTTAAGCCCATTACTACCCAAAAGATGGCTATTTTGCAAGATCCTGTCAGACGCCTCAAATGATCATTTTTAGCTGGTCGCATGGTACTTGTCATCAGAGCGGCAATCTGCAGCTGCTACGATGAAATGCTTATTTAACGAAATTTATACCGAAAAGATGGCCAATATGCAAAATCATCGTTTTTAGCTGGCCTTATAGTGCTTATCATCAAAGCGACATTTTGGAGATCTTACGGAGAAATTCTCACTTAACCCCATTACGAATCAAAGGATGGCCAGTTTTAAAATTACCGTCGCATGCCTTTGAATCATCCTTTTTTAGGTACTGTTATGGTGATTCTCATACAGCGACATTTTGGAGCTCTCACTGCAAAAATTCTCACTTAACTCCATTACGATCCAAAAGTTGTCCAATTTAAAAGATACTGAGAGACACCTCCAAATCATCGTTTTCAGCTAGTTTTTATGGTGCTTATCTTTTAAGCAACATTTTGGAGATCTTGTGGAAAGTTCTCACTTAACCCCATTACGAACAAAACGATGGCCAATTTTCAAGATACTCTCACTTGCCTCTTAATCATCGTTTTCAGCTAGACTTATGGTGATTATCATCAAAGCGACCTTTTGAAGCCCTTATGGTAAAACCCTCACTTAGGCTCATTACGACTCAAAATATGGCAGCATTGCACCATACTGTGACGTGCCTTTAAATCATCGTCTTCAGTTGGTTTTATAGTGCTTGTCGTCAGAGCCATGTTTTGGAGCTCTTATGAGTGAATCCTTACTTAACGCAATTGCGAACCAAAAGATGGCCAATTTTTAAAAAACTCATCAGAACGACATTTTAGAGCTTTTACGCTGAAACTCTTACTTAACCTCATTACAACCTAGAATATGGCCAAATTGGAACATACTCTCACAGGCCTCTGAATTATCGTTTTTGGTTTTCAAAAGATGTCTAATTTTGAAAATGCTTTCAGACGTCTCCAAATGATCATTTTCGGCTGGTCTTACGGTGCTTATCATCAGAGCGACAATTTGCAACTGTTACGGTGAAATTCTCACTTAACGTCGTTGCGACCCAAAGATGGCCAATTTTCAAAATACTGTCGGCACGTCTCTGAATCATTGTTTTCCGCTAGTCCTATTAAGCTTATCATCAGCACGGCGTTTTGCAGGTCTTACGGTGAATTCCTTATTTAACCTTTTTGCGACCAAAATAATGGGCACTTTGGAAAGTACTGTAAAACGCCTAATAATAAATAATATTCCCAAAACTAGTGTTTGCTTCGAGTACTACATTACAACATCAGATTCTAGTTTTACGCTGAACGAGACTCACTGCGGTGTTGTTCACCGTTTAGTGAGTTCCCTTCGAGTCGACAAGGCTACAGGCTTGGATGGTATTTCTGCAAAGTTTTTAAAAGAAGCTTGTGCTGAAATCGTGACCGTCTTACACCCATATAATTAACCTATCCACTAGGTGTAAGTATTTTCCACACGAGTGGTAAATTTCCAAAGTATTACCTTTAAATGAGGAGGATATTAAGTCTGATCTTAGCAACTATAGACCTATGTCTATTCTGCCGGTTGTCAGTAAAATAATCGAAACGGTTATTTTCAAACAACTTTATGAGTACTTAACTCACAATAATTTTATGACAGGCTCTCAGCATGGTTTCAGACCGATGCATTCTACTTTGACTTTCTTGCTTGGAGTTACGAACAACTGGTACTTAAGAGTGCGTCCATGGGTGCACCAGGTAAGTGTGGTACATCCTATCTCTCCGCTTTGTACCCCAATACGTAAAATGACAAACTGGTTCATAGTGTGCATCTTTATGGTGGCAGATAGCCCACCCAAGTAAATAATTAGATTTTTTATCAATAAAAGTGCATTAATTACAGGCAAAAGTAGGGAGCTCTGAGGACAACTGTTTCTAACCTTTGACTATAAGGATTAGTATATATGTTGATGCATTTCTGACAAATGCAAGGATGTAAGTTTCAGTCAAATTGATTGAGAGCTTGTCAATCACTGGCCTTGAATATGGCACCACCTTTTTAGCCATTCAAACATTTGCTGATTTTGAGATCAAATATCTCTCCTTGCCAGAAAGCTATGAGAACAATTTTACTATTCCCTGTTTACCAACCCTTTTTCTATGATAAGCATAAAAATCATTTCTGGGCTCTGCCGTTTTTGAGCGTCAGATGCCACTTGAACACCGCACCTAAAACAAACTTATTTCCACTTCACCTGTCCTATAATTGAGCAATTAACGGCGGCTGAAGTTACTAAACCAACACTTCCAGCCCATTATTCAAGAATAATAATTGAGGAGTTTAATGCATGCTTAGAACATTCGAGACTTTGCGAGAAAGTTAAAGATTTCACACTGGTTAGTAATGCAAGTAACCAAATTATCGAAGGCAAAATCATAATGTTTGTGACCTTGCTTTGATGTTCTCGCAAAATCAGAGATTATTCTTCTTACGAGTTAAACTATACAGAAGTCCTTCATTCATAGACTTATGGTGCTTATCATTAGGAGAACATTTTGGACTTATTACGGTGAAGTCTTCACTTAACCCTATGGCGACCCAAAATGAGGCTAATTTGAAAAATTTCTCAGACGTCTCCAAATCATTATTTTCAGTTATTCTTATTAAAAATTATTCGCCGAAGGCCAAGGTAATATTATTCAACAATATTAACTGAGCCTGTTTTAGTATATTCACACGAAGTGATTTGAACAGAAGCAGAAAGGAAACCATTAAAAAATGATTAGTCTGATTGATGGGTGAATTCATGCATAAACACGAAGCCGTAAACAGTGGATGCGCAAAAGTTAGATCTTTACAGTATCTTCGAACATGGGAAATGATAGCTTTAATCTTTTTGCATCGAGTTTTGTAAGCTTTATCATCAACGGTTTAAAAGAGAACGCCAAAAATTTAAATTGCTACCCAATTCTGAGAAGAAAAGTAGAGCTTTATTTGTTTTTGTCAACTCACCGTGAAGAAGAAAGTTTTCTTTGTTGCTTCTTGCAAATGCTGTCAACGGCGGCTACGATCAAGGTGAGCGTTGTTTATCCCCAATGTTCTTTGCCTTGTTAACTTGCTGGCACGTACAATCTTCGAAAATATTTGCCCTCTTCTTTTCTCCATAAATTAACTTGTATTTATAGGCAAAATTGGTCTTGCGAGAAAATCCCGAAATCACAAAACAGTGACAAAGCGACCTTGTTTCCTCTGTAGTGGTAAACATAGCTTCGAGCGTACAAAAAGTCAGCTACAGTAAACCACTTTACAATACATCACGCTGTTTAAACACCTTGCCTTCAAAGTCATCCGCACTTGGATACTCGTGTATTTTCAAAAAGGCTTTACAATGAAACTTTGGCAAAACACCCAGTTCACGACAGCGATTTTGGTCGGCTTTATATTCACCGCCTAGCGCAGTGAATATAACGTCATAGTCCAAGATAGCTAACCAATCAGATTGCTTGAATTACCAAGATCACTGAGTGTGTATATACTAATGTCACTTATCATCAGAACTAAGGTTTGCAGCTATGACGGTAAAATACACAATTTACCCCGTTGCGACCCAAAATATGGCCAAAGTGCAACAAACTGTCACACTCCTTTGGCTAAACGTTTTCAGTATGGTTTATGGAACTCAGTGTGACGCCAGTGCGTCTCCCTCTACATCGACCACTTTGTTAAAAGTTGCGTGCCCTTTTCTCGCACAACCTAATTTAGGTAAATTTACAGTTGCGCACTCTTTTTTGCACAATTTCCCGTTTTTGAAAAAAGGCGCTAATTTCTAACAATTCGTTGATGCGCACAATCTCTTGCATAAATATGGTAAATTTGAAGATGTTTGCACGTTTGTGACTGAACAAGCCAATTTAAGTAACTTTACAAATGGCGTGCGCTGTTTTGCACAATTTAATTTTTTTCGCATTTTGTTAACAAAAGGGGCGTATTTTAAGGAAACCCAAAGTTGCGCAGGATGTTTCGATGCAAATTCCAAGCAAAACCACACTTGCGCAGAGTGTTTTGCACAAGTTTTATCAAAAACGACATTTCAAAGTTTTCGGCAGGTTTTTGACTTAAAAACTCAGTTTAGGCAAAATTACAGTTGTCTCACTGTCTTCCACAATCTTTAACTTAAAAGATTTGACTTTTTTTTTTAAGATTTATGTTTTCCTCCTGTTGTCAACCAAAGTTGGATGCCAATTTCAAGCAGAATTACAGTTGTGCAAAGTGTTTTCCACAACTTTTATCTAACTAAGCCAATCGAAGTTGCTTTTATATTATTGACCACACACACCAATATAGGTAGTTGAAAGTTCCGCGCTCTTTTCTCGCACAACGTAATTTACGTAAATCTCCACTTGCGCACTCTGTTCTGCACAATTTCCTGTTTTTGAAAAAAGGGCTAATTTCTAACAATTCGTTGATGCGCACACTCTTTTGCACAAATATGGTAACTTTGAAAATGTCTGCACGTTTCTGACCTAGCAAGAAAATTGAAGAAAATTTAAACAAAAGAGGCGAATTTGAAGATGTCTGCACGTTTCTGACCAAACATGCCCATTTAACTAAATTTACAGTTGCGCAAGCTGTTTTTAACAATTTTAAGCTTTTTAACAAAAGTCGCCAATTTCAAGCAAAACGACACTTGCGCAGAGTGTTTTGCCGCCAATTTCGAGCAACAGGACAGTTGTGCACGGTGTTTTGCACTAGTTTTAGCTTTTTAACAAAAGTCACCACTTTTAAGCAACACGACAGTTGCGCAGTTTGTTTTGACGCCAATTTCGAGCAACAGGAAAGTTGCGCAGAAAACCACAGTTGCACAGAGTTTTTTCCACAAGATTTTTCAAAAACAGCCAATCGAAGTTCCTTAGATATTATTGACCACAAACACCAATATAGGTAAGTTAAAAGTTGCTCGCTCTTTTCTTGCACAACCTAATTTAAGTGACTTTACAGTTGAGCACTTTGTGTTGCACAATTTCCTGTTTTTGTAAAAAGACACTAATTTCTAACAATTCGTTGATGCGCACACTCTTTTGCTCAAATATGGTAAATTTGAAGATGTGTCCACGTTTCTGACCGAACAAGCCAATGGATTCAAGTTTACATAATAGAAGCGAATTTGAAGGTGTCTGCACGTTTCTGATCAAACATTCCCATTTAAGTAAATTTACTATTGCGCGCACTCTTTTTAACAATTTTAAGCTTTTTAACAAAAGGCAGTTGCACAGAGTGTTTTGACGCCAATTTCGAGCAACAGGAAAGTTGTGCACGGCGTTTTTCACAGGCCTTGGCTTCCTAACAATACGGGCCAATTTCAAGCAAAACGACAGTTGCGCACAGTGTTTTGACGCCAATTTCGAGCAGCAGGAAAGTTGCGCACGGTGTTTTGGACAAGTTTTAGCTTTATAACAAAAGGCACCAATTTTGATTAACAGGACAGTTGCGCACAGAGTTTCTCTCAGGTTTTAGCTTCCTAACAATGCAACCCAATCTGAAGCAAAACGACAGTTGCGCAGTCTGAATAGGGGCCAATTTCGAGCAACAGCACGGTTGCACACGGTGTTTTGGACAAGTTTTAGCTTTTTAAGAAATGTCGCCCATTTCAAGCAAAACGACAGTTGCGCAGTGTGATTTGGGGCCAATTTCGAGCAACAGGAAAGTTGTGCACGGCGTTTTTCACCAGCTTTGGCTTCCTAACAATACGGGCCAATTTGAAGCAAAACGACGGTTGCGCAGAGTGTATTGACGCCAATTTCGAGCAACAGGACAATTGCGCATGGTGTTTTGGACAAGTTTTAGCTTTTTAACAAAAGTCACCAATTTTGATTAACAAGACAGTTGCGCACGCAGTTTCTCACAGGCTTTAGCTTCCTAACAATACGGGCCAATTTAAAGCAAAACAAAAGTTGGGCAGTGTGACTTGAGGCCAATTTCGAGCAACAGCACGGTTGCGCACGCTGCTTTTTTCAAGTTTTATCTAAAACAGCAAATCAAAGTTTCTTGGATATTATTGTCCATTCACACTAACTTAGGTACATTTTCAGTTGCGCGCCCTTTTTAGCACAAGCTATAGGTCAAACAGTGAGAATATTTTGTCAGGTTGTTTAACAAAAGACGCCAATTCTAAGCAAAACGGCAGTTGCGCAAAGTGTTTTGACGCCAGTTTTGAGCAACAGGAAAAATGGGCTCGGTGTTTTCCTCAAGCTTTACCTTCGTAACAATACGGGCCAATCTGAAGCAAAACGACAGTTTGCATAGTGTGATTTTGGGCCAATTTTGAGCAGCAGCACGGTTGCGCACGCTGCTTCTTACAAGTTTTATCTAGAACAGCTTTGCACAATTTTAATGTTTTTCGCCTGTTGTTAACAAAAGGAGCACATTTTAAGCAAAACCAAAGTTGCGTTTTGATGCCAATTTCACGCAAAACCACAGTTGCACAGGGTTTTTTCCACAAGATTTATCAAAAACAGCCAATCGAAGTTTCTTTGATATTATTAACCACAAAGACCAATATATATATATATATATATATTTTTAGTTTTTGTTTTTGTTTTTGTTTTTCCTTGGGTAAAAG
>OZ037786.1:14663358-14780858 GCA_964035525.1 Porites cylindrica | reverse complement strand
TTGGCTCAATCGTTTTTGTTCTTCTAGGGGCGGGAAGAAGGCATCTGCATTCTTTTTGGTATCTACTTTAGAGGTATAAAGATTTTTATAAAAATTTTCACACTCAAGTAAGATCTCTTTGTCTATAGAAATAAAGTCATCTTCACTAACTTTAAGCTGTGTTATTGTTGCTTGTTTACAGTGTCTCTTTTCAAGGTTGAGGAAATACTTAGTGTTTTTCTCGCCTTCATTGTACCACCGAGACTTCGATCGTAAAATCGCTCCTTTTTTCTGGTATTCAGAGTGTTTTGACGCAAATTTTGAGCAACAGGACAATTGCGCACGGTGTTTTGCACAGGGCAATTGAAAGCAAAACGACAGTTGCAAATTTTGCATTTCAAGCAAACCGACAGTTGCGCAGAGTGATTTGGGGCCAATTTCGAGCAAAATAAAAGTTGTGCACGGCGTTTTTTAAAGGTTTTGGCATCCTAACAATACGGGCCAATTTCAAGCAAAACGACGGTTGCGCAGAGTGTTTTGACGCGAATTTTGAGCAACAGGACAATTGCGCACGGTGTTTTGGACAACTTTTAGCTTTTTAACAAAAGGCACCAATTTTGATTAACAGGACAGTTGCGTATGCAGTTTCCACAGGCTTTAGCTTCTTCACAATACGGACCAATTTAAAGCAAAACGACAGTTGCGCAGTGTGATTTGGGGCCAATTTCGAGCAACAGGACAATTGCGCACGATCTTTTAGACAAGTTTTAGCTTTTTAACAAAAGTGACCTATTTTGATTAACAGGACAGTTGCGCACGCAGTTTTTCACAGGCTTTAGCTTTCTAACAAAACGGGCAAATTTCAAGCAAAACGACAGTTGCGCAGTCTGACTTGAAGCCAATTTTGGGCAACAGCAGGGTTGCGCACGCTGTTTTGGACAAGTTTAAGCTTTATATAAAATGTCGCCCGTATCAAGCAAAACGACAGTTGCGCAGAGCTTTTTCCACAAGATTTATCAGAAAGAGCCAATCGAAGTTCCTTAGATATTATTGACCACAAACACCAATATAGGTAAGTTAAAAGTTGCGCGCTCTTTTCTTGCACAACCTAATTTAATGGACTTTACAGTTGAGCACTTTGTTTTGCACAATTTCCCATTTTTGTTAAAAGGCGCTAATTTTTTAATGCGCACACTCTTTTGCACAAATATGGTAAATTTGAAAATGTCTCCACGTTTCTGACCAAACAAGCCGATCGAAGGAAATTTACATAATAGAGGCTAATTTGAAGATGTCTGCTCGTTTCTGATCAAACATGCCCATTTAAGTAAATTTACTGTTGCGCGCACTCTTTTTAACAATTTTAAGCGTTTTAACAAACGTCACCAATTTCAAGCAAAACAACAGTTGCGCAGTTTGTTTCGACGCCAATTTCAAGCAACAGGACAGTTGCCCACGATGTTTTGCACAAGTTTTAGCTTCCTAACAAGACGGGCCAATTTGAAGCAAAACGACAGTTGCGCAGTGTGATTTGGGGCAAGTTTCGAGCAACACGAAAGTTGTGCCCAACGTTTTTCACAGGCTTTGGCTTCCTAACAATGTGGGCCAATTTGAAGCAAAACGACAGGTGCGCAGAGTGTTTGGACGAAAGTTTCGAGCAGCAGGCAAGTTGCGCACGGTCTTTTCGACAAGTTTTAACAACAGGACAATTGCGCACGGTGTTTTGGAAAAGTTTTAGCTTTTTAACAAAAGGCACCAATTTTGATTACCAGGACAGTTGCGTATGCAGTTTCCACAGGCTTTAGCTTGCTAACAATACGGCCCAAGTTAAAGGAAAACGACAGTTGCGCAGTCTGACTTGGGTCCAATTTCGATCAACAGCACTATTGCCCACGGTGTTGTAGACAAGTTTTAGCTTTTTAAGAAATGTCACCCATTTCAAGCAAAACGACAGTTGCGCAGTGTGATTTGGGGCAAATTTCGAGCATCAGGAAAGTTGTGCACGGCGTTTTTCACAGGCTTTGGCTTCCTAACAATACGGGTTAATTTAAAGCAAAACGACAGTTGCGCAGAGTGTTTTGACGCAAATTTCAAGAAGCAGGACAGTTGCGCACGGTGTTTTAAACAAGTTTTAGCTTGTTAAGAAATGTCGCCCATTTCAAGCAAACCGACAGTTGCGCAGAGTGATTTGGGGCCAATTTCGAGCAAAAAAAAATTTGTGCACGGCCTTTTTTACAGGTTTTGGCTTCCTAACAATACGGGCCAATTTTAAGCAAAACGACGGTTGCGCAGAGTGTTTTGACGCAAATTTTGAGCAACAGGACAATTGCGCACGGTGTTTTGCACAGGGCAATTAAAAGCAAAACGACAGTTGCAAATTTTGCATTTCAAGCAAACCGACAGTTGCGCAGAGTGATTTGGGGCCAATTTCGAGCAAAATAAAAGTTGTGCACGGCGTTTTTTACAGGTTTTGGCATCCTAACAATACGGGCCAATTTCAAGCAAAACGACGGTTGCGCAGAGTGTTTTGACGCGAATTTTGAGCAACAGGACAATTGCGCACGGTGTTTTGGACAACTTTTAGCTTTTTAACAAGAGGCACCAATTTTGATTAACAGGACAGTTGCGTATGCAGTTTCCACAGGCTTACGACAGTTGCGCAGTGTGATTTGGGGCCAATTTCGAGCAACAGGACAATTGCGCACGATCTTTTAGACAAGTTTTAGCTTTTTAACAAAAGTTACCTATTTTGATTAACAGGACAGTTGCGCACGCAGTTTTTCACAGGCTTTAGCTTTCTAACAAAACGGGCAAATTTCAAGCAAAACGACAGTTGCGCAGTCTGACTTGAAGCCAATTTTGGGCAACAGCAGGGTTGCGCACGCTGTTTTGGACAAGTTTAAGCTTTATATAAAATGTCGCCCGTATCAAGCAAAACGACAGTTGCGCAGAGCTTTGTCCACAAGATTTATCAGAAAGAGCCAATCGAAGTTCCTTAGATATTATTGACCACAAACACCAATATAGGTAAGTTAAAAGTTGCGCGCTCTTTTCTTGCACAACCTAATTTAATGGACTTTACAGTTGAGCACTTTGTTTTGCACAATTTCCCATTTTTGTTAAAAGGCGCTAATTTTTTAATGCGCACACTCTTTTGCACAAATATGGTAAATTTGAAAAAGTCTCCACGTTTCTGACCAAACAAGCCGATCGAAAGAAATTTACATAATAGAGGCTAATTTGAAGATGTCTGCTCGTTTCTGATCAAACATGCCCATTTAAGTAAATTTACTGTTGCGCGCACTCTTTTGAACAATTTTAAGCGTTTTAACAAACGTCACCAATTTCAAGCAAAACAACAGTTGCGCAGTTTGTTTCGACGCCAATTTCAAGCAACAGGACAGTTGCCCACGATGTTTTGCACAAGTTTTAGCTTCCTAACAAGACGGGCCAATTTGAAGCAAAACGACAGTTGCGCAGTGTGATTTGGGACGAGTTTCGAGCAACACGAAAGTTGTGCCCAACGTTTTTCACAGGCTTTGGCTTCCTAACAATATGGGCCAATTTGAAGCAAAACGACAGGTGCGCAGAGTGTTTGGACGAAAGTTTCGAGCAGCAGGCAAGTTGCGCACGGTCTTTTCCACAAGTTTTAGCAACAGGACAATTGCGCTCGGTGTTTTGGACAAGTTTTAGCTTTTTAACAAAAGGCACCAATTTTGATTAACAGGACAGTTGCGTATGCAGTTTCCACAGGCTTTAGCTTGCTAACAATACGGCCCAAGTTAAAGGAAAACGACAGTTGCGCAGTCTGACTTGGGTCCAATTTCGATCAACAGCACTATTGCCCACGGTGTTGTAGACAAGTTTTAGCTTTTTAAGAAATGTCACCCATTTCAAGCAAAACGACAGTTGCGCAGTGTGATTTGGGGCAAATTTCGAGCATCAGGAAAGTTGTGCACGGCGTTTTTCACAGGCTTTGGCTTCCTAACAATACGGGTTAATTTAAAGCAAAACGACAGTTGCGCAGAGTGTTTTGACGCAAATTTCAAGAAGCAGGACAGTTGCGCACGGTGTTTTAAACAAGTTTTAGCTTGTTAAGAAATGTCGCCCATTTCAAGCAAACCGACAGTTGCGCAGAGTGATTTGGGGCCAATTTCGAGCAAAAGGAAATTTGTCCACGGCTTTTTTTACAGGTTTTGGCTTCCTAACAAAACGGGCCAATTTTAAGCAAAACGACGGTTGCGCAGAGTGTTTTGACGCAAATTTTGAGCAACAGGACAATTGCGCACGGTGTTTTGGACAAGTTTAAGGTTTTTAAGAAATGTCGGCCATTTCAAGCAAAACGACAGTTGCGCAGTGTTATTTGGGGCGAGTTTCGAGCAACACGAAAGCTGTGCCCAACGTTTTTCACAGGCTTTGGCTTCCTAACAATATGGGCCAATTTGAAGCAAAACGACAGGTGCGCAGAGTGTTTGGACGAAAGTTTCGAGCAGCAGGCAAGTTGCGCACGGTGTTTTCCACAAGTTTTAGCAACAGGACAATTGCGCTCGGTGTTTTGGACAAGTCTTAGCTTTTTAACAAAAGGCACCAATTTTGATTAACGGGACAGTTGCGTATGCAGTTTCCACAGGCTTTAGCTTGCTAACAATACGGCCCAAGTTAAAGGAAAACGACAGTTGCGCAGTCTGACTTGGGTCCAATTTCGATCAACAGCCCTATTGGCCACGGTGTTGTAGACAAGTTTTAGCTTTTTAAGAAATGTCACCCATTTCAAGCAAAACGACAGTTGCGCAGTGTGATTTGGGGCAAATTTCGAGCATCAGGAAAGTTGTGCACGGCGTTTTTCACAGGCTTTGGCTTCCTAACAATACGGGTTAATTTAAAGCAAAACGACAGTTGCGCAGAGTGTTTAGACGCAAATTTCAAGAAGCAGGACAGTTGCGCACGGTGTTTTAAACAAGTTTTAGCTTGTTAAGAAATGTCGGCCATTTCAAGCAAACCGACAGTTGCGCAGAGTGATTTAGGGCCAATTTCGAGCAAAAGGAAATTTGTGCACGGCGTTTTTTACAGGTTTTGGCTTCCTAACAAAAAGGGCCAATTTTAAGCAAAACGACGGTTGCGCAGAGTGTTTTGACGCAAATTTTGAGCAACAGGACAATTGCGCACGGTGTTTTGCACAGGGCAGTTGCGCAGTGTTATTTGGGGCCAATTTAGAGCAACAGGAAAGTTGTGCACGGCGTTTTTTACAGGTTTTGGCATCCTAACAAGACGGGCCAATTTGAAGCAAAACGACAGTTGCGCAGTGTGATTTGGGACGAGTTTCGAGCAACACGAAAGTTGTGCCCAACGTTTTTCACAGGCTTTGGCTTCCTAACAATATGGGCCAATTTGAATCAAAACGACAGGTGCGCAGAGTGTTTGGACGAAAGTTTCGAGCAGCAGGCAAGTTGCGCACGGTGTTTTCCACAAGTTTTATCAACAGGACAATTGCGCTCGGTGTTTTGGACAAGTTTTAGCTTTTTAACAAAAGGCACCAATTTTGATTAACGGGACAGTTGCGTATGCAGTTTCCACGGGCTTTAGCTTGCTAACAATACGGCCCAAGTTAAAGTTGCGCAGTCTGACTTGGGTCCAATTTCGATCAACAGCCCTATTGGCCACGGTGTTGTAGACAAGTTTTAGCTTTTTAAGAAATGTCACCCATTTCAAGCAAAACGACAGTTGCGCAGTGTGATTTGGCGCAAATTTCGAGCATCAGGAAAGTTGTGCACGGCGTTTTTCACAGGCTTTGGCTTCCTAACAATACGGGTTAATTTAAAGCAAAACGACAGTTGCGCAGAGTGTTTAGACGCAAATTTCAAGAAGCAGGACAGTTGCGCACGGTGTTTTAAACAAGTTTTAGCTTGTTAAGAAATGTCGCCCATTTCAAGCAAACCGACAGTTGCGCAGAGTGATTTGGGGCCAATTTCGAGCAAAAGGAAATTTGTGCACGGCGTTTTTTACAGGTTTTGGCTTCCTAACAATACGGGCCAATTTTAAGCAAAACGACGGTTGCGCAGAGTGTTTTGACGCAAATTTTGAGCAACAGGACAATTGCGCACGGTGTTTTGAACAGGGCAATTGAAAGCAAAACGACAGTTGCGCAGTGTGATTTGGGGCGAATTTCGAGCATAGGGAAAGTTGTGCACGGCCTTTTTTTCACTGGCTTTGGCTTCCTAACAATACGGGTTAGTTTAAAGCAAAACGACAGTTGCGCAGAGTGTTTTGACGCAAATTTCGAGCAGCAGGACAGTTGCGCACGGTGTTTTGGACAAGTTTTAGGTTTTTAAGAAATGTCGGCCATTTCAAGCAAAACGACAGTTGCGCAGTCTTATTTGGGGCCAATTTCGAGCAACAGGAAAGTTGTGCACGGCGTTTTTTACAGGTTTTGGCATACTAACAATACGGGCCAATTTTAAGCAAAACGACGGTTGCGCAGAGTGTTTTGACGCAAATTTTGAGCAACAGGACAATTGCGCACGGTGTTTTGCACAGGGCAATTGAAAGCAAAACGACAGTTGCGCAGTGTGAGTTGAGGCCAATTTCGAGCAACAGCACGGTTGCGCACGGTGTTTTGGACAAGTTTTAGCTTTTTAAGAAATGTCCTCTATTTCAGGCAAAACGACAGTTGCGCAGTGTTATTTGGGGCGAATTTCGAGCATAGGGAAAGTTTTGCACGGCCTTTTTTTCACTGGCTTTGGCTTTCTAACAGTACGGGTTAATTTAAAGCAAAACGACAGTTGCGCAGAGTGTTTTGACGCAAATTTCAAGAAGCAGGACAGTTGCGCACGGTGTTTTAAATAAGTTTTTGCTTGTTAAGAAATGTCGCCCATTTCAAGGAAACCGACAGTTGCGCAGAGTGATTTGGGGCCAATTTCGAGCAAAAGGAAATTTGTGCACGGCGTTTTTTACAGGTTTTGGCTTCCTAACAAAAAGGGCCAATTTCAAGCAAAACGACGGTTGCGCAGAGTGTTTTGACGCAAATTTTGAGCAACAGGACAATTGCGCACGGTGTTTTGCACAGGGCAATTTAAAGCAAAACGACAGTTGCGCAGTGTGATTTGGGGCCGATTTCGAGCAACAGGACAATTGCGCACGATCTTTTAGACAAGTTTTAGCTTTTTAAGAAATGTCCCCTATTTCAAGCAAAACGACAGTTGCGCAGTGTGATTTGGCGCAAATTTCGAGCATCAGGAAAGTTGTGCACGGCGTTTTTCACAGGCTTTGGGTTCCTAACAATACGGGTTAATTTAAAGCAAAACGACAGTTGCGCAGAGTGTTTAGACGCAAATTTCAAGAAGCAGGACAGTTGCGCACGGTGTTTTAAACAAGTTTTAGCTTGTTAAGAAATGTCGCCCATTTCAAGCAAACCGACAGTTGCGCATAGTGATTTGGGGCAATTTCGAGCAAAAGGAAATTTGTGCACGGCGTTTTTTACAGGTTTTGGCTTCCTAACAATACGGGCCAATTTTAAGCAAAACGACGGTTGCGCAGAGTGTTTTGACGCAAATTTTGAGCAACAGGACAATTGCGCACGGTGTTTTGCACAGGGCAATTGAAAGCAAAACGACAGTTGCGCAGTGTGAGTTGAGGCCAATTTCGAGCAAACAGCACGGTTGCGCACGGTGTTTTGGACAAGTTTTAGCTTTTTAAGAAATGTCCCCTATTTCAAGCAAAACGACAGTTGCGCAGTGTGATTTGGGGCGCATTTCGAGCATAGGGAAAGTTGTTCACGGCTTTTTTTTCACTGGCTTTGGCTTCGTAATAATACGGGCTAATTTGAAGCAAAACGATAGTTGCGCAGTGTGTTTTGACGCAAATTTTGAGCAGCAGGACAGTTGCGCACGGTGTTTTGGACAAGTTTTAGGTTTTTAAGAATTGTCGGCCATTTCAAGCAAAACGACAGTTGCTCAGTGTTATTTGGGCCAATTTAGAGCAACAGGAAAGTTGTGCACGGCGTTTTTTACAGGTTTTGGCATCCTAACAAGACGGGCCAATTTGAAGCAAAACGACAGTTGCGCAGTGTGATTTGGGACGAGTTTCGAGCAACACGAAAGTTGTGCCCAACGTTTTTCACAGGCTTTGGCTTCCTAACAATATGGGCCAATTTGAATCAAAACGACAGGTGCGCAGAGTGTTTGGACGAAAGTTTCGAGCAGCAGGCAAGTTGCGCACGGTGTTTTCCACAAGTTTTATCAACAGGACAATTGCGCTCGGTGTTTTGGACAAGTTTTAGCTTTTTAACAAAAGGCACCAATTTTGATTAACGGGACAGTTGCGTATGCAGTTTCCACGGGCTTTAGCTTGCTAACAATACGGCCCAAGTTAAAGTTGCGCAGTCTGACTTGGGTCCAATTTCGATCAACAGCCCTATTGGCCACGGTGTTGTAGACAAGTTTTAGCTTTTTAAGAAATGTCACCCATTTCAAGCAAAACGACAGTTGCGCAGTGTGATTTGGCGCAAATTTCGAGCATCAGGAAAGTTGTGCACGGCGTTTTTCACAGGCTTTGGCTTCCTAACAATACGGGTTAATTTAAAGCAAAACGACAGTTGCGCAGAGTGTTTAGACGCAAATTTCAAGAAGCAGGACAGTTGCGCACGGTGTTTTAAACAAGTTTTAGCTTGTTAAGAAATGTCGCCCATTTCAAGCAAACCGACAGTTGCGCAGAGTGATTTGGGGCCAATTTCGAGCAAAAGGAAATTTGTGCACGGCGTTTTTTACAGGTTTTGGCTTCCTAACAATACGGGCCAATTTTAAGCAAAACGACGGTTGCGCAGAGTGTTTTGACGCAAATTTTGAGCAACAGGACAATTGCGCACGGTGTTTTGAACAGGGCAATTGAAAGCAAAACGACAGTTGCGCAGTGTGATTTGGGGCGAATTTCGAGCATAGGGAAAGTTGTGCACGGCCTTTTTTTCACTGGCTTTGGCTTCCTAACAATACGGGTTAATTTAAAGCAAAACGACAGTTGCGCAGAGTGTTTTGACGCAAATTTCGAGCAGCAGGACAGTTGCGCACGGTGTTTTGGACAAGTTTTAGGTTTTTAAGAAATGTCGGCCATTTCAAGCAAAACGACAGTTGCGCAGTGTTATTTGGGGCCAACCTCGAGCAACAGGAAAGTTGTGCACGGCGTTTTTTACAGGTTTTGGCATACTAACAATACGGGCCAATTTTAAGCAAAACGACGGTTGCGCAGAGTGTTTTGACGCAAATTTTGAGCAACAGGACAATTGCGCACGGTGTTTTGCACAGGGCAATTGAAAGCAAAACGACAGTTGCGCAGTGTGAGTTGAGGCCAATTTCGAGCAACAGCACGGTTGCGCACGGTGTTTTGGACAAGTTTTAGCTTTTTAAGAAATGTCCTCTATTTCAGGCAAAACGACAGTTGCGCAGTGTGATTTGGGGCGAATTTCAAGCATAGGGAAAGTTTTGCACGGCCTTTTTTCACTGGCTTTGGCTTTCTAACAGTACGGGTTAATTTAAAGCGAAACGACAGTTGCGCAGAGTGTTTTGACGCAAATTTCAAGAAGCAGGACAGTTGCGCACGGTGTTTTAAATAAGTTTTAGCTTGTTAAGAAATGTCGCCCATTTCAAGGAAACCGACAGTTGCGCAGAGTGATTTGGGGCCAATTTCGAGCAAAAGGAAATTTCTGCACGGCGTTTTTTACAGGTTTTGGCTTCCTAACAAAAAGGGCCAATTTCAAGCAAAACGACGGTTGCGCAGAGTGTTTTGACGCAAATTTTGAGCAACAGGACAATTGCGCACGGTGTTTTGCACAGGGCAATTGAAAGCAAAACGACAGTTGCGCAGTGTGAGTTGAGGCCAATCTCGAGCAACAGCACGGTTGCGCACGGTGTTTTGGACAAGTTTTAGCTTTTTAAGAAATGTCCCCTTTTCAAGCAAAACGACAGTTGCGCAGTGTGATTTGGGGCGCATTTCGAGCATAGGGAAAGTTGTTCACGGCTTTTTTTTCACTGGCTTTGGCTTCGTAATAATACGGGCTAATTTGAAGCAAAACGACAGTTGCGCAGTGTGTTTTGACGCAAATTTGAGCAGCAGGACAGTTGCGCACGGTGTTTTGGACAAGTTTTAGGTTTTTAAGAATTGTCGGCCATTTCAAGCAAAACGACAGTTGCTCAGTGTTATTTGGGGCCAATTTAGAGCAACAGGAAAGTTGTGCACGGCGTTTTTTACAGGTTTTGGCATCCTAACAAGACGGGCCAATTTGAAGCAAAACGACAGTTGCGCAGTGTGATTTGGGACGAGTTTCGAGCAACACGAAAGTTGTGCCCAACGTTTTTCACAGGCTTTGGCTTCCTAACAATATGGGCCAATTTGAAGCAAAACGACAGGTGCGCAGAGTGTTTGGACGAAAGTTTCGAGCAGCAGGCAAGTTGCGCACGGTGTTTTCCACAAGTTTTATCAACAGGACAATTGCGCTCGGTGTTTTGGACAAGTTTTAGCTTTTTAACAAAAGGCACCAATTTTGATTAACGGGACAGTTGCGTATGCAGTTTCCACAGGCTTTAGCTTGCTAACAATACGGCCCAAGTTAAAGGAAAACGACAGTTGCGCAGTCTGACTTGGGTCCAATTTCGATCAACAGCCCTATTGGCCACGGTGTGTAGACAAGTTTTAGCTTTTTAAGAAATGTCACCCATTTCAAGCAAAGCGACAGTTGCGCAGTGTGATTTGGCGCAAATTTCGAGCATCAGGAAAGTTGTGCACGGCGTTTTTCACAGGCTTTGGCTTCCTAACAATACGGGTTAATTTAAAGCAAAACGACAGTTGCGCAGAGTGTTTTGACGGAAATTTCAAGAAGCAGGACAGTTGCGCACGGTGTTTTAAACAAGTTTTAGCTTGTTAAGAAATGTCGCCCATTTCAAGCAAACCGACAGTTGCGCAGAGTGATTTGGGGCCAATTTCGAGCAAAAGGAAATTTGTGCACGGCGTTTTTTACAGGTTTTGGCTTCCTAACAATACGGGCCCAATTTTAAGCAAAACGACGGTTGCGCAGAGTGTTTTGACGCAAATTTTGAGCAACAGGACAATTGCGCACGGTGTTTTGAACAGGGCAATTGAAAGCAAAAACGACAGTTGCGCAGTGTGATTTGGGGCGAATTTCGAGCATAGGGAAAGTTGTGCACGGCCTTTTTTTCACTGGCTTTGGCTTCCTAACAATACGGGTTAATTTAAAGCAAATCGACAGTTGCGCAGAGTGTTTTGACGCAAATTTCGAGCAGCAGGACAGTTGCGCACGGTGTTTTGGACAAGTTTTAGGTTTTTAAGAAATGTCGGCCATTTCAAGCAAAACGACAGTTGCGCAGTGTTATTTCGGGCAAATTTCGAGCATAGGGAAAGTTGTGCACGGCCTTTTTTTCACTGGCTTTGGCTTCCTAACAATACGGGTTAATTTAAAGCAAAACGACAGTTGCGCAGAGTGTTTTGACGCAAATTTCGAGCAGCAGGAGAGTTGCGCACGGTGTTTTGGACAAGTTTTAGGTTTTTAAGAAATGTCGGCCATTTCAAGCAAAAGGACAGTTGCGCAGTGTTATTTGGGGCAAATTTCGAGCAAGAGGAAAGTTGTGCACGGCGTTTTTTACAGGTTTTGGCATGCTAACAATACGGGCCAATTTTAAGCAAAACGACGGTTGGGCAGAGTGTTTTGACGCAAATTTTGAGCAACAGGACAATTGCGCACGGTGTTTTGCACAGGGCAATTGAAAGCAAAACGACAGTTGCGCAGTGTGAGTTGAGGCCAATTTCGAGCAACAGCACGGTTGCGCACGGTGTTTTGGACAAGTTTTAGCTTTTTAAGAAATGTCCTCTATTTCAGGCAAAACGACAGTTGCGCAGTGTGATTTGGGGCGAATTTTGAGCATAGGGAAAGTTGTGCACGGCCTTTTTTTCACTGGCTTTGGCTTTCTAACAGTACGGGTTAATTTAAAGCAAAACGACAGTTGCGCAGAGTGTTTTGACGCAAATTTCAAGAAGCAGGACAGTTGCGCACGGTGTTTTAAATAAGTTTTAGCTTGTTAAGAAATGTCGCCCATTTCAAGCAAACCGACAGTTGCGCAGAGTGATTTGGGGCCAATTTCGAGCAAAAGGAAATTTGTGCACGGCGTTTTTTACAGGTTTTGTCTTCCTAACAAAAGGGCCAATTTCAAGCAAAACGACGGTTGCGCAGAGTGTTTTGACGCAAATTTTGAGCAACAGGACAATTGCGCACGGTGTTTTGCACAGGGCAATTGAAAGCAAAACGACAGTTGCGCAGTGTGAGTTGAGGCCAATTTCGAGCAACAGCACGGTTGCGCACGGTGTTTTGGACAAGTTTTAGCTTTTTAAGAAATGTCCCCTATTTCAAGCAAAACGACAGTTGCGCAGTGTGATTTGGGGCGAATTTCGAGCATAGGGAAAGTTGTGCACGGCCTTTTTTTCACTGGCTTTGGCTTCCTAACAATACGGGTTAATTTAAAGCAAAACGACAGTTGCGCAGAGTGTTTTGACGCAAATTTCGAGCAGCAGGACAGTTGCGCACGGTGTTTTGGACAAGTTTTAGGTTTTTAAGAAATGTCGGCCATTTCAAGCAAAACGACAGTTGCGCAGTGTTATTTGGGGCCAATTTCGAGCAACAGGAATGTTGTGCACGGCGTTTTTTACAGGTTTTGGAATACTAACAATACGGGCCAATTTTAAGCAAAACGACGGTTGCGCAGAGTGTTTTGACGCGAATTTTGAGCAACAGGACAATTGCGCACGGTGTTTAGGACAACTTTTAGCTTTTTAACAAAAGGCACCAATTTTGATTAACAGGACCGTTGCGTATGCAGTTTCCACAGGCTTTAGCTTCCTCACAATACGGGCCAATTTAAAGCAAAACGACAGTTGCGCAGTGTGATTTGGGGCCGATTTCGAGCAACAGGACAATTGCGCACCATCTTTTAGACAAGTTTTAGCTTTTTAACAAATGTCACCCATTTCAAGCAAAACGACAGTTGCGCAGTGTGATTTGGCGCAAATTTCGAGCATCAGGAAAGTTGTGCAAGGCGTTTTTCACAGGCTTTGGCTTCCTAACAATACGGGTTAACTTGATGCAAAACGACAGTTGCGCAGAGTGTTTTGACAAAAAATTTCAAGAAGCAGGACAGTTGCGCACGGTGTTTTAAACAAGTTTTAGCTTGTTAAGAAATGTCGCCCATTTCAAGCAAACCGACAGTTGCGCAGAGTGATTTAGGGCCAATTTCGAGCAAAAGGAAATTTGTGCCCGGCGTTTTTTACAGGTTTTGGTTTCCTAACAATACGGGCCAATTTTAAGCAAAACGACGGTTGCGCAGAGTGTTTTGACGCAAATTTTGAGCAACAGGACAATTGCGCACGGTGTTTTGCACAGGGCAATTGAAAGCAAAACGACAGTTGCGCAGTGTGAGTTAAGGCCAATTTCGAGCAACAGCACGGTTGCGCACGGTGTTTTGGACAAGGTTTAGCTTTTTAAGAAATGTCCCCTATTTCAAGCAAAACGACAGTTGCGCAGTGTGATTTGGGGCGAATTTCGAGCATAGGGAAAGTTTTGCACGGCCTTTTTTTCACTGGCTTTGGCTTCCTAACAGTACGGGTTAATTTAAAGCATAATGACAGTTGCGCAGAGTGTTTTGACGGAAATTTCAAGAAGCAGGACAGTTGCGCACGGTGTTTTAAACAAGTTTTAGCTTGTTAAGAAATGTCGCCCATTTCAAGCAAACCGACAGTTGCGCAGAGTGATTTGGGGCCAATTTCGAGCAAAATAAAATTTGTGCACGGCGTTTTTTACAGGTTTTGTCTTCCTAACAATACGGGCCAATTTTAAGCAAAATTACGGTTGCGCAGAGTGTTTTGACGCAAATTTTGAGCAACAGGACAATTGCGCACGGTGTTTTGCACAGGGCAATTAAAAGCAAAACGACAGTTGCAAATTTTGCATTTCAAGCAAACCGACAGTTGCGCAGAGTGATTTGGGGCCAATTTCGAGCAAAATAAAAGTTGTGCACGGCGTTTTTTACAGGTTTTGGCATCCTAACAATACGGGCCAATTTCAAGCAAAACGACGGTTGCGCAGAGTGTTTTGACGCGAATTTTGAGCAACAGGACAATTGCGCACGGTGTTTTAGACAACTTTTAGCTTTTTAACAAGAGGCACCAATTTTGATTAACAGGACAGTTGCGTATGCAGTTTCCACAGGCTTTAGCTTCTTCACAATACGGACCAATTTAAAGCAAAACGACAGTTGCGCAGTGTGATTTGGGGCCAATTTCGAGCAACAGGACAATTGCGCACGATCTTTTAGACAAGTTTTAGCTTTTTAACAAAAGTTACCTATTTTGATTAACAGGACAGTTGCGCACGCAGTTTTGCACAGGCTTTAGCTTTCTAACAAAACGGGCAAATTTCAAGCAAAACGACAGTTGCGCAGTCTGACTTGAAGCCAATTTTGGGCAACAGCAGGGTTGCGCACGCTGTTTTGGACAAGTTTAAGCTTTATATAAAATGTCGCCCGTATCAAGCAAAACGACAGTTGCGCAGAGCTTTTTCCACAAGATTTATCAGAAAGAGCCAATCGAAGTTCCTTAGATATTATTGACCACAAACACCAATATAGGTAAGTTAAAAGTTGCGCGCTCTTTTCTTGCACAACCTAATTTAATGGACTTTACAGTTGAGCACTTTGTTTTGCACAATTTCCCATTTTTGTTAAAAGGCGCTAATTTTTTAATGCGCACACTCTTTTGCACAAATATGGTAAATTTGAAAATGTCTCCACGTTTCTGACAAAACAAGCCGATCCAACGAAATTTACATAATAGAGGCTAATTTGAAGATGTCTGCTCGTTTCTGATCAAACATGCCCATTTAAGTAAATTTACTGTTGCGCGCACTCTTTTGAACAATTTTAAGCGTTTTAACAAACGTCACCAATTTCAAGCAAAACAACAGTTGCGCAGTTTGTTTCGACGCCAATTTCAAGCAACAGGACAGTTGCCCACGATGTTTTGCAAAAGTTTTAGCTTCCTAAAAAGACGGGCCAATTTGAAGCAAAACGACAGTTGCGCAGTGTAATTTGGGGCGAGTTTCGAGCAACACGAAAGTTGTGCCCAACGTTTTTCACAGGCTTTGGCTTCCTAACAATGTGGGCCAATTTGAAGCAAAACGACAGGTGCGCAGAGTGTTTGGACGAAAGTTTCGAGCAGCAGGCAAGTTGCGCACGGTGTTTTCCACAAGTTTTAGCAACAGGACAATTGCGCACGGTGTTTTGGACAAGTTTTAGCTTTTTAACAAAAGGCACCAATTTTGATTAACAGGACAGTTGCGTATGCAGTTTCCACAGGCTTTAGCTTGCTAACAATACGGCCCAAGTTAAAGGAAAACGACAGTTGCGCAGTCTGACTTGGGTCCAATTTCCATCAACAGCACTATTGCCCACGGTGTTCTAGACAAGTTTTAGCTTTTTAAGAAATGTCACCCATTTCAAGCAAAACGACAGTTGCGCAGTGTGATTTGGGGCAAATTTCGAGCATCAGGAAAGTTGTGCACGGCGTTTTTCACAGGCTTTGGCTTCCTAACAATACGGGTTAATTTAAAGCAAAACGACAGTTGCGCAGAGTGTTTTGACGCAAATTTCAAGAAGCAGGACAGTTGCGTACGGTGTTTTAAACAAGTTTTAGCTTGTTAAGAAATGTCGCCCATTTCAAGCAAACCGGCAGTTGCGCAGAGTGATTTGGGGCCAATTTCAAGCAAAAGGAAATTTGTCCACGGCTTTTTTTACAGGTTTTGGCTTCCTAACAATACGGGCCAATTTTAAGCAAAACGACGGTTGCGCAGAGTGTTTTGACGCAAATTTTGAGCAACAGGACAATTGCGCACGGTGTTTTGCACAGGGCAATTGAAAGCAAATCGACAGTTGCGCAGTGTGAGTTTAGGCCAATTTCGAGCAACAGCACGGTTGCGCACGGTGTTTTGGACAAGTTTTAGCTTTTTAAGAAATGTGTCCTATTTCAAGCAAAACGACAGTTGCGCAGTGTGATTTGGGGCGAATTTCGAGCATAGGGAAAGTTGTGCGCGGCCTTTTTTTCACTGGCTTTGGCTTCGTAACAATACGGGTTAATTTAAAGAAAAACGACAGTTGCGCAGAGTGTTTTGACGCAAATTTCGAGCAGCAGGACAGTTGCGCACGGTGTTTTGGACAAGTTTTAGGTTTTTAAGAAATGTCGGCCATTTCAAGCAAAACGACAGTTGCGCAGTGTTATTTGGGGCCAATTTCGAGCAACAGGAAAGTTGTGCACGGCGTTTTTTACAGGTTTTGTCTTCCTAACAATACGGGCCAATTTGAAGCAAAACGACGGTTGCGCAGAGTGTTTTGACGCGAATTTTGAGCAACAGGACAATTGCGCACGGTGTTTAGGACAACTTTTAGCTTTTTAACAAAAGGCACCAATTTTGATTAACAGGACAGTTCCGTATGCAATTTCCACAGGCTTTAGCTTCCTCACAATACGGGCCAATTTAAAGCAAAACGACAGTTGCGCAGTGTGATTTGGGGCCGATTTCGAGCAACAGGACAATTGCGCACGATCTTTTAGACAAGTTTTAGCTTTTTAACAAATGTCACCCATTTCAAGCAAAACGACAGTTGCGCAGTTTGTTTCGACGCCAATTTCAAGCAACAGGACAGTTGCCCACGATGTTTTGCACAAGTTTTAGCTTCCTAACAAGACGGGCCAATTTGAAGCAAAACGACAGTTGCGCATTGTGATTTGGGGCGAGTTTCGAGCAACACGAAAGTTGTGCCCAACGTTTTTCACAGGCTTTGGCTTCCTAACAAGGTGGGCCAATTTGAAGCAAAACGACAGGTGCGCAGAGTGTTTGGACGAAAGTTTCGAGCAGCAGGCAAGTTGCGCACGGTGTTTTCCACAAGTTTTAGCAACAGGACAATTGCGCACGGTGTTTTGGACAAGTTTTAGCTTTTTAACAAAAGGCACCAATTTTGATTAACAGGACAGTTGCGTATGCAGTTTCCACAGGCTTTAGCTTGCTAACAATACGGCCCAAGTTAAAGGAAAACGACAGTTGCGCAGTCTGACTTGGGTCCAATTTCCATCAACAGCACTATTGCCCACGGTGTTCTAGACAAGTTTTAGCTTTTTAAGAAATGTCACCCATTTCAAGCAAAACGACAGTTGCGCAGTGTGATTTGGGGCAAATTTCGAGCATCAGGAAAGTTGTGCACGGCGTTTTTCACAGGCTTTGGCTTCCTAACAATACGGGTTAATTTAAAGCAAAACGACCGTTGCGCAGAGTGTTTTGACGCAAGGTTTGAGCAACAGGACAATTCCGCACAGTGTTTTGCACAAGTTTAAGCTTTTTAACAAAAAGCACCAATTTTAATTAACAGGACGGTCGCGCACGCAGTTTCTAACACGCTTTAGCTTCCTAACAATACGGCCCAATTGAGAGCAAAACGACAGTTGCGCAGTCTGACTTGGGGCCAATTTTGAGCAACAGCACGGTTGCGCACGGTGTTCTAGACAAGTTTTAGCTTTTTAAGAAATGTCGCCCTTTTCAAGAAAAACGACAGTAGCGCAGTGTAAATGGGGCCAATTTCGAGAAACAGGACAATTGGGCACTGTGTTTTGGACAAGTCTTAGCTTTTTAACAAAAGTCGCCAATTTTGATTATTAAGACAGTTGCGCGCGCAGTTTCCCACAGGCGTTAACTTTCTACCAATACGGGCCAATTTGTAGGAAAACGACAGTTTCACAGTGTGACTTGAGGCCAATTTCGGGCAACAGCACTGTTGCGCACACTGCTTTTTACAAGTTTTATCTAAAACAGCAAATTAAAGTTTCTTGCATATTACTGTTTATTTACACCAACTTAGGTAGATTTTCAGTTGCGCGCCGTCTTTAGCACAAGTTATAGGTCAAACAGTGCAAATATTTTGTCAGGTTGTGTAACAAAAGACGCCAATTCTAAGCAAAACGACAGTTTCGCAGAGTGTTTTGACGCCAATTTTGAGCAAATGGAAAAATGCGCACGGTGTTTTCATTAAGCTTTACCTTCCAAGCAAAATGACAGTTGCGCAGAGTGTTTTGACGCCAATTTCCAGCAAAAAATTTTTCCGCACGGAGTTTCTCACAACCTTTAGCTTCCTAACAATACGGGCCAATTTAAGGGAAAACGAAAGTTCCGCAGTGTGACTTGAGGTCAATTTCGAGCAACAGCACGGTTGCTCACGCTGCTTTTTACAAGTTTTATCTAAAACAGCCAATAAAAGTTTCTTGGATATTACTTTTCATTTACACCAACTTAGGAAGATTTTCAGTTTTGCGCCCTCTTTCACACAAGCTATAGGTTAAAGAGTGAGAACATTTTGTCAGGTTGTTTAACAAAAGACGCCAATTCTAAGTAAAACGGCAGTTTTGCAGAGTGTTTTGACGCCAATTTTGAGTAACAGGAAAAATGCGCACGGTGTTTTTCTCAAGCTTTACCTTCGTAACAATACGGGCCAATTTGAAGCAAAACGACAGTTGCGTAGTGTGACTTGGGGCCAATTTCGAGCAGCAGCGCGGTTGCGCACGCTGCTTGTTACAAGTTTTATCTAGAACAGTTTGCACAATTTTAATGTTTTTCGTCTGTTGTTAACAAAAGGAGCACATTTTGAGAAAAACCAAAGTTGCGCAAAGCGTTTCGATGCCAATTTCACGCAAAACCACAGTTGCACAAGGTTTTATCCACAAAATTTATTAAAAACAGCCAATTGAAGTTCCTTTGATATTATTAACCACAAAGACCAATATAGGTAAGTTAAAAGTTGCGCGCTCTTTTCTTGCCCAACGTAGTTTAAGTGACATGCGCACACTCTTTTGATCAAATATGGTAAATTTGAAAATGTCTTCAAATTTCTGACCTAACAAGCCGATCAAAGAAAATTTACATAATAGAGGCGAATTTGAAGATGTCTGCACGTTTCTGATCAAATATGCCCATTTAAGTACATTTACTGTTTCGCGCACTCTTTTTAACAATTTTAAGCTTTTTAGCAAACGTCGCTAATTTCAAGCAAAACGACAATTGCACAGAGTGTTTTGACGCCAATTTCGAGCAAAAAGAGAGTTGCAGTTGGAGTTTCTCACAAACTTTAGCTTCCTAACAATACGGGCCAATTCAAAGCAAAACGACAGTTGCGCAGTGGTAGTTGAGGCCAATTTCGAGCAACAGCACGGTTGCGCACGGTGTTTTGGAGACGTTTTAACTTTTTAAGAAATGTCTCCTATTTCAAGCAAAACGACAGTTGCGCAGTGTGATTTGGGGCGAATTTGGAGGAACACGGAAGTTCTGCACAACGTTTTTCACAGGCTTTGGCTTCCCAACAATACGGGTTAATTTGAAGCAAAACGACAGGTGCTCAGAGCGTTTTGACGCCAATTTCGAGCAGCAGAACAATTGCGCACGGTGTCTTGGAAAAGTTTTAGATTTTTAACAAAAGGCATCAATTTCGATTAACAGGACAGTTGCGCACGGAGTTTCTCACAGGCTTTAGCTTCCTAACAATACGGCGCAATTTGAAGCAATACGACGGTTGCGCAGGGTGTTTTAACGCCCAATTTCAAGCAACAGGACAATTGCACACGGTGTTTTTGGACAAGTTTTAGCTTTTTAACAAAAGTCACCAGTTTTGATTAAAATTAAAGTTGCGTACGCAGTTTGTCACAGGCTTTTGCTTTCTAACAATACGGGCCAATTTGAAGCAAAACGACAGTTGCACAGTGCGACCTGAGGCCAATTGCGAGCAACAGCACCGTTGCGCACGCTGCGTTTTACAAGTTTTATCTAAAACGGCAAATCAAAGTTTCTTGGATATTATTGTCCATTCACACCTACTGAGGTAGATTTTCAGTTGCGCGCCCTCTTTAGCACAAGCTATAGGTCAAACAGTGAGAATATCTTCTCAGATTGTTTAACAAAAGACGCCAAATCTAAGCAAAGCAACAGTTGCGTAGAGTGTTTTGACGGTAATTTGGAGCAAGAGGAAAAATGCGCACGATGTTTTCCTCAAGCTTTACCTTCGTAACAATACGGGCCAATTTGAAGCAAAACGACAGTTGCGCAGTGTGATTTGGGGCGAATTTCAAGCAGCAGATGGTTGCACACGCTTCTTGTTACAAGTTTTATCTAGAACAGCTTTGCACAATTTTAATGTTTTTCGCCTTTTGTTAACAAAAGGAGCACATTTTAAGCAAAACGAAAGTTGCGCATAGCGTTTCGATGTCAATTTTAAGCAAAACCACAGTTGCACAGAGTTTTTTTCTCAAGATTTACTCAAAACAGCCAATCCAAGTTCCTTAGATATCATTGACCACAAACACCAATATAGGTAAGTTAAAAGTTGCGCGCTCTTTTCTTGCACAACCTAATTTAGATGACTTTACAGTTGAGCGCTTTAGTTTGCACTATTTCCCGTTTTTGTTAAGAGGCGCTAATTTCTAACAATTCGTTGGTGCGCACACTCTTTTGCACAAATATGGTAAATTTGAAAATGTCTCCACGTTTCTGACCCGACAAGCTGATGGAAGAAAATTAACATAATAGAGGCGAATTTGAAGATATCTGCACGTTTCTGATCAAACATGCCCATTTAAGTAAATTTACTGTTGCGCGCACTCTTTTTAACAATTTTAAGCTTTTTAACAAGCGTCGCCAATTTCAAGCAAAACGACAGTTGCGCAGAGTGTTTTGACGCCAATTTCGAGCAAAAAGAGAGTTGCAGTTGGAGTTTCTCACAAACTTTAGCTTTCTAACAATAGGGGCCAATTTAAAGCAAAACGACAGTTGCGCAGTGTGAGTTGAGGCCAATTTCGAGCAACAGCACGGTTGCGCACGGTGTTTTGGAGAAGTTTTAGCTTTTTAAGAAATGTCTCCTATTTCAAGCAAAACGACAGTTGCGCAGTGTGATTTGGAGCGACTCTCGAGCATAGGGAAAGTTGTTCGCGGCGTTTTTCACAGGCTTTGGCTTTCTAACAATACGGGTTAATTTAAAGCAAAACGACAGTTGCGCAGAGTGTTTTGACGCACAAATTTCGCGCAGCAGGACAGTTGCGCACGGTGTTTTGGACAAGTTTTAGGTTTTTAAGAAATGTCGGCCATTTCAAGCAAAACGAGAGTTGCGCAGTGTTATTTGGGACCAATTTCGAGCAACAGGAAAGTTGTGCACGGCGTTTATTACAGGTTTTGGCATCCTAACAATACGGGCCAATTTTAAGCAAAACGACGGTTGCGCAGAGTGTTTTGACGCGAATTTTGAGCAACAGGACAATTGCGCACGGCGTTTTGGACAAGTTTTAGCTTTTTAACAAACGGCACCAATTTTGATTAACAGGACAGTTGCGCATGAGGTTTCTCACAGGCTTTAGCTTAATACGGGCCAATTTGAAGCAAAACGACAGTTGCGCAGTGTGATTTGGGGCGCATTTCGAGCATAGGGAAAGTTGTTCACGGCCTTTTTTTCACTGGCTTTGGCTTCGTAACAATACGGGTTAATTTAAAGCAAAACGACAGTTGCGCAGAGTGTTTTGACGCAAATTTCGAGCAGCAGGACAGTTGCGCACGGTGTTTTGGACAAGTTTTAGGTTTTTAAGAAATGTCGGCCATTTCAAGCAAAACGACAGTTGCGCAGTGTTATTTGGGGCCAATTTCGAGCAACAAGAAAGTTGTGCACGGCGTTTTTTACAGGTTTTGGCATACTAACAAGATGGGCCAATTTGAAGCAAAACGACAGTTGCGCAGTGTGATTTGGGACGAGTTTCGAGCAACACGAAAGTTGTGCCCAACGTTTTTCACAGGCTTTGGCTTCCTAAAAATATGGGCCAATTTGAAGCAAAACGACAGGTGCGCAGAGTGTTTGGACGAAAGTTTCGAGCAGCAGGCAAGTTGCGCACGGTCTTTTCCACAAGTTTTAGCAACAGGACAATTGCGCACGGTGTTTTGGACAAGTTTTTTAACAAAAGGCACCAATTTTGATTAACGGGACAGTTGCGTATGCAGTTTCCACAGGCTTTAGCTTGCTAACAATACGGCCCAAGTTAAAGGAAAACGACAGTTGCGCAGTCTGACTTGGGTCCAATTTCGATCAACAGCCCTATTGGCCACGGTGTTGTAGACAAGTTTTAGCTTTTTAAGAAATGTCACCCATTTCAAGCAAAACAACACTTGCGCAGTGTGATTTGGAGCAAATTTCGAGCATCAGGAAAGTTGTGCACGGCGTTTTTTACAGGTTTTGGCTTCCTAATAATACGGGCCAATTTTAAGCAAAACGACGGTTGCGCAGAGTGTTTTGACGCAAATTTTGAGCAACAGGACAATTGCGCACGGTGTTTTGCACAGGGCAATTGAAAGCAAAACGACAGTTGCGCAGTGTGAGTTGAGGCCAATTTCGAGCAACAGCACGGTTGCGCACGGTGTTTTGGACAAGTTTTAGCTTTTTAAGAAATGTCCCCTATTTCAAGCAAAACGACAAGTGCGCAGTGTGATTTGGGGCGAATTTCGAGCATAGGGAAAGTTGTGCACGGCCTTTTTTTCAGTGGCTTTGGCTTTCTAACAATACGGGTTAATTTAAAGCAAAACGACAGTTGCGCAGAGTGTTTTGACGCAAATTTCGAGCTGCAGGACAGTTGCGCACGGTGTTTTGGACAAGTTTTAGGTTTTTAAGAAATGTCGGCCATTTCAAGCAAAAGGACAGTTGCGCAGTGTTATTTGGGGCCAATTTCGAGCAACAAGAAAGTTGTGCACGGCGTTTTTTACAGGTTTTGGCATCCTAACAAGACGGGCCAATTTGAAGCAAAACGACAGTTGCGCAGTGTGATTTGGGACGAGTTTCGAGCAACACGAAAGTTGTGCCCAACGTTTTTCACAGGCTTTGGCTTCCTAACAATATGGGCCAATTTGAAGCAAAACGACAGGTGCGCAGAGTGTTTGGACGAAAGTTTCGAGCAGCAGGCAAGTTGCGCACGGTGTTTTCCACAAGTTTTAGCAACAGGACAATTGCGCACGGTGTTTTGGACAAGTTTTTTAACGAAAGGCACCAATTTTGATTAACGGGACAGTTGCGTATGCAGTTTCCACAGGCTTTAGCTTGCTAACAATACGGCCCAAGTTAAAGGAAAACGACAGTTGCGCAGTCTGACTTGGGTCCAATTTCGATCAACAGCCCTATTGGCCACGGTGTTGTAGACAAGTTTTAGCTTTTTAAGAAATGTCACCCATTTCAAGCAAAACGACACTTGCGCAGTGTGATTTGGAGCAAATTTCGAGCATCAGGAAAGTTGTGCACGGCGTTTTTTACAGGTTTTGGCTTCCTAACAATACGGGCCAATTTTAAGCAAAACGACGGTTGCGCAGAGTGTTTTGACGCAAATTTTGAGCAACAGGACAATTGCGCACGGTGTTTTGCACAGGGCAATTGAAAGCAAAACGACAGTTGCGCAGTGTGAGTTGAGGCCAATTTCGAGCAACAGCACGGTTGCGCACGGTGTTTTGGACAAGTTTTAGCTTTTTAAGAAATGTCCCCTATTTCAAGCAAAACGACAAGTGCGCAGTGTGATTTGGGGCGAATTTCGAGCATAGTCAACGTTGTGCACGGCCTTTTTTTCACTGGCTTTGGCTTTCTAACAATACGGGTTAATTTAAAGCAAAACGACAGTTGCGCAGAGTGTTTTGACGCAAATTTCGAGCTGCAGGACAGTTGCCCACGGTGTTTTGGACAAGTTTTAGGTTTTTAAGAAATGTCGGCCATTTCAAGCAAAACGACAGTTGCGCAGTCTTATTTGGGGCCAATTTCGAGCAACAGGAAAGTTGTGTCCGCCTTTTTTTACAGGTTTTGGCATCCTAACAATACGGGCCAATTTTAAGCAAAACGACGGTTGCGCAGAGTGTTTTGACGCAAATTTTGAGCAACAGGACAATTGCGCACGGTGTTTTGCACAGGGCAATTGAAAGCAAAACGACAGTTGCGCAGTGTGAGTTGAGGCCAATTTCGAGCAACAGCACGGTTGCGCACGGTGTTTTGGACAAGTTTTAGCTTTTTAAGAAATGTTCCCTATTTCAAGCAAAACGACAGTTGCGCAGTGTGATTTGGGGCACATTTCGAACATAGGGAAAGTTGTTCACGGCCTTTTTTTCACTGGCTTTGGCTTCGTAACAATACGGGTTAATTTAAAGCAAAACGACAGTTGCGCAGAGTGTTTAGACGCAAATTTCAAGAAGCAGGACAGTTGCGCACGGTGTTTTAAACAAGTTTTAGCTTGTTAAGAAATGTCGGCCATTTCAAGCAAACCGACAGTTGCGCAGAGTGATTTGGGGCCAATTTCGAGCAAAAGGAAATTTCTGCACGGCGTTTTTTACAGGTTTTGGCTTCCTAACAAAAAAGGCCAATTTCAAGCAAAACGACGGTTGCGCAGAGTGTTTTGACGCAAATTTTGAGCAACAGGACAATTGCGGACGGTGTTTTGCACAGGGCAATTGAAAGCAAAACGACGGTTGCGCAGTGTGAGTTGAGGCCAATTTCGAGCAACAGCACGGTTGCGCACGGTGTTTTGGACAAGTTTTAGCTTTTTAAGAAATGTTCCCTATTTCAAGCAAAACGACAGTTGCGCAGTGTGATTTGGGGCACATTTCGAGCATAGGGAAAGTTGTTCACGGCCTTTTTTTCAGTGGCTTTGGCTTCGTAACAATACGGGTTAATTTAAAGCAAAACGACAGTTGCGCAGAGTGTTTAGACGCAAATTTCAAGAAGCAGGACAGTTGCGCACGGTGTTTTAAACAAGTTTTAGCTTGTTAAGAAATGTCGCCCATTTCAAGCAAACCGACAGTTGCGCAGAGTGATTTGGGGCCAATTTCGAGCAAAAGGAACTTTGTGCATTGCGTTTTTTACAGGTTTTGGCTTCCTAACAATACGGGCCAATTTTAAGCAAAACGACGGTTGCGCAGAGTGTTTTGACGCAAATTTTGAGCAACAGGACAATTGCGCACGGTGTTTTGCACAGGGCAATTGATAGCAAAACGACAGTTGCGCAGTGTGATTTGGGGCGAATTTCGAGCATAGGGAAAGTTGTGCACGGCCTTTTTTTAACTGGCTTTGGCTTTCTAACAGTACGGGTTAATTTAAAGTAAGACGACAGTTGCGCAGAGTGTTTTGACGCAAATTTCAAGAAGCAGGACAGTTGCGCACGGTGTTTTAAACAAGTTTTAGGTTTTTAAGAAATGTCGGCCATTTCAAGCACAACGACAGTTGCGCAGAGTGATTTAGGGCCAATTTCGAGCAAAAGGAAATTTGTGCACGGCGTTTTTTACAGGTTTTGGCTTCCTAACAATACGGGCCAATTTTAAGCAAAACGACGGTTGCGCAGAGTGTTTTGACGCAAATTTTGAGCAACAGGACAATTGCGCACGGTGTTTTGCACAGGGCAATTGAAAGCAAAACGACAGTTGCGCAGTGTGAGTTGAGGCCAATTTTGAGCAACAGCACGGTTGCGCACGGTGTTTTGGACAAGTTTTAGCTTTTTAAGAAATGTCCTCTATTTCAAGCAAAACGACAGTTGCGCGGTGTGATTTGGGGCGAATTTCGAGCATAGGGAAAGTTGTGCACGGCCTTTTTTTCAGTGGCTTTGGCTTCGTAACAATACGGGTAAATTTAAAGCAAAACGACAGTTGCGCAGAGTGTTTTGACGCAAATTTCGAGCAGCAGGACAGTTGCGCACGGTGTTTTGGGCAAGTTTTAGGTTTTAAAGAAATGTCGGCCATTTCAAGCAAAACGACATTTGCGCAGTGTTATTTGGCGCCAATTTCGAGCAACAGGAAAGTTGTGCTGGGCGTTTTTTACAGGTTTTGGCATCCTAACAATACGGGCCAATTTTAAGCAAAACGACGGTTGCGCAGAGTGTTTTGACGCAAATTTTGAGCAACAGGACAATTGCGCACGGTGTTTAGGAGAACTTTTAGCTTTTTAACAAAAGGCACTAATTTTGATTAACAGGACAGTTGCGTATGCAGTATCCACAGGCTTTAGCTTCCTCACAATACGGGCCAATTTAAAGCAAAACGACAGTTGCGCAGTGTGATTTGGGGCCGATTTCGAGCAACAGGACAATTGCGCACGATCTTTTAGACAAGTTTTAGCTTTTTATCAAATGTCACCCATTTCAAGCAAAACGACAGTTGCGCAATGTGATTTGGCGCAAATTTCGAGCATCAGCAAAGTTGTGCACGGCGTTTTTCACAGGCTTTGACTTCCTAACAATACGGGTTAATTTGAAGCAAAACGAAAGTTGCGCAGAGTGTTTTGACGCAAATGTCAAGAAGCAGGACAGTTGCGCACGGTGTTTTAAACAAGTTTTAGCTTTTTAAGTAATGTCCCCTATTTCAAGCAAAACGACAGTTGCGCAGTGTGATTTGGGGCGCATTTCGAGCATAGGGAAAGTTGTTCACGGCCTTTTTTTCACTGGCTTTGGCTTCGTAACAATACGGGTTAATTTAAAGCAAAACGACAGTTGCGCAGAGTGTTTTGACGCAAATTTCGAGCAGCAGGACAGTTGCGCACGGTGTTTTGGACAAGTTTTAGGTTTTTAAGAAATGTCGGCCATTTCAAGCAAAACGACAGTTGCGCAGTGTTATTTGGGGCCAATTTCGAGCAACAAGAAAGTTGTGCACGGCGTTTTTTACAGGTTTTGGCATCCTAACAAGACCGGCCAATTTGAAGCAAAACGACAGTTGCGCAGTGTGATTTGGGACGAGTTTCGAGCAACACGAAAGTTGTGCCCAACGTTTTTCACAGGCTTTGGCTTCCTAACAATATGGGCCAATTTGAAGCAAAACGACAGGTGCGCAGAGTGTTTGGACGAAAGTTTCGAGCAGCAGGCAAGTTGCGCACGGTGTTTTCCACAAGTTTTAGGAACAGGACAATTGCGCACGGTGTTTTGGACAAGTTTTAGCTTTTTAACAAAAGGCACCAATTTTGATTAACGGGACAGTTGCGTATGCAGTTTCCACAGGCTTTAGCTTGCTAACAATACGGCCCAAGTTAAAGGAAAACGACAGTTGCGCAGTCTGACTTGGGTCCAATTTCGATCAACAGCCCTATTGGCCACGGTGTTGTAGACAAGTTTTAGCTTTTTAAGAAATGTCACCCATTTCAAGCAAAACGACAGGCGCAGTGTGATTTGGTGCAAATTTCGAGCATCAGGAAAGTTGTGCACGGCGTTTTTTACAGGTTTTGGCTTCCTAACAATACGGGCCAATTTTAAGCAAAACGACGGTTGCGCAGAGTGTTTTGACGCAAATTTTGAGCAACAGGACAATTGCGCACGGTGTTTCGCACAGGGCAATTGAAAGCAAAACGACAGTTGCGCAGTGTGAGTTGAGGCCAATTTCGAGCAACAGCACGGTTGCGCACGGTGTTTTGGACAAGTTTTATCTTTTTAAGAAATGTCCCCTATTTCAAGCAAAACGACAGTTGCGCAGTGTGATTTGGGGCGAATTTCGAGCATAGGGAAAGTTGTGCACGGCCTTTTTTTCACTGGCTTTGGCTTTCTAACAATACGGGTTAATTTAAAGCAAAACGACAGTTGCGCAGAGTGTTTTGACGCAAATTTCGAGCTGCAGGACAGTTGCGCACGGTGTTTTGGACAAGTTTTAGGTTTTTAAGAAATGTCGGCCATTTCAAGCAAAACGACAGTTGCGCAGTGTTATTTGGGGCCAATTTCGAGCAACAGGAAAGTTGTGTCCGCCTTTTTTTACAGGTTTTGGCATCCTAACAATACGGGCCAATTTTAAGCAAAACGACGGTTGCGCAGAGTGTTTTGACGCAAATTTTGAGCAACAGGACAATTGCGCACGGTGTTTTGCACAGGGCAATTGAAAGCAAAACGACAGTTGCGCAGTGTGAGTTGAGGCCAATTTCGAGCAACAGCACGGTTGCGCACGGTGTTTTGGACAAGTTTTAGCTTTTTAAGAAATGTCCTCTATTTCAGGCAAAACGACAGTTGCGCAGTGTGATTTGGGGCGAATTTCGAGCATAGGGAGAGTTTTGCACGGCCTTTTTTTCACTGGCTTTGGCTTTCTAACAGTGCGGGTTAATTTAAAGCAAAACGACAGTTGCGCAGAGTGTTTTGACGCAAATTTCAAGAAGCAGGACAGTTGCGCACGGTGTTTTAAACAAGTTTTAGCTTGTTAAGAAATGTCGGCCATTTCAAGCAAACCGACAGTTGCGCAGAGTGATTTGGGGCCAATTTCGAGCAAAAGGAAATTTCTGCACGGCGTTTTTTACAGGTTTTGGCTTCCTAACAATGCGGGCCAATTTTAAGCAAAAAGACGGTTGCGCAGAGTGTTTTGACGCAAATTTTGAGCAACAGGACAATTGCGCACGGTGTTTTGCACAGGGCAATTGAAAGCAAAACGACAGTTGCGCAGTGTGAGTTGAGGCCAATTTCGAGCAACAGCACGGTTGGGCACGGTGTTTTGGACAAGTTTTAGCTTTTTAAGAAATGTCCTCTATTACAAGCAAAACGACAAATGCGCAGTGTGATTTGGGGCGAATTTTGAGCAGAGGGAAAGTTGTGCACCGCTTTTTTTTCACTGGCTTTGGCTTTCTAACAATACGGGTTAATTTAAAGGAAAACGACAGTTGCGAAGAGTGTTTTGACGCAAATTTCGAGCAGCAGGACAGTTGTGCACGGTGTTTTGGACAAGTTTTAGGTTTTTAAGAAATGTCGGCCATTTCAAGCAAAACGACAGTTGCGCAGTGTTATTTGGCGCCAATTTCGAGCAACAGGAAAGTTGTGCACGGCGTTTTTTACAGGTTTTGGCATCCTAACAATACGGGCCAATTTTAAGCAAAACGACGGTTGCGCAGAGTGTTTTGACGTGAATTTTGAGCAACAGAACAATTGCGCACGGTGTTTTGGACAACTTTTAGCTTTTTAACAAAAGACGCCAATTTTGATTAACAGGACAGTTGCGTATGCAGTTTCCACAGGCTTTAGCTTGCTAACAATACGGCCCAAGGTAAAGGAAAACGACAGTTGCGCAGTCTGACTTGGGTCCAATTTCGATCAACAGCACTATTGCCCACGGTGTTCTAGACAAGTATTAGCTTTTTAAGAAATGTCACCCATTTCAAGCAAAACGACAGTTGCGCAGTGTGATTTGGCGCAAATTTCGAGCATCAGGAAAGTTGTGCACGGCGTTTTTCACAGGCTTTGGCTTCCTAACAATACGGGTTAATTTGAAGCAAAACGACAGTTGCGCAGAGTGTTTTGACGCAAATTTCAAGAAGCAGGACAGTTGCGCACGGTGTTTTGGACAAGTTTTAGCTTTTTAAGAAATGTCCGTTATTTCAAGCAAAACGACAGTTGCGCTGTGTGATTTGGGGCGACTCTCGAGCATAGGGAAAGTTGTGCACGGCCTTTTTTTCACTGGCTTTGGCTTTCTAACAATACGGGTTAATTTAAAGCAAAACGACAGTTGCGCAGAGTGTTTTGACGCAAATTTCGAGCAGCAGGACAGTTGCGCACGGTGTTTTGGACAAGTTTTAGGTTTTTAAGAAATGTCGGCCATTTCAAGCAAAACGACAGTTGCGCAGTGTTATTTGGGGCCAATTTCGAGCAACAGGAAAGTTGTGCACGGCGTTTTTTACAGGTTTTGGCATTTTAACAATACGGGCCAATTTTAAGCAAAACGACGGTTGGGCAGAGTGTTTTGACGCGAATTTTGAGCAACAGGACAATTGCGCACGGTGTTTAGGACAACTTTTAGCTTTTTAACAAAAGCCACCAATTTTGATTAACAGGACCGTTGCGTATGCAGTATCCACAGGCTTTAGCTTCCTCACAATACGGGCCAATTTAAAGCAAAACGACAGTTGCGCAGTGTGATTTGGGGCCGATTTCGAGCAACAGGACAATTGCGCACGATCTTTTAGACAAGTTTTAGCTTTTTAACAAATGTCACCCATTTCAAGCAAAACGACAGTTGCGCAGTGTGATTTGGCGCAAATTTCGAGCATCAGGAAAGTTGTGCACGGCGTTTTTCACAGGCTTTGGCTTCCTAACAATACGGGTTAATTTAAAGCAAAACGACAGTTGCGCAGAGTGTTTTGACGCAAATTTCAAGAAGCAGGACAGTTGCGCACGGTGTTTTAAACAAGTTTTAGCTTGTTAAGAAATGTCGGCCATTTCAAGCAAACCGACAGTTGCGCATAGTGATTTGGGGCCAATTTCGAGCAAAAGGAAATTTCTGCACGGCGTTTTTTACAGGTTTTGGCTTCCTAACAATACGGGGCAATTTTAAGCAAAACGACGGTTGCGCAGAGTGTTTTGACGCAAATTTTGAGCAACAGGACAATTGCGCACGGTGTTTTGCACAGGGCAATTGAAAGCAAAACGACAGTTGCGCAGTGTGCGTTGAGGCCAATTTCGAGCAACAGCACGGTTGCGCACGGTGTTTTGGACAAGTTTTAGCTTTTTAAGAAATGTCCTCTATTACAAGCAAAACGAGAAATGCGCAGTGTGATTTGGGGCGAATTTCGAGCATAGGGAAAGTTGTGCACTGCCTTTTTTTCACTGGCTTTGACTTCCTAACACTACGGGTTAATTTAAAGCAAAACGACAGTTGCGAAGAGTGTTTTGACGCAAATTTCAAGAAGCAGGACAGTTGTGCACGGTGTTTTAAACAAGTTTTAGGTTGTTAAGAAATGTCGGCCATTTCAAGCAAACCGACAGTTGCGCAGAGTCATTTGGGGCCAATTTCGAGCAAAAGGAAATTTCTGCGCGGCGTTTTTTACAGGTTTTGGCTTCCTAACAATACCGGGCAATTTCAAGCAAAACGACGGTTGCGCAGAGTGTTTTGACGCAAATTTTGAGCAACAGGACAATTGCGCACGGTGTTTTGCACAGGGCAATTGAAAGCATAACGACAGTTGCGCAGTGTGAGTTGAGGCCAATTTCGATTAACAGCACGGTTGCGCACGGTGTTTTGGACAAGTTTTAGCTTTTTAAGAAATGTCCTCTATTTCAAGCAAAACGACAGTTGCGCAGTGTGATTTGGGGCGCATTTCGAGCATAGGGAAAGTTGTTCACGGTTTTTTTTTCACTGGCTTTGGCTTCGTAACAATACGTGTTAATTTAAAGCATAACGACAGTTGCGCAGAGTGTTTTGACGCAAATTTCGAGCAGCAGGACAGTTGCGCACGGTGTTTTGGACAAAATTTAGGTTTTTAAGAAATGTCGGCCATTTCAAGCAAAACGACAGTTGCGCAGTGTTATTTGGGGCCAATTTCGAGCAACAGGAAAGTTGTGCAAAGCGTTTTTTACAGGTTTTGGCATCTTAACAATACGGGCCAATTTCAAGAAAAACGACGGTTGCCCCCGCAGAGTGTTTTGACGCGAATTTTGAGCAACAGGACAATTGCGCACGGCGTTTTGGACAACTTTTAGCTTTTTAACAAAAGGCACCAATTTTGATTAACAGGACAGTTGCGTATGCAGTTTCCACAGGCTTTAGCTTCCTCACAATACGGACCAATTTAAAGTAAAACGACAGTTGCGCAGTGTGATTTGGGGCCCATTTCGAGCAACAGCACAATTGCGCACGATCTTTTAGGCAAGTTTTAGCTTTTTAACAAAAGTCACCTATTTTGATTAACAGGACAGTTGCGCACGCAGTTTTGCACAGGCTTTAGCTTTCTAACAAAACGGGCAAATTTCAAGCAAAACGACAGTTGCGCAGTCTGACTTGAAGCCAATTTTGGGCAACAGCAGGGTTGCGCACGCTGTTTTGGACAAGTTTAAGCTTTATATAAAATGTCGCCCGTATCAAGCAAAACGACAGTTGCGCAGAGCTTTTTCCACAAGATTTATTAGAAAGAGCCAATCGAAGTTCCTTAGATATTATTGACCACAAACACCAATATAGGTAAGTTAAAAGTTGCGCGCTCTTTTCTTGCACAACCTAATTTAATGGACTTTACAGTTGAGCACTTTGTTTTGCACAATTTCCCATTTTTGTTAAAAGGCGCTAATTTTTTAATGCGCACACTCTTTTGCACAAATATGGTAAATTTGAAAATGTGTCCACGTTTCTGACCAAACAAGCCGATCGAAGGAAATTTACATAATAGAGGCTAATTTGAAGATGTCTGCTCGTTTCTGATCAAACATGCCCATTTAAGTAAATTTACTGTTGCGCGCACTCTTTTTAACAATTTTAAGCGTTTTAACAAACGTCACCAATTTCAAGCAAAACGACAGTTGCGCAGTTTGTTTCGACGCCAATTTCAAGCAACAGGACAGTTGCCCACGATGTTTTGCACAAGTTTTAGCTTCCTAACAAGACGGGCCAATTTGAAGCAAAACGACAGTTGCGCAGTGTGATTTGGGGCGAGTTTCGAGCAACACGAAAGTTGTGCCCAACGTTTTTCACAGGCTTTGGCTTCCTAACAAGGTGGGCCAATTTGAAGCAAAACGACAGGTGCGCAGAGTGTTTGGACGAAAGTTTCGAGCAGCAGGCAAGTTGCGCACGGTGTTTTCCACAAGTTTTAGCAACAGGACAATTGCGCACGGTGTTTTGGACAAGTTTTAGCTTTTTAACAAAAGGCACCAATTTTGATTAACAGGACAGTTGCGTATGCAGTTTCCACAGGCTTTAGCTTGCTAACAATACGGCCCAAGTTAAAGGAAAACGACAGTTGCGCAGTCTGACTTGGGTCCAATTTCCATCAACAGCACTATTGCCCACGGTGTTCTAGACAAGTTTTAGCTTTTTAAGAAATGTCACCCATTTCAAGCAAAACGACAGTTGCGCAGTGTGATTTGGGGCAAATTTCGAGCATCAGGAAAGTTGTGCACGGCGTTTTTCACAGGCTTTGGCTTCCTAACAATACGGGTTAATTTAAAGCAAAACGACCGTTGCGCAGAGTGTTTTGACGCAAAGTTTGAGCAACAGGACAATTCCGCACAGTGTTTTGCACAAGTTTAAGCTTTTTAACAAAAAGCACCAATTTTAATTAACAGGACGGTCGCGCACGCACTTTCTTACACGCTTTAGCTTCCTAACAATACGGCCCAATTGAGAGCAAAACGACAGTTGCGCAGTCTGACTTGGGGTTAATTTTGAGCAACAGCACGGTTGCGCACGGTGTTCTAGACAAGTTTTAGCTTTTTAAGAAATGTCGCCCTTTTCAAGAAAAACGACAGTAGTGCAGTGTAAATGGGGCCAATTTCGAGAAACAGGACAATTGGGCACTGTGTTTTGGACAAGTCTTAGCTTTTTAACAAAAGTCGCCAATTTTGATTATTAAGACAGTTGCGCGCGCAGTTTCCCACAGGCGCTAACTTTCTACCAATACGGGCCAATTTGTAGGAAAACGACAGTTTCACAGTGTGACTTGAGGCCAATTTCGGGCAACAGCACTGTTGCGCACACTGCTTTTTACAAGTTTTATGTAAAACAGCAAATTAAAGTTTCTTGCATATTACTGTTTATTTACACCAACTTAGGTAGATTTTCAGTTGCGCGCCGTCTTTAGCACAAGTTATAGGTCAAACAGTGCAAATATTTTGTCAGGTTGTGTAACAAAAGACGCCAATTCTAAGCAAAACGACAGTTGCGCAGAGTGTTTTGACGCCAATTTCGAGCAAATGGAAAAATGCGCACGGTGTTTTCATTAAGCTTTACTTTCCAAGCAAAATGACAGTTGCGCAGAGTGTTTTGACGCCAATTTCCAGCAAAAAATTTTTCCGCACGGAGTTTCTCACAACCTTTAGCTTCCTAACAATACGGGCCAATTTAAGGGAAAACGAAAGTTCCGCAGTGTGACTTGAGGTCAATTTCGAGCAACAGCACGGTTGCTCACGCTGCATTTTACAAGTTTTATCTAAAACAGCCAATAAAAGTTTCTTGGATATTACTTTTCATTTACACCAACTTAGGAAGATTTTCAGTTTTGCGCCCTCTTTCACACAAGCTATAGGTTAAAGAGTGAGAACATTTTGTCAGGTTGTTTAACAAAAGACGCCAATTCTAAGTAAAACGGCAGTTTTGCAGAGTGTTTTGACGCCAATTTTGAGTAACAGGAAAAATGCGCACGGTGTTTTTCTCAAGCTTTACCTTCGTAACAATACGGGCCAATTTGAAGCAAAACGACGGCTGCGCAGAGTGTTTCGTTGCCAATTTCAAGCAACAGGACAATTGCGCACGGTGTTTTGGACAAGTTTTAGCTTTTTAACAGAAGTCGCCAATTTTGATTAACAGGAGAGTTGCGCGCGCAGTTTCTCACGGGCGTTAGCTTTCTAACAATACGCCTCAATTTAAAGCGAAACGAAAGTTACACAGTTAGACTTGAGGCCAATTTCGAGTAACAGCACGGTTGCGCACGCTTCTTTTTACAAGTTTTGTCTAAAACAGCAGATTAAAGTTTTTTGGATATTATTGTTCATTTACACTTACTTAGGTAGATTTTCAGTTGCGCGCACTATTTTGCAAAAGCTATAGGTCAAACAGTGAGAATATTTTGGCAGGTTGTTTAACTAAAGACGTCAATTGTAAGCAAGACGACAGTTACGCACGGTGTTTTGACGCTAATTTCGAGCAACAGGAAAAATGCGCACAATGTTTTCCTGAAGCTTTACCTTCCAAGCAAAACGACAGTTGCAAAGAGTGTTTTGACGCCAATTTCGAGCAAAAAAAGAGTTGCGCACAGAGTTTCTGACAAGCTTTAGCTTCCTAACAATACGGGCCAATTTGAAGCAAAACAACAGTTGCGCAGTGTGACTTCAGGCGAATTTACAGATACAGGAAAGTTGTGCACGGCTTTTTTCACAGGCTTTGGCTTTCCAACAATACGGGTTAATTTGAAGCAAAACGACAGTTGCGCAGAGTGTTTTGACGCAAAGTTTGAGCAACAGGACATTTGCGCACAGTGTTTTGCACAAGTTTAAGCTTTTTAACAAAAAGCACCAATTTTAATTAGCAGGACGGTCGCGCACGCAGTTTCTTACACGCTTTAGCTTCCTAACAATACGGCCCAATTGAGAGCAAAACGACAGTTACGCAGTCTGACTTGGCGCCAATTTTGAGCAACAGCACGGTTGCGCACGGTGTTCTAGACTAGTTTTAGCTTTTTAAGAAATGTCGCCCTTTTCAAGAAAAACGACAGTTGCGCATTGTAAATGGGGCCAATTTCGAGAAACAGGACAATTGCACACTGTGTTTTGGACAAGTCTTAGCTTTTTAACAAAAGTCGCCAATTTTGATTATTAAGACAGTTGCGCGCGCAGTTTCTCACAGGTGTTAACTTTCTACCAATACGGGCCAAATTGTAGGAAAACGACAGTTTCACAGTGTGACTTGAAGCCAATTTCGGGCAACAGCACCGTTGCGCACGCTGCTTTTTACAGGTTTTATCTAAAACAGCAAATTAAAGTTTCTTGGATATTACTGTTTATTTACACAAAGTTAGGTAGATTTTCAGTTGCGCACCGTCTTTAGCACAAGTTATAGGTCAAACAAAGAAAATATTTTGTCAGGTTGTGTAACAAAAGACGCCAATTCTAAATAAAACGACAGTTGCGCAGAGTGTTTTGACGCCAATTTCGAGGAAATGGAAAAATGCGCACGGTGTTTTCCTTAAGCTTTACCTTCCAAGTAAAATGACAGTTGCGCAGAGTGTTTTGACGCCAATTTCCAGCAAAAAATTTTTCCTTACGGTGTTTCTCACAACCTTTAGCTTCCTAACAATACGGGCCACTTTAAGGGAAAACGAAAGTTCCGCAGGGTGACTTGAGGCCAATTTCGAGCAACAGCACGGTTACTCACGCTGCTATTTACAAGTTTTATCTAAAACAGCAAATAAAAGTTTTTTGGATATTACGGTTCATTTACACCAACTTAGGTAGATTTTCAGTTGCGCGCCCTCTTTCGCACAAGCTATAGGTCAAAGAGTGAGAACATTTTGTCAGGTTGTTTAACAAAAGACGCCAATTCTAAGCAAAACGGCAGTTTTGCAGAGTGTTTTGACGCCAATTTTGAGTAACAGGAAAAATGCGCACGGTGTTTTTCTCAAGCTTTACCTTCGTAACAATACGGGCCAATTTGAAGCAAAACGACAGTTGCGTAGTGTGACTTGGGGCCAATTTCGAGCAGCAGCGCGGTTGCGCACGCTGCTTGTTACAAGTTTTATCTAGAACAGCTTTGCACAATTTTAATGATTTTCGCCTGTTGTTAACAAAAGGAGCACATTTTAAGAAAAACCAAAGTTGCACAAAGCGTTTCGATGCCAATTTCACGCAAAACCACAGTTGCACAGGGTTTTTTCCACAAAATTTATCAAAAACAGCCAATTGAAGTTCCTTTGATTTTATTAACCACAAAGACCAATATAGGTAAGTTAAAAGTTCCGCGCTCTTTTCTTGCCCAACGTAGTTTAAGTGACATGCGCACACTCTCTTGATCAAATATGGTAAATTTGAAGATGTCTTCACATTTCTGACCTAACAAGCCAATCGAAGAAATTTACATAATAGAGGCGACTTTGAAGATGTCTGCACATTTTTGATCAAACGTGCCAATTGAAGTAAATTTACTGTTGCGCGCCCTCTTTTTAACAATTTTAAGCTTTTTAACAAAAGTCGCAAATTTCAAGGAAAACGACAGTTGCCCAGTGTGTTTTGACGCCATTTTCGAGCAACAGGACAGTTGCACACGATGTTTTGCACAAGTTTTAGCTTTTTAACAAAAGACGCCAATTCAAAGAAAAACGACAGTAGCGCAGAGCGTTTGGACGCCAATTTCGCGCAAAATGAGAGCTGCGCACGGAGTTTCTCACAAGCTTTAGCTTCCTTACAATACGGGCCAATTTGAAGGAAAACAACAGTTGTGCAGTGTAATTTGGGGCGAATTTAGAGATACACGAAAGTTGTGCACGGCCTTTTTACAACCTTTGGCTTCCCAACAATACAGGTTAATTTGAAGCAAAAGGACAGTTCGGCAGAGTGTTTTGACCCCAATTTTGAGCAGCGGGACAGTTGCGCACGGTGTTTTGGACAAGTCTTAGCTTTTTCACAAAAGGCATCAATTTCGATTAACAGGAAAGTTGCGCACGCAGATTCTCACACGCTTTAGCTTCTTAACAATACGGCCCAATTTGGAGCAAAACGACAGTTGTGCAATTTGACTTGTGGCCAATTTTGAGCAACAGCACTGTTGCGCACTGTGTTTTGGACAAGTCTTAGCTTTTTAAGAAATGTCGCCCATTTCAAGCAAAACAACGTTCACGCAGTGTGATTTGGGGCCAATTTTGATTATCAGGACAGTTGCTCGCAAAGTTTCTCACAGGCGTTAGCTTTCTAACAATACGGGCCAATTTAAAGGAAAACCAAAGTTGCACAGTGTGACTTCAGGCCAATTTCGAACAAGAGCACCGTTGCGCACGCTGCTTTTTACAAGTTTTATCTAAAGTTTCTTGGATATTATTGTTCATTTACACAAACTTAGGTAGATTTTCAGTTGCGCGCTCTTTTTAGCACAAGCTATACGTCAAACAGTAAGAATATTTTGTCAGGTTGTTTAAAAAAACACGCCAATTGTAAGCAAAACGACAGTTGCGCAGAGTGTTTTGACCCCAATTTCGAGCAAAAGGAAAAATGCGCATGGTGTTTTTTTCAAACTTTACCTTCGTAACAATACGGGCCAATTTGAAGCAAAACGACAGTTGCGCAGTGTGATTTGGGGCCAATTTTAAGCAGCAGCACGGTCTCGCACGCTGCCTCTTACATGTTTTATCTACAACAGCTTTGAACAATTTTAATGTTTTTTGCCTTTTTTTAACAAAAGGAGCACATTTCAAGCTAAACCAAGTTGCGCATAGCGTTTCGATGCCAGTTTCAAGCAAAACCACAAGTGCACAGAGCTTTTTCCACAGGATTTATCAGAAACAGCAAATCGAAGTTTCTTAGATATTATTGACCACAAACACCAATATAGGTAAGTTAAAAGTTGCGCGCTCGTTTCTTGCACAACCTAATTTAACTGACTTTACAGTTGAGCACTTTGTTTTGCACATTTTCGCGTTTTTGTTGAAAGGCGCTAATTTCTAACGATTCGTAGATGCGCACACTCTTTTGCACAAATGTGGAAAATTTGCAGATGTCTCCACGTTTCTGACCGAACAAACCGATGGAAGAAAATTTACATAATAGAGGCAAATTTCAAAATGTTTAACTAAAGACGATAATTCTAAGCAAAACGACAGTTGCACACCGTATTTTGACGCCAATTTTGAGCAACAGGAAAAATGTGCACGGTGTTTTCCTCAAGATTTATCTTCCAAGCAAAACGACAGTTGTGCAGAGTGTTGTGACGCCAATTTCGAGCAAAAAAAGAGTTGCGTACGAAGTTTCTGACAAGCTTTAGCTTCATAACAATACGGGCCAATTTGAAGCAAAACAACAGTTGCACAGTGTGATTTCAGGCGAATTTAGAGATACAGGTAAGTTGTGCACGGCCTTTTTCACAGGCTTTGCCTTCCCAACAATACCGGTTAATTTAAAGCAAAACGACAGTTGCGCAGGGTGTTTTGCCGCTAATTTCGAGCCGCAGGACAGTTGCGCACGGTGTTTTAGACAAGTTTGAGCTTTTTAAGAAATGTCGCCCATTTCAAGCGAAACGACAGTTTCGCAGTGTGATTTTATGGCCAATTTCGAGCAACAGAGAGTTGTGCAGGGAGTTTCTCACAACCTTTAGCTTCCTAACACTACGGGCCAATTGGAAGCAAAACGACAGTTCCGCAGTGTGAGTTGAGGCCAATTTCGAGCAACAGCACGGTTGTGCACGCTGCTTTTTACAAGTTTTATCTAAAACAGCAAATGAAAGTTTCTTGGATATTATTGTCCATTCGCACCAACCTAGGTAGATTTTTAGTTGCGCGCTCTCTTTCGCACAAGCTATAGGTCAAACTGTGAGAATAGTTTGTCAGGTTGTTTAACAAAAGAAGCCAATTTTAAGCAAAACGAAAGTTGCGCAGACTGTTGTGACGGCAATTTTGAGCAACAGGAAACATGTGCACGGTGTTTTCCTCAAGCTTTACCTTCGTAACAATATGGGCCAATTTAAAGCAAAACGACAGTGGTGTAGTGTGATTTAGGGCCAATTTCAAGCAACGGAAACGTTGTGGACGAAAGTTTTGCACGGCGTTTTTCACAGGCTTTGGCTTCATAACAATACGGGCCAATTTGAAGCAAAAGGACAGTTGCGCAGAGTGTTTTGACGCCAATTTCGACGAGCAGGAAAGTTGCGCAAGGTGTTTTCGACAAAAGGCACCAATTTTGATTAACAGCACGGAGTTTCTCAAGGGTTTTAGCTTCCTAAGAATACGGCCCAATTTGAAGCAAAACGACAGTTGCGCAGTCTGACTTGGGGCCAATTTCGAGCAAAAGCACGGCTGCGCACGGTGTTTTGGACAAGTTTTAGCTTTTTAAGAAATATCGCCCTTTTCAAGCAAAACGACAGTTGCGCAGTGTAATTGGGGCCAATTTCGAGAAACAGGACAATTGCACACTGTGTTTTGGACAAGTCTATGCTTTTTAACAAAAGCCACCAATTTTAATTAACAGGAGAGTTGCTCGCGCAGTTGCTTTCAGGCGTTAACTTTCTACCAATACGCGCCAATTTGTAGGAAAACGACAGTTGCACAGTGTGACCTGAGGCCAATTTCGGGCAACAGCACCGTTGCGCACGCTGCTTTTTACAAGTTTTATTTAAAACAGCAAATTAAAGTTTCTTGGATATTACTGTTTCTTTACACCAACTTAGGTAGATTTTCAGTTGCGCGCCGTCTTTAGCACAAGTTATACGTCAAACAGTGAAAATATTTTGTCAGGTTGTGTAACAAAAGACGCCAATTCTAAGTAAAACGACAATTGCGCAGAGTGTTTTGATGCCAATTTAGAGCAACAGGACAGTTGCGCACGGGGTTTTGGACAAGTTTTAGGTTTTTCATAAAAGGCACCAATTTTGATTAACAGGACAGTTGCGCACGGAGTTTCCCACAGGCTTTAGCTTTCTAACAATACGGCCCAATTTGGAGCAAAACGACAGTTGCGCAGTCTGACTTGGCGCCAATTTCGAGCAACAGCACGGTTGCGCACGCTGCTTTTTAAAAGTTTTGTCTAAAATAGGAAATCAAAGTTTCTTGGATAATATTGTTCATTTACACCAACTTAGGAAGATTTTCAGTTGCGCGCCCTCTTTAACAAAAGCTATAGGTCAAACAGTGAGAATATTTTGTCAGGTGGTTTAATTAAAGAAACCAATTCTAAGCAAAACGACAGTTGCGCAGAGTGTTTTGACGCCAATTTCGAGCAAAAAAAAGAGTTGCGCACGGAGTTTCTAACAAGCTTTAGGTTGCTAACAATACGGACCAATTTGAAGCAAAACCACAGTTGCGCAGTGTGATTTCAGGCGAAGTTAGAGATACAGGAAAGTTTTTGCACGGCGTCTTTCACAGGCTTTGGCTTCCCAACAATACGGGTTAATTTGAAGCAAAACAACAAATGCGCAGAGTGTTTTGACGCCAGTTTTGAGCAGCAGGACAGTTGCGTACGGTGTTTTGGACAAGTCTTAGCTTTTTCACACGATGCATCAATTTCGATTAACAGCACAGTCGCGCTCGCAGTTTCTCACAGCCTTTAGCTTCCTAACAATACGGCCCAATTTGGTGCAAAACGACAGTTCCGCAGTCTGACTTGGGGCCAATTTCGAGCAACAGCACTGTTGCGCACGGTGTTTTGGGCAAGTTTTAGCTTTTCAAGAAATGTCGCCCATTTCAAGCAAAACGACAGTTGTGCAGTGTGAGTTGGGACCAATTTCGAGCAACAGGAAAGTTTTGCACGGCGTTTTGCACAGGTTTTGGTTTCCTAACAATACGGACCAATTTGAAGCAAAACGACGGTTGCGCAGAGTCTTTTGACGCAAATTTTAAGCAACAGGACAATTTTGCGCGGTGTTTTGGACAACTTTTAGCTTTTTAACAAAAGTCACCAATTTTGATTAACAGGACACTTGCGCGCGCAGTTTCTAACAGGGTTTATCTTCCTAACAATACAGCCCAATTTGGAGCAAAACGACAGTTGCGCAGTCTGACTTGGGGCCAATTGCGAGCAACAGCGTGGTTGCACACGGTGTTTTGGACAACTTTTAGCTTTATAAGAAATGTCGCCAATTTCAAGCAAAACCACAGTTGCGCAGTGTGATTTGGGGCAAATTTCGAGCAACAGGAAAGTTATGCACGGCGTTTTTCACAAGCTTTGGCTTCTTAACAATACCGGCCAATTTGAAGCGAAACGACGGTTGCGCAGAGTCTTTTGACACCAATTTTAAGCAACAGGACAATTGCGCGCGGTGTTTTGGACAAGTTTTAGCTTTTTAACAAAAGGCACCAATTTTGATTAACCGGACAGTTGCGCGCGCAGTTTCTCACAGGCGTTAGCTTTCTAACAATACGGACCAATTTAAAGCAAAGCGAAAGTTGCACAGTGTGACTTGAGGCCAATTTAGAGCAATAGCACTTTCGCGCACGCTGCTTTTTACAAGTTTTGTCTAAAACAGCAAATCAAAGTTTCTCGGATATTAGGTCAAACAGTGAGAATATTTTATCAGGTTATTTAACTAAAGACAACAATTCTAAGCAAAACGACAGTTGCACACGTTGTTTTGACGCCAATTTCGAGCAACAGGAAAAATGCGAACGGTGTTTTTCTCAAGCTTTACCTTCCAAGCAAAACGACAGTTGCGCAGAGTGTTTTGACGCCAATTTCGAGCAAAAAAAGAGTTGTGTAGGGAGTCTCTGACAAGCTTTAGCTTCCTAACAATACGGGCGAGTTTGAAGCAAAACAACAGTTGCGCAGTGCGATTTCAGGCGAATTTAGAGATAGAGAAAACTTGTGCACGGACTTTTTCACAAGCTTTGGCTTCCCAACAATACTGGTTAATTTAAAGGAAAACGACAGTTGCGCAGAGTGTTTTGCCAAAAATTTAGAGCAGCAGGACAGTTGCGCACGGTGTTTTGGACAAGTTTGAGCTTTTTAAGAAATGTCACCCATTTTAAGCGAAACGACAGTTGCGTAGTTCGATTTTGGGCCAATTTCGAGCAACAGGAAAGTTGTGCACGGCGTTTTTCACAGGTTTTGGCTTCCTAACAATACGGGCCAATTTGATGCAAAACTACGGTTGCACAGAGTGTTTTGACGCAAATTTCGAGCAGCAGGACAGTTGCGCACGGAGTTTTGGACAAGTTTTCGCTTTTTAAGAAATGTCGCCCTACACATCGAGCACTTTGTCCCCAAGAGTCTCGGCTTATGCCTCTGACAGCGTGCCAGTCACCGTGTGGAGAAGTGCGTCGGCTTCAAGATCCAACAGTGTCACGGAGTGTGTCAGACTGCGCTTGTACTACCGTGTTAGCCAGCCTGTTAATTAGTACTACGGGCTTTATATGCGCTAATGTGATGCCAGGTGTCTTGGCTTTCGCCTCACCTACTTGGTGTGTCGACAAGCGCCTTGCCCTTCACACCGTGCAAGGCGACGAGAAGTGTCTAAGCTCTTGCCGCTGCTTTCGCGTCTGTAATGATGTTTAATAGTTCTTTTCCCTACCACCACCTTGTATGTCTTGAAGTGTCGTGGCCTTGGCATCTGCTACATTGTCAGGCACCGTTTGAACTAGTGTGTTGGCCACCAACTCAAGCTTGAAAGCCAGCGTTTTGACCAGAATCCTGGTCTTCACATCACCCAGTCTTTCTGACTCGGCCTGCGTCTTCCCTTGAGGTTTTAGCCAGCGTGCCGACCAAAGTCCTTGCCTACATATTGTTTATTTGTTGCGACGAGTCTCAACCTGTGCTAATAGGGACTTTAAGATCTGGGACGCGACGACTTCTAGAACGCGGTGGCTGATAAAGGAGTGGACCTGTAGAACGCCGTCGTTTGCGCGCGAAAAGTAAAGTTAAGATCTCTGTCGCGATGCAAGACGACGCGGCTGCAAACCGCTCTTTATCAGTCTGATTCTTCGGCGATTCTTTCGCAGAAATAGCCTTGGCATCATTTAAGAAAGTCCAAGAAATGCTTTGTTTGTGCTTTGTTCGATAGCATCACCTCCACTTCTTGGTTCACGCTTCGGTTTGTCATTGCTTTCATCCTCTGATGAACCTCTTTTCTTCGTCTCTGACAGCTTCTCCATCGCTTTTAGTCTAACATCTTTCACTTTAGCCCGATCGTATTGACGTTTTTTGCTAGCTGTTCCCTGTGTTTCCTGTAATTCCGCTTCACCACTTTCCTCCAACGCGATGATCATATCCAAGAGGTTTTCTAGTTCCGTTGGCTCATCGGGAGTTATCCCAGTTGCTTTTTCCTCCGCTAGTAGTTTCTTCTTATGCTTGTAAACAAGGATTCCCACGTGGTCTCGGACTGATCGCTTATCAACCCTGAATTTCGGCACAGTGAATTTGTTCAAGTTGTCTGCTATTTTTTCCCACATTCTACTTCTTTGTGTTGACCCTTTCTTAGTTGTGTAGGGATTTACATTGACGACTTCTCTGCATAGAATGGCTTCATGATCATGAGTCCAAAACATTACTGAACTAAAGAGAAGCATAAAAACACACGCAGTTTAATAAAATAAAATTAAATAATACAGGCTTAAAATTGGCTTTTACCCGCAGATGAACGCAATAAATCGAGAATTGCAACGGTACAAGAGACGAGAAGAGTATGCAGAAGACTCTAGCATTCACTATTTCCAGTTTTAGCTCGTGACTTACTTGCAAACCTCGCTCGAAGTCGAAGTCGAAGGCGCTGCCATTTTATAAGCTTCGTACACCTGAAAGAAGTTTAAAAATGATCAAAATCCTTCCATCTCTGCGATCTAAAATGTCGCCAGAAATTACGTCCAATGATCCTAGAAGGCTGATGTTACATGTTTAGAGGAATATACCATCATTTAATTCAAGCACAGGAACAAATATACTCACGTTTTGTGCAGAACGTCAAACTCGCAAAACTCACGTTCTCGACGCGACGTGGTGACACCAGGACAACGGCTTGAGCATGCGCAACATGTCTCCTCTTTGAAAATCTACTTCCTGTCGCGTCTTACAGCCGTCGCGTCTCGGATCTTAAAGTCCCTAATGTTAGCATGTCACACGCCTTATCAAGAAGTGCCTTACCCACTCTTTTTGCCACTTTTTCGCTAAGTCACCCAATGTCCGCATTTTGTAGCGTATCAGTCACCGTTGGGTTAGTTCTTCAGACTTTACATTTCCTACTGTGTCTCCAATTGTCTCATTGTCCTTCTCTGGTAGAGTGTCAGCTAGCGTATCGATTAGTGTCCTGGCCACAACATTGCCCATGTGACGCCAAGTCTCTTAACCACTGCCTCTTCTAACGTAAAAGAATTCCTTTCGTCAAGTGCTTTGCCTCTTCCCTCTGCTGGTATGACAGCCTGTGGATCAGCTAGCGCCTCGGCTTTTACAACGCCCAATATGTCCCAATGTCTCTCCGCTTCCGCCTCTTGTAAATTGTCATCCAGCGTGTCGACTAGTGTTTTCGTTCCCACATAACCCTTCTTGTCCCCAAGTGTCAGATTCTGCTATTACTAGAGTCACAGAAAGCTTGTCGATTAGTGCCTCAACCGTTACATTGACCAATGTGTTTTCAACTGTGTTGGTCTCTGCCCCAGGTAGAGTATGAGCCACTGTTCGAACCACTCCAAGAGTCTCAACATCGCCCAGAGTGTTGCCAAGTGTCTCAGTGCTCGTCCCCGTTAACGTCTCGTCTAGCTTGTCAACTGGTGCCTTGTTTTTCATGTCGCCCAGTGTGTCGCTACTTGTCTTTCGATAAGTGCGACGACTTCAACATTAACGAGAGTGTCGCCAAGTGTCTTTTCCGATGAGAAGTACCTTAGCCCTTCTATTCGTCAATTTGTTGCTAAGTGTTCCGCTATCGGCATTTTCTAGCGTGTCAGTTAGTGTGTAGGCTAGTTTTTCAGACCTTACATTCCCTAGTGCGTTGCCACTTGTCTTAACGTCCGTCTCTGAGAGAGTGGCAGCTAGTGTATCGACCAGTGTCTTGTCCTCCACATTTCCGATGTAGCGCCAAGTCTGTTAGCCACCGCCTATTCTACCGTCTAAGATTTCGTTTCGTCATGTGTCTCGTCTCCCTCCTCTTCTAGAGTGACAGCCAGTGGATCAGCCAGTGCCTCAGCCTTTACATCGCCCAATATGTCCCAGTGTCTCTCTGCTTCCGCCTTTTGCAAATTGTCCTCCAGCGTGTCGACTAGCGCCTTGGCCTGTACATCATTAAGAGTCACAGCCAGCTTGTCGATAAGTGCCTCGGCTTTTACATCAACCAGTGCGTTGTCAACTGTGTTGGCCCTCGCCTCTTCTAGAGTATAAGCCAAGGTGAAGACCAGTGCAAGATTCTCTACATCGCCAGGTGTGTTGCCAAGTGTCTCGGCGTCCTTCTACGTTAATGTCTGTCTAGTGTGTCAACCAGAATCTTGCGTGGCACGTCGCCAACAGTGTCGCCATTTGTCTCCCCACTAGGGCCACGACCACAACATTAGCGAGTGGGTTGCCAAGTGTCTTGGCATACACCTCCGATAGAGTGTCAGCCGCCAAGTCAATGACTGCTTTGTCTTAGACATTGATCAGTGTGTCGTTAAGTGTCGCATTGCCTTTGTTAGCGTGTCAGACACCACGTTGACAAGTTCTTGGCCTACACCTCGAACACTTTCTCTCCAAGTATCTCGACCTCCGCCTCTGCTAAAGGATTAGCCAGCGTGTGAATAAGTGCCTCGGTTTAAACTTCAACCAGTCTGTTGCCAAGTGCCTTGGCATGTGCACCTGCGAGCGTGGCAAACAACGTGTAAATCAGTGCCTCGGCCTCAACATTTCTCAATAGTCTCTTAGTGTGCCTCCGCAACTCCTAGCGTGTCAGCCAGCTTGTCGACCCGTGGCTCGGCCAGCAAATCGCGTAACGGGTAGCCAATTGTCTTGGACTCTTTTTCTATATAAGCTTAAGAGCCAGAGTGTCGATCAGTGGCTTCGCCATTACATCGACTAATGTGAAGCCAATTGGTTTAGTGTCCGCATTTGGTAGCGTTTTGCGCAGTGTGGCGCAGTGTCTGTCGGCATCCGTCTATTCGAGGGCTTTAGCCAGCGTGTCAATTAGTGCCTTGAACTACATATCAGCCAGTGTCTCAGCCTCCACCACTGCTATAATGTCAGCCAAGGGCTTGACAAGTGCAACCCAGAAACATCAGTCAGTGTGTTGCCAAGTGTCTGCATTAATGGGCATCAAGGCACTGATCTAGACGAGGTCTGACACGCTAAAAAGAAGAGAAAAGATGAACACTTGGCGAAAAATGGACAATCTAGTGGCCGAGACGCTGCACGAGTCTCTAACAGCGGCAAAGGGATAGAAACTTTGTGACACTTTTCGATGTGTATGTAAAACTTCTGATCGATACCGTGGCTGACATTTATTTTTGCACAGGCGCACGGCAAGGCACTTGTGACACACTAGGCGATGTTCAGGCCGTAGCACTAATCGACACTCTGGCTGACACTCTATCTGAGGTGTATCCGAAAAACTTCTTAATTCTAGGCAATGTGAAGGCCAAGGCCGTAATGCATTCCCTACCAGATTTAAACGCCTACACAAATCTTGAGACACTGCATGTTCTGCAGGCCTAGGTAATGGTTGACACGTTGGCTGACATAGTAGAGAAGGCGTACTCTTTGACACCTAGCGACACGCTAAGAAATGTAGAAGCTAAGGCAGAAATCGATACGCTGCATTAGAGGCAGAGTTCGAAACACTCAGCACCACCGTGCTCAATGTAAAGAACGAGACACAGGTTGACACAAATACTGACACACTAGGGAAAGCACAGGCTTAGATAGTTGTCGACAACAGGGCAATGTAGAGAACAAAGCACTAGTCCACCGCTGGTTAAGACGCTATAAGACGGCAAGGCCAAAACACTTTGCGGCACACAGGTCTATAGCAGGGCCGAGGCAGTGGTCGACACGGTGGGTGACACTCTAGCAAACACGAAGGCCGAGACACTTGACGACACAGTAGGTGATGTCGAGGCCAAAGCACTGGGCAAAACGCTTAAAAACACCATACCTGAGAAATAGCCGAGACACACTGATACACACTGGGCGAGGTGGAGGCCCGGGATGAGCCAACTCTTTGGCTGACAGGCTACCAGTATGGGAGACTGAGACACTTGGCAAAACCTTGGGCGACCTGCAGGCGAAGACACTCGTGAACACGTTTGTCAGCAGGAGCGTCGATGAGTGCCTCAGATTAAACATCGTCCACTGTGTCGCCAAGTGTCTCGGCCTCTGCCTTTGTTATTGTGAAATCCAGCGTCTCAACCTGTGTCTTGGCCTCAGCGTCGCTTAGTGTGTCGCCAAGTGCCCCGGTAACGGCTTCTGCTAGTGTGTCAGTAAGCGTGTACACCAGTATCCTGGCTTTCGCTTCGACCAGTGTGTTGCTAAGTGTCTAGGCTTCTGCCTCCGTTAGCGTGTCAGTGATTGTGTTGACAAGTGCGTCCGCCTACACTAGGCTAGAGTTTGAGGCAGCTTTTTGCCCAGTGCCACGGTCTTTACATCACCCAGTGTGTCGCCATGTGTCTCAGCCTCCGTCTCTGCTAGAGTGTCAGCCTGCGTATCGAACAACCGCCTCCACCTACACATCGACCCGGCAGTGTGTCGTAAAGTGTCTCGAGGCCGTGTTAGCTAGACTCTCTACTAGTGATTTGCATTCGACATTGCCCATGTGTTGACAAGTGTCTTAATCTTTCCTTTTGCTAGCGTGTAAGACATTGTTTCGACCTGTGTCTCGCCCTTTATATCTACCAGTGTGTTGCCAATGACTACGGCGTTTGCCTCTAATCGGGCGTATGGATTAGTGACTTAGCGTCCACATGGCGCAATGTATCGCAAGGTAACCCAGAGTATTCCTTAGCTACTGTGTCAGGCAAAGTGTTGACCAGTGGCTGGGCCTGCAGACCACGCAATACGTCGAAAAGTTTATAGGACTTTGCAACTAGTACCGTGTCAGGAAGCGTGTCCATTGGTACCTTGGCCTACACATTGCCTAGTGTTGCCAAGTCTCTCGCCCTCTACTTCAGAGAGAGTGGCAGCCAGCGTGTCGACATTTGCCTCTTCAGTCAGTGACTTGCCAAGTGTCTGCGCCCTTGCCTCTTTTAGCGTGTCTCGGCCTCTACCCCTGATAGAGTGTTAGCCACCGTGTCGACAAGTGCCTCTGCCTCAAGATCCACCTCTGTCATCAAGTGTGTCAGACTCCGGTTGAACTAGCGTGTTAGCCAGCGTGTTCATTAGTACTTGGGGTTTTATATGCGCTGGTTTCCTGCAAGGTCTCCCGGCTTTTGCCTTAGCTACTACGTCAGCCAAAGTGTCGATAAGCGCCTTAGCCACCACACTGCCCAAGATGTGGAGAAATGTCTAAGCCCTTGCCTCTGCTACCGTGTCTGTTAGCATGTCCGATAGTTCTTTCCTCTTGTCCTCTCGTCTTAAAGTATCGTGGCCTCCGCTTCCGCTACCGTGTGAGGCAGGGTGTGAGCTAGTGCCTCGGCTTCCAGCGCTAGCTTGAAAGCCAGCATTTTCACCAGAATCCTGGACTCCACATTGCCGATGTGTGGCTAAATCTGTTAGCCACTGCCTCTTCTATTGAGTAAGAATTCGTTTCGTCAGATGTCTTCGCTCCCCTTTCCGGTACTGTGACAGTCAGTGGATCAGCCAGTGCCTCAGCCCTTACATCGCTTAATATGTGACAGTGTCTCTCAGCTTTCGCCTCTGGTAGATTGTCATCCAAAATGTCGACTAGTTCCTTGGCCACCACATCACCCTACCTATCTCCAAGTGTCTCAGGCTCCGCTTCTACGAAGGTCACACCTAAACTAGTCGATAGTCGATTAGTACCTCGGCCTTACCTCTGCTAGATTATTAGCAAAGGTATCAACCAGTGCAAGAGTCTCGACACCGCACAGTGTGTTGCCAAGTGGTCTTGGCGTCCGTCTCCGTTAATGTCTCGTCCAGCGTGTCAACCAGTGCTTTGTCTCGCAGTTCGCCCAGTGTGTCGCCAATTGTCTCTCGACCAGCGAAACGACCCGGCCATCAGCAAGTGCGTCGAAAATTTTCTTGGCACCATCTCTTATAGAGTGTCAGCTGGCGTGTCGATCACTGCTTTGGCCTAGACATTGACCAGTGTGTCGTTAAGTATCTCGGCCTCGGTCTCTGTTAGCGTGTCAGACACCGTGTCGAGCAGTGCCTTGGCCTACACGTCAAGCACTTTCTCCCCAAGTGTCTCCGCGTTTGCTTCTGATAGAGTGTCAGCCACCGAGTCGACCAGTGCCTCGGCCTCAAGATCCATCAGTGTCACTGAATGTGTCAGACTGCGGTTGTACTAGCGTGTTAGTCAGCGTGTTAATTAGTACTTCGTTCTTTATATGCGCTAATGTGATGCAAGATATCCCGCCTTTCCTCTCAGCTACTGGGTCAGCCAAAGTATTGACAAGCGCCTTGGCCGCCACACCGCCCAAGGTGTCGAGAGGAGTCTAAGCTCTCGCTCCTACTAGCGCGTCTGTTAGGATGTTTAATAGTTCTTTCGCCTACACACCGCCCTTTTTTTTGGATTAGTTCTTCAGACTATACATTCCCTAGCTTGTAGCCAATTGTCTTAACGTCCGTCTATAATAGAGTGTCAGATAGCGTATCGATCAAGTGTCTTCAGCTCCACATTGCCGATGTGTCGCCAAGTCTGTTAGCCACTGCATCTTCTACAGTGTAAGAATTCGTTTCGTCAAGTGTCTCGGCTCACCTCTCTGCTAGCGTGATAGCCAGTGGACAAGCCAGTGCCTTGGCCTTTACATCGCCCAATATGTTTCTGTGTCTCTTAGCTTCCGCCTGTGCTAAATTGTCATTTAGCGTGTCGCCTAGTGCCTTGGCCTCTACATCACCCTACTCTTCCTTAATGTTCTCAGGCTCCGCTTCTTATAGAGTCACGGCCACCTTCTCGATCAGTGCCTTGGCCTTTTCCATCAACAAGTGTGTTGTCAACTGTGTTGGCCTTCCCCTCTCCTAGAGTATGAGCCAAGGTTCAACCAGAACAAGATTCTCGACATCGCACAGTGTGTTGCCAAGAGTCTCGGCGCTCATCGCCGTTTATGTCTCGTCCAGCGTGTCAACCAGTGCCTTGGCCTCCACGTCGCCCACTGTGTCGCCAATTGTCTCTCGAGCAGCGCCACGACCTCATGATTAGCGATTGCGTCGCCAAGTGTCTTGGCATCAACTTCTTCTGAGTGTCAGCCAGCTTGTCGATCACTGCTTTGGCCCAGACGTTGACCAGTAAGTCGTTAAGTGTCTACGCCTTTGCCTTTGTTACCTTGTCAGACACCATGTCGTCAAATGCCTTGGCCTACACATCGAGCACTTTCTCCCCAAGTTTCTCGGCCTTTGCCTCTCTTAGCGTGTCAGATACAATGTCGATTAGTGCCTTGGCCTACACATCGAGCACTTTCTCCCCAAGTGCTTCCGCCTGCGCCTTTGAAAGAGTGACAGCCACCGTGTCGACAAGTGCCTCGGTCTCAAGATCCACCAGTCTCACCAAGTGTGTCAGACTCAGCTTGTACTAGCATGGTAGCCAGCGTTTTAATTAGTACTTTGGGCTTTATATGCGCTAGTGTGATGCAAGTTTTCCCGGCTTTCGCCTTAGCTACTTGGTCAGCCAAAGTGTCGACAAACGCCTTGGCCTCCACACTACTTAAGGTGTCAAAAATTGTCTAAGCCCTCGCTTCTGCTAGCGTGTCTGTTACGATATCCAATAGTTCTTTCGCCTACACACCGCCCCGTGTATCTTGCAGTATTGTTGCCTCGGCATCTACTAACGTGTAAAGCACTGTTTGAACTAGTGCCTCGGTCGCCACCTCACCCTTAAAATCGAGCGTTTTGACCATAATCCTGGTCTCCACGTCGCCCAGTGTGTCCCCAAGTGTCTCGACCTGCGCTTCTCTCAGACGTCTTGGCCAGCGTGCTGACCAGTGCCCTTGCCTACACATTGTTTATTTCTTGCAACCTTTCTTATCCTCTGCCACTGTTAGCATGTCACAGGCGTTAGCGAGAAGTGCCTTAGTTTTCCTATTGGCCAGTCTTTCGCTAAGTCTCGGGGTTTCCGCATTTTTTACCGCGTCAGTCAGCGTGTAAGGTTAGTTTCGCAGACTTTACATTCCCTAGTGTGTCGCCAATTTTCTCAACGTCCGTCTATGATAGAGTGTCGGATAGCGTATTGACCAGAGTCTCGTCCTTCACATTGGCGATGTGTCGCCAAGTCTGTTAGCCACTGCTTGTTCTACCGTGTAAGAATTCGTTTTGTCAAGTGTCTCGACTTCCCCCCCCCCACTGGTAGCGTGACAGCCAGTGGACTAGCAAGTCCCTTGGCCTTTACATCGCCCAATATGTCCCAGTGTCTCTCAGCTTCCACTTCTGGTAAATTGTCATCCTCCTTGTCGACTAGTGCCTTGGCCTGCACATTACGCTACTTGTCCTTAACTGTCTCAGGCTCCGCTTGCAAAATAGTCAGAGCCAGCTTGTCGACTAGCGCCTTTACATCAACCAGTGTGTTGTCAACTGTGTTGACCTCCCCCTTTGCGAGAGTATGAGCCAAGGTGGCAACCAGTGCAAGAGTCTTGACATCGCCCAGTGTCTCGCCCAGTGTCTTGGCGTCGGTGTCCGTTAATGGCTCGTCCAGCGTGTCAACAAGTGCCCTGCCCTCCACGTCGCCCTCTGTGTCGCCAATTATCTTTACGTCAGCTAACGTTTCGACCAGTTCCTCGGCCTCCACATTGCCCATGTGTCACCATGAGTCTCGGACTTTGCTTCTGGTAGCGTGTCAGACTTGGTGTCGACTATTGCCATGGCCTCGTTTGTAGCCAAGGGTCTGGGCCTCCGCATCTTTTAGCGTGTTTTTCAGCTTGTCGACAAGTGCCTCGCTTAATGGCTGGCCAATTGTCTTTGCGTCAGTCTCTCTTAGCGTGACAGCCACCTTGTCGACAAGGGCCTTTGCCTCCACATCGACCAATGTGTCGGGAAGTTTCTCCGTGTGTCAATCAGAGAGTCAGGTAGACCCTAAACCTTCAGATCGGCCAGTGTTATGTTGTCTGTCTCGGCGTCTGTCTCTGATATGTTGTCAACCAACGTGTGAATTAATGCTTTGACCTCCATATCACTCAGTGAATCGCTAAATGTCTCACCGTGAGCTTATGCTAGAATTTCAGTAGGGCTTTCGACCACTGCCACGATCTCGACATTGTTTAGTGTGTCACAAGGTGTCTCGAACTGCACCTTTAAGAGTGTCAGGCTGTGTCGGGTAGTGCCTTTTCTACACATGCACCTGTGTGTGGCCAAGTGTCGTGGAATTGGCCTCTGCTAGTCTGTGAACCGGTTTCTCAACCTCTGCTGTGGCCTGTGTTTCAATCTCTAAAAAAAAGCCAGCCTGTCGACTAGTCTCTTGGTCTCTACCTTGCAAATTGTTTGGCCAAGTTTCTCGGGCTTCGCTTTCGCTAGCTTGTGTGTCTGGGCTTTCACCTATGCTACGCTGTCAGAACGCGTGTCGACTGTTCCTCGGCCTGCAAATCACCCAGCGTGTCGCCAAGTGTCTTGGGCTCCGCCTCAGGTAAACAGTCAACCATCGTGTGCAACAGTGTCTTAGCTTACACATCGACTAGTTTTTCCCCAAGTGTCTCAGCTTCCGCCTTCGCTAGCGTCTCAGCTAGCGTTTCCACCAGTTCCTTGGACTTTACGTCTCCCAGAGTGTCGCAAAGTGTCTCGGCCCCCCACTATGTTTGCGTGTCAGTTAGCGTTTCGAGCAGTGCAACGGCGTCGACATCAGCCAACGTGTTGTCAAGTGTTCTTTCACTCGCCTGTGCTATAGTGTCAGCCAGCGTGTCGATCAGTGACTTGGCCTTCACATTTACCACTGTTTAGCGAAGTCTCTCGTGGTTCGCCTCTTTTAGCGTGTCAGGCGCTGTGTGAAGTAGTGCCTTCGCCACTTCCTCCGCTAGCTTAAAAGCCAGCAAGTCGACCAGTGTCTCGGCCTCCAAATCGTCTAGTGTGTCGCCAAGTGTCTCATCCTGCGACTCTTCTAGAGGTTCAGCCAGCGTGTCCATCAGTGCCTAACCTGAAAATCGACTAGTGTGTCAACAACTGTCGCAGCCACCGCTTCCGTTAGCGTGGTAGCCAGCGCGTTGACAAGTGCCTTAATCTCCTCGTCGCCCTGTGTGTCCCCAAGCGTCTCGGACTCCGACTCTGTTAGCGTGTCAGCAAGCCTTTTGACCAGTGGCTCGCCCTACTCATCGAATGATGGGTGGTCAAGTGTATTCGCCTTCGTCTCCATTAGCGGGACAGCAAGCGTGTTGAACAGTGCCTTGGCCTCCACCCTGACCAATGTGTCGTCAACCGTCTTAGTCTTTGCCTGTCAGCCGGAGAGTCACCCTGGGCCTTGGCCTTCACATCGCCCAGTGTCTCGCAGTATGTCCTGGCTTCTGTTTCTGGTATTTCTTCAGCCATGGTGTCAAATTAGTGCCTTGACTTCCCTATCACTCAGTGAGCCGCAAAGAGTCTTAGCTATGCTACAATGTCAGCCACGGTGTCAACTAGTGCGAGGGTCTCGACATGTTGCACTGTTTCGAGAGATGTCTCGAACTCTGTCTCTGAGAGGGTGTAAGGAAGCGTGTCGATTAGTGCCTTGGCCTACACATAGACCTGTGTGTGGCGAAGTGAGGCGGAGATGGCCTCTCTTACCATTTCAACCGGTGTGTAGACCTGTGTCGAGGCTTTCACATCGCCCAGTGGGTCACCAAGTGTCTTAACCTGTAAATACGCTAACGTAATAGCCCGGGTGTCGACCACTCTATCGGACTCCACCTAACAAATTGTGTGGACAAGTGTCTTATGCTTCGCTTTTGATAGTTTATCAATTGCCGTGTCGACCACTGCCTCGGCCTTCACATCGCCCAGTGTAGCCAAGCGTCTTGGCCTTCGCCTCTTCTAGGGTGTCATCCAGCTTTTCCACCAGTGGCCTTTCTCCAACATTTCCCATATGTCTCAACGTGTCTCAATTGCTGCAACTGTTGGCGTATCAGACACCTTGTTTAGCAGTGTCTCGGCCTCCAAAATTGCTAAGTGTGCCGGCCTCCGCATTTCTTAGCATTTCAGCCAACGTTTCGATTAGTTCCTCGGCCTTTACATATGCTAGTTTATGTCTGACATTCTCGCCCTCCGCCTGTGCTAGAGTGTCAGTCAGCACGTCCACCAGTACTTTGCCCTCCACATTGCCCATGTGTCGTCTTAGTATCTCAGCCTTTGCTTCGGCTACCGCATCGCTCCGGCTAGCACATCGCTCAGTTTGTCGCTAAGCGTCTCGGCCTCCGCTTCTCCTAGCGTGTCATCCAGCTTGTCGACCAGTGCCTCGGCCTTCACATCACCTATTTGGTGGCCAAGTTTCTTGGCCTTCGTCTCTATTAGCTTGTCGGCCAGCGTGTCGAGGAGTATCTTCGCCTCCACATCGACCAATGTGTCGCCAAGTGTCGCAGTCTCCGCATCTGGTAGCTTGTCAGCCAGAGGGTCGGCTGGGGCCGTGGCGTTTACATCGCCCAGTGTCTGACAGTATGCCTCGGTCTCTGCATCTGGTAGGTTGTCAGGCATCGTATTAATTAGCGCCTTGATCTTAATATCACCCAGTGTCTCACCCTCCAGTTATGCTAGAATTTAAGCCAAGATGTCAAACAGTGCCACAGTCTCGAAATCGCAATCGTGTGTTGCCAAGTGTCTTGAACTTCGCCTCTGAGAGAGTGTCAAGCAGTGTGTGTGTTTTGGCCTACACATAGCGACATTTTATAGATCTTACAAGAAAATTGTCACTTGAGCCCATTACCAACCAAAAGATGGCCAAGTTTCAAAATACTGTCACATGCCTCTGAAACATCGTTGTCAGGTAGTCTTAGGGTGCTTATCATCAGAGCGGCAATTTGCAGCTGTTACTATTAAATACTTCCTTAACACAAAAGATCGACAATCTGCAAAATAGTATGAGACACCTCTAAATCGTCGTTTGGTGCTAATCATTAGAACGACATTTTAGACCTCTATCTGTGAAACCCTTTCTTAACCCTATTACGACCCAAATAATGGCCAATACAATGCAAAATACTGTCATACGCCTCTGAGTCATCGTTTTCAGTAAGTCTTATTGTGCTTATCGTCACAGCGACGACATTTTGGAAATCTAACGGTGAAATCATTTCTTAACCCCATTAAGACCAAAAAGATGGCCAATTTTCAAAATCCTTTCCATGCCTTCAAATCATAGCTTTTGGCTTGTCTTACTTTGCTTATATTCAGTGCTACATTTTAGAGCTCTTACGGTGAAGTCTCACTTAAGACTATTACGACTTTAAAGTTGGCCAATGTTAAAGATACTGTCACACGCCTCTGAATCATTGTTTTGAGCTAGTCTTATTGTGCTTATAATCAAAACGATATTTTAGACCCCTTACAATAAAATCCTCTATTAAGCATTTTATGACCAAAAATATCGCTAATTTGCAAAATTCTTTTAGACGCCTCAGATTCATAATTTTTAGGTCGTCTTATGGTGCTTTTCATCACACCGACAATTTGCACTTGTTACGATCAAATACTCACTTAACGCAATTACGACCCAAAAGATGGCCGACTTGCAAAATACTGTCTTACGCCTCTGAGTCATCGTGCTCACGAAGCCTTTTGGTTCTTATCATCAGAACGACAGTTTGGACCTCTAACGGTAAAGTCCTCTTTTAACGCCTATTGCGACCCAAATAATGGCCAATTTGCAAAATACTGTCACACGCTTCTAAATTATTGTTCTCAACTAATCTTATGGTACTTATCATAGACCGACATTTTCGATTTCTTTCGACGGTGAAATTCTCACTTAACTCCATTACGACCCAAAAGATATATATAAGAAGGCATTTAGTATTATTATTATGGCCAATTTGGAAGATTGTAAGAGACACCTCTTAATCTTCGTTTTTAGCTACTCCTATGGTGATTATCTTCAAAGCGACATTTTCGAGATCTTACAAGGAAATTCTCACTTTACCCCGTTACGAAGCAAAAAGTGGCGAATTTCGAAAATACTGTCACACATCTCTACCTTGTTTATAGCTCGCGTTATGGTTTTTATCATCAAAGCGACATTTGGGAGGTGTTACGGTTAAAGTCTCACTTAACCTCATTTCAAGCCAAAAGGTGGCCAATTTGGAAGATGTTGTTACACGACTCTGAATGGTCGTTCTCACGTAGTCGTTGGGTGCTTATCATCTCAACGATATTTTGGTCCTTTGACGACGAAACAATCACCCAACCCTTTACGACCCAAAACATGGCCAATTTGCAAAATGGTGCGAGAAGCTTCTAAATCATCATTTTCAGCTAGGCTTATGGTGCTTCTCATAAAAGTGACATTTTGGGGCTCTAACGGTTAAACCCTCACTTAACCTCATTAAGGCCCCAAACCTGGCCAATTAGCAACATAATGTTGGTTTTATGATGCTTATTGTCAGAGCGATATTTTGGACCTCTTACTGAGAAATCCTCACTTAACCCCATTGGGAAACATAAGATGGCCAACTTACAAAATGTTGTCACACCTCTCTGAATAATTGTTTTCAGGCAGTCTTATGGTGTCAATCATCAGAACGACATTTTGGACCATTTACGGAGAAATCCTTACGAAAAAGTAAGTAGGGGAATTTTTCAAAATCCTGTCACACGCCTCCAATTCATCATTTTTAGCTGGTCTTGTAGTGCTTGTCATTAGGGCGGCAATTTGCAGCTGCTACGATGAAATACTTATTTAACGAAATTTTTCCCCTAGCCACCTTCAAATCATCGTTTTCAGCTGAACTTATTTTGCTTATCATCAGAGCGACAGTTTGGAGCTCTTAGGGTAAAACCCTCACTTAACCCCAATACGACCAAAAAATGGGCAATTTATAAGATACTAACAGACATATCCAAATCATTGTTTTCAGGTTGTGTTTATGGTGTTTATCATTAAAGCGAAATTTTGAAGATCTTACGGGAAAATTCTATCATGACCCCATTACGAACTAAAAGATGACCAGTTTCTTTCAAATGCCTCTAAATCATCGTTTTCAGCTACTTTTCTGGTGCTTATCATCAGAAGCACGTTATGGTGTTTATCGTCACAGCCATATTTTGGAGATCCGACGGTTGAATCCTTACATAACCCAAATACGAACCAAACGTTCGCCAATTTTCAAAATACTGTCACATGCCCCTGAAACACCGTTGTCGGGTATTCATATGGTGGTTATCATCAGAACGACATTTTGGAGCTCTTAGTGTGAAACCCTTACTTAACCCCACTTCGACTTAAAATATGCCGAATTTGCAAAATACTGTCACACACCTCTTAATCATTGTTTTCAGCTAGTCTTATTGTGCTTATCATAAGAGTGGCGTCTTGGAGCTCTTACGATAAATTCTTTATTTACCCTCACTACGTCCAAAATAATGGCCAGTTTAAAAATACTGTAACACGCCTGTGAATCATTATTTCCAGCTTTTACTGTGAAATTCGTTCTTAGCCCCACTACGACCTAAAATTTGGCTAGTTTGCAAAACTCTGTCACACACCTCTAAATTATCGTTTTCAGCTTGTCTTATAACATAAAAAATAACATAAAACTTTATTTAAACTCGAATTTTAGAGTAGCTAACAAGCTAATATCTTCGAGCTGACACTACATAAAAACTATATAGAAAATATATATATACATTAAATGCAAGGAAAGAAAATATCATTTACAATTCACAATTTTAAGTTTAAGTATGTCAGGCAAAAAGAATCTACATGAAGGTAACATCCTGTATTTTACTCTTAAAGTCTGCAAAAAAACTGGTACGAAAAAAAGAAAAAAAAGAAAAAAAGATTATGGTGGTTTTCATCAAAGGGACATTTTAAAGATCTTACAAGGCAATTCTCACCTAAGCCAAAAGATGGCAAAGTTTCAAAATACTGTCACATGCCTCTGAATCATCGTTGTCAGGTAGTCTTAGGGTGCTTATCATCAGAGCGACAATTTGCAGCTGTTACCATTAAATACTTCCTTAATACAATTACAACCCAGAAGATCGACAATTTGCAAAATAGCGTGAGTTACCTCAAAATCTTCTTTTCCACGTTGTCTTTTGGTGCTAATCATCAGAACGACATTTAAGACCTCTATCTCTGAAATCCTTCCTTAACCCTATTACGACCCAAATAATTGCCAATATGCAAAATACTGTCATACGCCTCTGAATCATTGTTCTTAGCTAGACTTTTTGTGCTTATAATACAGCAACATTTTCGAGCTCCTACGGCGAATTTTTCACTTAACAACATTACGATGCAAGAGATGGCCTATTTGGAAAATGCTGTCACTCTCCTTTAAAGCATCGCTTTTAGCTACTGTTATGGTGCTTATCATTAAAGCCACATTTTGGAGACCTTACTGGGAAATTCTCACTTCACGCTATTTTGAAGCAAAAGATGGCCAATATTCAAATAACTGTCACACACCTTTGAATAATCGTTTTCAGGTAGTCTTGTGGTGCTTGTCATCAAGAAAACATTTTGGGACTAGTACGTGGAATTTCTTACTCAAACCCATTACGACCAAAAATATGGCCAAATTGCACAAACTGTGACACGCCGCTAAGTCATCGTTTTTCTTCGGTTTTATGGTCCTTATCGTCAGAGCGATACTTTGGTGCTCTTACAGTGTTATTTTTACTTACAAAATTAGAAACCAAAAGATGGCCAATTTTCAAAATACTGTTACATGCCTTTGAATCGCCGTTTTCGGGTAGTCGTATGGTACTTATCATCAGAAAGACATTTTGGACCTCTGAGGGTGAAGGGGGAAATTGTCTCTTAACCCTATTACGACCTAAAACATGGCTATTCTGTCAGACGCATCTTAATCATCATAATTTTGACACACTCTTATGGTGATTGTCATCATAGCGACAATTTGCAGCTGCTACGATGAAATACTCACTTAACGCAATTATCACCCAAAACATTTGCAAAATGGTGTAAAACGCCTCCAAAGCACCGTTTTCAGCTGTATATAAGGTGCTTCTCATCAGAGCCACATTTTGGGACTCTTACAGGGAAATTCTCACTTAACGCCATTACGAAAAAGAAGATCGTCAGTTTTCAAAATACTGACACACGCCTTAGAATCTTTGTCGTCCACTTGTCTTACGTATAGTGCTTATCATACAGCAACACTTGAGGTCTTTCGGTGGAATTTTATTTAACCCCATTACGACTCAAAAGATGGCCAAATAGCAACATACTGTGACATGCCTCTCACATGCCTCTCGTGCTTATCGTCAGAGCCATACTTTAAGGCTCTTACGGTAAAATCCTCATTTGACGCTACTACGAAGCAAAAAGATGACCAATATTCAAAATACTGTCACACGGCCCTGTATCATCGTTTTCAGCTGGTTTGGGGTGCTTATCATCAGAGCGACATTTTAGAGCTCTTACGGTAAAATCCTTACTTAAACACCATTTTTCCCCGACAGTTGGCCAATTGGCAAAATGCTGTCACACGACCCTAAATCATCGTTTTGTCCTAGACTTTTTGTGCTTATCATATTCATATTTTGGAGCTCTTATGGTGAAACCCTCACATATTACCACCCAAAATATGGCCCAATTGCAACATACTCTAAAACGCCCTTGAATCACCTTTTTCTGTTGGATAAATGGTGCTTAACGTCAGAACGATATTTTGTAGCTCCTACTATGAAATCCTTAAACACCTTTACGAACCAAAACATGGCCACTTTTAAAATACTGTCACATGCCTTTGAATCAACGCTTTCACGTAGTCTTATGGTGCTTCTCATCAGAACGACATTTTAGTCCTCTTACGGCGAAAGCCTCTCCTAACCCTATTACAACCAGAAATATAGCTAATTTGCAAAATGCTATCAGACGAATCCACATCATCACTTTTAGCTGGCTTTGGGGTCCTTATCATCAGAGCAAAATGTTGTATGAAGCCTCCAAATAAGATTTTCAGCTAGTCTTATGGTGCTTATCATCAGAGCGACAATTTGCAGCTGTTACAAAGAAATACATAACGTAATTACGACTCAGAAGATGATCAGTTTGCAAAATGGTGTGAGATGTCTCCAAATCATCGTTTTTAGCTGGTCTTATGTAGCCTGAAATTCATCCGATTGCTTCGAGTCGTTTTCTCCTCTCAACAACTTCTGAATCGACCGACCGTTAATGCCGTCCAGTGACGTCACTCACAACCCGAAAACCGGATAGCGATTTTGATTGGTTGATTGTCTAAACATTCGCATAATTATGTACAATTATGAAAAATTTTGGCGGGATTGTCGCTTGATATTCAGCGGATCACATCACTGGTATTCTTTCGTTTAGTTCAAACATTTCGATAAGCTTAATCTTTATCTTAAACAGCAAAATTGCCCTTGTCTTCGAAACTGACATTCTAAATTGAACTGCGAATGAAGAATCATTGAGGAGAGTCGGTAGGTTTTCATTTAGAGCCGCTTTGTTGTTTCGGCGGCCGGTGATTTTGTTTACGCGAAGTTTTCTAATCTCAGTGTTATGATTCGACCTTCTTGCTATTTTGACCGTCAAGTGTAATGATTCTGTTAGCTTTTCTTTCTTGTCTCCCTGTTTTTTCTTCGTTAAGAACCAAATAATTTCTTTTCAATTGAAGCAAATCATTGTGTTTTTGAACTAAGTGTTCCGTGTGTGTGTTTATTTCAATGCGTGATTGCGACTTGATTATAAGAATTTAGTACAACCGGTTCAGATTTTTACTGCTTGCAGTTGATAGTTTGAACATGATAGTTTAAACATGAATTACAATCGAAAAAAAAGAAAGCAGTTCGGTATCATGCAGACATTTCCAAACGATATTTCTCGGTTTGCCACTTGAAAATCGTGTTTTACTTTTTGCATGAATTAAAGCAAAGGTCACGGAGTAGTGACGTCACTGGACGGCATTAACAGCCGGCCGATTCAGACGTAACTGAGGGAGTAATAAACGACTCGAAGTAATCGGATGAAATTCAGGCTAGGACTTATGGGGCTTATCATGAAAGCGATATTTTGGAGCTCTTACAGTGAACTTTCCACTTCACGCAATTTTGACCCAAAATACGGCCAATTTGAAAAAAGCTGTTTGACGCTTGCAAATCATTGTTTCCAGCAGGCGTTATGCTGCTTATCATCAAGTCGATATCTCGGAGCTCTTACGGTGAAATCCTCACTTAACGCCATTTTGATCCCAAACATGGCCAATTTGGAAAATGCTGTCACACGCCTTTGAATCATCGTTTTAAGGAATTCGAAGTCTTATTGTGCGCATCATCAGAACGACATTTTTGACCTCTTACGGTGAAATCCTTACTTAACCCCGTCACTACCCAAAAGATAACTATTTTTAAAAATCCTGTCACACGCCTCCAAATCATCTTTTTAAGCTGGTCTTATGGTGCTTGTTATCAGAGCGACAATTTGCGTCTCTTATGAAGAAATACTCATGTCACAAAAGTTTTACCCAGAAGAAGGCTAATTTGCAAAATGGTGTGAGAGGCCTCCAAATCATCGTTTCAGCTACTTGTTATGATGCTTATAATCAAAATGTCATTTTGGAGATCTCAGGGAAAATTCTCACTTAACATCATTAGGATCCAATAGATGGAAAATTTGGCAAATGCTGTCACACGCCTATAATTCATCCTTTTCAGTTAGTCTTTTGGTGCTTATCATTAGGACAACATTTTGGACTTGTTTCGGTGAAATACTCACTTAACCTCATTACGACCCAAAATATGGCCAAATTGAAACATAACTTCACATGCCTCTGAATCAACCTTTTTAGTTGGTTTTATGATGGTTATCGTAAGAACAATACTTTGGAGCTCTTACGATGAAATCCTCACTTAACGCCGTTACCAACCAAAAGATACCCCAACGTTCAAAATACTGTCACATACCTCTGAATCATCGTTTTAAGCTAGACTTATTGTGCTTATCATCAGGACGACATTTTGGACCTTTTACGGGCAAATCCTTACTTAATGCCATTACGAACAAAAAGATAGCCAATTTACAAAATACTGTCACACGCTTCTGAATTATTGTTCTTAGCTAGTCTTATGGTGCTTATCACACAGCTACATTTTCGACCTCTTACGCTGAAAATCTCACTTAACCCCTTTACGTCCCAAAAGATGGCCAATTTGGAAGATTCTGAGAGACATCTTTAAATCTTCGTTTTTAGCTACTCTTATGGTGTATATCATCAAAGCGACATTTTGGAGATCTTACAAGGAAATTCTCACCTAACCTCATTACGAACCAAAAGATGGCCAATTTGGGAAATTCTGTAACAGGCCTTTGAATCATCTTTCCCAGGTAGTCTTTTGGTGCTTATTACAGAACGATATTTTGGACCTTTAACGTTAAATCCTCACTTAACCTTATTGCGACCTAGAAGATAGCCAATTTGCAAAACGGTGTGAGAAGCCTTCAAATCATCGTTTTCGGCTTGACTAATAATGCTTATCATCGGAGCAACATTTTTGGGCTGCTACAGTTGATCACTCACTTAATTCCATTACGAGCCAAATAGCAACATACTCTCACACGCATCTAAATCATAGTATTCAGTTATTTTGATGGTGCTTATCGTCAGAGCATGATTTTGGAACTCTTACGGAGAAATCCTCACTTAACGCCATTTCGAAACAAAAGACGGCTATTTTTTACCTGTCTCTGAATTATCGTTGTCAGGTAGTCTTATGGTCCCTAAGATCAGAGCGACATTTTTGAGATCTTATAATGAAATCATTACTTCACTCCAAAACAACGCAGAATATAGCTAATTTGCAAAATGGTGTGAGACGCCTCCAAATCATCGTTTTCTGCTGTCCTTATGATGGTTATAATCAAAGGGATATTTCGGAGCTCTCACCATGAAATTTTCAATCAACGCCATTACGACCCAATGATGGCCAATTTTCATAATACTGTCACACGCCTCTGAATGATCTTTCTCAAGTAATCTTATGGTGCTTATTATCAGAACGATATTTTCGACCTCTTACGGTGATCTGCTCTCGTAACCCTTTTACGACCAAAAATATGACTAATTTGCAAAATGCTGTCAGACGCCTCCAAACCATCAATCTTAGCTCCTCTTATGGTCTTATGGACCCCATAAGGTAACATCCTCTCTTAACCCTATGACGACCAAAAATATGACTAATTTGCAAAATGGTGTCAGACGCCGCCAAATCATCGTTTTTAGCTAATCTTCTATTCTTATTATCATCAGAGTGTCAATGTAAAGCTGTTTCGATGAAAGTCTCACTTAACGCAATAACGACCCAAAAAATCGTCAATTTGCAAAATGGCTTGAAACGCCTCCAAATCATCGTTTTCAGCTGGCTTTATGGTGCTTTTCATCAGAGCGATATTTTGAGACTGATAACTGGAAATTCTCACTCAAGCCCATTACGACTCAAAATATGGCGAAATTGCAACTTACTGTACACGCCCCTGAATCATCGTTTCCAGCTATTCTTATGTTGTTTATCGTCAGAGTAACATTTTACAGCGTTTACTGTGAAATTCTAACTTAACCCATTACTAAACAAAAGATGGCCAATTTGATAAACACTGTCACACGCCTATGAATCCTCATTCTCACCTAGTCTGCTAATGATTATCATCAAAGCTATATTTTGGAGCTCTTACTATAAAATCCTCACTTGACGCTATTTTGACCCCAAAGATGGCTAATTTGCAAAATGTTGTCACACGCCTGTGAGTCATCCGTTTCAGCTAGTCTTGAGGTGCATATCATGACAGCGACGTTTAGGAGCCCTTGCGGTGAATTCCTTACTTAACCTCATTACGACCAAACTAATGGTTACCTTGGAAAATACTGTAACACGCCTCTAAATTATCATTTCCAGCTATTCTTACTCTGCTTATCATCAGAGCCACATTTTAGAACTGTTACGGTAAATTTTGTACAGAGCCCTATCACAGCCCAAAAGATAGCCAGTTTGCAAAATCGTGTAACACGCCTCCTTATCATCGTTCTAAGCTCGCCTTACTAGCCTTATAATATGCGCGACATTTTGGAGCTCTTTCGGTTAAATTCTCCCTTAACATCATTACGACCCAAACGACGGCCAATTTGCAAAACACTGTAGCACACCTCAGGATCATTGTCCTCCGCCTGTCTTATGGTGCTTATCATACAGCGAAATTGGAGCTCTTATGGTAAAAGTTTCACTTAACCCCTTGAAAAGTTAAGCTCTAAACAAAGCAACTGTGATGGATTCATTGAATTCCTCCTGATTTGGCAAAGTTTTGATCTCACCCCTACGTTTGCCACGATCGACGAAACGAATGTAAGAAGTGAACGCGATGCTGAAAAGAGTTTGCCAGAAACGTCATCGTAGAAGAACTGCCAAACGAAACACAGAAGAACATCACCTTAAAGAAGCAGATTAGAGCAGTTCGTCAGAACTGCTCCGATTTTCGTTATTTATGTGTTATGAAGACGATGGCGCTACTACGTAAGAAAACTTATCAAAAAAAATGGCAGAAGACCACTCATCAAAAATTGCACGGTTGCTGTACAGGGATATTGATGTTGACGGCCACATCCAGAACCTTTCTTCGTAGCATCTCACTCTCTTCGACAAGGTCGTACTATTTCGAGGCCTAAACGTTTCATTCCTCAACCCCGCATCTCCGCCATTGAGATCCAGGCAACGTTAGAGAAGGCGTATTGGAAAATTAAACCCAAGATTTCTGATGACAAAAAGGAACTGGCCGCAGCGACCCTCCGCTCAATAGCTCTGAAATACATAAAATAAAAGAGGTCCTAAACCATCAAAAACGCTTGTACGATCAATCCAACAACTGAAGAAGCATGACGATATGATAATAACCAAACTGGACAAAGGCTCACGCGTTGTGGTTATGGATAAGTCTGAATACACTCGGTTGCTATGTGAGGCATCCATCAATGACCAGAAAAAAATTCTGGAAAGTTGACCAGCGGAGACCAAGCAAGAGAGGTAGACCACCAAAGTATTACCACCCCCTCTTTGAGAAAGAAAAACATCTACAATCTGTGGTTCGGAGAATTCGTCCTAAATTCCGAATTCGAATTCCCGACTATGGGTTCACGACTAGCCCACCTATACGGCCTTCCCAAGACACATAAAGAACGTTTTGCGATGAGACCGATCCTATCTACAACTGGAACATACAATTACGCCCAAGCTAAATGGCTACATGGGAAATTGAAACCGCTATAATTTAATGAGTATACAATCACGGATGTCTTCGAGTTTGCTAAGGATATTGAACACTTCGAACACGGTGATTTTAATTTTCTTGTCTCGTATGACGTCACAGCGCTATTCACAAATGTACCGTTAGATGAAACCATCCATTTTCTAGCGGAAAAAGCTTTCAGTGATAATTGTTCAACAATACTCATGACATGAATATCAGCAAAGACGACTTAACCGAGTTGCTTAATCTTGCTACAATAGACCAACTATTCCAGTTTAATGGTAACCTTTGTGAACAGATCGACGGTGTCGCAATGGGATCGCCATTGGGCCCGCTCATGGCAAACGCATTCATGTGTTCGATTGAAGAGAATGTTGCGCGTTAGGGCAAGCTTCCGAGTTTCTATAAAAGGCACGTGGATGACACGCTGGCCTTAGTACGAGACCAGTCCGACGCAACTGACTTCCTTACAACCCTAAATGATTCTCACCCATCTATTCGCTTTACGATGGAAGTAGCCACGAACAATTGTTTACCGTTCATTGGCACGGAGATTATCAACACTGGTCAGCATCTTGAAACCTGCGTCTTTAGAAAAAACACAAAGATCTTCTCCTGCACTTCCAAAGTCACGGGGACGGAAGATTGAAACGACCGCTCTTAAAAACTATGCTAGATCGTGCGAAACGATCATCGTCTACGCAAGATTTCTTCTTGCAGGAATGTAACACCTTGAAAGGGATATTCTTAAAATTAAAATATCCCAAGAAGGTCATCGAATCGGCCATTAACAGTGCCCAACACCCCCGAGACATGAACTACACGCCCACTGATAGCCCCCTTATGATTACCTTGCCCTACAAAGATCAGAAATCTGCCGGCCAACTTGGGAGACAGTTGGGCGACCTCGGAAGGAAGATCAATCACCCTTTGCAGCCAATCTTTACAAGCAAAACGTTCATCGATAATCTACGAGAAACGGAATTAAAGCCTACGCTAGTGAACCAGCAGAATGTTATTTATGAATTCAAATGTGATTTGTGTGATGCAAATTATATCGGTTACATAGACCGTCACCTCCATCAGCGCGTAGAGGAACACAAACTTTCCGTTATTTGCAAGCATTTCTCTGGAAAAACACAACTTAAAAAGGATGAATTTTAGCACAAGCTTTAGGGTCCTCAAGAAACGCGGAGGGAAGCTTAAGTGTTTGATCTTCAAAATGCTTATTATCAGATACACAAGACCTACATTAAACACTTTTATTTAATTGTTAGTTTGCTCCATTTTCACGCCTCAATTTAACTTACATATTCCTGGCTCTTTCTCTTTTTGTATATATATCACCAATTCATGCTAATTTTCTTCGCACTTGATAATGATGACATGGAGTAACCGAAACGTCGTGTTACTTTTTTATCGTTGATTTTTCTTTTGAAACCCCATTTTTACCCCCAAAATAGCCCAAAATAGCCAATTTGTTGTCACACGCCTCTGAATCATCGTTCTCAGCTACTCTAATGGTGCTCATCATCAGAACGACATTTTGGACCTCTTACGGTGAAATCTTCACTTAACCACCTTACGACTTCAAATATGGTGAATTTGCATAATGCGGTCACACGCCTGTGAATCATCGTTTTCAGCTTGCCTTATGGTGTTTATTATCAGAGCGACAGTTTGGGGCTCTTACGGTGAAATCCTCACTTAAACCCATTACGACGCAAAATATTGCCAACTTGCCACATACTTATGGTTGTTATAAGCAGAGTTACATTTTGGAGCTGTTAGGATAAAATTCTCAAGCAACGCGATTACTACCAAAAAGATGCCCAATTTGGAAAATGTTGTCACACGCGTGTGAATAATCTTTCTCAGCTACAATCCTGGTCAAAACGTTTGGGAGACTTTGCGTTTTAGGTGAAGAAAATGTAATTCAAGTTGACCCCCCCCCCCCCCCCTGAAAAATGTTGGGTGTTACAAGTCAAACACCTTTTACATATCTTGTACACTTTATAGACCTCAACTTTGTTTAGGGGGGGTGGGGGAAAAATCTTGTTAAGGCCGTGTTTATGAGTGTGTATTGCAGGCTAGCTGCAAATTCCATACAAAACCAAGTGAAAAAGGGGAGGTGTCCCAAAACCTTTTAGCCAGGATTGTAGTCTTATGGTGGTTGTCATACAGCGACATTTTGGAGCTCTTACGGAGAAATTCTCATATAACCCCATTATGACGCCAAAGATGACCAATTTCTAAGATACCGAGAGACACCTCCAAATCATCGTTTTCAGATATTCAGATGGTGCTTATCATCAAAGCGAAATTTTGGCAAATACTGCCACATGCCTCTGAATCGTCGTTTTCAGGTTAAATTAATTAATCTAATAATCTACTTAGTGCCATACTTAAGCTAATAGAGGAGGAATTCTTTAAGTTTCCTTTTAAAAGAAGCAGAGGAGGACGAAGCAGTTATAGTAGAATTTGGCGAATTATAAACTTTGGACCTTGGAAGTAAATTGAGAACTGTCAGGAAGTAAATTGAAAACTGTCTGGTGTTCGTGTTCGAAAAAATTGTTAAAACAAAAAATGGCCGATTAATGATGAAATGTACTTGTGCTGAATGTGGAATCACTAAAAGCAAATTCGTGAAGGCAAACTAATTGAGCCTTCTCTAGCAGGGGGCGATTTATTTGATCCTGCTGTAGGAAATGCAGCAGATTTATTTGTAGAACACGCTCTTCGATAGATGGGTAAAAAAGCTGTTGAAATGACACGATATTATGGTTCAAACGCTCTGAGAAATAAAAATTTGTAGAAAAGGCTATAAATGATGGACTAAAAAAGCTCATTCCTGTAATACAGAATGTTGGTTCTCAAGCTCTTGACCAATTGGGTACCAAAAGAAGATCAACAAAAAACATAAAACAGTTCGAGCAGATCTTGATGGTGCTGGATTACTTGATGGTTTGTGTGTGTATTTGTGTATTTGGGTCTCCGTTTTATGTTGATTACAAAAAACGGATTGAACTATTGACTGCAAAAGATTTATTTAAACACCAACCAAACAAGAAAAACTTTCAATGAAGGAACGAGTTACTTATTATAAAGAGCAATATAAGAAAGCTAAAGCTGAAGGTTACAAAGGTTCTTATACAAGTTATACTAAAAAAAATGGGTTGGGTTGAAAAACCATCTTTTACATTTCTAGGATTCGGAAGTGGATTAGATATTCATAAAGCAATTGCAAATTCTTTCGGTTGACCTGACCGCGCCAAAATTGAGCACGAATGACGAATGACAACTCTCGATTCATACTTTTTGCTGAGGACGTAAGTACACGCAAGTCTCATTTAGTGCAAAAAGAAGTCAAAACTGTATTTTCGATGAGCCAAATTATGTCTTGATATATACACAGGGTAAAAACCACTTCTTTTAAGTGGACAAGTCACATAAGCTGACATTACGAACACTAACACTGAATAAAGAAAGGGCCAAGAAGGAGAGAGAAAACATAGCGGGGGGTCAAGAATGTGGTTCAAGGGGAAGGGAGATTGCTTTTGTCAAAGAAGTAGCCACCTTTGCAAGATTTTGCTGGAGGTCTTAATCATTTCTAATCAAGTTCTAATTGAGGTCTTATATGGTCTTCTTAAATGTAATAGCTATTTCTAACTATTTCCTGTCTAAGCTATCACAGCACTAAACCTCGGTATCACTTGCCATTTTCAGGTCTTGAGGTGGGGGAAGGGGTGTCTTGACGTAATTTGGATTCTTCCATTTTTTCCTCAAAAATGAAGAGAGAAATGTACTAGGCATGGAGGAAACAAGATTTACGACTGATCCCCCCAAGATGGTAATGATTAAAACCCAACTGGGAGATTACGCATTAATGCCCCCAAAACTAATTTTATTTGTCTTGAGTTGCAAAAAGAAGAAAAAAAGAAATATTAGTTAAAGTACTGTTTTTCAGTCCGATGGGATTTCGGCTGTTTAAAGCGGGCACTTAATTTGTACACTTCCTTTTCAATACACTTCGCTGCTAGATAAAGGTAATATAAAGGTCAGCAAAGGGCCAACTACTTTTTTGTAATGTTGCAACTTTAAGTACCCTTAAACCCTGGGTGTACAAGGTAGGGAAGTGGGTGCGCTCCCCGGAAGGTTGTTTGAATCAACCACCAAGACAAGTCATCACATATCCACACTTGGCGTCGGAGCGAGAGCTCGTGCGCAATGCCAGAACCATAAAAAAACTGAAAGACTTTTGAAAACGTCCGCAAAACAGCTACATAAAATGACCGAATTCAAGGTTTTGTAGAGAACTTGAACCCGAGATAATTGTCTTACTTTAGCCACCTCCCCTACAAATCCCAAACGCAGGTATCTCGGCTACTTAGTACAAACTTAACCAGGCAAAGTAGTTTTAATCATGTGGATTTTTCTTTAGTGACTTTTTCCCTTTGTATCGCCCTTAGTTAGCTTTAAATAACTAGACTTCCTCGTTATGACCTATGGATCAAAAAAAAGTATTGCAAGTCTTCTTTGAAATTTTCCTTTATTTTATTGATAATTTAATGTTAAATTTGGTGATTTGTTTACCCGCGACCCTAACCCGCACCCGCACCCGCGACATCTACCCGCGAGTCGCGACCCGCGACATTTAGACATACTCCAATAAAGTGGATAAAATAGCCGCTTACCATGTTTTTTGTTATGATATGGGCAAAAATAAAGGTGATTGTGACAGAGTCATGGTAAAATCACTGAATATGATTGCTTATGGAGAAATGCCCCAAACGGGGTAAAACAGCTAGATTTTTGATTGATAAAAAACAGATACTCGGACTTTGTGTTTCAAAAAACTGAAAAAGCCATCGAGTGAAGAAAACTGGCAACAGTAATTAGGAGATGAATTACATAAACCCATAAAGCGCAACTTTACTCGGCGGCGTGTTATTGTAAATGATATCGATAAAATTTGGTGCTCTGATCTGGTTGAAATGCAACAATTCAGCGAATGGAACAAGGGTTATAGATATCTTCTTATGGTGTTAGATCTGTTCTCCAAATATGGTTGGATTGTTCCGTTGAAGGACAAAAAAAATGAGAAACTGTCACAGAAGCACTCAAAACCATCTTTGAAGAGGACCGTAAGCCACAATATATATGGACTGAAAAAGGGAACGAATATTGTAACAAAGATTTTAAGGAACTATTGCAAAAGCATGACATAACACTGTAGTCAACCGAGAATGAAGAAAAGTCCTCTGTTTGTGAAAGATGGAACCGTACAATCAAAACGACGTGGAAGCAGTTTACTGTTCAAGGTAACACAGTGTATTTAGACATACAACCAAAAATACTGAAGCCTCATAATAACACTAAACACAGTTCCATTAAAATGACACCTACAGAAGCCAGTAAAAAGAAGAATTAAAGTACCGCGTATTTTAATTTATATGGCGATATGGAGCAGTTGTCTTCTAAACCCAATTTAAAGGTTGGTGATAAAGTCAGGATAACTAATTACAAAAGAAAGGTGTTTGATAAAGGCTACACACCTAATATGACTGAAGAGATATTGCTGGTCGGTAAAATCAAATCCACAAATCTAGTAACCTACAGGTTAAAGGATCTCAACAACGAGGAAATACAAATGAGCCTTTATGAACCCGAATTACTAAAGGCAAAACAAGATGTATTCGGTATTGATGAAAGTCATTCGGAGAGATTACAAGAAAAAGCAAACTCTTGTGAAGTGGTTGGGATATAGCAACGACTTTAATTCTTGGATTTCACTGAGTGATCTACAAGATTAATCAAACTAATATATAAATGACTGATAAAATACCAGCTGATTATATTTCAAAATGTGTTGAAAAACTGCATTCAGATATTTGCAATAAAGAAGATGAACTTCATGAGCTGTATGATAAAGTCCATGAAGCGGAGGAAGATCTTGCTACAATGAGGCATAAACGGTCTCTGATAAAACTATAAGTGAAAAAGTTGAAAGAAATGGATAATAACATAGCTCTGGCTGATCTTCTTCATATAATTTGTACTGATATCATGAATAACAACTATAAAGAGTATTTCAACGTGATCAAAAATATAATGGTTGATAATATCGGCGACCTGGAAAAGGAGTACTTTTAATCTAACCTAAAGTAAGAGTTTTCAGATTGGTATCTGCATTTGCTATAATTTCCAAAAACATTCTTTGCTTCTGGCTGTTGAAACCAAAACTATTTAAAAGTAAATTATACATACTATAGTAATGGCAATGATAGACAAAAAACATTTGCTAATAATGAATTAGAAATTGAATTGACTTCATACATTGATGACAGGCAGAATATCTGGTTCAAGGGGGAAAATGTCGCTAAAATTCTTGGGTATGTTGATACAGATGATGGTCTGAGAAGACATGTATCGGACAAATATAAAGAAAGAAGCCCCTCTGAATTACCCAGTGAAACGCTGGGGTATTCCTAAGGCCACTTTTATTTTCGGACCTGGCTTTTATGAATTGGTTTTCAAATCTAAATTACCAATTGCCGAAAAATTGCGAGATTGGGTATTTTCACAAGTACTTCCATCCATTAGGAAATATTGGCAATATAAACTGTTTGATAACCCAAATAATAACATGTTTAGAATCGAGAATGAGACTGATCTGCATTGCAAAGTTGTTCAATACATCAGGCGATTCTATCCCGATGCAATCATAATTGCTGTGCTTGGTGAAAAATATTGTCACGCGCCTGAGAATCATTGTTGTCAGCTAGTCTTTTGGTGGTTTTCATAAAGCAGCATTTTGGAGCCGTTATGGTGAAATTTTCTCTTAACCCCATTACGACCCAAAAGATGGCCAATTTGCAAGATACTGAGAGACACCTCCAAATCATCGTTTTCACCTGGTCTTATGGTGCTTATAATCAGCCCAGCATTTTGAATCTCTTGCGGTGAAAATTTTTCTTAATACCAACACCACCCAAAAAATGAAGAATTTGCAATACACTGTCACACGCCTCTGAATCATCATTCTCAAGTCGGCTTATGGTGCCTATCATCAGAGAAACATTTTGAACTCCTATGGTAAAATCCTCAGTTTACGACATTTCGATCCAAAAGATGGCCAATTTGCAAAATGCTGTCCCACGCCACCTGAATCATCTTTCTCAGCTAGTCTAATAGCCCTTGTCATAAGAACGACATTTTAGACCCCTTACTGTAAAATTCTCTCTTAACCCTGTTGCGACACAAAATACGGCTAATTTGCAAAATGCTGTCAGACGCCTCCAAATCGCCATTTTAAGCTAGTCTTATAATGCTTATCATCAGAGCGTAACTTTAAACTTGTTACGATGAAATACTCACTTAATACTCACGAAATAACGACTCAAAAGATGGTCAAGTTGCAAAATGATGGGAGGCGTCTCCAAATCATCGTTTTAAGTTGGCCTTATTGTGCTTATTGAGCTTATCATCAGTTAACCCCATTACAACGCAAAATATGGCCCAAATTGCAACATACTGTCACACGCCTCTGAATAATCGTTTCCAGCTAGTCTTATGTTGCTTCTCATCAGAGCGACATTTTTGAGCTCTTACTGTCAAATTCTCACTTAACCCCATTACTAAACAAGAGATGGCCAATTTGATAATCACTGTCACACACCTCTGAATCATCGTTCTCACCTAGTCTTACGGCACTTATCATCAGAAAGACATTTTGGACGTCTTTCAGTGAAATCGTCTCTTACCCTATTACGACCCAAAATGTGGCTAATTTGCAAAATGGTGTCAGACACCTCTAATTCAACATTTTTAGATAAGTCTTATGGTGCTTGTCATCAGAGCGACAAGTTTCAGCTGCTACTATGAAATACTCACTTAACGCAATTACGACCCAAAAGGTGGTCAATTTGCAAAATAGTGTGAGACGCCTCCAAGTTATTGTTTTCAGCTGGCCTTATGGTACTTATCATTAGAGCGACATTTTGGGACTCTTATGGGGAAATTCTCGCTTAACCCCATTGCGACGCAGAAGATGGCCTATTTGAAACATACTGACAGACACCTCCAAATCACCGTGTTCAGCTAGTCTTATGGTGCTTATCATGAAAGAGAAATTTTGGAGATCTTACGGTGAAATCCACACCATTTCGTCTCAACAGATGACCAATTTGCCAAATTCTGTCACGCCCCCTGAGTCATCGTTTTAAGCTAGACTTATTGTGCTTATCATCAGAACAACATTTGGGGGCTCTCACTGTGAAACCCTTACTCAATCCCATTACGAGCCAAACTATGGCCAAATTTAAACATACTCTCATATGCCTCTGAATCATCGTTCTCCATCTCCAAAAGATGGCCAATTTGCAAATACTTTCACACGCCTCTGAGTTATTGTTTTCAGCTAGTCCTATTGTGTTATCATCAGAACGGCGTTTTGGAGCTCTTACGGTGAATTCCTTATTTAACCTCATTACGACCAAAATAGTGGCCACTTTTGGAACATACTGTAACACGCCTGTGATTCATCGTTTCCAGGTATTCTTACTCTGCTTATCATCAGATCAGCATTTTAGAACTCTTACTGTGAAATCGGTATATAACCCCATTACGACCCAAAGTATAGCCAGTATGCAAAATGCTCTCACACGCCTCCAAATCAACGTTTTCAGCTCGTCTTACTTTGCTTATAATAAGCGCGACATTTCGGGGCTTTGAACATGAAATGTTCACTTAACATTATTACGACCCAGAAGATGACCAATTTGAAAAATACTGTCACACGCCGCTGAATCATCGTTTTCAGGTAGTCTTATGGTGCTTATCATCAGAGCGACATTTTGAGAGATCTTACGGTGAAATTCTTAGCTCACCCCATTACCACCCAAAAGATGGCTAATTTGCATAATGCTGACAGACGCCTCCAAATCGTCATTTTTAGCTAGTATTATAGTGCTTATCATCAGAGCAAAAATTTGCAGGTGTTACGTTGAAATACTCGCTTAATGCAATTACGACAGAAAAGATGGCCAATTTCCAAAATACTGTCACATGCCTCTAAATCATTGTTCTCATCTAGTCTAGTCTAATTCTGGAACTCTTACGGTTAAATTCTCACTTAATCCCATTACGACACAAAAGATAGGCAATTTGCAAAATAGCGTCACACATTTTTGAATTATTGTTTTCAGCTAGTCCTATGGTGCATATCATCAGAGCGACGTTTTGGAGCTTTTCGGATAAATTGCTCACTTAACCCATTACGACCAAAATACTCTAACACGCCTCTCAATCATCGTTTCCAGCTATTATTATCATTAGGAAGACATTTTAGAACTCTACCAGTTAAATTCGTCCGGGTGATTCTAAAACGAAGACCCAAAAATGAAGACCTAAGACCCCATGGACTAAAACGAAGACCCCTTGGACTAAAACGAAGACCCCATGGACTAAAACGACTGATGCTAACCGCTGAGGGCAATGCCCGCTCCCGTAATTTGTTACGGCGATTTGAGCATGTTGTGGAATTTCCTCTGCAGTATTTTTAATAATTGTGATAATCAAGTCTATCACTAATTACCTTTCCTTCAGGTTTCTTTGAAAATATTTTGTATGTTTTAAACCACTTTACGGTGATGATGACGTCAAGTTTTATTCAAATTAAAGCTTTTTGCAGAGTCAAGGTGAGAGAGCCTTTGTGGCCTTGAGATCAAACCGTGGTGTGGGAATAAAGGTCCCAGGTTCGAGTCTCGTCAGACATGCGCTTTTTTCCTTGTCTTTTAGTCCCTTTTACCTTCTTTTTCTTTTATTGTTATTGTTCTTTTATCACAGTTATCATAAAAACAACTGTTTAAGCCGTAAAGATGAGTCATTTTTTAGAAATAGAGGACAGAATATGGTAACAGCGTATGACAGGGATATAAATAACACAAATAAAACCCGGCATGAAGACAAATGAACCTCGCTTAAATGAAACTCGAAATGTTAACCTTCACTCGAGTAATGTTCCCGATCGAAGGCTTTTTTTCTCTCTATTGATGAGGTAAAAAGTAGTAAATAGAGTGCGAGGTTCCTCTCTCCTTGAAGTCAATGAGAGATGTCTCCTTGTTATTTACTCCCTATACTACGTGCAGTGTACGTGTTGTCACTGTTTTGTCTTTTAAATGCATTAATACAATTCTTTGACATTTTAGAAGACTGGAGCACGCGGTTATATTTTCTTAACTCACTACACCCGGGATGACACCCAAATCATTCGACATTGAATTTCGAACTAGTCTCTTATTTTTCTTTGCCAGGAGCCGATTACTACGACTCCTGTCATTGCAAAGGGTCCAAAGTTACTTGCACGCGAAACCCAAGCACGAGGACGTATTAAAGCCCGAGAGGAAAAAATAAGAGACCGTCTTTTCTCGTCTCGACGTACCAATCCCTTATTGTAACGTAACGTCGTGGTTTGCAATCGCGCTGGCTGAGATAAGAACTCGACGGATTTTAAGAGGAAAGGCGGACTGCAAGCAGTATAATGTCGAACCATAAAAAGGGCAATGGACCCCCTCCTCACCCAAACCAAAACTACGCGCCCAAAACACGTTTGGTGGAAGTCTTCAAGACAAATCCCGTCATAAACCTTTTTGATTGTCAGGCCTCCTGTGGCCACTCTGATGACCTCTGGGCTCGTGAAGCCTTCCTCTTCAGGAGGGCGCATTATTTATGAGGGGGGGAGGGGGGGAAAGTCCTCCCTTTTGTGACCTCTCTTTACCTCTGAATTACAATCGGTGCCAGGAAGAAAATTTCGAAATGAGAATTCCGCATTAGTGAATCACAAGAGAACCGGCAAGAGACACAATTTATTCCGCATTTAACAGACGGAAATAGTGCACTGAAAAAATGCTCTGTGAGGGACCACTTTACACGACGTAATGAATGATGTTATTTGGCGCGAGTTTACAATTTTAATCCCGCGCATTTAGAATTGCCCTTCGACATGTAAACATGTCGAATCAATGGGGTCTTCGTTCTAGTCCAAGGGGTCTTATTTTTAGTCCATGGGGTCTTCGTTTTAGTCCACGGGGTCTTAGGTCTTAGGTCTTCGTTTTAGAAACACCCAAATTCGTCCTTAACCCCATTACGAGCCAAAAGATGACTAGTTTGCAAAATTCTTTCACACGCCTTTAAATCCTCGTTTTCAACTCGTCTTACTTTGCTTATCATAAGCGTGACATTTTGGAGCCCATAAGTGAAATTCTCACGTCATTTCCACCAAAAAGATAACCAATTTGCAAAATGCTGTCAAACGGCTCTGAATCATTGTTCTCGGATTTTAAAAAACGCAAAATTGGCACTTTTCCAAAGAGGATAGTGCATGGTTTTGGTAAAAAACTAGAACTTTATTCACGTATTGTATTTATCCAAAATAGACCGAGAAAAAGGGTTTGCTGACGTTCTAGATAGAAAAGAAGCCTTTAAAAACTATAAGAGCATCTGTTTATGAAAAACCCGAAATTAGAGTTTTTCCAAAGGGGTTAGTGCATCCTTTTTGTCAAATACTTGAGATTTCTTCAACTTTAATTTTTATGCAAAATAGACCAAGAAAAAGTATCTGGGGACGTTCTAGTTAGAAAACAAGTCCTCTTTAATCGTTTGTAACCCCCTGTAACCCAGTGTATCCCCATGTAAGCCCCTGTAACCCCCTGTAACCCCCTGTAATCCCCTGTATCCCTATGTAATAGATCATGAAAATCAATCGTAAAAAACGACTTTCACCGTTTTATATAACAAGCACCCCTTTCTGGACTATGATAACATCGCTTTCAAAAACCCGCAAAATTTGCATTTTTCCAAAGGGGCTAGTCCATGGTTTTGGTCCAAAAATTGAAATTTTGTTAACGTTTCATTTTATGCAAAATACACCGAGAAAACGTATTTGGCGACGTTCTCGTTAGAAAACAAGCCTTTCTACACAAAAGAAACATGGATTTTAAAAAAACACAAAATTTGCATTTTTCCAAAGGGGATGGTGCATGATTTTGGTCAAAAATTTAAAGTTTTTTTATGTATTGTGTTTATCAAAAATAGATCGAGAAAAAGTGTTTGCTGACGTTGTAGATAGAAAAGAAACCTTAAAAGACTATAAGAACATCTGTTCATCAAAAACGCAAAATTAGAGTTTTTCCAAAGGGGTTAATGCATCCTTTTTGTCAAAAATTTGAGAATTCTTCAACTTTGATTCGTTTATGCACAATACAACAAGAAAAAGTATCTGGAGACGTTCTAGTTAGAAAACAAGTCTTCTGTAATCCTGTTACCCCTTGTAACGCCTTATAACACCCTGTAACCCCTTGCAACCCCCTGTAACCCCCTGTAATGCCCTGTATCCCCATGTAATAGATCGTGAAAATCAATAATAGAAAAACGATTTTCCACATTTTATATAGCAATCAAGCCTTTCTGGGCTATGAAAACATCGCTGTTAAAAACCCACAAAACTCGCATTATTCAAAAGGAGTTAGTCCATGGTTTTCGCAATAAAATTTGAAATTTTGTTAACGTTCTTAAGCCATTTTCAACTTTTTGTTAACGTTCGTTAAGCCAACCTGATTTGATTTTTATGCAAAATAGACCAAGAAAAAGTATCTCGGGACGTTCTAGTTTATAGAAAACAAGTCCATTGTAATCCTTTCTAACGCCCTGTAACCTCATGTAATTCCCTCTAAACCCCTGTAACCCTTGTAACCCCCTGTATCCCCATGTAATAGATCGTCAAAATCAAGGGGTTAGACAATGGCTTTGGTCAAAAATTTGAAATTTTTACTAACCTTCTCTTTTATGCAAATACACCAAGAAAATCTATTTGGTGACGTTCTCGATAGAAGAAACCTTTATAGACAGTAGAAATATGGATTTAAAAAGACACAAATTGGCATTTTTCCAATCCATGATTTTGCTAAAAAAGTTGAGGTTTTTTAATGTTTTGTGTTTATCAAAAATAGATGGAGAAAAAGCGTTTCCTGGCGTTCTAGATAGGAAACAAGTCTCTGAAGACTATAAGAAAATCGGTATATAAAAAGCGCCATATTAGACTTTTTCCAAAGGGGTTAGTGCATCCTTTTTGTCAAAACTTGAGATTTCTTCAACTTTGATTTTTATGCAAAATAGACCAAGAAAAAGTATCCGGGGACATTCTAGTTAGAAAAGAAGTCTTCTGTAATCGTTTGTAACCCCTTGTAATTTCTTGTAGCCCCTTGTAACCGCCTTTTACCCTTTTGTGACCCTCTGTAACCTTCAGTAACCCCTTGCAAGCCCTTGTAAACTTGTGTATCCCCATGTAATAGATAAAGTTGAAGTTGTTTAATCTTTTGTGTTTATCAAAAATAGATCAAGAAAAAGTGTTTTCTGACGTTCTAGATAGAAAAGAAGCCTTTATAGATTATAAGAACATCTCTTTATAAAAAACGCAAAATTAGAGTTTTTCCAAAAGGGTTAGTGCATCCTTTTTGTCAAAAACTTGAGATTTCCTCAACTTTAATTTTTATGCAAATTAAGAGCGACGGGCGGGAAAAATCTACCAAAATCAATTTCTTTCATTTTTTGTTCACAGATAGCTTTTAGGTAGATAAGAAACCTAAACTAGATTGTTCCTGCCAAAAGCCTTTTATATGTGAGAAAAATAAGAAGATCGGTTTTCGATGTCAGAGTCTCACACTGCCTAAGTTTTTGACCTGAAATTCGCTAACATTAACTTTCCTCGCGTTCGCAAACGAAGCCGCATGGAGAAATTTGGACAGAGAAATTCTTTTTCTTCCGCTAAAAGATACTTTCAGGGCAATGGCGAAGCTCGTCGTACTGAAATAATTGAAAAATGAGGGATAGGTTTTCAGGATAACAAAAACTTAAGTTTGTTACTCATTTTCGAAGGCAATATTTAACGTGTGGTATAACTCCAAACTCTCTTCATGGTATTTAAAACACACATTTAGATATTCATTTAAAACATACCTGGGAATTTACTTGGGTTATTGAAGGAAATCTCTGTAAGACACCATCGGAGTTCAGGAATTTTCATGATGGGCCGGCGGTATAAATGTGTAAACACTTCCAATTTCGAAACGCACAAAAGTAGATATTTACAGCGTAAAGGCTCGTTTTTCGTACTTCTTGTAGGTTTTCCCATTGCAAAGTTCCGTTTTTCAATCAAAGAGTGGGGTAAAAAGGTGAAACTGGGTCAATTCACAGGAAAAAATAACGGATTCCCATTTTTGGATATTTTAGGGTATTTAAAGAATACCCACAAAAGTCCCAAATTTGGAAGAGTGAGACAAGTCCTGAAAACTGATATTCTTACTTTTCTCGAAAATAAAAGGCTTTTTGCGAGAACAACTTACGTCAGATTACTTATCCACCTAAAAGCTCTTTATGGGTAAAAAATGAAGGAAATCGATTTTTCAACTCTTGCCACTCAATGGTCGATATTTCCTGACCGTCGCTCTTAAATAGACCAAGAAAAAGTATCTCGGGACGTTCTAGTTAGAAAATACGTCCTCTGTAAACCTCTGTAACCCCCTGTAACCGTCATGTAATCCCTGGTAACCCCCTGTATCCTAATGTGATAGATCGTGATTTCTTTAACTTTAAGTTTTGTGCATAATAGACGAAGAAAAAGTATCTGGGAACGTGCTAGTTAGAAAAGCAAGTCTTCTGTACTTCTCTCTAACCCTCGGTAACTTATTGTAACCCCTTGTTACCCTCTGTAATCCCCTGTAAACCCTTGTCACCCCTTGTAATCTTTGTATCCCCATGGAATAGATCGTGAAAATAAACAGTAAAAAAAACATTTTCCACGTTTTATATAGCAAACAAGCCTTTCTGGGCTATGAAAAATCGCTTTCAATAACCCACAAAATTCGCACTTTTCCAAGGGAATACTCCATGGTTTCAGTCAAAGATATGTAATTTTTTTCAACGTTTCGTTTTATGCAAAATACCCCGAGAAAAAGTATTTGGTGACGTTCTTGTTAGAAAACAAGCCTTTCTAGACAATAGAAATATGGCTTTAAAAAAACGAAAACTGGCATTTTTCCAACGGGGATAGTCCATGATTTTGGTCAAAAAGTGGCGATTTTATTATCTTTTGAGTTTATCAAACAGAAATGGAGAAAAAGCGTTTCCTGACGTTTTAAATAGTGAACAAGCCTCTGAAAACCATGAGAACATCTGTTTATAAAAAGCGCAAAATTAGACTTTTTCTCAAAGGGCTCAAAGAGCATCCTTTTTGTTAAAAACGTGAGATTTCTTCAACTTTGATTTTTATGCAATATAAACAAGAAAAAAGAATCTGTGGAAGGTCTAGTTAGAAAACCCCTTGTAACCAGTTGTAACCTCCTGTAACCTCTTGTAATCCCTATGAAAATACCGCTTTTAAAAACCCACAAAATTCACATTATTCCAAAGGGGTTAGTCCATGGCTTTGGTCAAAAATGTGAAATTTTGTTAACGTTTCGTTTTATGAAAAATACACCCAGAAAAAGTATTTGGTGACGTTCTCGTTAGAAAACAAGCCTTTCTAAACAATAGAAACGTGGATTTAAGAATTTCAAAACGCAAATTGACCTTTTTCCAAAGGGGATAGTGATAGATTCTGGTCAAAAACTGGGAGTTTTTTTATGCATTGTTTTTTTTCACAAACAGATCGAGAAAACGTGTTTGCTGACATTCTAGATAGAAAAGAAGCCTTTAAAGACTATAGGAAAATCTGGTTAGGAAAAACGCAACATTAGAGTTTTTCCAAGGGGGTTATTGCATCCTTTTTGTCAAAAATTTGAGACTTATTTTGTGCAAAATAGACGAAGAAAAAGTATCTGGGGACGTGCTAGTTAGAAAAGCAAGTCTTCTCTTATCCTCTGTAAGCCCCCTGTAACTTTTTGTAACCCCCTGTAAGCCCTTGTAACCCTCTGTAACCCCCTGTAACCCCTTGTAACTTTTTGTAACCCCATGTAACCCCTTGTAACGCCCTGTAATCCCCTGTAACCCTTGTAACCCCTCGTAATTTAAAAGTATCTCGGGACGTTCTAGTTAGAAAACAGGTCCTCTGTAATCCTCTGTCACCCTCTGTAACCCCTTGTGACCTCTTGTAACCCCCTGTATCCCCATGTAATAGATCGTGAAAGTCAATCGTCAAAAAATCGATTTTCGACGTTTTATATAGCAAACAAGCCTTTCTGGATTATGAAAACATCGCTTTTAATAACCCACAAAATTCGCACTTTTCCAAGGGAATACTCCATGGTTTCAGTCAAAAATATGTAATTTTTTTAACTTTTCGTTTTGTGCAAAATACCCCGAGAAAAAGTATTTGGTGACGTTCTTGTCAGAAAACAAGCCTTTCTAGACAATAGAAACATGGATTAAAGAAAATGCCAATTGGCATTTTTTCAAAGGCGATAGTACATGATTTTGGTCAAAAAGTTAATTTTTTTATGTATTTTGTTTATCAAAAATAGATCGAGAAAACGTGTTTGTTGACGTTCTAGATAAATAAGAAGCGTTTAAAGACTAAAAAAACATTTTTTTATGAAAACCGCAAAATAAGAATTTTTCCAAACGGGTTAGTTTATGCAAAATAGACAAGGAAAAAGAATCTTTGGACTTTCTAATTAAAAACAAGCCTTCGTATGACCGCTTGCAACCACTTGTAACCCCTATAACCCTCTGTAATCTCTATAACCCTCTGTAAATCGTGAGAAATCGATTTTCGTCGTTTTATATAGTAAACAAGCCTTTCTGGACTATGAGGACATCGATTTCAAAAACCCACAAAAGTTGAATTTTTTCAAGGGGTTAGTCCATGGTGTTGGTCAAAAATTGGAAATTTTGTTAACATTTCATTTTATGAAAATACCCCGAGATAAAGAATTTGGTGACGTTCTCGTTAGAAAAGAGGCCTTTCTAGACAACAGAAACATTGATTTTAGAAAACGCAAAATTTTTCCAAAGGGAATAGTGCATGATTTTGGTAAAAAAACAATTGAAGGCTTTTCATGGATTGTGTTTATCAAAAATAGATCGAAAAAAGTGTTTGCTGACGTTTTAGATAGAAAAAAAGTATTTAAAGACTGAAAGAAGATCTTTTTATGAAAATCGCAAAATAAGAATTTTTCCAAAGGGGTTAAGTAAATCGTTTTTGTCGAAAACTTGACATTTCTTCAACCTTGATTTTCATGCAAAATAGACAAGGAAAAAGAATCTGTTGACGTTCTAATTAGAAAACAAGTCTCCGTGTGACCCCTTGTAACCCCTTGTCACCCCTTGTAACCCCCCATAACCCTCCGTAACCCCTTGTAACTCTGTGTATCCCCATGTAATATATCGTGAAAATAAATCGTGAAAAATCGATTTTCGTCTTTTTATATACCAAGAAGCCTTTCTGGACTGTGAAAACATCGGCTTCAAAAACCCACAAAATTTGAATTTTTTTCAAGAGGTTAGTCCATGGTTATGGTCAAAAATTTGACATTTTTGTTAACATTCCGTTTTATGAAAAATACCCCGAGTGAAGGTATTTGGTGACGTTCTCGTTAGAAAACAAGCCTTTCTAGATAATGGAAACATGGATTTTAAAAAATGCAAAAATGGCATTTTTCCAAAGGGGATGGTGCATGAGTTTGGTCAAAATTTTGAAATTTTGTTAACGTTTCGTTTTAATCAAAATACAACGAGAAAGAGGATTTGGTAACGTTCTCGTTACAACACAAGCCTTTCTAGACAATAGGAGCATGGATTTTAAAAAATGCATAATTGCCATTTTTCCAAAGGGGATAGTGCATGATTTTGATCAAAGACTTAAAGTTTTTTTACGTATTGCGTTTATCATAATTAGATCGAGAAAAAGTGTTTGCTGTCGTTCTGGATAGAAAAGAAGGGTTTAAAGAATGAAAGAACTTGTTTTTATGAAAACCGGAAAATTACAATTTGTCTTAAAAGGGTTAGTCGATCGTTTTTCTCAAGAACTTGAGATTTCTGCAACTTTGATTTTATACAGAATAGAAAAGGAAAAATAATTTGTGAACGTTCTACTTAGAAAACAAGTCTTGGTGTGACCACTTGTAACCCCTTGTAACCTCTTGTAACCCCCTGTAACCTTTTGTAACCCCTTGTAACCCCCGGTAACCCCTTGTAACCCCTGTAACTCTCTGCAACCCCTTGTAGTCCTGTGTATCCCCGTGTAATGTATCGTAAAAATAAATCGTGAAAAATCGATTTTCGACGTTTTATATAGCAAACAAGCCTGTCTGGACTATGAAAACATCGGCTTCAAAACCCCACAAAATTTGATTTTTTTTTAAGGGGTTAGTTCATGGTTTTGGTCAAAAATTTGAAATTTTTGTTAACACTTCCTTTTATGCAAAATACCCCGAGAAAAAGTATTTGGCGACGTTCTCGTTAGAAAACAAGCCTTTCTACATAATAGAAACATGGATTTTAAAAAACGCAAAAATGGCATTTTTCCAAAGGGGAGAGTCCATGATTTTTGTCAAGAAGTTGACGGTTTTTAATCTTTTATGTTTATCAAAAATAGAAGGAGAAGAAGCGTTTCCTGACGTTCTAGATAGGAAAGAACTCTCTGAAAACTATAAGAACATCTGTTTATAAAAGGTGCATCCTTTTTGTCAAAAACTTGAGATTTCTCCAACTTTGATTTTTATGCAAAATAGACCAAGAAAAAGTATCGGGGGAAGTTCTAGTTAGCAAACAAGTCCTCTTTAATTCTTTGTAACCTCCTGTGTGCCCTTGTAACCCCGCGTATCCCCATGTAATAGATCGTGAAAATCAATCGTAAAAAAGCGATTTTTGACGTTTTATATAGCAAACAAGCCTTTCTGTACTATGAAAACATCCCTTTTAAAAACCCATAAAATTCGCCTTTTTCCAAAAGGGTTAGTCTATGGTTTTGGTGAAAAATATGTAAGTTTTTTAACGTTTCGTTTCAATCAAAATACACCGAGAAGGAGTATTTGGTGACCTTTTCATTAGAAAACAAGCCTTTCCAGACAATAGAAACATGGATGTAAGAAAACGAAAAATTGGCATTTTTCCAAAGGAGATAGTCCATGATATTAGTCAAAAAGTTGAAGATTTTAGATCGAGAAAAAGTGTTTGCTGACGTTCTAGCTAGAAAAGAAGCATTTAAAGATTGTGAAAACCGTAAAATTAGAATTTTCCCAAAGGGCTAGTCCATAGTTTTTGTCAAAAATTTGAGATTTCTTCAACTTTGATTTTTATGCATATAGACGAGGGAAAAGAATCTGTGGACAATCTAGTTAGAAAGCAAGTCTTCTTGTGACCCCTTGTAACCTCTTGTAACCCCCTGTAACCCCTTTTAACCCCTTGTAACCCCTGTAACCCCTTGCAACCCCCTGTAACCCTCCGTAACCCCTTGTAACCCTGTGTGTCTTCATGTAATAGATCGTAAAAGAAATCGTGTAAAATCGATTTTTGACGTTTTATATAGCAAACAAGCCTTTCTGGACTATGAAAACATCGGTTCCAAAAACGCACGAATTTGGTGACGTTCTCGTTAGAAAACAAGCCTTTCTAGACAATAGAAACATGGATTTTAAAAAACCCAAAAATGTATTTTTTTAAATTTTGGTCAAAACTTTGAAGTTGTTTCATGTATTGTGTTTATCAAAAATAGATCGAGAAAGTGTCGACTGACGTTCTAGATAGAAAGGAAGCATTTAAAGACTAAAAGAAAATCTTTTTATAAAAAACGCCAGATTAGAATTTTTCCAAAGGGGCTAGTAAATCGTTTTTGTGGAAAATTTGACATTTCTTTAGCTTTGATCCTATGCAAAATAGACAATAAAAAAGGATGTGTGGACGTTCTATGACGTTCTATGTTCGTGAAAAAACGAGTTTCGACGTTTTATATAACAAACAAGCCTTTCTGAACTGTGAAAACTATCGGTTTAAAAAACCAACATAATTTGCATTTTTCCAAAGCGGTTATTCCATGGTTTTGGTCAAAAAATTGAAATTTTGTTAACGTTGCGCAAAATACACGAAAGAAAAGTATTTGGTGACGTTCTCTTTAGAAAACAAGCCTTTCTAGACAAACACAAAAAAATACAAACATGAATTTAAAAAAACGACGTAACATATTTGCGATGAACATGGTGAGCGTTGAATATGCGGGCGTTGAAGGAGGGCAAATTTATCGTCGTTAACCACGTATCTGAGACCGAAGAGACTACTAGTAGTTATGAATTGGCCGAATCGCTGTTATTCAATCTCAGTAAAAATCAGTTCACTTGGTCTGGCTCGCCTCAAAATTTCGAGTCTTTCATGCTTCGCAAGCTTGGTTTCTCATCACCCGACATTTTGTCGAAGACCAGCAATGGAACATGCACAGTGTGGAAAACTGCAAACGTGACTTTAACCTATACTCAAAGATTAAAACTTTACTGGTTAAGGGAAAAGTGGTACATGTACAATCTACGAGAAAGTCGCTTCGCCAAATTTGCGAAGAACCTATACAACTTGGCATAGATGAAAGCGCCGCCATTACTTCAAATCAAGTAGTTCACGAGTCACGACACCCCTGGACAAGAAGCAGATGATCAGCAAGAAGAAGAGTTGAATTTAATGGTCGATGAAAAGTCCGACAGCGATGCTAAGGATGGTGGAACTAGTTGTTTTTTGAATAGTTTCCAAACCACCACCGACTCTAATTACTAACGTGGGTGACAAATTTTCAAGCGAGATTGCTAAAATCTTGTCGGAAATTGATAGCATTAAGTCTAATGTATTACCAACATTCGTGGTCCCAAAAGTCCGTGGATAACTGCGGAGCTTAAGAAAATGATGCATTTAAGAGATCGATATAAAATAAAGGCCATACGGTCAGGTGACTCTAACGACTGGAATAATTTTAAGAGAGCACGTAACAACGCGAACAATGCAATTAAGAATGCTAAAAAGTCCCATTATTTGAAATCTTTTACAGCTTGTGACGGCAACTCACGTAAGGCCTGGGAGATCATTAATGAGGTGACGGGTTGCAAATCTGAAAAAGCGATTATAAATGAACTCGAATTTGAGGGCAAGAAATCAACTAATCCGACTGAAATTGCGGAAGGTTTTAATAAATTCTTTGCCGGAGTCGGTCCTAAGCTGTCCGAGAATATTGAAGACATTGATACTTGTTTCGATGAATTTGTCATTCAATCTATCTCGGGCAGCTATAGTTTTCAACAAATAAGTTCATCTCTGGTTTCGCCTCGCTAACGTAAATTGTGCATGAGGAAAGCCACTGGATTTGATACAGTTTCAGCCAGATTTCTGAGAGAATGCTTCGATCTAATTTCCGACTCTCTGGCACTCATTTTCAATCGATCGATTGAAACAAGTATTTTTCCCGATAAATGGAAGAGCGCTAGGATCACTCCTCTCTACAAGAAATGTGGCAATAGAAGCGATCCCTCAAATTACCCGCCGATTTCGATCATTCCTGTGGTGGCTAAGGTTTTCGAGCGGATTGTTTATGAGCAGCTATATCGTTATCTAACCGAAACAAACTTCTCTGTTGTTACCAATCTGGTTTTCGAACACCTCACTCCACAGTTACTGCAATGATCGAAGCCACAGATAGCTGGTCTTTGAACGTCGACCGCGGCTTTGTCAATGCAGTTGTCTTCTTAGACCTTAAAAGGCCTTTCGACACGGTAAACCATGCTATTCTTCTTCCAAAACTTCAAGCGCATGATATCCGTGATCCCCCTAATCAATGGTTCTGTTCTTATTTGAGAAATCGTATGCAAACGTTCCTCGTTAATTGCAACAAGTCATCTGAAACGTACCTACCCTGTGGTGTCCCGCAGGGAACGATTTTGGGGCCTCTTTTGTTTTTACTATGTATAAATGACCTTCTGAATTGCCTCATGCATTCACAACCTAGAATGTATGCTGACGACACTAGTATCACCTATGCGAGCAATGATGTTGAAGAAATACAGTGTTGTGTTAACATAGATTTAGATAGAATTCGTATATGGCTTGCAACGAACAAACTTTCACTAAACACGACTAAGACAGAATGTCAACGCTAGAAAGGAATCCCTTAATTGAGATTAACCAGTTTCCGATGAAACAAATGTCAAATTCAAAATCCCTTGGTGTTCACATCGATGGAAATCTTCTTGGGAGTGTCATATAAATAACGAAATCTCTAAGAAAATTGCTTCTGGCATAAGTGCGATGAAGCGTATTGGGTATTTTCTCCCTTCTGAGATTCTGCTTAACGTATACAATTCACTGGTACAGCCACACTTTCATTACTGTAATGTAGTATGGGGAAACTGTTCTAAGAACCTATCTTCTAAATTGCAGAAATTGCAGAATCAAGCCGCTCGCGTTCTAACTTTCTCTAATTATGACTGCAGTACTAGCGAATTATTTCAAAATTTAAAGTGGTCGAAACTAGTCCATCAGCGCGTAGTTAGTAAAGCAATAATGATGCATAGCATTGTAAATAACACAGCCCCAGAATATCTGACTTCGCGTTTTGTTCGTCGCTGCGATTTAACTAGTTATAACCTTAGAGAGAATGAATAAAAGCTCGCTGTTCCACAACCCCGTACTGAATTTTATAAAAGAAGCCTTTCTTACAGCGGAAGTGTGTTATGGAACAGCTTGCCTCTGGAGATGCGGCAATTGACATCCTCTAATTTATTTAAGGGAAAATTAAGAGACACAAATTTCGATTGACAAATAATTTAATTAGCGATATGCTGTTTTTACACACGGCCTCCTTGAAGAGCAGGTGTTCTCTTTTCATCTTTATTATTTTAGTTTTTATCTTAGATTCTAGATTAGTTAGGTAGTTAGTTTTTCTATACTTGAATGTAAATGTATCTGAAGGAAATGACGTGTATAAATAAAGTTACCATACCATACCATACCATACCAATTGGCGAGAACTTCTTAGTGTTTATATGACAATACGGTAGACGGTAGGCCTGGGAATTTCTTGTATTGTAAGAGTGGAATTGATGGAATTCATTCTTTCATTCATTGCTTTGAGAGAAATTGTTATTAAACCTTGGAGGTAAGAAAGAATTTTTGCAAGAATTCATAAATAGGCCCAGTTGAAGCAAATGGATATCATTAAATTTTAGTATACCGAGGTCCTTAAAGATGGGGTGTGCATGAGCATTGAAATGTGAATTATTAATAATTCTAATAATACGCTTTTGCACGATAACAAGGCGGCGGAGATTGCTTTTATAGGTCGAAGCCCAAACTATATTACAGTAGTAAAGGTAAGGATAAATTAAGGAAAAGTAGAGCATACGTGGAGACGTTTTAGGAAGAAAGAAGCTGCATCTAGATATTATACCGATTGACTTCGCAACTTTATTTGCAGCGTGTGATATTTCCGACTTCCAATTTAGGTTTTCATCCAAAATTACGCCTAGAAAATTTGTCTCCTTTACTTTAACAATATTTTGATTATCTAAAATTAATTGAATATTACAAATTGTACGTTTTTGTCATTGTTTTAAGACCATAAATTTAGTCTTCTTAAGATTCAGAGAAAGCTTGTTTGCTTTAACCAGATTGACAGTTTGTCCATCTCCAAGTTTAACATATCTGAAAGATAGTCCAGATGTTTATGTGACATGAATACATTGGTATCGTCAGCGAACAATATCAGATTTAATAGATTAGAAGCATTGTTGATGTCGTTAATGTACAGTAAGAAAAATAGAGGTCCGAGGATAGAACCCTGAGGGACCCCACAAGAGATTTAATTTCTTAACGAACGGTGGACATTATATTCAACATATTGCTTTCTGTTTGAAAAGTAACCTCTTATCCGGTCCAGGCTAAGCCACGAATACCGTAATGTTCGAGTTTATAAAAAAGGATGACATGATTTACAGTGTCAAAGGCTTTTGAGAGGTCAAGGAAAATATCAACAGAAAATTCACCTCGGTCAAAGGCCGTAGAGATCTTATCTTGCAAGTCGATTAGCGCGAGTGCAGTGGAATGATTTTTCCTGAAGCCGTGTTGGTTACTACAGAAGATGTTGAAATTCATCGAATATTGCATTAAACGATTGTAGATAACTCTTTCAAAGAATTTTGAAAAGCTGGGAAGTACCGAGATAGGTCGGTAGTTGGTGAAAAGCGACTGATCATCAGATTTAAAAATAGGTGTCACGCGAGCGATTTTCATTTCATTGTGAACAATACCATGCGCGATTGACAAGTTTATGATATGGGGAGTGGTTCAGAAACAAGTAGAATGGACTCCTAAATAACTGTCATTGGAATCTGGTCGTAGCAAGCTGCTTTGCCTGGAAGAAAAGTTTTCGGAATTTCAGCGATCTCATCTAGGGTTGTAGTGCTGAAGAATATTGACTGTGTAAAGGAACCATTACGAAAACTACGGTGAGAAGCTGACGACTGTATACTCCTTGCTAAATTAGGACCGATGCTTGAAAAATAACTACAAACCTTGTTGGCAATTTCGACAGGATCAGTAATTTCACGATCATCAGCTTTAAATGTTGAGCATCTATTGGAAACTCTTTTGCTTCTGTTTGAAATTTCATTTAAAAAGTAGCACGAGTATTAGATTGAACATTATTCAATTTTTTCTCGTAGTATAGACGTTTTTCTATCTGCAGAGAATGATTAAATTATATTTTATAACTTTTTTTAAATGAAATGACGATCCATTGTTGGATTTCGCAGATATTTTTTATAAAGCCTATTTTTCTTCTTAATACACTTGATAAGCGCATTGGATAACCACGGCTTATTTAAACGGGAATGTTTTCTAGTTCTGTTGACAGGGAAGCACTGTTGGGAATCTTGCGATTGCTCCCAACCCAATGATTTTTCCGGTAAAACTCCCGTTAAAAACACTCACAGTTGCTTGGATTTAACACATATAATTTTCCTCTCACAATCACAACGTCCTCGGTTTACATCCTTAACTCAACTACTCTGGAATCTTATGACAATGATATAAAGAAATCCATTTGCACGTGTACTGATGAAAATCTACTTTGCTTCATTGGTTAACTGTTCCTTAAAACGACTGATTTGACAGATACGCTGAATAATTAGATGTTTGCTTTCGGCTTACATTAACTTTAAAAGGTTTCTTATCTTTAAAGAATGACATCAAAAACTAATTACGACACCCTCCCCCCATTTGTCTCCAGAGAGCAAATGTTCATCTTAACTTAAAAATAGTCAAAAGAAAGAAAAATCAACTTAATGTCTCAATCATTTACTAATCATCTGTTGCAATGTCCTCTATACGAAGTCTAGCAGCTGCTGCTGCGTCTCTTTGTGGCCTAACAACCTGTGCATCTACTGGGCCTGATGTGGTCGTCTCCACTGTGCTGTAACAGCTCAGCTCGAGGGGGTACAAGTACTGTAAAGGGCGTTCCAAGCTTGAGTTGCTGGATCCTGCAGAAACGCCGTACTTTAACCAGCTCGGCACTCAATGTCCAAATCGATGGTAGATCTATTGAGCAAGTGGACTATGCCAAGATGCTGGGCGTTATGATAGACAGTGACATGTCTTGGGAGCATCATATCGATACAATCTGCTGCATCATTAGCAGTAGGCTTTCTCTTCTCCGTCGCATCAAACCTTATCTTAACTTTGATTCTGCTTTAAGATTCTATAATTCTTGTGTTAACAACTACTTTATTTATTGTTCTGCTGCCTGGGGTAACTGTTCCCATCATCTCCTCTTACGACTGCTTCGTCTTCAGAAGCGTGCTGGGCGTATACTCCTTGATGCCGACCTCTCTCAGGCTTCTATTTCTTTATTTTTAAAACTTAACTGGATTCCCGTTTTTGATCTTATTAAATACAGGAAACTTTTTCTTCTCTTCATCGTACTCCGTAATCTGAATGCTCCTAAATGTCTCAGGAACAGATTTCAATTTCTTTGTGATTCGCGTGGACCTCTGGGTCGTTTTACAAGAGCCTCTCTCTACGACTTAAAGGTGCCATGCCCACATAGCAACTCTGGGAAATGCACCTTGGCCTATACTGCTACTAAACTTTTTAATGACCTCAGTTCCGACTTAAAAGAGTTTTCTATTTCTTCTTCTCCACTGATATTTAAATTTCTTACCTCCTCTCTTAAGTCTAAATTACGAAGTCTGTTTTTCTCACGCCTATCATCGACCGAGCACTTGGAGGATCTACTGTGCTCGACTTGCCGCTATTCTATTCATTGTCACTGTTTTTCATAGTCCTACTACAACCACTATTACGTCTTTTAATTTCTATTTATGTATATATGTATACAAGTTCATTTATAGTACATATTTTGCCCCCCTTCGTCGATTTATATATTATTCATTACGTGTTTATAGCCTATTCTACTTTAAATATTGTCTCTTTTGTGTATGTATATATATATATATATATATATTTATAAATTTATTTGTTTTTATTCTTCTAAACGTATTTATCTATTTATCTATTTTTTTGAGGGCCGTAGGTTAGAAAACTGTAATAGGTTATTGCGCTTCCCTCTTTAAATAAAGTTTTTGTATTGTATTGTATCGCAGCTTGGCCCCACGTACTACGCCATCACGGCCGGTGATTAGGTCGTCAACGACTCCCAGTTTCCATTGAGCGCGGTTCTTCTCTACTGATCAGATGATCACTACATCTCCCTTTGATGGGTAACTAGAATTTTCCTTGTGCTTTAGGCGGTGTCGCTCCCTGAGCCCACGCAGGTTTTCTCTTGTCCAGCGCGACCACAGGGCATCCTTACACTTGCGCAAATACTTAGCCCGCTTCCTGAGGTCAGATTTCTTGGATGTGTTGAGGTTCTAGCTCTGGTAACATGTTCGGTTGGCTATACAGGAAAGAACTTGGAAAGAACTTGGGGTAAGGATTGGTAGCTGAATGTCGTCGTCAACATAACGCAGTGGTCTGTTGTTGAGAGCTACTTCTATGTCCAACAATATTTCTTGAAGTGCAGGCCAGAACAGCATCCCGTTTCTAATGGACTTGTGAAGGGTTCCTTTGAACAGTCCCACCATTCTCTCCAATTGTCCTCCACACCAGGGCGCACGACTCAAGTTGAGTTGCCACTGGATCCCCTGGTGGGCTAGGAAATTTTGGAACTTCTTATCTCGCATTACTTGCTTGATCCATTTGGCTGCACCGACGAAAGTTTTCCCGTTATCGGAATACACCTTTTGGGGTCTTCCCCTCTGGGCACTGAAACGCTTGAAACTTGTGAGGAACTCTGTAGTTTCCAGACTGGGTAACAATTCCAAGAACAAAGCACGAGTCAGGATGTTTTCGCTCCTTTTCGATACTTCAACGAGCCCACGTAATCAACGCCAACGACTTGGAGAGGAGTTTGCCCTTCTGTCCTATCCCTTGGGAGGTTTCCTTGGGGAGGGAACGAGAAAGCTTGCGCTTGAAATCGTCGACACCCGTGGCAGTTCTTCACGACTCTTTTCGTCAACCTTCTTAAACGCGGTACCCAATACTGTTCTCGCACTTTGGCCATGGTACTGACGACTCCCGCACGGAGCGTTGCGAGATGAGCTTGTGTTACAAACTTCTCGGTGTAGCGCCGACTAACAGGTAGGTACACTGGATAGTGTCCTTGGATTCGACCTCGACACTCCAACACTCCCTCTGAGTTTGGTTGTAGATTCAGTTGCTATTGATCTTCTTAATAATACTTGTCCAATGGGGCTCTAGTCTGGACTCGTTTAACCCAAAATACGTTTGCCTTGTTAGTTTCTTCAGTTGTCAGTGGCCCGGTCAGTTTTCTCATTTTCGCTGAACGAGCGTTGCGGATAAATCGCCTTATCCACGCGCAGATTCTCATCACTTTCCAATAACTGAATTTTTCGAGGAGCGTGTCCAGCTCATCTGTTTCTGCTATTGCCACAGCAAAGACATCTCGTATCGCTTTAGCTTCTGCCAGTGTTTCTTGACAGGCGTTTGGTACAATATCTGGAGGCCAGCGCACCCTATGTTGCAACCACTGCGGCCCTTTCCACCATAAAGGATGATTTGACACTTCTCCGCTTCGGCTTCCAACATCTGCAGGATTCTCACTGGTCCCTACGTGCTGCCAGATTACTTCTGAGAGTGACTGAATCTTCTGTACTCTGTTGCTAACGAACTGTTTGTATTCGCCTGGAGACTTGATCAAGTACAATGCTACGGTGCTGTCGAGCCAGCAGTACTTTGCGGTTAAAGGAAATCCCTCCAAGGCTTCAGTCACGTTTGTCAGGAGATTAAACCTTTCTTTCCCAGCCTTGCTCTTGCGGCCACAAGTCCCTAGGTAACGCCCGACTCCTGTACGACTACAGTATACACGGCAGCGGCCACACCCTTCCCACTAGCATCTCCGAAAGCGTGTAACTCAATGGTCTGAACTTCCTCTTGATGGACTGCTAAGGATCTTGGTACTGTAAGCTGCTCTGGTAGTCTTTCTTCCCACTGTACCCAGTTCTGCATCAATTCATTTGGTAGCTTGTCGTCCCAGTTACGTTTAGCGTCACACACGTCACGGTAAAGGAGTTTACCTCCCAATGAGATGGGAGATGCCAGTCCCAGTGGGTCATATATCCTTGGGACCTTGCTAAGGATTCCCCGCTTTGTAGGTTTAGCTTTCTCCAACGGAAAGCTCACAGCAATATTGTCGTTTTCTTTATCCCATGGTAAGCCAAGTAAGGAAGCTCCTTCTCTTCTGGGGATGTTCAACTGCTCCTTAGCATAAGTTTCTTCTTCAGGACCAGGCTCCAAACTTACTGCTTCTAATTCGTTCATGTTTGAGTGCCACTTATGCAGCTCGAATGTCCCTTCTGGAAATATGCTTGTAGACGTTGATTTGATAACTTTCGCTTTTTTACTTGTAGGGGCTCCACTGATAAAGCCGTCTACGTATAAACTTTTCTCGATCTCTCGGACAATCTCTGGGTACCATTCTCTACAGCTATCTAACAGATGTTGTATCACTCCTCCTAGGAGGAACGGCGAAGATGTGAGGCCGAAGAGTGCTCTGGTCAACCTTTGCTGTTCAGGTCTTCAGCCAATGAAATCTTAGTGCATTACGGTCCTGCTCCCTCATTCGGACTTATAGGAAGATTTGCTTTATGTCCCCTGTGTCTGCGATCGGGTGAAAATGAGCACGAACTAAGACACTCCACAACTTGTTTTGAAGAGGCGGTCCGGGTTTTAAGCACTTATTCAAGGACGGGGCACCAGAATACGCTCTCGCTGACGCGTTGTAAACTACTCGAAGCGGGGTGGTCTCTGCTGAGTCGCGTACCACTCCCTTGTGAGGGATGTAAAGTGACCTTGCCCGGTTGCAGATCCCGTAACTCGTTCAACAATTCCTTCTTTGATTTGGTCTTGGATCTCTTGATCATAGCGCTCTATTATACCTTGGCTGCGTAACTTCTTCACGAGGCTGGTTAACCTACGAAGACTTCCTGCTTCGTTGCTTGGGAGGGATGGGTGGTTCCCTTTCCACGGAAGCCCGGCCTCGTACCACCCCTCTTCGTCCCGTTTCAACTGTTCCTTGAACTCTGAATATACCTCGTCTTCGTCACCACTGGCACTGTCTGCGATCCCCAGTACGTCTAGTCTGCACAACGTTTCGTAATCGAGGCTTGACGTTTGCGTCATAAACATAGCGGTCAGATCAACTTCTTTTCCCGGAGAAATGATTGTCCATCCGAGCTTGGTCTTCTTTGCTATAGGTTCGTTCAAAGCTCCAATGCGTGGCGCCGTATCAGTCTTGATCCTAGCATAGTGACTTGCTCTTAGGATAAGGTGTACTGGCAGTATATATCCTTAGTGTCCAAATCATCCATTTCTACTCCCTTTAGATGTTTGTACTTGTCAAGGCACTGTTTGTAGCGAGGATTCTCAAGAGATAGCAGCTCGCGTTTATGAAACTTCGTTACTTCTGTGTTAATAGTAAAATCTCGCTTTAACGAAGATATCTTAACATTGAAAAGTTCCACTGGCTTAGTCACCACTCCCATCATCATCTCAATTTGTCGTACCTCGCGTTGGTGAGGGCGAATTTTCAAACGATCAATCAACGTCGCTGAAGCGTATGAACTTCCAGCACCAGTGTCCAGTAGCGCGCGACACTTACTCCTTGTTTTTCAACCACAACAACTGGATATATCACGGTCGAATTTCCCAGAGAGGTGGCTCTCATTAACTGGTCTCCAAGCCTATCGCAGAAAGAAGTGTGATCCCTTTTCTGGCAAATATGGCACAAAAAACGACTTCTGCAATCTACGGCCCTGTGTTTGCTTCCGGTACAATTAGAACAGAGTGTTATTTCGCAACCGTTTGCGTTCGTCTAGCGTGGTCACTAGAGACCTTAAGATCGAGGTTTGGCCATCTTACCGCAAACGGCAAACCGCGGTTAGCGGTTTCACGTTATCAGTCTGCCCATATTTAGGAATTAAGATTCGCGGGTGGTAGCTCGTGGCTGCCATGTTTAATTTATTTTTAATCATTCGTTCACTTCTATTCTAGCTGAGAAATCGTCTTCAAAGTTACGCTTCCATGAAAAATAGTTCAATAATTAATTAACGAAGGAGTTCTAAAAAGAAGTATTTTCTGTCAAACGTGGGATTGTGATGGTTTAGAGTGCAAAAAACCTTGAGGTAAATCACTTACCTCTAGAGCGTGATCTTGCGGTACAAACGTGAACCTCAAACCGCAAACCTGACGGCAAGGCACTAGTCACGTGACTTCCTGACGTCCTAAAGGTCCTAAATGTAATAACTTTTGGCCCTTAATGTAATAAAGGTCCTAAGTGTAATAATCTGTCAGCTTTTTATATGCTTAGGGACATAACAAGATTTCATAGGGTTTGCTTTTAGCCTCATTACAGGTTAACTAAGCGCCAGAATGTGCCTAGGGAATATCAAACACTAAATACCCCAGGTAGATCAACTAAAATGAGTGCTATATAGCCATTTGAGTAACATATTATTATTATTATTATTATTATTATTATTATTATTATTATTATTATTATCATTATCATTGATACTATTATCATTATCAAAAAAACATACTTTATTAAGGCGGCTGAACACAATTTTGGCAGTTTGTGAGTACATGTCATTTGCCAAATCATGGCAAGAGAAGGGTTGCATCTCAAAAGCTGAAACTTGGCAAGTGAAAAATATACTGATGAAAGATTTTGATTGACAGGTAAAATTTGGCATTTTCGTAGTTTCAATGGCAACACGAACGATTGAATACAACCTTAAAATTTCACTTTTGCTCAGTTTAGAGAAAATTCACTCATTAGATTTTCCTATAAACTTGCACATAGCGTACTATAATTAATCATTACCATTTGAAACTTATTTGACCAAATTTTAACCTAGGGGTTTTTAGATATTCAGTAATATAATTATACTTGGTTTTTTGAAAACCGGGGTACTAAAAAATGTCAGTCTCTCGCACTGATTGTTAATTTGATGGCCCTTGTTACTTGAAAAGTAAAATCTCACCTCAAAAAGAAATTATTGAATACATGAGCTTCCATTTGATAGAATCGTCTGTCTTGAAGGTAACAAAAGTGAAGTTTTCCTCGTTACTCTGGAAAATAAGGCATTTTAAGAAGCAATTTTTAGTGTCGGTGTCACCGATTGCAAAGCCAATTCCCCAGTTCACCCCATTTTTAATTGAAGCTGGTCTCCCAAAAACAATCTAAGCCAACACTGCTCAGCAAAACCAAGTCCTAAAACCAGCAGTTCAACTGCTTGCTGACTAGGAGCATTATCAACAGAGTGGGTCATTGTTTGCATGCAAACAACACAAACAAACTGCATAAGAGTACAAAAACACATCAAACTTTACAACAACCCCACTCCTCTGGAATTTAACCAGGCTACCCCAAATGCATACCAGACGATAGCCCCGTATCTGTGCAACAACATGACACTTAGTTTGACGGAGTGGTTTTTTTGTATGTTATTCATATGCAAATCAAATTCTTACCCCTGATTGGCTGTTGAAAATAATGACATCATGAACCTTCGGCCCAGAGGTCCCTGAGGTCCCACAGGTCCAAGAACCAAAACAAACCAAAGTTAACCAAACATAATGGAAACTGTAGCCTTCTCGGCTTTGCGAAAGCTTCCTTTTAATCAGGTTTTGTTGTATCTTTCTGACCGCTGGTACATTTAAAAAAGTACTTAGCGCTTTCAGGTTTTTTTCCGACGGGCAATTTTGATTTTAGCTGAAGTTTTGTATAATATTGAAATACTTGAAATGTTCGTCGGTGCGTTTGCTTTCAGTCGGTGATCACAAGAAATACTTTTTGTACGGTTAACAGTGATCAACATCAATTTACATTCTCGCTATATATCCTACCACTGAGCAGTATCAATCATAAAAGGCTGAAAATAGAGGAAACTGCTCAGCAGCGAAAAACATTGTGATTTCTAGTCAAATTCTCCTCGTTAGCGCCAGATGAACGGTAAAGGAATGGGTATGGAGAATGTGCATGTTAATCTCACGCCATTTACAAGTGTTCCTGTAACAAGCAAAATTGATCTTATAAATGAAAAACGCGAAGGTTATGTCACTTTTAATAGATTTGGAGCCAGCAATGTGACCCTTCAAAAACAAGAAAAAGCGTTCTTCTCTAACTAGGCAACTACAGTACCCTAGTCTGAATCTGGTACCCTTATAACTGCAATAGGAAATCTGCAAGTAGCACTGTAAATCATACTAAAATACTACCGATGCGACCGAAAAATTGTGATAGAATCGAGAAATCAGCCGAAAGATCAAAACAAGGTGATATCTTGCGTGTCCTAAGGCAGCTGAAAGACTTTTTCTCCACAATGAAATATACTTACATCCTCTTACTTGAGACATCACAAGAGTCCCAGGGACATTTCCAGGAGATCTCCATCAGTTTCCAACTTGAACCAAAAGTCACTTGACAAGATGAACCAAACAAACATTGTTTTCCCGGCCTATTGACGATTAGTAATTCCATCAGGTCGTGTTTCTTTCGTAGGCAAGGTTAATTCAAGCTATTTCCAATCCAGTCTTAAAATCAGGCTGTTAAATGTCCCCAAAGTCCATGACCAATAAAGAAAATTCTCCAACTTCAGACGAAGAGCAGTTTGCAACTTCATGGTCTGTTTATCCACTGCATTAAAGAAAAGGAACGTACTATAAGTAGACTAACTGGCGAAGTTGAATGTTAGAAAAAGCGTCCTGTGGGTCTCAAAGTGTGGAGAAGTTGATCCTGAGTAGTGACAAATGTATAATCATAAATTTCGCTTGTTTCTTCGCACACGTCCTTTTTTTCCCTTTTTTTTTCTTATGTGAATGCATCCTTTTCTAAAAGTGCTTATGTTGAGTCAAGAATTTTATAAAAGTAAGAAGAAAGAAAATTGTGCTCATCTAATTCCGACTCAGGAAAGTTATTTCAAAAACTTTTTCCTCTGAAACAAAGTCCAGGAAAAGAAAAAAGATTATAAGAAAAGCGAAGGAAGAGGGGTGGAGAGAAAGCGAAAAGGAAAGGGCTAGACTGCTGTGCCACTTTTAAACTTAAAAACTATCTCGAAATTTTGCTTTCTACGGATGCCTAAAATTCGCAAGCTGAACAAAAGGATCGCGGCCGTCATCGCGACCTCCCTTCGATGGGTTTTGCGGTAAGGATCCGGTAACTTAACTGCATTGGAAGATCTGCAAGGACACTCATAACAAAAGTGTGCGAAGGGGCGACTGAAAAATGTAAGACAACTGATGATATACACTGGTCTTACGGTAGGAGTTTTAGGGCTAAGACGACATTCCCATAGCTTTTGAATCAGTTTGTCCAGCCTATTAACGTTTTGAAAATTCACCACCGTTTTCCCTTCGCAGGCAGGTGATTGTGAATTAAAACTACTACTAACAGAATCTTACAGAATCTTATTAATACTACTACTACTACTGTTATTATTATTATTATTATTATTATTATTATTGTTATTACTAGTAGTAGTAATATCAATATTATTATTATTATTATCATTATTATTATTGTTATTATTATTATTATTTTTTAAATGGAATACCATAGTACAACAGAATAGCCGAGCCCATTCCTTGAGCCTAGGATTAGAATGAGGTAGAAGTCTATTTGATGGAGAGTGCCTTTCTTAGGATGTGAGATCCTAAGATCTTCTGTAGTTCTGTGATCTGTAGTTCATGCATTTTGATGTTACCCATGGTCTATTGTACATATTTTTCTAACCCTTTTTTGATTAGTACCAGGACCCCTTGATCACTACCAGAATTGTTGTAGCTTTTACCCCCCCCCCCCCACATTCTTTCAACTTTGATTTCAAGGTCTTTGTATTTTGAGAGTCTTTCAGTTACTTTCACTGAAGTGTTCTTTTCAGTGGAAATGGATGTATCAATGAACACGCAGCTTGTTTCGTGTTTGTTCTTGATTACAATGTCTGGTCTTTGGCCTTTATCTCAATATCTGTTTGTATATATTGGCATTTGCCACAAGATTGTGATGTTGTCTTGTTACTGTTTCGGGCTCATGCTCAGACCATTTCTCGTTTATGTCTATATTCATCTCTTTGCAGATGTTCCAGTGAAGGTATGACCATGGCAGCTTTGTTGGTGTGTGTATGTATTCAGTATTGGCCAGCTCATGATCACAGTGCACCCTGCCACAATATGGTGAATAGTTTCCTGAAATTGACCACAAATCCTGTGCATTGGGTCTGTGCCATCTTTTAGGATCTTGCTACGACAGTAGTTGGTCTTGGTGTATTACAGATTAATATAGTGTTACAATTTTTTAACCCATTTTGATTCTCAATTTGTTTTTGTCTCCTTGCCTTTTATTCATAAATATTTAGGGAAAATTGGGGACAAAGGAAATAGAGAATAAACCTTTAAGGTTAAAACAATTTAACCTCAATATAATTTTGACCTATGATTTAACATATATTCACTGCAATGTGTGAATTATGGAGGAGATTGTTGGCCTGCACTAAATCAGGAAGACCACCAGTACAAATAACGTCCTGAGCCACACCCACATTATGATTTGAGGAAAGGATCAATTTTCATTAGTTGGGATGGGGCGGTTGACATTCAAGGGGAGAGGTACTGGAAAAAGAGACAGTCTCCAGCATTTTAGATCTTTAGAGGATAACATCTCTAGACATGGAAGTTGGACAGCAGTGGTAGAAAATAGTATTAATATCTGACAAGCATGTCATAATTGTCAAGACAAAATGAAAACTACTGAGCAGTTTTACTGACTCTTTAACATAAAAAACTCTTTAATGTTTATGAGAAAGTTGCACTTGACAAGTTCTGTTAGATTTTCTACAAAAACATCTATAGAACATAAATACAAATATTAATTACCTGTATAGTTAGTATGCTTAAGAATTTAAGGTGGTTACCATGCCCAGTAAAAACCATTTTATACTTCAGAGGTGCCGTTTATGGCTTTTAAGTGTATGACAGACATGGTCCCAGAATATATTTAGGTAATAAATTTATTTTTAGAGCCAACATAAGTGGGCTGGTGAGTAGAAGTTCGCAGAACTTGAATATTCCTGGGCAGAGGTCCTTTTCTTATAGAATCGTTAATATATGGAATAATTTAGCACCTGAAATTAAGCTTAGCAAAAGCAAACTTTAAGAAAATATCTAATAAAGACTTTCTACGATGTGTCACGATGAGTTACGATAAATTATGATGAGTTATCCTGTTGCCACTATAGTGTTTAAGATAGCTAGGTTTTATAAATTACTCCGGGGCGTAGCTAAGGGGGGGTCCTGGGGTGCCTGTGACCCCCCCTTGGTAGTCCTTCTTTTGAGCAAACAACCTACCATATTTAGGTGGCGAAAACGCCATGACAATATCTTGGCCATAAAAGCCATTGTTGAAAAGCCCACTTTTTTAAAATTTGTTTTTTTGTAAAGTATTTTCGTCAATGGCTCTTGTCTTTAGTTAATATGGGCGTGGAGGTCGACATGACAATCTGGTGAGTAGCCTCTGTGACCCCCCCCCCCCCCCCCCCCTTTGAAAAATCCTGGCTGCGCCCCTGTTACTTAAACTGATTATCATTTTTAATACATATTAATATACTGTATAGTTTTTAACTTTTATCTGTTATTATTGTCACTAAAAAAACCCATATGGGGAGATGTCAATAAAGTATTGTATTGTATTATAAAACATGTCAGAGATACACTTTTTTTTCCACTGGCTGCACTTTGTTGGGAGAAAGATCAATTCATAAAATAAAACAAATATGTTTAACAAGATTGTTGAAAAATTTTTCCCATAGGGGTATAGAATTATTTGTACCTCGGCTAACATGGGTCTAGGGAAAATTTTGGCTCAACATCTTGAAATCTAGGAAGCATTTTTGATGGGTCTTGAAGTGTTGTTTTTGAGTGATTATTACTTCTCAGAGAGTCTCGATTTTTTCTTTTTGCTGACGGGTGTCGGAGTCTCGGATTTGTTGTTTTGTCTTTTCATTTAGGAGGTGTTTACATTAGAAAACTCGCACTGGTGCGAGTTTCATACCAGGATGACTTTTTTATTTTGTATCGCGTACTGACTGGGTCATTTCATATCTTGTTATTTGAAGGTATGTACACTTCAATATGTTGATAAAATACACGTGTGATTCAAAAATAAAAATCACAAACGTTACGCATGGGCTACCCGTTCCAGTGTACTGGCAGACCGATTCCACACCGAACCAGGTGGTTGTTTTGCGTTTACATGATACCGGTGTAAGATTTCATACCGGAGTGAAATTAGGGAGTTTAAGCAAATCGCTACGGCGACCTCTACTACGGCGGCCGGAAGTAAAAAAGCCCCGAAATGACTCAGTGCGCATGCTTGGAAATGACCTTTCGCCGTAGCACCTTAACCGTAGCGGCAAATCCTACGACGTGAAGAGCTGTCTCCTGACGTAGTCGCTACTACGTGAGTATAAAAGTCGACTCTTCTCCTATTTTTTACGATCACTGGTTTTAAAAGCTATCATAGATTGTTTTTCACTTTACCAAGAAAGCATTCGAGGCTTCTGGTTTTCCAGTGAATACGTTTTCCTTGCGTTTTCTCAGTTTGAGATTTCGATCCTCAAGCGAGTGTGCCATGAGTTCTATGCCGCGCCATGACCGCAGAAAATCCGCCAGTACAAACAAAGGCTAGACGAAAACCGTAAGCACGACTGTTAGCAATAGAGCTAAATGTCACTGAAGGTTGTTTAAACAAGAATAGAATAGAATATCTAAAACGCTGAATTTGTTGATTTGTTGGTAAATGCGGTACACAAGAAGAAACACCACTAGGAGCTTACTCCGATTTTCATCTGTAGTTTTCTGTTTTGTGTACGAATCGCCCTCTGATGATGTTTACTATCAATATTCTTCTTGGCAAACGAAATTTTTAAATTGGCCGTTTTCTTACTTGACCACCATTGAATTCTGTTGTTGATAAATTATAGCGAACGCAAGTGAGCAAGAACCGAGCTTGAAATTTGGCGAGCCACGAGACGTGCTCTCCCCAGGACACCGCATCCACGACCACCGTAGTACAGGTCGCCGTAGCGATTTGGTTAAACTCCCTATTATCGCCCCCGGTACAACAACCAGGGTGAACTCATGCTGGGGTGACTCGCGCTGGTACGACATTTCGTGATGTTATCATGTAAACAAATGTAGAGCCATAAGAGGGAACCGGAGTGATATTGCACCTGCAAGAAAGTCGCCTCGGTGCCATGTAAACAAACCCTTAGGCTTCACTGGAGTTGCATTTTTAAAAGTTCCTGGGTACAGATTCTCAAACTGAGCTAGTCGATATTAATTATGCAAATGTATGGGCTTCTGCATGCTACACAGGAAAAAATATCAGATTCCCATTTTTGGATATTTTAGGGTATTTAAAGAATACCCATAAAAATCCCAAATTTGGCAAAGTGAGACAAGTCCCAACCAGGGAATTCCCAACCAAGTTCCCTGATTGGGACTTGTCTCACTCTTCCAAATCTGGGATTTTTGTGGGTATTCTTTAAATTAATACCCAAAATATCCAAAAATGGGAATCTGTTATTTTTTCCTGTGCTAGCTTCCACTAGCATTTTTGGTCATTTTATTTAAATTTATTTGTACCATTATCTCAAAATTTTTGGCACATAGAGTTGGCTCAGAATTGATAAAAACGCATTAGTCTCAGTCTTGAATTTTGAAACCAGAGTTACCCATTCTATACCCCTCATTATTTATGTGCCAAATACCTTTTGTAGAAGAACTGGAAGGTCTTAAATACATGTACCTCCTTCAATGGTAAAGATTTCCACAATTCAATTCCCTCCTGTTAATTTATCCATAGCATGGTGACCTGTGGAAGGCATGAACACTGTTTGAAATTATTAAATTCAACAATGACAATAACCCTCCCCTAGGGGACCTTTGATGACAAAATGCCCCCCTCCCCACACCACCACCACCACGGCAAATGCTATCAAATGCTGAGGCCGGGGAAGGGGGATGACGGGTATCCTTGGCATTGACTGAGCCATCACAGAATACAATAATTTATGCAGAAGGCTTTATTAATAATAATTATGTGAAAATACTAGTGTTGCTATTTATTTTATTTTATTAGCTTTGCCCTGAAGGATACAAAAATAAAAAATAAAAACAAAAAACACTGTAGATATGCAAACACTAGTAATAAGAATGTAACAATACACTCATAATAACTTGAATATTAGGGCAGGGACACCACAACAGCTAAAGCCAATTACTGCGGACCCAAAAAATAAAAAGATATAAAAGTACCAATTTAAATCACATGCAGCAGGTAATTTCCTGGGCTAAAAACCTGGCTGTGTTACTTTTCAGGTAAAATGTACAAAATGCTACAATATTGTAATTGTGGAGGCAAGGTGTTTTAGTTGTATGAATTTTTGAGGCGGTAAGTTTATTTCGGTCTGACACAGGTGGCCCACTCAGACTCCATGGGAACTGTGTTGAATTTTATAATAGAATGCTTGGGAATAAACAAAATAATATATTGCCCGGCCTAGCTAGCGGCTGTATATAATTTTGAAAAGACTTGAAATAAAGAAATAAAGATTTGGTTTATTAAGTCTGTTTGCTTCTAGAACAGAGAGTTAAATCCCTGAGGGTATTCCCTATAATAGCCTATATGAGGAGGCTCGAGTATATATGAAAGCTAGGGGAAAATGTTATTTCAGTCGGATGTATAGAGCCCCAGTCCATGGACCACCCCTGTGGACTTAGCTGTCTATGGACCCTCTTTTGTGGACCCAGTCCATGGACTACCCCTGTGGACCACCACTAATTATTGAAAATGAATTTTACCAGAGGTCTAAACAAATTTTAGGAACCTCAAATGAATGAAACTCTGGCATTTCAGAGCGTCTAAATGTAAAAACTTTCCTGGGGAGCATGCCCCCAGACCCCCCCCAAGAGGCTTGTGCCTTTGGCGCTTGGCAGTGCCTCCGGCCCAGCGCTGGCTGCTTACTTTGACAAATCAGCCGTCTACTTCAAAACTTTCTGGCGACCCTGGGGTGGTCAACAGGGGTTGTCCATGGACCGGGACTCCATGTTTTATATACATTTTCAGTTTAGATTTTAAAAGGACCTTAATTAGACCAATAGATGCATTTCATTGTTGTAACTCAAAGACACAAACTTCGCAACTCACTGATTGATTCATAATAAAAAGATTATCTATTTAAAGGGAATGCGGTGTTTTGAACTGGATATGAGAAAGGGGTGCCATTTGAGAATTGAAGCTTTCAATTTAATGATACATAAGAGGGTGAGGGGTTGAACCTTGGCGTGGAGCCTCCCCATATAAAACTTCGTTGAGTCCCCCCCGCAGCACCGTAGATGTTTGATAAAGATTTATTCCTTTTGCAATAAAGGTTAGATTCTTTAATACTACAATTGATTATAATCTGAGATTTGTATATTTGAATTTTTCGCGTTTTACATTTGAGCACATGACTATATCAGCCCAGCTGTCATTGTACATGTTTGAATAAATACCATGCAATCTTGTTGTGGTTCAATTTATCCTTCGTTTAAGAAAAGGAAAGAGTTTGGTGTCAAAACAAGGTCGACGTTAGCCTCACGTTTACTCAAACTCTGGGAAACTAAGCCCACAACTGTGAAGTGGTCTATTATGCCTTGTTCTAGCCAGGGGCATAGCCAGCTTTTTGACTAGTTGTAGGCCTGGCTACTGACCTCGAAAAAACTTTCACCTTTTTAGTTCATCCAAACAATGTATAATTTATCAAAAATTTCTAGGTCCGGGCCCACTGGTGTATAGGCTGGCTACGCCCCTGCTACAACCAGCTGCAAAAATGTTAAGAAACTCCCACAAAAAAACAACCTTTCATGCTTCAAATCGCTGCTGGTCACAGGTCTGTGAGATATAACACTGACCTCCCTTCTCCCTCGCATTCAAAGTTGTTCCTCCACGTTTATTTGAGCATGGTCTTGTATTGCTAGCAACTTTGATAAGGGATGGAGGGGGGATCACAAGTACATGATCATGGACAGGCCATTTATGCCAAAATACGGTACTGCGTGTCTCAAGTACTTTTGCAACTGGTTGTCAAGGCCGGCATCACATGTGAAGTTAAACATTTGAACTTATCCTCAGTCCCTAGTTATTGGTGATACTTAGAAAGGTATTTCTTTGTAAAAGTACATTTGCATTCTAGTTGAATATTTATGAAAATTATGCCATTTACACCACCTAAGACTAAAAAAAAAGCTTTGATTTTTTTACCTTGAAAAGAAGTCTTCCAAAGCTGTTTCAATTGTTTTTCTCTGGACTTTGATTCCCATTCATTATGTATCGGTCAAATCGAAGCTTCAACATGCCCCCCCCCCCCGGGCAACCCCCCGGGCATTTGACTTTTTTGAAAATTACTGTTCTAATTCCCCTCTACCCGGGCCAAAGTGCCGTTCAAATGCCCCACACTAGGGTCCATTCAGGTGATCAAATGCCCCCACCCCAGGGATATCTCACAGGCACAAAAACAACAGGACAGCGGAAACGCCTTCGGTTGTCGAACAAAATCTTTATAAATATAACAAAAACTGAGAAACACTGTTAGCGTATTTACTACGAACAAAAGTCTCGTGCAAAGCGGCGGAAATCTCTGCTACAAGGTCACTGAATGCTCAGCTTTTCTTCGTCATGCAACATACAAAGTGTTCTATAAAAAAAGATCCCACCTATTGAGATTACTACATCATGACCATTTCACTGACATGCATCATCGTTCACCTTATTAATTAACATACTTGCAGTAGGTCAAAGTAGTTGACCTGAGCTTGTTATTTTATTTTATTTTATGTTGTTGTTGAATCGCCGATATAGGTGTTGTATTTCATTGTAAACACAACAATAAAATACATTCATACATTCAAAGCCTGAATCCAATATTAAAATTTTAAAATAAAAATACTTTAAATACGTCACAAGCTTATTAAGCCCTTTCCTCGCAACCAATTGGCCCCAAAGGCACAATCTTTTCCACGAAAATCCTCTAACATCGCGTCCCCAATGATAGCTCGCCACGCCAAAGATTTTACATGAAATCGAGGGTGCAGTTCAAATTCCCCACCCCTAAAGCATGGGGATCAAATTTCCCACCCCCTGGAAGACTCTGATAATCAAATTCCCTCCTCCCCGGGACGGCAAAGGTGTCGAATGCCCGGGGTATGCCCGGGGGTGGCATGTTGAAGCTTCGATTTGACTGATACATTAGGCAGCTTTGTATAATGTTTAACTTCCAAATATATATATTAAATCGAAAATAGACAGCTGTTCTTAAGAAAACAAGTGGACAACAATGCAGCTGACAACATAGAATCTTTGCCAGGCGCCGTCACGCGAATCGCGCGAAAGCGCGACAACAAGCACGCATGCGCACACGATTTGCGCTTTCAGCATTCTCGTTCCCAGAGCTTCGATCCTTTTGCTCAGCGGCAGGGATCGATCGGTAGGTACTTCATGTATGGGACATATATTGTACTGATTTTACCTACGTACCTACCTTCAGTCTTTCTATTTGGTCCCTTGTTGCCTTGTAGCTCTGTTCTCTGTTACCTTGTTGATTTGTTTCCTTGTTACTCTGTTACCTCGTTACCCTGTTACGTTGTTACCTTGTTACTCTGTTACCTTGTTACTCTGTTACCTTGTTACTGTGTTTTCTTGTTACCCTGTTACGTTGTTACTTTGTTACTCTGTTACCTTGTTACCTTTTTACTCTGTTACCTTGTTACTCTGTTTCCTTGTTACCCTGTTACATTGTTACCTTGTTACTCTGTTACCTTGTTACCCTGTTACGTTGTTACCTTGTTACTCTGTTACCTTGTTACCTTGTTACTCTGTTACCTTGTTACCTTGTTACCTTGTTTGTTACCTTGTTACTCTGTTTCCTTGTTACTCTGTTTCCTTGTTACCCTGTAACGTTGTTACCTTGTTACTCTGTTACCTTGTTACCTTGATACTATGTTACCTTGTCACCTTGTTACTCTGTTACCTTGTTACTCTGTAACCTCGTTACCCTGTTACCTTGTTACTTTGTTACTCTGTTACCTTGTTATCTTGCTACTCTGTTACCTTGTTACCTTGTTACTCTGTTTCCTTGTTACCTTGTTACTCTGTTTTCTTGTTACCCTGTTACGTTGTTACTTTGTTACTCTGTTACCTTGTTACCTTGTTACTATGTTACCTTGTTACCTTGTTTCTCTGTTGCCTTGTTACCTTGTTACTCTGTTTCCTTGTTACCTTGTTACTCTGTTTTCTTGTTACCCTGTTACGTTGTTACCTTGTTACTCTGTTACCTTGTTACCTTGTTACTATGTTACCTTCTTACCTTGTTTCTCTGTTACCTTGTTACCTTGTTACTATGTTACCTTGTTACCATGTTACTATGTTACCTTGTTACCCTGTTACGTTGTTACCTTGTTACTCTGTTACCTTGTTACCTTGATACTATGTTACCTTGTTACGTTGATACTATGTTACCTTGTTACCTTGTTAGTCTTTTACCGTGTTACCTTCTTACTCTGTTACCTTGTTACCTTGTTACTCTGTTTCCTTGTTACTCTGTTCCCCTGTTGCCTTGTTACGCTGTTACCTTGTTAGTCTTTTACTGTGTTACCTTCTTACTCTGTTACCTTGTTACCTTGTTACTCTATTCCCTTGTTACTCTGTTACCTTGTTACTCTGTTGTCTGTTACCCTGTTACCTTGTTACTTTGTTACCGTGTTACCTTGTTACTCTGTTTCCTTGTTACTCTGTTCCCCCGGGGGGGACACTTGGGTATTTTTTGGGTGGGTATGTGCCGCCCGGGACTCCAAATTAGCACCCCGTTCTAAAAAAAATTCCCCTAAAATTGATACCCCGTTCTAGAAATGGGCCAATTTTTTATACCCCGTTCTAGAATTCGCCCGAAAACTGCTACCCCGTTCTAGAAATGGGCCAATTTTTTATACTCCGTTCTAGGGTGCAACTGAAGAGTACAACAGTTTGCTTGTTAACGCATTGAACCGTATTTTTAAAAGCAATCTGTCCTTGAATAATTTCAAATGGCTGCTTACAAAAGTGGGGCTTTTGTGCGTTCGAAATATTATACCCCTTTCTAGAAAACGCGTCTGAAATGGATACCCCGTTCTAAATCAGGAGCTTCAAAATCACGACCCCTTTGGGCGGCACATACCCGTATAGGTAATGTATGGGAGTACCCCCCCCGGGTCTGTTCCCTTGTTACCTTCGTTTTACCCCGTTACTCTGTGACCTTGTTGCTTCGTTACCTTGTTACTCTGTTACCTATTACCTCTAGGTATCTAGGAATGTGTGTAGACGTAATACGTCACATGCACATCTTGTCAGAGTTAAAGCGCACTTGCCATTGAGATGCCTAGGACGGCGGGATCAGTCAGTAACAGATTGTGGTAATGTTTAACTTCCCCCGCGGCCTTGTTTGACGGTTTGTATAGTATGGCGTGTCAGTGCGTAAAGAACTGTAGAAGAAAAAGATTGCGATATGTATGTCCAGGAACGATCTTGTTAGCAAATTCTCTTCGCATTTGTCGCAAAGAAAATAATTCACCGAAAAGTTTGTAAGACAATCACTTGCAAATATGGCAAGAGTAACAATAATAACCAATAAAACAAGATTCTAGACTTAGAAAAAAATCGCAAAAGTAACAAGGATATTTCCTGCTACCTAAAAACACTGAAAAAGTAAGAAATATCGCAAAAATAGCAATAATAACAAATTTAACAAAATTCTTGACTTAGAAAGAAAAATGGCCAAGAAGGGCCTCCAAAAGCACTCAAATCTCGCAAATATCGCAAAAGTAATCTCTTCACATAGCAAGAAAAATCCTTGTAGAGTACTTTCATTGAAAGTCAGACCGCTGGGAGCCACCAGTTCAGCCCCAGTCAGTCGCACTATAAACATACCTAGAAGAGGTTAAATTACAACTTGCTAATTGATAAATACAATCACGTCAAGAAACAATCTACCCAAGAGGGAACAACTTGCCATCAAACAACTAAAACAAAATCCGGAAATCAACATTAAACGAGCAGATAAAGGCTCTTCTATTGTCGTTCTCAACAAAGAAGACAAAATAAAAGACGGTCAAATATAAATAGATGACAGAGAAAACTACAAATCCTTAGAAACACCAATGGTAGTAGAAACCTCTAGAAGGGTCAAGAAATTGATAGATAAACTTTACAAGGAGAAACATATAGACGAGATGACAAGACGATGGCTATCCCTCACGCCAAATCCACCGCGAATACCACAATTCTAGATACGACAGACTTTATCAACTTCGTAGAGAAAACCAGGGTCGTAGAAAATGCTATGCTAGTCTCTATGGATGTAACTAGCCTATACACAAACATCCCACCGGAGGAAGGAATTACCATTATATGCAAAGCATACGAAACATTCTATCAAAACAAACCTCCAATACTCAGCCAATACCTCGCAGATATGCTCAGACTAATCCTAAGGAAGAATTCTTTCCAATTTGTTGGAAAAAACTACGTCCAAGGACAAGGTACAGCTATGGGAACAAAAATGGCAGTTGAATTTGCTAACATTTTTATGTCTGCAATAGAGACAGAAATTATTAACAAAAGTTCGCAAAAGCCACTAGTGTGGAAGAGATTTATCAATGACATATTCTCATTGTGGAATGTAGACAAAGAAGAAATATACTCATTCATCGAACAAGCAAATAACCACCACCCTACCATAAAATTTAGTGCTGAAGTTTCAGAAACAGAAACCGCCTTTCTGGATACATGTAATTACAAAGGAGAAAGATTTAAGAAGGAATCAATCCTAGATGTGCGTACACACCTCAAACCGACAGAAACTTTCCAATACACGTATTTCTCTTCATGTCACCCCCCAGGGGTTAAGAAAGGATTCATAAAAAGCGAGGCCTTAAGATTACTCAGAACAAACTCTTCTGAGAAAAGGTTCGAAGAGAACATAACTAATTTCAAGCGAAGACTCCGTATGAGAGGTTATAGAGATAAAGTGATAGATAAACACCTATCAGAAGTCGAGCATCACGAAAGAATGTCGGCTTTGCAAAACAAAACAAAAACGCACAAGAAAATACTACCATTCGTGACAGAATATCGCCCCTCAGTACCGAACCTACAAAAAATCATCATGCACAAATGGTATCTTATAGAAAACCAACCGTTGCTTACAGAAATCTTTAAAGACCCTCCCATAATAGCTTACAAAAGAGGAAAGTCACTACAAGATATACTCGTAAGAGCTAATCTATGAAGGTAAGGTCAAACCAACAGAAACTGAGCCAAAGAGAGACGTGAATAGCCTATCAACATTATGAACAACACAAACTATGAAGCTTCAAGGTCAAAGATATACAACTATTTGGCCAAAAGGAGTCGTGTATGGCCTGTCAAAATTATGAAACATATTTCCTCGTGTTGAAAAATTTTCAACGATTGTCTCGATAAAAAAACGAATGCAATAAAACTTCGGCCCCACTTGTGTGGTATTGACTAAAAGTATCCAAACGTCCTGCCTGTTATAGGACCCTGCCGCGTTGTTAAGTCATTTTACAAGGGCTCCTTAAGACTCAGCGTTTTATGCAAAATATCTCATCGTAAAAATATTGCCCAGAAATTTCGCTTACATTTTGTGGAAAATCATGATAAAAGTATAAAAGCCAGAAGAAACTACAAAAGGCTTCATGTGCCATAGCATTGAGACACAGAGCCTTCGTCATGCATGGTCCAAGCGCTGTTTTCAGAAAAGGAAACTTGTGTTCCATTTCCGTCAAAGAGAAAAAATTTACCAAATAAAGCTGATTCCTGCAAATTACCATAAACGAAAAACGAACTGTAATACAAACCATTCAACCACGACTATACTCGCCAAAAACGCGTCCAATCGGGAAAAAAAATTGCGACTTGTCATACAAAAATAAACTAAACTTTAGACAACAGGGTAACAGAGTAACAAGGTAACAAGGTAACAAGGGAACAAAGTAACACAGTAACAAGGCAACCGAGTAACAAGGGAACAAGGTAACAGAGTAACAAGGTAACAGGGTAACAGGGTAACAGAGTAACAAGATGACAAGGTAAAAGGATAACAGAGTAACAAGGTAACACAGTAACAGAGTAAAAAGGTAACAGGGTAACAGAGTAACAAGGTAACAGGGTAACAAGGTAACAGAGTAACAAGGTAACAAGGTAACAGAGTAACAAGGTAACAGGTTAACAGAGTAACAAGGTAACAGGCTAACAAGGTCACAGGGTAACAAGATAACAGAGTAACAAGGAAACAGAGTAACAAGGTAATAAGGAAACAAGGAAACAGATCAACAAGGTAACAGAGAACAGAACTACAAGGCATCAAGGAACGAAGTAGAAAGAGTGAAGGTATAAGTTAAGTAGGTAAAATCGGTACAATATATGTCCCCATACATGACGTACCTACCGAGAAAACAGTACGATGAAACGAGGGATACGACGACTCGAAGACATGGAATCGACGCCACGAAGACAACAGACAATGACTCGAAGAACAATTTTCGAAGCATACAGGCGTGCACTTACCTTCACTTGCATGCACTTACATCACTTGTATGCACTTACCTTCACTTGCATACACTTACCTTCACTTGTATGCACTTACCTTCACTTGTATGCACTTACCTTCACTTGCATACACTTACCTTCACTTGTATGCACTTACCTTCACTTGCATGCACTTACCTTCACTTGCATACACTTACCTTCACTTGCATACACTTACCTTCACTTGCATACACTTACCTTCACTTGTATGCACTAACCTTCACTTGTATGCACTTACCTTCACTTGCATACACTTACATTCACTTGTATACACTTACCTTCACTTGCATGCACTTACCTTCACTTGCATTCACTTACCTTCACTTGCATACACTTACCTTCACTTGCATACACTTACCTTCACTTGCATACACTTACCTTCACTTGTATGCACTTACCTTCACTTGCATACACTTACATTCACTTGTATGCACTTACCTTCACTTGTATGCACTTACCTTCTCTTGCATGCACGTACCTTCACTTGCATACACTTACATTCACTTGTATGCACTTACTTCATTTGTACGCACTTACCTTCAATTATACGCACTGCCTTCACCTGTATGCACTTGCCGTCACTTGTACGCTCCTAGAGGGTAGCAAAGGGCTTATGGGTGACGCGTGTTTAGGCCCAAATTTAGTGCGTGAGTCGCGTGAATAACAAGGTAATAACGAAACAGAGTAACAAGGTAACAAGGTAACAGAGTAACAAGGAAACAAGGGAACAAAGTAACACAGTAACAAGGCAACAGAGTAACAAGGGAACAAGGTAACAGAGTAACAAGGTGACAAGGTAAAAGGATAACAGAGTAACAAGGTAACACAGTAACAGAGTAAAAAGGTAACAGGGTAACAGAGTAAGAAGGTAACAGGGTAACAAGGTAACAGAGTAACAAGGTAACAAGGTAACAGAGTAACAAGGTAACAAGGAAACAGAGTAACAAGGTAACAGGGTAACAGAGTAAAAAGGTAACAGGGTAACAAGGTCACAGGGTAACAAGATAACAGAGTAACAAGGAAACAGAGTAACAAGGTAATAAGGAAACAGAGCAACAAGGAAACAAGGAAACAGATCAACAAGGTAACAGAGAACAGAACTACAAGGCATCAAGGAACGAAGTAGAAAGAGTGAAGGTATAAGTTAAGTAGGTAAAATCGGTACAATATATGTCCCCATACATGACGTACCTACCGAGAAAACAGTACGATGAAACGAGGGATGCGACGACTCGAAGACATGGAATCGACGCCACGAAGACAACAGACAATGACTCGAAGAACAATTTTCGAAGCATACAGGCATGCACTTACCTTCACTTGCATACACTTACATTCACTTGCATGCACTTACTTCATTTGTACGCACTTACCTTCACTTATACGCACTACCTTCACCTGTATGCACTTGCCGTCACTTGTACGCTCCTAGAGGGTAGCAAAGGGTTTATGGGTGACGCGTGTTTAGGCCCAAATTTAGTGCGTGAGTCGCGTGAAGCGTGAAAGTTCCCAAAATAGGAACGTGATCCGTGAAACCAGCTATGCATGGGAAGTGTGATTTATCGTATAAGATGCGCAGTACTCGGTGAGTAATTCAATATAGGACAGACAGAAAAGCCTCGTACGTCACAGTCGGTGTAGGCTGCACAGAAGGCACCAATTTTGTAAGGGCGAAGGGAGAAATTTCGAGGACACGCGCGCACCCTCTAGGGGAGAAAAAGAGTAAAACTAACCAAAAAACTGACCTTCGCTTGCGACGCAGGCTTCAGTCTCTAGCGGGTTAAAAGAAGTCGCATCGAGGGCGTTAATGTGTTTTCAGTTTGAACGTCTGGAAACACGTGTTTTCCACATCCGCGACTGCTAGTGAACACCCACATTCTAATGAGAGGAGAAACGGGAGAAGCTGCGAACGTCAAATACAATGCAAGTTGAGATCCATGATGGCTGTGTTTCGGTTCTTATTGCTACTCTCCACCTACCTGTTGTATATATAAGCCCCCCGTTTATAAGCCCTCCTGAACCCTTTAAGCCCTAAGATCAAAATTGAGATTCTCGTTTACTGTCCCTATACTTTTTCAATACAAGTAGTCGGGAGAATTTGTTGAAATATCAGATAGACTCATCTTCCCTGATCATGTACTCAATTCTCTTGACCACTCTGTTTTCTAAAGAATTTTTCTGAAAAATTTCATGCTGATCACTCTTAGGGCTTAAACGGTTTAAGCCCTTACAAAGTTGTATAAGCCCTGGCATTTGAAGGGCTCCTGGCCCAGGCCTCACAATCAGAAGTTTACGGTACCCGTCTCCTCCCATAAATAAAGAAAAATTAAGCCTAAGTGGAGAAAGATTCAATACAAATATCTAGAACTGCGCTAACACAGAGATTCAGAATTAAGTTTACGGCAAACGGCAAACTTGGAATTCAAGTTAAGAAGAACGTCTTTGTAATTTTGCTTTGTCGCGAACCTGGTGAATTCCCCTCGCACAACGGCATACCATAAACTTCCGATTATTAGCCCTATAATAAGAACGAAAAAAGCTGAAAACAAGGTTAAAAGTTTCATGCCTGCGTTTCCACTGCTCAAGGCCGTATACCGCCAGACATGTTTGTGTATACTAAAAGATTCTTTCACTTTGTTCTCATTGTATTTCCGTAAATGACTGTTGCATAAAGTACCATTTTGCTCCTTTTCTCTTATTTTATTACCCGAGATGACGTAGTCAGCAAGCGTCATAAATTCGGTAGCGCATTCCTTTCGTATTTTTCTAAGGAGTGAAAAATTGTCTTGTTTTTTCAACTTTCCTATATCCCGTACCCGTCCCGCAAAATTGTGTGGTTTTCATTGGCTAAACCTTCCAATCAAAAGCAAGTCAGGTTCGATTGCACAAGCAGAAAAAAGATACTGCGTCAGACAAGAAGCAAAAAGTAAGCTTATTGCGTAGAGGAGGAGTAGTTCACTGTGCCCCCTGTGTCCCTTGTGCCCCCTTGTGTCCCCTGTGTCCCTTTGTGTCCCCTGTGTCCTCTGTGTCCCTTTCTCTCCCCTGTGTCTCTTGTCTTCCTTGTGTCCCATTGTGTCCTCCTTTGTCCCTTTGTGTCTTCTGTGTCCCTTTGTGTCCCATGTATTCCTTGTGTTCCCTATGTCCCCTTGTGTTCCGCGTGTGTTCTTGTGTCCCCTGTGTACGTTTGTGTCCCCTGTATCCCTTTGTGTTCCCTGTGTCCCCTTGTGTCCCTTTTGTACCTTTGTGTCCCCTGTGTCCGTTGTGTCCCCTTGTGTCCCCTGTGTCTCTTTGAGTTTCCTGTGTCCCCTGTGTCCGATGTATCCCCAGTATCCCTTTGTGTCCTCTGTGTCTCCTGTGTCTCTTATGTCCCCTTGTCTCCCTTGTGACTCCTGTGTCCCATGTGTCCTCTCGTGTGCCTTGTGTCCCCTGTCTTCCTTGTGGTCCCTCTGTTCCATGACTCTCCTGTATCCTTTATCCCTTGTGTCCCCTATGTCCCTTTGTGTCCCTTGTCTCCTGTGTCCCTCGTGTCACCTGCGTCCCATGTGCCCCCTTGTGTCCCTTGTGTCTCCTGTGTCCCATGGAGACCCTGTGTCTCTTGTGTTTCCCTTGTGTCTCCTGTGTCCCATGGAGGCCCTGTGTCCTTTCTGTCCCCTGTATCCCTTGCGTTCCCTATGTCCCCTTGTGTCCCCTGTGTACCTTTGTGTTTCTTTGTTCCAATTGTGTCACCTGCGTCTTATGTGTCCCCTTGTGTCCCTTCTGTCCCCTGTGTCCATTGTGTCTCCTGTGTCCCTTGTGTACCATGGAGCCCCTGTGTCCCTTGTGTCCCTTGTGTGCCCTGAGTCTCCTGTGTCCCTTGTGTCCCCTTGCGTCCCTTGTATCCCTTGTGTCTCCTGTGTCCCCTTGTGTCCCCAAGTGACACTGTGTCCCTTGGGTCTCTTCTCTCCCCTGTGTCCATCGTGTCCCTTGGATCCCCTTTGTTTCTTGTGTCCCCTGTGTCCCCTGTGTGCCTTGGGTCAACTTACGTCCTTTGTAACACATGTGTTCCCGGTGTCCTCTTTGTTCCCTGTGTCCCCTATGTCTCTTGTGTCCCCTGTGTTCCTTGTGTCCCATAAGTCCTCTTCATCCCATGTGTCCCCTTGTGTCCCTTGTGTCTCCTTTGTCCCCTGTGTCCCTTGTGTCTCCAGTGTCCCATGGAGCCCCTGTGTCCCTTGTGTGCCATGAGTCTCCTGTGTTGCTTTTGTCCCATTGTGTCCCTTGTGTCCCTTGTATCCCTTGTGTCCCCTGTGTACCCTTGTGTTCCTTTTGTCCCCTTGTGTCCCATGTGCCATATTGTGTCCGTTGTAATCCCTGTGTTCCCAATGTCCCCTTGTGTCGCCCATGACCCCTTATGTCCCCTGTGTACCTTTCTGTTTCTTTGTGTTCCCTGTGTTCCCTTGTGTCCCTTTTTTACCTTTTTGTCCCCTGTGTTCCTTTGTGTCCCTTAAGTCCCTATAGTCCAGTGTGTCAGTTCTGTCCTCTGTGTCCCTTGTGTCCCCTAGGTCAAGTTTTGTCCCCTGTACCTTGTGACCCCTGTGTACCTGGTGTCCCCTTGTCTCCCCTGTGTCCCCTTGT
>OZ037786.1:14618358-14650858 GCA_964035525.1 Porites cylindrica | reverse complement strand
AACACGCGCACTCTTAATATAAGTATAGCGATATCCTTATACTTAATTCTTACGTTAACATTGTGATCTAGACTCATTTTGACGTGTTATTAGATAAAATTGGCACTAACATGGGTGCTTACTCTATCATTATACCCTTTTTCTCAAAGACGTAGAAACATCAAGCCTAATTACTTACAGTTTTTCAATAATATTAGGTAATATTAGGTTCTAAAAACAAGTAAAGCTAAATAATTATCATTAAATCATCTTGTCCTTGCATCATGTTCTTCAGGGATCATCATGGGCGGAGCGTCATCTGCAAAATTTCGAATAGGCAGCTTGGTGAAAAGGAATAGAAAAGAGAAGTTGTCACATCACGTTGCAATGGTAGCACATTTTCTGGATGACAACAAAACAAAAACGTCACTTAAAAAGTTAATTCGCACTGTTTCATACTTCATCGATCTTATTCAATTTCATTTAATTTGTCAAATGTTGGCGAAATTTTCTGGAGTTGCATCCGAAAGTTAAGAAAAAGAAAAAGAAAATTTTGTGTTGTGTTCACCTACTCCAGAAAGAAGGCACATGAAATTAGGAAGTTTTTTGTCACAGTTGTGCAACGACTGTTACGAAATCTACAAGAGTGCGATGCACGTGCAGCATTGCTGTTTTGCTATTACTTTTTCACTGGTTCTTGTTGCCTTCGCCATCGTCGTTGGTTTAGCTCTCTAATGTTGTGATCCAGAAATTCTGCTACCATGGTAATGTGACGTCACACTTCTTCTCTATATCGCTTTAATTTTAAGGAAACAGGACTGATTTTTAGAACTTCGTGTTTAATAGGGATAAATTGAAGTATTTTCCACAGTGAGCATAGTTTGCAAAAATTGGCCGACCCCTGCCACATGTTCCCCCAAAATGCTCTGATCCCATGGCTGGTAGGATCACAACTATCACTATTTGTCATTTTCATACATCATTCAAAACCTTTCCAGGGCCAATTACATATATAGAGGAGCAAGGGTGGTGCACTGGTGAGAGTACTTGATCTCCTCCCACCATTGTGGCCCAGGTTCAAATCCTGGTGTCAACACCGCATGTGGGTTGAGTTTGCTGTTGGTGCTCTCCTTTGCTTCGAGAGGTTATTCTTCATGTACTCCAGTTTTCCCCTCCTCTCAAAAACCATCATTTTCAAATTTTAATTCAACCAGGAAATCAAGTGGATGAAGAACCACTTAGCAGATGTGCTACCTCTAAACTATTATTTATTTATATACTTATTTATTGAAAAGTTTCAATGTTCTGAAGATTGTTCTGGTTGATAATCTCCTGGACCCTAACTTTTATGAAATTATTAGGATCCCGCCCCGGTACAAATGAGAGCTTTGAATAGTCAGGAAATTTCACCGCAGAGTTTGCGGGATTCAGTGGGGAAGCCCAAACCTATTTTTCAGTTGTACTGATAACCACTTTTTGCTAGCATACAATGTAGCTGCTCTTCTGATTGTGGAAATTTCTCTTGCAATTTTTTTACAAACATGTGCCAAACAACTTTAAAATCCTTTAGATTGCTGATTAAGGTAATGTGACGATCACTGACATCATAAGGGAAATCACCTATGACACTGCTAAGATACTTCCATATACCGGTACCTAATTAAGGACCTGGGCTGGATTGTTCAAAGCAGGGTTAGTGTGAAGTTTAAAATCAGATATGAAAGCTTACAAAGAAAATTCAGTTTAATTCTTTTTGCCTGCAATGTAGTGATTTGGTGCTCTGTAACGAACAGAGAAAATTATCCAAGAAAATGCTCTTGAACAGAAGAATAAGAAACCCAGATTAACATAATAATATTTTAATCCTGGGTTAGTGCTAATCGGTTTTCGAACAACTGGGCCCTGATGACATTACCTACTGTTTTCTTTGATAATTTCTTGCCATCAGTCATCTGATCCTTCCTCTTTTCCTGAAAATAGACAAATACATATACCAGTAAATTCTTTACACCATTTTATACAACTTCACCCATTTGAACTGATCGATGCCCATGTTGAGCCACATCCCATAATTTTATACTGCTTGTGGTGTCATCAGTCTTAATAAGTATATACCCAATTAAAGGAAAATTTGTGTAAACTCATGTAGGGGTAAGATATCTTTCAAACCGTACCAGAATATAAGCACGGTTAAGTCAAAGAGCCCGGAGAAAAATACAGATAACCATGAAAAGCTGACTTCAAAATTTTGATAAAAGTGTTGTTTTAACTAGTTACTTGAGTGTATCTTAATCTTCCATTTAATCATATGATTATGAAGCACTGTCAGATGAAAACTGTGCAGTCTAGAAGCTTTCCCAAAAACTTTTCCCAGGGCTAATCAATTTGCAGCAAAAGAAAACAAAAACAGGGCAAGAAAAGCAAGAGAATATAAGAGAGGAGATCGAAATAGCAAAAGGTAAAGTCGAGACTGCTGTGTAATTTTTAAACCCAAATGCTATCTCAACATTTTGCTTTCTATTCATGAGCTTTAAGGTTTTAATTGGGCATGAGTTAAACTCTTGATAAACTCCTCTGACTCATACATCCACCTGCAATTGCATTAATACTAAACCTGAGTTCCATACCTTAATCTCATTTAACATAATTATCTAAAATATATTAACTGTCAAATCTCTTGTAAGGCACCACCTTGCAAATTTTGGAAAGTGGTCTAAACTAGAGCTGATTGTTTTTGTGTTTACAGAAAGTTAATCATGTGAACAACTATTGCAAAAGGCCTATTATCCATTATTTTGATCCCTTTCTTTTGACTCACCACTTGCGTTAAAGGTTGTACGATTGTGTCCTTGTATCCTCCTCATGCAGAACATACCTGTAATTCTTTAAAGACATTGCAAACATAGCAGAAAGGAATAATATACATAATATAATTATTAAGACAAAAATGCATGCATGGTTAACAATACAATTTAATGTGCAAGTTACAAAATAACTAATCAATTAAGCTTTACCACAGACGCGCGCAGTTGGGCATTTGCGCTCACACACTCCCTTTATCTCTCTCTCTCTCTCACATGCAGGACACTTAAACACAATTTGGCACTGTCAACACAAACACTCTCCCTCTCCCTCTCTCACATGCCTCTCTCTCTCTCACATGCAGGACACTTAAACACATTGGCACTGTCAACACGAACAATACATAAATGTAGAATTAAGAAAGAGATAATAAAGAGAGCTCAATTTGAAACTCAAATAGAGGGTCAAGATGCTTGATCGAGGCAAAAGAATAGAAGGTCAAGATGCTTTGATCGAGGCAAAAGAATAGAGGGTCAAGATGCTAGATCAAGGCAAAAGAGAAGTTCAAGACTCGTACAAAAAACTGAGGACTCGTGTGAGTGAGCGGCATTGAGGAGAGTTGACAATAGACAGCATAACAAAGGAGGAACAGGATCGCGCAAAAATGTCATCGTGTGATGGTGGATTATATAAAACAGCTGTATAGTGTGTTACAAAGATCGGTGATGGGAATGTTTATGGATTTTTGATTAATATAATTAATGTGGTTATAGTCAGTAAAAAGTTAAATTGCAAGCTAATATCTAAAAATATCCCATAATTATTAAAAATCAAGGTAATGTTTAAAATAATACAAGGTGATGTTTAGAATAATACAAAAATTTAAAATTAAGGCTAAGTACACAAAGAATTCCTTGAAAAGAGAAGTTCAAGACTCGTACAAAAAAACTGAGGACAGTGAGTCGTTCAGTTCTTGTGTGAGTGAGCGGCATTGAGGAGAGTTGACAATAGACAGCATATCAAAGGAGGAACAGGATTGCGCAAAAATGTCATTGTGTGATGGTGGATTATATTACACAGCTGTATGGTCTGTTATAAAGATCGGTGATGGGAATGTTTGCTGGATTTTTGATTAATATAATTAATGTGGTTAAGTCAGTAAAAAGTTAAATTGCGAGCTAATATCTAAAAATATACATAATTATTAAAAATCAAAGTAATGTTTAACTTAATACAAAGTAATGTTTAGAATAACACAAAAATTTAAAATTTAAGGCTAAGTACACAAAGAATGCCTTGAAAAGGGAGTGTAAGACGTTGGCCCTACATAAAGAAATCTCCCAAAAGAAATAATTTATCTAAAAATATCCCATAATTATTAAAAAATCGAAGTAATGTTTAAAATAATACATTTATAGTTAAAAATATTTACAACAAATGTAAAAATAAGAGCATATTAAGAGTAAACTAGAAAGATACTACAAGATATATTATTTAAAAACGATCTTTTAAAAAGAACCCATGTTCCCAGCTTTAAACATTTAAATTGAAAAATCAAGCATAAATGCTATAATTATTTGCATGATTATTTAAAAATTAGTGAATAAATAAAGATTAAGATATAAAAGGACAGGAAGAAATAAAAACTGGAATACAAAATATACAATAAATAAATACATTAATGAAAAATAATTTATAAAACTCAAATTGTATTTTAAGCAGTATTCACAATATCAATGTACAGTAAATATGAATTTTATTTTTAATCATTATTTATTTTTGTTATTAATACTTAGTAACGGATGTAGTGCCAGCATATATATACTCTGTAATAAATCATTTACTTACTTACCTTCTTCATTAATATTTAGTTGTTTACTTACTTACTTATTTACTTAATTAATTCATTGATTAATTAAAAAGGTATTTACTTATTTACTTACATAATTACTTACTTTTAATTAATTAACGACTAACTTGTAATTACTTACTAATGGACATAACTTGAGAAATGAGAAACATCAGACACGTTCACCTAGAAACAAAGACTAAACAATGAAAAATGCCATGCTGCACCTAATTATAAAAAAGAAAACTTGTCACATACCTGTTAGGAAGGAACAATAAGTGGATCAGAACATAGTGGAAAACAAACAACTCTAATTATCTTACATAATAAATAAATAAGCCAACAGTAAACAACACTTTCACCTTATACTTCAATGAATGTCTTCAGTTATGGAAGAGTTGATCAACTGCCTTCAGAAGAAGAAGAAGATACGATTAACCTACTAATACCACTACATTTCAGCACATGGGTGGATAGGTGGGCCATTCCACCTTCCTCCTTGGTACTGATCTAAGAATAAGTGAAGCAAGAATGTTTTACTACAGTAATTTCATCTCTTATAACCTCTGTAAGACAGTGTAAAGTGAAGCAATTAGGTACAGAAAAACCGTTTTAAATGGTTAACTCCAAAGGTTTTTGCTCTTTGAATGAATTTGAAAAGCTTTAATTTCAGCATTACAAAAATAAATAGAAGAACACTGTAGCCAAATTCCCAGGCATCAAAAGTTTCACTATGGGGTCAATGCCTTTCCAATAGTCCATGCAAACCTTCACCTAATTTACATCACTGCAATAATTTCACCATGTGGGTCTGGGGAAAGTCACACAAGTGCAAAACATTTTAGCAACCTAAAAAGAAACAGGACACCCAATATCTACAAGTACACACTTGCAGTGCATGGAAGACTTTGTAAGAACAAAAACACATTTATCAACCACAGAAAATTTATCAACCACAGATACACAGCATACACTTACAACAATAACGAACCACGGAAACAAAGCCATTTCAGGACTAGAGCAACTAGCCCTTAACAATGAAACAACAAAAGCACAGCCTTCTACAAAGAACTACACAATACACAGACACACAATGCATACACATTGCACTTTCAATACAGAGCACCCACAAAACAAAAGTAACGGTAGAACTAGAGCACCTAGCCCTTATGGAACCACAGCATTACAAAAAGAACTGCACATTACAGAGACACAATACATACACTGTACTTACGATACCAAGGAACCATCGAACCAAAGTCATGGTAGAACTAGAGAACCTAGCCCTTAACTATGGAACCGCAGAACCACAGCATTACAAAAAGAACTGCACATTACAGAGACACAATACATACACTGTACTTACGATACCAAGGAACCACCGAACCAAAGTCATGGTAGAACTAGAGAACCTAGCCCTTAACTATGGAACCGCAGAACCACAGCATTACAAAAAGAACTACACATTACTCAGAGACACAATACATACACTGTACTTACGATACCAAGGAACCACCGAACCACAGTCGTGGTAGAACTAGAGCACCTAGCCCTTAACTATGGAACCGCAGAACCACAGCATAAGACAAAGAACTGCACATAACACAGAGACACAATACATACACTGTACTCACGATACCGAGGAACTACCGAACCACAGTCATGGTAGAACTAGAGAACCTAGCCCTTAACTATGGAACTGCAAAACCACAGCATTACAAAAAGAACTTCACATTACACAGAGACACAATACATACACTGTACTTACGATACCAAGGAACCACCGAACCAAAGTCATGGTAAAACTAGAGAACCTAGCTCTTAACTATGGAACCGCAGAACCACAGCATTACAAAAAGATCTACACATTACTCAGAGACACAATACATACACTGTACTCACGATACCGAGGAACTACCGAACCAAAGTCGTCGTAGAACTAGAAAACCTAGCCCTTAACTAAGGAACCGCAGAACCACAGCATTACAAAAAGAACTGCACATTACACAGAGACACAATACATACACTGTACTTACGATACAAAGGAACCACCGAACCACAGTCGTGGTAGAACTAGAGCACCTAGCCCTTAACTATGGAACCGCAGAACCACAGCATAAGACAAACAACTTCACATTACACAGAGACACAATACATACACTGTACTCACGATACCGACAAACTACCGAACCACAGTCGTGATAGAACTAGAGAACCTAGCCCTTAACTATGGAACCACAGAACCACAGCCTTACAAAAAGAACTGCACATTACACAGACACATTATGCATTATAACAAGGAACCACCGAACCACAGTCATGGTAGAACTAGAGCACCTAGCCCTTAACTATGGAACCGCAGAACCACAACATTATAAAAAGAACTGCACATTACACAGAGACACAATACATACACTGTACACACGATACCGAGGAACTACTGAACCACAGTCATGGTAGAACTAGAGAACCTAGCCCTTAACTATGGAACCGCAGAACCACAGCATTACAAAAAGAACTGCACATTACACAGAGACACAATACATACATTGTACTTACGATACCGAGGAACCACCGAACCACACTCGTGGTAGAACTAGAGAACCTAGCCCTTAACTATGGAACCGCAGAACCACAACATTATAAAAAGAACTGCACATTACACAGAGACACAATACATACACTGTACACACGATATCGAGGAACTACTGAACCAGAGTCGTGGTAGAACTAGAGAACCTAGCCCTTAACTATGGAACCGCAGAACCACAGCATTACAAAAAGAACTGCACATTACACAGAGACACAATACATACATTGTACTCACGATACCGAGGAACCACCGAACCAAAGTTGTGGTAGAACTAGAGAACCTAGCCCTTAACTATGGAACCGCAGAACCACAGCATTACAAAAAGAACTGCACATTACACAGAGACACAATACATACATTGTACTTACGATACCGAGGAACCACCGAACCACAGTCGTGGTAGAACTAGAGAACCTAGCCCTTAACTATGGAACCGCAGAACCACAGCAATACAAAAAGAACTGCACATTACACAGAGACACAATACATACATTGTACTCACGATACCGAGGAACCACTGAACCACAGTCATGGTAGAACTAGAGAACCTAGCCCTTAACTAAGGAACCGCAGAACCACAGCATTACAAAAAGAACTGCACATTACACAGAGACACAATACATACAGTGTACTTACGATACCAAGGAACCACCGAACCAAAGTCATGGTAAAACTAGAGAACCTAGCCCTTAACTATGGAACCGCAGAACCACAGCATTACAAAAAGAACTACACATTACTCAGAGACACAATACATACACTGTACTTACGATACCAAGGAACCATCGAACCAAAGTCATGGTAGAACTAGAGAACCTAGCCCTTAACTATGGAACCGCAGAACCACAGCATTACAAAAAGAACTGCACATTACAGAGACACAATACATACACTGTACTTACGATACCAAGGAACCACCAAACCAAAGTCATGGTAGAACTAGAGAACCTAGCCCTTAACTATGGAACCGCAGAACCACAGCATTACAAAAAGAACTACACATTACTCAGAGACACAATACATACACTGTACTTACGATACCAAGGAACCACCGAACCACAGTCGTGGTAGAACTAGAGCACCTAGCCCTTAACTATGGAACCGCAGAACCACAGCATAAGACAAAGAACTGCACATAACACAGAGACACAATACATACACTGTACTCACGATACCGAGGAACTACCGAACCACAGTCATGGTAGAACTAGAGAACCTAGCCCTTAACTATGGAACTGCAAAACCACAGCATTACAAAAAGAAATGCACATTACACAGAGACACAATACATACACTGTACTTACGATACCAAGGAACCACCGAACCAAAGTCATGGTAAAACTAGAGAACCTAGCCCTTAACTATGGAACCGCAGAACCACAGCATTACAAAAAGAACTACACATTACTCAGAGACACAATACATACACTGTACTCATGATACCGAGGAACTACCGAACCAAAGTCGTCGTAGAACTAGAAAACCTAGCCCTTAACTAAGGAACCGCAGAACCACAGCATTACAAAAAGAACTGCACATTACACAGAGACACAATACATACACTGTACTCACGATACAAAGGAACCACCGAACCACAGTCGTGGTAGAACTAGAGCACCTAGCCCTTAACTATGGAACCGCAGAACCACAGCATAAGACAAACAACTTCACATTACACAGAGACACAATACATACACTGTACTCACGATACCGAGAAACTACCGAACCACAGTCGTGGTAGAACTAGAGAACCTAGCCCTTAACTATGGAACCGCAGAACCACAGCCTTACAAAAAGAACTGCACATTACACAGACACATTATGCATTATAACAAGGAACCCCCGAACCACAGTCATGGTAGAACTAGAGCACCTAGCCCTTAACTATGGAACCGCAGAACCACAACATTATAAAAAGAACTGCACATTACACAGAGACACAATACATACACTATACACACGATACCGAGGAACTACTGAACCACAGTTGTGGTAGAACTAGAGAACCTAGCCCTTAACTATGGAACCGCAGAACCACAGCATTACAAAAAGAACTGCACATTACACAGAGACACAATACATACATTGTACTTACGATACCGAGGAACCACCGAACCACAGTCGTGGTAGAACTAGAGCACCTAGCCCTTAACTATGGAACCGCAGAACCACAGCATTACAAAAAGAACTGCACATTACACAGAGACACAATACATACACTGTACTCACGATACAAAGGAACCACCGAACCACAGTCGTGGTAGAACTAGAGCACCTAGCCCTTAACTATGGAACCGCAGAACCACAGCATAAGACAAACAACTTCACATTACACAGAGACACAATACATACACTGTACTCACGATACCGAGAAACTACCGAACCACAGTCGTGGTAGAACTAGAGAACCTAGCCCTTAACTATGGAACCGCAGAACCACAGCCTTACAAAAAGAACTGCACATTACACAGACACATTATGCATTATAACAAGGAACCCCCGAACCACAGTCATGGTAGAACTAGAGCACCTAGCCCTTAACTATGGAACCGCAGAACCACAACATTATAAAAAGAACTGCACATTACACAGAGACACAATACATACACTGTACACACGATACCGAGGAACTACTGAACCACAGTCGTGGTAGAACTAGAGAACCTAGCCCTTAACTATGGAACTGCAGAACCACAGCATTACAAAAAGAACTGCACATTACACAGAGACACAATACATACATTGTACTTACGATACCGAGGAACCACCGAACCACAGTCGTGGTAGAACTAGAGAACCTAGCCCTTAACTATGGAACCGCAGAACCACAACATTATAAAAAGAACTGCACATTACACAGAGACACAATACATACACTGTAAACACGATATCGAGGAACTACTGAACCAGAGTCGTGGTAGAACTAGAGAACCTAGCCCTTAACTATGGAACCGCAGAACGACAGCATTACAAAAAGAACTGCACATTACACAGAGACACAATACATACATTGTACTCACGATACCGAGGAACCACCGAACCAAAGTTGTGGTAGAACTAGAGAACCTAGCCCTTAACTATGGAACCGCAGAACCACAGCATTACAAAAAGAACTGCACATTACACAGAGACACAATACATACATTGTACTCACGATACCGAGGAACCACTGAACCACAGTCATGGTAGAACTAGAGAACCTAGCCCTTAACTAAGGAACCGCAGAACCACAGCATTACAAAAAGAACTGCACATTACACAGAGACACAATAGATACAGTGTACTTACGATACCAAGGAACGACCGAACCAAAGTCATGGTAAAACTAGAGAACCTAGCCCTTAACTATGGAACCGCAGAACCACAGCATTACAAAAAGAACTGCACATTACACAGAGACACAATACATACATTGTACTCACGATACTGAGGAACCACCGAACCACAGTCGTGGTAGAACTAGAGAACCTAGCCCTTAACTATGGAACCGCAGAACCACAGCATTACAAAAAGAACTGCACATTACACAGACACATTATACATACACTGTACGTAGTTACGATACCAAGGAACCACCGAACCACAGTCATGGTAGAACTAGAGCACCTAGCCCTTAACTATGGACCGCAGAACCACAACATTATAAAAAGAACTGCACATTACACAGAGACACAATACATACACTGTACACACGATACCGAGGAACTACTGAACCAGAGTCGTGGTAGAACTAGAGAACCTAGCCCTTAACTATGGAACCGCAGAACCACAGCATTACAAAAAGAACTGCACATTACACAGAGACACAATACATACACTGTAGTTACGATACTGAGGAACCACCGAACCAAAGTTGTGGTAGAACTAGAGAACCTGGTCCTTAACTATGGAACCGCAGAACCACAGCATTACAAAAAGAACTGCACATTACACAGAGACACAATACATAGTATGTATTGTGTCTCTGTGTAATGTGCAGTTCTTTTTGTAATGCTGTGGTTCTGCGGTTCCATAGTTAAGGGCTAGGTTCTCTAGTTTTACCATGACTTTGGTTCGGTGGTTCCTTGGTATCGTAAGTACAGTGTATGATACACTGTACTTGCGATACCAAGGAACCATGGAACCAAAGTCATGGTAAAACTAGAGAACCTAGCCCTTAACTATGGAACCGCAGAACCACAGCATTACAAAAAGAACTACACATTACTTAGAGACACAATACATACACTGTACTCACGATACCGAGGAACTACCGAACCAAAGTCGTCGTAGAACCAGAGAACCTAGCACTTAACTAAGGAACCGCAGAACCACAGCATTACAAAAAGAACTGCACATTACACAGAGACACAATACATACACTGTACTCACGATACCAAGGAACCACCGAACCACAGTCATGGTAGAACTAGAGCACCTAGCTCTTAACTATGGAACCGCAGAACCACAACATTATAAAAAGAACTGCACATTACACAGAGACACAATACATACAAATGAGCAAATGAGTTTTTGAGACTACCAAATACTAGTGATAAACTGTTCTTAAAAAATACCTACATGCAATTGCTTTACTTTACACTGTTTTAACTATTTTTACTTTCAACAAAATGTCAATAACATTATTTTCATCTTTGTTTGCTGATGTGTTTTCAGTAAGATGCAGTCTATCGATAAGTAAAAGCCCGGAAAATAAATTTAAAAACAGTTGTAGCATTATACGATACCCAACCAGCAACATGACAACCTTTCTCTTTTCCTTGCTTTTCTAGAACAGAAAACAGAAACATTTCAATGTTTGCATGGAGCTCACCTAACATTCAGTACTGAAAAATAATTGATGTCATTTGACTCCATGCTTATTGCACTAATCTTTTCAGCAATTGCTTGACCGGGTAACCAGGGACAATAAAATGTGTTACATAATGGGTGATTTCAATTTAGACCTTCTTAACACTGATTTGCATTCAGCTACGAACTAGTTTATGAATGCGTTCTTTTCTCATTTTCTTTACCCGCTAATTTCGAGACCAACTCGCCTTACTTGGTACAGCGCCACCCTGATTGATAACATTTTTACAAACAATATTTCTGCCTCGCGTGACAATGGACTTATTATTAACGATCTGTCTGACCATTTACCAATCTTCACACTCTGTTACACTGATACATTCTTCAACAATTAATTAAGCCTAAGGAAAGTGTTACCATTTGCAACTTCTCTTGTCAGAATATTAATAATTCATTTAACAACCTCTTGTGTGAATTTGATTGGAATTCTCTAATTTATGCTGATGCCAACGCCACTTACAATGGGTTCCTACAAAAATAATACTGAATTTATAACAAGAGTTTTCCGATAAAGTTTTGTTAAGGGAAAACCTATAAACTCTGCATAATCCGTGGCTTACAACTGGAATCTTGAAATCAATTAAAACAAAGTCTAGGCTGCATAAATTATTCCTAAGGAAACCAAGTCATGAACATGAATCCAACTATAAGTCATTTAGAAATAAGCTAACTTGTCTTGTTCGTGTTGCCAGGAAAAATATTATTATTATGACAACAAATTGGATAAGGCTACATCTAACTTAAAGCGAACATGGAAAATTCTCAAGGAACTAAACAACAGGCGTTTCACTAAATCACCGTATCCTGCAAGCTTCACCAAAAATGGAATGGAAATTAGCAATCCTACCGACATTGCCTATAATTTCTGTGATTACTTCACCAATAAAGGGCCAAATTTGGTGAGCAAAATTCCTTAAACAAATTCATCACCCAAGGATTTCTTGAGCAGCTCTCTTTCTGAATCCATTTCATTGCAACAACTAACGGTTGGTGAATTAAACAATGTCAAATCGTTCAACGCTAACAAAGCTCCTGGACATGATAATATATCCATGAAGATAATTCATCAGTCTTTCCAAAATATTGCACAGCCTCTTGAAACCATTATAAACACTTTGTTGTCTACTGGTGTGTTTCCTGAATCTCTCAAAATAGCCAAAGTGATTCCAGTTTTTAAGGCAGATGACCCAACACTCTTTAGTAACTACAGGCCAATATCAATTCTTCCAGCCTTTTCTAAACTCTTTGAAAAAGTCATGTAAAACCGACTGATTAATTTCTTAAATTTGCATAATGTTTGTGACCCTCCACGTGATATCTGGGAAAAAGGTGATGACACGCTCACAACACGCTTAGTGTGTCCAAAGACACACTTTATGTGCATATTTAATTACTGAAACAATCAATGACACACAATGTTTTGTTTCTGTTTATTTAGCACGCTAATCCTTGTTTTAGTCAAGTGTGATCGATGACACGCTTAGTGTGCAAAGTTGACACAGATTAACACGCTGAGGTAAAACAAAACATAGCTTGAAAAATACAACTCTCGTACAAATTTAGCCTTTTATTGGATAGCCTCTATGCCAACTTCCAGTGAACAAACAACAAAATTCCCTGCTCATTCTGCGCTTTTGAAATGAAAAGGTAAAACATTAAATTGATCGTCGGCTCTGGACAAAAAATGTCCGCTGATAAAAAGTAAACAAACAAGCGCTTGAAATTCACTTCTGTGACTTCCGCTGTAGTGCAGATAAAGTTTCTTGTCTAAAAATGATCTCGAATGAATCTACAAGTCTTAGAAAAACCTTCAGCATTAAAATCATGACTGTTTTCCCTTGCTTTTAAAAACATTAGGTTGCGGTTGTATGTATTTAGTCTAGGAAAAACTTTCGATGTGTGTAAAAGCAAAAAGTTTCAAATTATGCGTGACGCGTGATAATTACTTGCATCAATCTGCGACAATCGAAGCAGTGGCGTTTTCTGTCTTGCTACGAACGGTACACTCAGAGATTTCTCAGATCATTTATTCTGTGTTATCTTTTTTTTTGCCGTGCGTTTTGCAGTAATTTTTGAAATTATCCGATCGGAAAAACATTAAAGTTTTAGAAAAAGATTTTCAGCGGCTGTACTCGCGATCTTTTAACCCTTCACACGTGACTCACGCAAATAGGTACCTTCACACGCTATGCTCCAAAAATAAAAACACTTTCTACACTTCAAAAGATAGACTTAATAATAATTATAATTTTCTAGCTTAAGTTTTATGATTTATCAACAACTTCCAGGTTATGTTGACCTGTTAGCTCATCTTATGCTGTTGAGGCAAGTCGTTCAGTAATTTGATATTTCAACCTTGAACTTGAAGGTACTCTAAAAGAAAGCTAAAAGAAATACGTTTGTGATGTTTAGGAAAAACAACAGGCTCCACATAAACCAAAAATTCAAAGAGTTTGATTTTAAATCCTTGACCCTTTGTAGAAAATGTTACAGCGTTGTTTTTTCCGATCATGAAGCTGACTGATTATTCACCGATAAGAGCTTCGGCTTTCACATCAAGAATGAGTGTACAATGATTGTGTTACAATTACTTTCGCTTCTTGTCCAGTAAGTTTGTGTGCGATGTAGCACACCAAGTTGCACACTTAAGTATGGTGTCTTCTTGCACACTAGCTTTTGTTATCTAAGGTTAACACACTTCACTGTTCTATATATTGATGCACGCTTTATTGCTTTTAGTATATAGTGTGTTATGTGAGAAAAAAGCACAAGCTCATTAAAGTGTGCTCTAGCGTGCTTTGTAAGCATGTTAAAGTCAATTTCTTTTGTTTTTAAGTGGAAGCGTGTTGTGAGCGTGTTATCACCTTTGTCCCTGAAATCATATGGAGGGTCACATTTTATACTCGAAACAATTTGGATTCCGTAATAATCGTTCGACTGCATTAGCTTTAATTGACTTGATCAACAACATATCTTCAGCTATCGACAGAAATGTAACAACTTTAGGCATCTTCTTAGACCTTTCCAAGGCGTTTGATACTATTAATCATGAAATATTGTGTCAAAAACTGCAACACTATGGTATTCAGGATACTGCTTTGGCGTGGATCAAAACAATCTTGAGGATCGGACTCAATTCATCCAGTTTGGGTCCCATCGATCTTATCCGCGGAAAATTTTATGCGGCATCCCACAGGGCTCTATTATTGGACCTCTTTTGTTTATTATTTACTTTATGATCTTCTTAATGTCTCTAGTCTCACTCAATCTTTACTGTTTGCTGATGACACAAGTACAGTCGAACCTCGCTATTTCGAACTCGGTTAATTCGAAGTCCCGCTATTTCGAAGGAAGATCGAATGCCCTTGGATTTACTCCTCCCCTTTACGCTTCCCCGGTTATTTCGAAGCCCCGCCATTTCGAACTTTTTTTCATTTCCCTTGGGACTTCGAAATAGCGGGGTTCGACTGTATCTTTTGTTCCCATAAAGATGCCAACCACCTTGTTTCTATTGTTAACAATGAACTTGCAAAAATAATTATTTGCCTTAAAGTGAATAAGTTATCTCTAAATTTGACTAAAACAAATTTTATGAGTTTTCATCCAAGGCAAAAGAAAGTCAATGTTAATGTCCCTCTTACTCTGGAAAATACTGTGATCAAGCAAGTCATGGAGACAAAATTTTTAGGTGTTCTCATTGATCAGCATCTCTCTTGGAAACCACATATTGATTTAGTCTCACAAAAAATCTTGAAAAGTGTGGGAATTATTGCGAAAGCCCACTTTTACCTATCATTCCAAACTTTGATGACCTTGTATTACTCCCTTGTATATCCATTCTTAACATACTGTAATGTCGCCTGGTCCTTCACCTACTGTTCCAACCTACACTGTATTTACCTTTTGCAAAAGCGTCTAGTCCAGCTCATAACAAAAGCTCACTATCTAGCAAATAAGCCCCTTTATTTAGCCAGCTTAAAGTCCTTGACATATTAAATTTTAGTATTAATTTATTCTCTGTTGCTACTTTTATGTATTCTTATCACCATAATCTTTTGCCTAGTAGCTTTCGTGACTTGTTCTAAGTAGTAATCAAGTCCATCAATACGAAACTCGACTAGCCTCTCAGTATAGACCTCATTTTTGTAGAACAAATATAAAGCAATTCAGTATCCTTTACCAAGGACCTAAAATCTGGAATTTCGTTGCCTATTTCACTAATTAGCTCTCCTTCTATATTTGTTTTTAAATAAAAATTTAGAGAATTATCTCACTGATAGCCGATCTGTTCCTTAATTTTCTGATCTTGCTCACTCTGCACTCAGCCATGAATTTAGTTCAATAGGTAGTTGAAGGAAGGCTATTAATATAAGCTTCAAGCTTCGCTCATGTTGTATAAGGTTTTGTGAGTGACTAAATAAATAAATAAAATAAAAATTTGTCTAGAAAGTACACGTAAGAATACTAAGCTAATAAATAATATCCTGGGTCAAAAAGAACTCCAAAGCTTTAACACTGATACAAAATGGCAGCCAGTAGGAGGTATATTCGAAATGCTATTTTTGGGTTGAAAGCTACTGTACTAGCATTTATATTTGCTATCACACATTCCTCTTTTGCAACCTGAGTTCTAGCAAAAAATTAAAATAAAAAGACAAAATATTACCCGGTAGTTTGTTCCTCTGAGGTGAGTAACAAACCTATCACTAATCGAAATTTGAACACAGGACCCCAGACTCACAACAGCCTCGATCCTCCAGGGTATATTTAATAGCATATCGCAAGATCGATAAAACATCAAAACTTGCTAAAATAACGTTTTTAGGGCAGGAAACGGTAAGAAAAAACCACAGAGACATCTCTTTATGAGGTATGTACACTTAAATGGCAGCTTATGTGCATTTTCACCGTTTTATCGACGCGATCTTATGATACATTCCCACATAAATCACGTCGTTTCTCATTCACAGGACTTAGATTCCTTTCACATCACAAATACGGCGAATAAGTTATTTCCGGTATTCCAGGGTTTAGTTCATTTCATTTCAAATCGCATGTTTATGTTCCAATATTCGCGCGCGCCGTACAAACAACTTATAAGACAATGTCCCTGAGCAATATCCCACCGCATCTAAAACTTTCTTTGCTGAAGAATACTACTTAGACAAATATTAGTCGGCTACTTGTTATTATCATACATCGATAACCTATTAAGAAGAAAAAGAAAAAAGAATCGTACCTGGAATTCGAAGCCATCGTTTTGATCGTCTCCTGGAACGCAGCTTGGGGACGAGGCTGATGTAACTTTACGCGGGAATTATCAACCTCGTACCCAGGCCTGGGCTTGGGAAAGCTGGGACGAACACGAAGAGGTTTCCCAAGCCCAGGCCTGGGTACGAGGTTGATAATTCCCGCGTAAAGTTACATCAGCCTCGTCCCCAAGCTGCGTTCCAGGAGACGAACAAAACGATGGCTTCGAATTCCAGGTACGATTCTGTTTTCCTTTCCTTCTATTTGTGATGTGGAAGGAATCTAAGTCCTGTGAATGAGAAACGACGTGATTTATGTGGGAATGTATCATAAGATCGCGTCGATAAAACGGTGAAAATGCACATAAGCTGCCATTTAAGTGTACATACCTCATAACGAGATGTCTCTGTGGTTTTTTCTTACCGTTTCCTACTCTAAAAACGTTATTTTAGCAAGTTTTGATGTTTTATCGATCCTACGATATGCAATTAAATATACCTTCGAGGATCGAGGCTGTTGTGAGTCTGGGGTCCTGTGTTCAAATTTCGATTAGTGATAGGTTTGTTACTCACCTCAGAGGAACAAACTACCGGGTAATATTTTGTCTTTTTGTTTTAATTTTTTGCTAGAACTCAGGTTGCAAAAGAGGAATGTGTGATAGCAAATATAAATGCTAGTACAGTAGCTTTCAACCCAGAAATAGCATTTCGAATATACCTCCTACTGGCTGCCATTTTGTATCAGTGTTAAAGCTTTGGAGTTCTTTTTGACCCAGGATATTAGCTTGGTATTCTTACGTGTACTTTCTAGACAAATTTTTATTTTATTTATTTATTTAGTCACTCACAAAACCTTATACAACATGAACGAAGCTTGAAGCTTATATTAATAGGCTTCCTTCAACCACCTAATGAACTAAATATTATTCATGGCTGAGTGCAGAGTGAGCAAGATCAGAAAATTAAGGAACAGATCGGCTATCAGTGAGATAATTCTTTAAATTTTTATTTAAAAACAAATATAGAAGGAGAGCTAATTAGTGAAATAGGCAACGAATTCTAGATTTTAGGTCCTTGGTAAAGGATACTGAATTGCTTTATATTAATTTGTTCTACAAAAATGAGGTCTATACTGAGAGGCTAGTCGAGTTTCGTATTGATGGACTTGATTATTACTTAGAACAAGTCACGAAAGCTACTAGGCAAAAGATTATGGTGATAAGAATACATAAAAGTAGCGACAGAAAATGAACTAATACTAAATAATTATGTCAAGGACTTTAAGCTGGCTAAATAAAGGGGCTTATTTGCTAGATAGTGAGCTTTTGTTATGAGCCGCACTAGACGCTTTTGCAAAAAGTAAATACAGTTTAGGTTGGAACAGTAGGTAAAGGACCAGGCGACATTACGGTATGTTAAGAATGGATATACAAGGGAGTAATGCAAGGTCATCAAAGTTTGGAATGATAGGTAAAAGTGAGCTTTCGCAATAATTCCCACACTTTTCAAGATTTTTTGTGAGACAAAATCAATATGTGGTTTCCAAGAGAGATGCTTATCAATGAGAACACCTAAAAACTTTGTCTCCATGACTTGCTTGATCACAGTATTTTCCAGAGTAAGAGGGACATTAACATTGACTTTCTTTTGCCTTGGATGAAAACTCATAAAATTTGTTTTAGTCAAATTTAGAGATAACTTATTCACTTTAAGGCAAATAATTATTTTTGCAAGTTCATTGTTAACAATAGAAACAAGGTGGTTGGCATCTTTATGGGAACAAAAGATACTTGTGTCATCAGCAAACAGTAAAGATTGAGTGAGACTAGAGACATTGGGAAGATCATAAAGTAAATAATAAACAAAAGAGGTCCAAGAATTGAGCCCTGCGGGACGTCGCATAAAATTTCCGCGGATAAGATTGATGGGACCCAAACTGGATGAATTGAGTCCGATCCTCAAGATTCTTTGGATCCACGCCAAAGCAGTATCCTGAATACCATAGTGTTGCAGTTTTTGACACAATATTTCATGATTAATAGTATCAAACGCCTTGGAAAGGTCTAAGAAGATGCCTAAAGTTGTTTCATTTCTGTCGATAGCTGAAGATATGTTGTTGATCAAGTCAATTAAAGCTAATGCAGTCGAACGATTATTACGGAATCCAAATTGTTTTGAGTATAAAATATTATGCAAATTTAAGAAATTAATCAGTCCGTTGTACATGACTTTTTCAAAGAGTTTAGAAAAGGCTGGAAGAATTGATATTGGCCTGTAGTTACTAAAAAGTGTTGGGTCATCTGCCTTAAAAACTGGAATCACTTTGGCTATTTTGAGAGATTCAGGAGACACACCAGTAGACAACAAAGTGTTTATAATGGTTACAAGAGGCTGCGCAATATTTTGGAAAGACTGATGAATTATCTTCATGGATATATTATCATGTCCAGGAGCTTTGTTAGCCTTGAACGATTTGACATTAATATTGTTTAATTCACCGACCGTTAGTTGTTGCAATGAAATGTATTCAGAAAGAGAGCTGCTCAAGAAATCCTTGGGTGATGAATTTGTTTAAGGAATTTTGCTCACCAAATTTGGCCCTTTATTGGTGAAGTAATCACAGAAATTATTGGCAATGTCGGTAAAATTGCTAATTTCCATTCCATTTTTGGTGAAGCTTGCAGGATACGGTGATTTAGTGACACGCCTGTTGTTTAGTTCATTGAGAATTTTCCATGTTCGCTTTAAGTTAGATGTAGCCTTATCCAATTTGTTGTCATAATAATAATATTTTTCCTGGCAACACGAACAAGACAAGTTAGCTTATTTCTAGATGACTTATAGTTGGATTCATGACTTGGTTTCCTTAGGAATAATTTATACATCCTAGACTTTGTTTTAATTGATTTCAAGATTCCAGTTGTAAGCCACGGATTATGCAGAGTTTTTAGGTTTTTCCCTTAACAAAACTTTATCGGAAAACTCTTGTTATAAATTCAGTATATTTTTGTAGGAACCCATTGTAAGCGGCGTTGGCATCAGCATAAATTAGAGAATTCCAATCAAATTCATACGAGGTTGTTAAATGCATTATTAATATTCTGACTAGAGAAGTTGCAAATGGCAACACTTTCCTTAGGCTTAATTGTTGAAGAATGTATCAGTGTAACAGAGTGTGAAGATTGGTAAATGGTCAGACAGATCGTTAATAATAAGTCCATTGTCACGCGAGGCAGAAATATTGTTTGTAAAAATGTTATCAATCAGGGTGGCGCTGCACCAAGTAAGGCGAGTTGGTCTCAAAATTAGCGGGTAAAGAAAATGAGAAAAGAACGCATTCATAAACTAGTTCGTAGCTGAATGCAAATCAGTGTTAAGAAGGTCTAAATTGAAATCACCATTATGTAACACATTTTATTGTCCCTGGTTACCCGGTCAAGCAATTGCTGAAAAGATTAGTGCAATAAGCATGGAGTCAAATGACATCAATTATTTTTCAGTACTGAATGTTAGGAGAGCTCCATGCAAACATTGAAATGTTTCTGTTTTCTGTTCTAGAAAAGCAAGGAAAAGAGAAAGGTTGTCATGTTGCTGGTTGGGTATCATATAGTGCTACAACTGTTTTTAAATTTATTTTCCGGGCTTTTACTTATCGATAGACTGCATCATACTGAAAACACAACAACAAACAAAGATGAAAATAATGTTATTGACATTTTGTTGAAAGTAAAAATAGTTAAAACAGTGTAAAGTAAAGCAATTGCATGTAGGTATTTTTTTAAGAACAGTTTATCAGTAGTATTTGGTAGTCTCAAAAACTCATTTGCTCCTTCACTTAATGTTGAAATCCTTAGCAAATTGTCAGCTGGTTTCTGAAAAAATCTCTTGCCTAGTTCCTAGCTCTCCAGTTTTACCCAGTGGTCAGTGTATTTTGGATGGGCCATATGATGCCTTTGATCTAGGTTAAATCACCAGAATGAATTCACCAGCCTGGGAAAGGTTGTACAAGTACGATACAACAACAAGCTACAGAGATTACCAGACACCTGGTATCTTCAACTATTGTAGTGCTCTTCTATTCTGTTGCTTTATGTTTTTGTATGGCATCTCTGTGTAATGGTTCTTTTTTCTAATGTTGTACTTCTGCTGTTCCATAGTCGAGGGCTAGGTGCTCTAGTCCAGCAATAGCTTTGGTTCAGTTGTGCCTCAGAACTGTAAGTATGGTAAGTACCGTGTAGGTATTGTGTCTCTGTGTCGTGTGCAGTTCTATGTGAAATATTATGCTGTGGTTCTGCGGTTCCATAGTTAAGGGCTAGGTTCTCTAGTCCTACCACAACTTTGGTTCGGTGGTTCCTTCGTATCGTAAGTACAGTGTATGAATTGTGTCTCTGTGTAATGTGCAGTTCTTTGTTTTATGCTGTGGTTCTGCAGTTCCATAGTTAAGGGCTAGGTTCTCTAGTTCTACCATGACTTTGGTTCGGTGGTTCCTTGGTATCGTAAGTACAGTGTATGTATTGTGTCTGTGAGTAATGTGTAGTTCTTTTTGTAATGCTGTGGTTCTGCGGTTCCATAGTTAAGGGCTAGGTTCTCTAGTTCTACCATGACTTTGGTTCGGTGGTTCCTTGGTATCGTAAGTACAGTGTATGTATTGTGTCTCTGTGTAATGTGCAGTTCTTTTTGTATTGTTGTGGTTCTGCGGTTCCATAGTTAAGGGCTAGGTGCTCTAGTTGTACGATAACTTTGGTTTGGTGGTTGCTCAGTATTGTAAGTGAGTACAGTGTATGTATTGTGTCTCTGTGTAATGTGCAGTTTACCTTCTTTTTATAATGTTGTGGTTCTGCGGTTCCATAGTTAAGGGCTAGGTTCTCTAGTTCTACCACGACTTTGGTTCGGTGGTTCCTCGGTATCGTAAGTACAGTGTATGTATTGTGTCTGTGTAATGTCCAGTTGTTTCTATAATGGTGTGGTTCTGCAGTTCCATAGTTAAGAGCTAGGTTCTCTAGTTCTACCACGACTTTGGTTCAGTGGTTCCTCGCTATCGTAACCACAGTTGGCTAGTGTATGTATTGTGTCTGTGTAATGTGCAGTTCTTTTTGTAATGCTGTGGTTCTGCGGTTCCATAGTTAAGGGCTAGGTTCTTTAGTTCTACCATGACTTTGGTTCGGTGGTTCCTCGGTATCATAACTACAGTGTATGTATTGTGTCTCTGTGTAATGTGCAGTTCTTTTTGTAATGCTGTGGTTCTGCGGTTCCTTAGTTAAGGGCTAGGTTCTCTAGTTCTACCACAACTTTGGTTCGGTGGTTCCTCAGTATCGTAACTACAGTGTATGTATTGTGTCTCTGTGTAATGTGCAGTTCTTTTTGTAATGCTGTGGTTCTGCGGTTCCATAGTTAAGGGCTAGGTTCTCTAGTTCTACCACGACTTTGGTTCGGTAGTTCCTCGCTATCGTGTGTACAGTGTATGGATTGTGTCTCTGTGTAATGTGCAGTTCTTTGTCTTATACTGTGGTTCTGCAGTTCCATAGTTAAGGGCTAGGTGCTCTAGTTCTATCACGACTGTGGTTCAGTGGTTCCTCGGTATCGTGAGTACAGTGTATGTATTGTGTCTCTGTGTAATGTGCAGTTCTTTGTCTTATGCTGTGGTTCTGCGGTTCCATAGTTAAGGGCTAGGTGCTCTAGTTCTACCACGACTGTGGTTCGGTGGTTCCTTGGTATCGTAAGTACAGTGTATGTATTGTGTCTCTGTGTAATGTGCAGTTCTTTTTGTAATGCTGTGGTTCTGCGGTTCCATTGTTAAGGGCTAGGTTCTCTAGTTCTACCATGACTTTGGTTCGGTGGTTCCTTCGTATCGTAAGTACAGTGTATGTATTGTGTCTCTGTGTAATGTGCAGTTCTTTTTGTAATGCTGTGGTTCTGCGGTTCCTTAGTTAAGGGCTAGGTTCTCTAGTTCTACCACAACTTTGGTTCGGTGGTTCCTCAGTATCGTAACTACAGTGTATGTATTGTGTCTCTGTGTAATGTGCAGTTCTTTTTGTAATGCTGTGGTTCTGCGGTTCCTTAGTTAAGGGCTAGGTTCTCTAGTTCTACCACGACTTTGGTTCGGTAGTTCCTCGCTATCGTGTGTACAGTGTATGGATTGTGTCTCTGTGTAATGTGCAGTTCTTTGTCTTATACTGTGGTTCTGCAGTTCCATAGTTAAGGGCTAGGTGCTCTAGTTCTACCACGACTGTGGTTCAGTGGTTCCTCGGTATCGTGAGTACAGTGTATGTATTGTGTCTCTGTGTAATGTGCAGTTCTTTGTCTTATGCTGTGGTTCTGCGTTTCCATAGTTAAGGGCTAGGTGCTCTAGTTCTACCACGACTGTGGTTCGGTGGTTCCTTGGTATCGTAAGTACAGTGTATGTATTGTGTCTCTGTGTAATGTGCAGTTCTTTTTGTAATGCTGTGGTTCTGCGGTTCCATTGTTAAGGGCTAGGTTCTCTAGTTCTACCATGACTTTGGTTCGGTGGTTCCTTCGTATCGTAAGTACAGTGTATGTATTGTGTCTGTGAGTAATGTGTAGTTCTTTTTGTAAAGCTGTGGTTCTGCGGTTCCATAGTTAAGGGCTAGGTTCTCTAGTTCTACCATGACTTTGGTTCGGTGGTTCCTTGGTATCGTAAGTACAGTATATGTATTGTGTCTCTGAATAATGTGCAGTTCTTTTTGTATTGTTGTGGTTCTGCGGTTCCATAGTTAAGGGCTAGGTGCTCTAGTTGTACGACAACTTTGGTTTGGTGGTTGCTCAGTATTGTAAGTGCTATGTATGTATTGTGTCTTTGTGTAATGTGCAGTTCTTTTTGTAGTGCTGTGGTTCTGTGGTTCCATAGTTAAGGGCTAGGTGCTCTAGTTCTACCGTTACTTTTGTTTTGTGGTTGCTCCGTATTGAAAGTGCAATGTGTATGCATTGTGTGTCTGTGTAGTTCTTTGTAGAAGGCTGTGCTTCTGCTGTTTTATTGTTAAGGGCTAGTTGCTCTAGTCCTGGAATAGCTTTGTTTCAGTGGTTCCTTATTGTTGTAAGTGTATGCTGTGTATCTGTGGTTGATAAATTTTCTGTGGTTGATAAATGTGTTTTTGTTCTTACAAAAAGGCATTGACCACATAGTGAAACTTTTGATCCCTGGGAATTTGGCTACAGTGTTCTTCTATTTATTTTTGTAATGCTGAAATTAAAGCTTTTCAAATTCATTCAAAGAGCAAAAACCTTTTGGAGTTAACCATTTAAAACGGTTTTTCTATACCTAATTGCTTCACTTTACACTGCCTTACAGAGGTGATAAGAGATGAAATTACTGTAGTAAAACATTCTTGCTTCACTTATTCTTAGATCAGTACCAAGGAAGAAGGTGGAATGGCCCACCTATCCACCCATGTGCTGAAATGTAGTGGTATTAGTAGGTTAATTGTATCTTCTTCTTCTTCTGAAGGCAGTTGATCAACTCTTCCATAACTGAAGACATTCATTGAAGTATAAGGTGAAAGTGTTGTTTACTGTTGGCTTATTTATTTAATTTATTATGTAAGATAATTAGAGTTGTTAGTCTATGTTCTGATCCAATTGTTCCTTCCTAACAGGTTTGTGACAAGTTTTCTTTTTTTATAATTAGGTGCAGCATGGCATTAATTTTTCATTGTTTAGTCTTTGTTTCTAGGTGAACGTGTCTGATGTTTCTCATTTCTCAAGTTATGTCCATTAGTAAGTAATTATAAGTTAGTCGGTAATTAATTAAAAGTAAGTAATTATGTAAGTAAATAAGTAAATAAGTAAATACCTTTTTAATTAATCAATGAATTAATTAAGTAAATAAGTAAGTAAGTAAACAACTAAATATTAATGAAGAAGGTAAGTAAGTAAATGATTTATTACAGAGTATATATATGCTGGCACTACATCCGTTACTAAGTATTAATAACAAAAATAAATAATGATTAAAAAGAAAATTCATATTTACTGTACATTGATATTGTGAATACTGCTTAAAATACAATTTGAGTTTTATAAATTATTTTTCATTAATGTATTTATTTATTGTATATTTTGTATTCCAGTTTTTATTTCTTCCTGTGCTTTTATATCTTAATCTTTATTTATTCACTAATTTTTAAATAATCATGCAAATAATTATAGCATTTATGCTTGATTTTTCAATTTAAATGTTTAAAGCTGGGAACATGGGTTCTTTTTAAAAGATCGTTTTTAAATATATATCTTGTAGTATCTTTCTAGTTTACTCTTAATATGCTCTTATTTTTACATTTGTTGTAAATATTTTTAACTATAAATGTATTATTTTAAACATTACTTCGATTTTTTAATAATTATGGGATATTTTTAGATAAATTATTTCTTTTGGGAGATTTCTTTATGTAGGGCCAACGTCTTACACTCCCTTTTCAAGGCATTCTTTGTGTACTTAGCCTTAATTTTAAATTTTTGTGTTATTCTAAACATTACCTTGTATTATTTTAAACATTACCTTGATTTTTAATAATTATGTATATTTTTAGATATTAGCTCGCAATTTAATTAATTTTTTACTGACTATAACCACATTAATTATATTAATCAAAAATCCAGCAAATATTCCCATCACCGATCTTTATAACACACTATACAGCTGTGTAATATAATCCACCATCACACAATGACATTTTTGCGCGATCCTGTTCCTCCTTTGATACGCTGTCTATTGTCAACTCTCCTCAATGCCGCTCACTCACACAAGAACTGAACGACTCACTGTCCTCAGTTTTTTTGTATGAGTCTTGAACTTCTCTTTTCAAGGCATTCTTTGTGTACTTAGCGTTAATTTTAAATTTTTGTATTATTCTAAACATCACCTTGTATTATTTTAAACATTACCTTGATTTTTAATAATTATGGGATATTTTTAGATATTAGCTTGCAATTTAACTTTTTACTGACTATAACCACATTAATTATATCAATCAAAAATCCATAAACATTCCCATCACCGATCTTTGTAACACACTATACAGCTGTTTTATATAATCCACCATCACACGATGACATTTTTGCGCGATCCTGTTCCTCCTTTGATATGCTGTCTATTGTCAACTCTCCTCAATGCCGCTCACTCACACGAGTCCTCAGTTTTTTGTACGAGTCTAAGAACTTCTCTTTTGCCTTGATCTAGCATCTTGACCCTCTATTCTTTTGCCTCGATCAAAGCATCTTGACCTTCTATTCTTTTGCCTCGGTCAAGCATCTTGACCCTCTATTTCAGTCTCAAATTGAGCTCTCTTTATTATCTCTTTCTTAATTCTACATTTATGTATTGTTCGTGTTGACAGTGCCAATGTGTTTAAGTGTCCTGCATGTGAGAGAGAGAGAGGCATGTGAGAGAGGGAGAGGGAGAGTGTTTGTGTTGACAGTGCCAATGTGTTTAAGTGTCCTGCATGTGAGAGAGAGAGAGATAGAGAGAGTGTGTGGGCGCAAATGCCGAACTGCGCGCGTCTGTGGTAAAGCTTAAATGATTAGTTATTTTGTAACTTGCACATTAAATTGTATTGTTAACCATGCATGCATTTTTGTCTTAATAATTATATTTATGTATATTATTCCTTTCTGCTATGTTTGCAATGTCTTTAAAGAATTATAGGTATGTTCTGCATGAGGAGGATACAAGGACACAATCGTGCAACCTTTAACGCAAGTGGTGAGTCAAGAGAAAGGGATCAAAATAATGGATAACAGGCCTTTTGCAATAGTTGTTCACATGATTAACTTTCTGTGAACACAAAAACAACCAGCTCTAGTTAAGACCACTTTCCAAAATTTGCAAGGTGGTGCCTTACAAGAGATTTGACAGTTAATATATTTTAGATAATTATGTTAAATGAGATTGAGGCATGGAACTCAGGTTTAGTATTAATGCAATTGCAGGTGGATTTATCAGTCAGAGGAGTTTATCAAGAGTTCAACTCATGCCCAATTAAAACCTTAAAGCTCATGAATAGAAAGCAAAATGTTGTGATAGCATTTGGGTTTAAAAGTTACACAGCAGTCTCGACTTTACCTTTTGCTCTTTCGATCTCCTCTCTTATATTCTCTTGCTTTTCTTGCCCTGGTTTTGTTTTCTTTTGCTGCAAATTAATTAGCCCTGGGAAAAGTTTTTGGGAAAGCTTCTAGACTGCACAGTTTTCATCTGACAGTGCATCATAATCATATGATTAAATGGAAGATTAAGATACACTCAAGTAACTAGTTAAAACAAGACTTTTATCAAAATTTTGAAGTCAACTTTTCATGGTTATCTGTATTTTTCTCCGGGCTCTTTGACTTAACCGTGCTTATATTCTGGTACGGTTTGAAAGATATCTTACCCCTACATGAGTTTAGACAAATTTTCCTTTAATTGGGTATATACTTGTTAAGACTGATGACACCACAAGCAGTATATGGGACGTGGCTCAACATGGGCATCGATCAGTTCAAGTGGGTGAAGTTGTACGTATAAAATGGTTTAAAGAATTTACTGGTATATGTATTTGTCTATTTTCAGGAAAAGAGGATGGATCAGATGACTGATGGCAAGAAATTATCAAAGAAAACAGTAGGTAATGTCATCAGGGCCCAGTTGTTCGAAAACCGATTAGCACTAACCCAGGATTATAATATTATTATGTTAATCTGGGTTTCTTATTCTTCTGTGGTTCAAGAGCATTTTCTTGGATAATTTTCTCTGTTCGTTACAGAGCACCAAATCACTACATTGCAGGCAAAAAGAATTAAACTGAATTTTCTTTGTAAGCTTTCATATCTGATTTTAAACTTCACACTAACCCTGCTTTGAACAATCCAGCCCAGGTCCTTAATTAGGTACCGCTATATGAAAGTATGATAGCAGTGTCATAGGCGATTTCCCTTATGATGTCAGTGATCGTCACATTACTTTAATCAGCAATCTAAAGGATTTTAAAGTTGTTTGGCACATGTTTGTAAAAAAATTGCAAGAGAAATTTCCACAATCAGAAGAGCAGCCACATTGTATGCTGGCAAAAAGTGGTTATCAGTACAACTGAAAAATAGGTTTGGGCTTCCCCACTGAATCCCGCAAACTCTTCGGTGAAATTTCTTGACTATTCAAAGCTCTCATTTGTACCGGGGCGGGATCCTAATAATTTCATAAAAGTTAGGGTCCAGGAGATTATCAACCAGAACAATCTTCAGAACATTGAAACTTTTCAATAAATAAGTATAATTATAAATAAATAATAGTTTAGAGGTAGCACATCTGCTAAGTGGTTCTTCATCCACTTGATTTCCTGGTTGAATTAAAATTTGAAAATGATGGTTTTTGAGAGGAGGGGAAAACTGGAGTACATGAAGAATAACCTCTCGATGCAAAGGAGAGCACCAACAACAAACTCAACCCACATGCGGTGTTGACACCAGGATTTGAACCTGGGCCACAATGGTGGGAGGAGATCAAGTACTCTCACCAGTGCACCACCCTTGCTCCTCTATATATGTAATTGGCCCTGGAAAGGTTTTGAATGATGTATGAAAATGACAAATTAGTGATAGTTGTGATCCTACCAGCCATGGGATCAGAGCATTTTGGGGGAACATGTGGCAGGGGTCGGCCAATTTTTGCAAACTATGCTCACTCTGGAAAATACTTCAATTTATCCCCATTAAACATGAAGTTCTAAAAATCAGTCCTGTTTCCTTAAAATTAAAGCGATATAGAGAAGAAGTGTGACGTCACATTACCATGGTAACAGAATTTCTGGATCACAACATTAGAGAGCTAAACCAACGACGAGGGCGAAGGCAACAAGAACCAGTGAAAAAGTAATAGCAAAACAGCAATGCTGTACGTGCATCGCACTCTTGTAGATTTCGTAACAGTCGTTGCACAACTGTGACAAAAAACTTCCTAATTTCATGTGCCTTCTTTCTGGAGTAGGTGAACACAACACAAAATTTTGTTTTTCTTTTTCTTAACTTTCGGATGCAAGTCCAGGAAATTTCACCAACATTTGACAAATTAAATGAAATTGAATAAGATCGATGAAGTATGAAACAGTGCGAATTAACTTTTTAAGTGACGTTTTTGTTTTGTTGTCATCCAGAAAATGTGCTACCATGGCAACGTGATGTGACAACTTCTCTTTTCTATTCCTTTTCACCAAGCTGCCTATTCCAAATTTTGCAGATGACGCTCCGCCCATGATGATCCCTGAAGAACATGATGCAAGGACAAGATGATTTAATGATAATTATTTAGCTTTACTTGTTTTTATTACCTAATATTACCTAATATTATTGAAAAACTGTAAGTAATTAGGCTTGATGTTTCTACGTCTTTAAGAAAAAGGGTATAATGATAGAGTAAACACCCATGTTAGTACCAATTTTATCTAATAACGCGTCAAAATGAGTCTAGATCACAATGTTAACGTAAGAATTAAGTATAAGGATATCGCTATGCTTATATTAAGAGTGCGCGTGTTATTAATATGTTACAGTAATTAATTAGCTGAGAACGGTTTGATAATCATAAAAATTAAGTGAGCGCGTGTTATTTATCTAGTGATTAATTTAAGACTGGTTAGTGGTATGTTGCATTGCTTATGTAAGAATTAAGAATGTCTGCATGTTATTAATAGAGTGATTAATTCACTACAGGGTCCTTGCAATGTTTATGCAACAATTAAGAGTGGGCACGTTATTTATTTAGTGATACGTTTCCTAAGGTGAATTATGCAATGCTTATGTAAGAATTAAGAATGCACACGTATTTTAATTTAGTAATTAATTTGCTAAGAGTAGATTGCAATCTCATATCAGAAATTGAGTGTCTGTGTGTTATTTATTTAATGCTTAACTTACTATGACGATATTGCTATGCTTATGTTAAGAGTGCGTGTGTTATTAATATCTAGTAATTAATTGGTGGAGGACGGTTTGATAATCGTAAAAATTAAGTGAGCGCGTGTTATTTATCTAGTGATTAATTTAAGACTGGTATGTCGCATCGCTTATGGTAAGAATTAAACAAAGTCTTGCAATGTTTATGCGACAATTAAGAGTGTTCATGTGTTTTTTTTTAGTGATTAGTTTACTAAGGTGAATTGCAATGCTTATGTAAGAATTAAGAATGCACACGTATTTTAATTTGGTAATTAATTTACTAAGAGTAGATTGCAATCTCATCAGAAATTGAGTGTCTGTGTGTTATTTATTTAATGCTTAACTTACTATGAGGATATTGCTATGCTTATACTAAGAGTGCGCACGTTAATAATATTTAGTAATTAGCTGAGGACGGTTTGATAATCATAAAAATTAAGTGAGCGCGTGCTATTTATCTAGCGATAAATTTAAGACTGGTATGTCACATCGCTTATGTAAGAATTAAGAATGTCTGCATGTTATTAATATAGTGATTAATTCACTACAGGGTCCTTGCAATGTTTATGCGACAATTAAGAGTGTGCATGTTATTTAATTAGTGATTAGTTTACTAAGGTGAATTGCAATGCTTATGTAAGAATTAAGAATGCACACGTGTTTTAATTTAGTAATTTATTTACTAAGAGTAGATTGCAATCTCATATCAGAAATTGAGTGTCTGTGTGTTATTTATTTAATGCTTAACTTGCTATGAGGATTATTGCTATGCTTATATTAAGAGTGCGTGTGTTATTAATATTTAGTAATGAATTAGCTGAGGACGGTTTGATAATCATAAAAATTAAGTGTGCACGTGTTATTTATGTAGTGATTAATTTAAGACTGGTATGTTGCATCGCTTATGTAAGAATTAAGAATGTCTGCATGTTATTAATATAGTGATTAATTCACTACAGGGTCCTTGCAATGTTTCTGTGACAATTAAGAGTGTGCATGTTATTTATTTAGTGATAAATTTACTGAGGTGATTTGCAATGCTTATGTAAGAATTAAGAATGCACACGTGTTTTAATTTAGAAATTAATTTACTAAGAATAGATTGCAATCTCATATCAGAAATTGAGTGTCTGTGTGTTATTTATTTAATGCTTAACTTACTATGAGGATATTGCTACGCTTATATTAAGAGTGCGGATGTTATTAATATGTAGTAATTAATTAGCTGAGGACGGTTTGATAATCATAAAAATTAAGTGAGTGCGTGTTATTTATCTAGTGATTAATGTAAGACTGGTATGTCGCATCGCTTATGTAAGAATTAAAGTCTTGCAATGTTATGCGACAATTAAGAGTGTGCATGTTATTTATTTAGTGATAAGTTTACTAAGGTGAATTGCAATGCTTATGTAAGAATTAAGAATGTTATGTTTTAATTTAGTAATTAATTTACTAAGAGCAGATTGCAATCTCATATCAGAAATTGAGTGTCTGTGTGTTATTTATTTAATGCTTAATTTACTATGAGGATATTGCTATGTTTATATTAATTGTGCGCGTTTTATTAATATTTAGTAATTAATTAGCTGAGGACGATTTGATAATCATGAAAATTAAGTGAGCGCGTGCTATTTATCTAGTGATTAATTTAAGACTAGTATGTTGCATCGCTTATGTAAGAATTTAGAATGTCTGCATGTTATTAATATAGTGATTAATTCACTACAGGGCCCTTGCGATGTTTATGCAACAATTAAGAGTGTGCATGTTATTTATTTAGTGATTAGTTTACTAAGGTGAATTGCAATGCTTATGTAAGAATTAAGAATGCACACGTGTTTTAATTTAGTAACTAATTTACTAAGGGTAGATTGCAATCTCATATCAGAAATTGAGTGTCTGTGTGTTATTTATTTAATGTTGAACTTACTATGAGGATATTGCTATGCTTATATTAAGAGTGCGTGTGTTATTAATATCTAGTAATTAATTGGTTGAGGACGGTTTGATAATCGTAAAAATTAAGTGAGCGCGTGTTATTTATCTAGTGATTAATTTAAGACTGGTATGTTGCATCGCTTATGTAAGAATTAAGAATGTCTGCATGTTATTAATATAGTGATTAATTCACTACAGGGTCTTGCAATGTTTATGCGACAATTAAGAGCGTGCATGTTATTTATTTAGTGATAAGTTTACTAAGGTGAATTGCAATGCTTATGTAAGAATTAAGAACGCACGTCTTTTAATTTACTAAGA
>OZ037786.1:14600858-14615858 GCA_964035525.1 Porites cylindrica | reverse complement strand
CTCCATATAAACAGGGTCTTAATGGGGATTGCAATTTATATATAAGAAATGCCGGTATGCGCTTGGTTTTCATGTTAATATTAAAATTGAATTCTATTAAGTGCATTGAGGTTGGATTGAAACATTTATGGAAAGAATTAAGACTGCATGGACTATCGAACAATAAATATAAGTTCAAAGGAAGATTGCAGGGTTTTTATAAAGATAAATGGGCGCTTAGTTTTTATCTTATGAAAGTACGAGTGCGCATTCGTGATCAGGACTAATCATTTTATGAAGGAGCGATTTATATGTTTGTATATGGACAAGAATCATTGCTGTGTTTGTAATGGTTCAAATAAATAAATCAGTGAACCGTTAGTTGATTAATCAAATAAAAAAATTCTAAACAATTAAAGCAGAACTTTGTGTGTTGTTTTTTATTTTCATAAAAAATCACATTCTTTGACATCCTGAGCGTGCAAAAAAACCCCGCATGTTGTCAAGTGAAGCAATGGAACCCCCAAGTTTTCGCGCCAGATAAGAAACAAAGGCAACGCCACCGAACACTTCATGTTTTTTAAACGGAAAAGGGGGACACGGGACACAAAAAACAGAACATAAGAAGACACAAGGGACACAGGAAACACAAAGGACACAGGGAACACAAGGGACACAAAGGGCACAAGGAGACCAATGGGACACAAGGGATACAAGGGAACACAAGGGACACAGGGGCTACAAGGGAACACAAAAGTCACAGAGGACACAAGGGAGACAGGGGCTTCAAAGAGACACAAGGTATATGGGGGACTCAAGGGATACAAAGAAAAACAAGGGACACAGGGGACACAAGAGACAAAGGAAAACAAAGGACACAACAACAACAACAACAAGTTTATTCAGTATTACCATTTTGTACAGGTGTTACCGATTAATTAAACAATAATAAACAGCAAAGTTTAAGGAAATGCAGATATGATGGAACGGTAGAATTAACTATGTTTCTTTCGTCTTTGAAATGCTTGAAAGATGAAATTAGCAGCTAGCCTGCTGATATGTGAATCAGTATTGTTAAAAAGAAAACAGACTTTATCATGGATATTGTAATGTGTAAATAATGTATTTCGGTCGTTGATTTTAATAAAAAGAGTCTTTCTCAAATCATTGTATTGATCACAGTGAAATAATATGTGCGGTTCGTTTTCAACTGAATTTTGGTTGCAATGATCACAGATTCTAAGGTCTTCAGGAGTTTTGGGGATTGTAAATCTTCCAGTTTCTATTTTGAAATTATGATTTCCTATCCTAAATTTGGAAGCTACACGCCTACGTTCAGGATTCCGGATATGATTGATGAATTCAGAGTGATTTGTTTCATTTTTAAAGATGGAGTAGAATTTTAGTTTTTTAGTTGTTCTTATCAAATTTAGCTGGTGGTTTTTCAGATGTTTTGACAAATTATTCTCAGCTTTGGATAGGAAAGTAGAAGGGTTTTTAAATTTAATTGACTGTTTATGAATATTAAGTTGTGTACTCAAAAGATTTATTTTATTTATTAGACCAGATTTATTTTCTTCGGCCAGTTTATCCGATATGTTTAAGCAGAGTTTAGCGATGCTCTCAGGGGGTTGATTTTCAAGGTGAATCCAAAATTTGAAAATGTTCATTGTTATTTGTAAATTTAGAGATAATCTACCAAGTTCATTTCTGGATGCAACATTCGGTGAACGTTTGTTTAAACCTAAACACATCTTACAAAAATGTATATGCGTTTTCCCAATCGAGTCTTTATCCCAGCGGCTATAATCACTTTTATCATAGATTCCCCAAACTTCAGAGCAATACGTTAAAATTGGGGAAAATAGTGTATTGAACAGTTTGTTGATGATGTGAATTGGTAATTTTAGAAAATCTAGATAACGACGAGCGGCAAAAAAGGATCTCTTTGTTTTTTCTGTTAAGTTTTCCTTGTGATTTGTAAAATTTCCATTGGCAGAAAATTTCACTCCAAGATAGGTATAGTTATTGACGATTTCAATGTTTTCATTGCTAACCATAAAATTGTGTTTATCTATTGCTGATTTTCTACTTTTCTTCTGAAATACAATAACTTTGGTTTTAGTTGGATTAATCTTAAGAAGCCAATCCTGACAATATTTTGATAGTCTGTCAAGACTTTGTTGCAAACCTTCTGCCGAGGTAGATATTAAAAGTAAATGATCGGCATAAAGTAGACAGTTTAAGTGAGAACCATCTGGTAGTAAGATAGAATCTTTAGCATTGTCATTTAGAATGAAGGGTAGTTCGTTTAGATAAGGGGGTACAACGGACACAGGGGACACAATAGACAAAAGAAACACAGGGAACCCAAGGAGATACAGGAGTCACAAGTTACACAGGGGACACAAGGGACACAGCAGACACAAAGGACTTAGGAGACACAGGGGCACAAGGGACACAGAGGTCACAGGGACACAGGGGAGACAAGAGACACAGGGGACACAAGGGACCCAGGAAAACAAAATGGAGGCAGGGGACTTAGGGAACACAAGGGAGACAGGGAAGACAGGAGACACAATCAACTCAAGGGGACACATGGGACACAAGGGGACACCAGATATGCAGGGGTCACAAGGGACACGGGGGACACAAGTGACACTGGGGACTCTAGGGACTCAGGGGACACAGGGAACACAAGGGACACAGGGGACACAGGGAATTAACACAAGGGACACAGGGGACACAAAAGTACAAAAGGGACACAAGGAGACACAAGCAACACAAGGGACACAAAGGGACACAGGGTACACAAGGGATACAAGGGATACTAGGGGACACAAGGGAGACAGGAGACTCAGTGCACACAAGGGACACAGGGGACACAAGGGCTCCATGGGACACAAGGGACACAAGGGACACAGGGAAGTTATGGGACACGGGAGACTTATGGGACACAGGAGACACAAGGGACGCAGCCGACACACGGGACACAACCGACATAGGGGACACAGGGAACACAGGGGACACACGGGTCGCAATGGACATAAGTTGACCCAAGGCACACACGGGACACAGAAGACACAAGGGTCACAGGGGACACAAGTAACAAAGGTGACCCAGGGGACACGATGGACATAGGGGACACTGGAGAGAGAAGGCACCAAAGGGACACAGAGGTCTCTTGGGGACACAAGGGACACATGGGACACAAGAGGACAAAAGGGACACAAGGGGACACAAGGGATACAAGAGACACAAGGGAACACAGAAGACTCTGGGCACACAGGGGACAGAAAGGACACAGGGGACACAAGGGAGACAGGAGACAAAGGGGACACAAGGGGACACATGGGACACAGGTGACACGAGGGACACAGGAGACAAAAGGGACACAAAGGGACACAGGGGACTCATTGCACAGAAGGAATACAAGGGACCCAGAGACAGAGGAGATGCAAGGGACACGGGACACAAGGGAGACAGGGGACACAAGGCACACAAGAGGACACAGGGGACACAAGGGGACACAGGGGACATAATTGAAGACCAGGGACACTAGGAACACAGGGAACTCAAAGGGACACAGGGGACACAAGTGGACACATGGGACAAAGGGGACGCAACAGACACAGGGAGGACAAGGGACACAAGGGACACAGGGAACCCAAGGAGACACAGGGGTCACAAGGGACACAGCGGACACAAGGGACATAGGAGACAGAGGGGACACAGGGAACACAGGGGACACAAAGGGATAGAGGGGAGACAAGGAGACAAGAGACGCAGGGGACACGGGGAAACACAAGGGAGTCAGGGGACTCAGGGGACACAATTGAAAACAAGGGAGACTGGAGACACAGTCAACACAAGGGGACACAGGGGAGACAAGGGGACACCAGGTACACAGGGGTCACAAGGGACAGGGGACAAAACTTGACCTAGGGGACACAAGGGACACAGAGGACAGAACTGACACACTGGACTATGGGGACTTAGAGGACACAAAGGAACACAGGGGACAGAAAGGTACAAAAGGGACACAAGGGAACACAGGGAACACAAAGAAACAGAAAGGTACACAGGGGACACAAGGGGTCATGGGCGACACAAGGGGACATTGGGAACACGGGGATTACAACGGACACAATAGGGCACATGGGACACAAGGGGACAAAAGGAACACAAGGGTACACAGGGGACACAAGAGACATAGGGGACACAGGGAACAAAGAGGACACCGGGAGCACATGTGTTACAAGGGACGTAAGTTGACCCAAGGCACACAAAGGGACAAAGGTGGACACAATGGGACACAGGGAAGACAAGAGACACAGGGGAGAGAAAGGGACACAGAGGACACAGGGGACACAAAGGGACACAGGGGACACAAGGGGGCACAAGGGACACAGGGGGCACAGTGAACTACTCCTCCTCTACTCAATAAGCTTACTTTTTGCTTCTTGTCTGACGCAGTATCTTTTTTCTGCTTGTGCAATCGAATCTGACTTGCTTTTGATTGGAAGTTTTAGCCAATGAAAACCACACAATTTTCCGGGATGGGTACGGGATATAGGAAAGTTAAAAAAACAAGACAATTTTCTACTCCTTAGAAAAATACGAAAGGAATGCGCTACCGAATTTATGACGCTTGCTGACTACGTCATCTCGGGTAATAAAATAAGAGAAAAGGAGCAAAATGGTACTTTATGTAAGAGTCATTTACGGAAATACAATGAGAACAAAGTGAAAGAATCTTTTAGTATACACAAACATGTCTGGCGGTATACGGCCTTGAGCAGTGGAAACGCAGGCATGAAACTTTTAACCTTGTTTTCAGCTTTTTTCGTTCTGATTTGGGGGCTAATAATCGGAAGTTTATGGTATGCCGTTGTGTGAGGGGAATTCAACAGGTTCGCGACAAAGCAAAATTACAAAGACGTTCTTCTTAACTTGAATTCCAAGTTTGCCGTTTGCCGTAAACTTAATTCTCTTAATTCTCTGTTTTAGCGCAGTTCTAGATATTTGTATTGAATCTTTCTCTACTTAGGCTTAATTTTTCTTTATTTATGGGAGGAGACGGGTACCGTAAACTTCTGATTGTGAGGCCTGGGCCAGGAGCCCTTCAAATGCCAGGGCTTATACAACTTTGTAAGGGCTTAAACCGTTTAAGCCCTAAGAGTGATCAGCATGAAATTTTTCAGAAAAATTCTTTAGAAAACAGAGTTGTCATGAGAATTGAGTACATGATCAGAGAAGATGAGTCTATCTGATATTTCAACAAATTCTCCCCACTACTTGTATTGAAAAAGTATAGGGACAGTAAACGAGAATCTCAATTTTGATCTTGGGGTTTAAAGGGTTCAGGAGGGCTTATAAACGGGGGGTTTATATATACAACAGGTAGGTGGAGAGTAGCAATAAGAACCGAAACACAGCCATCATGGATCTCAATTTGCATTGTATTTGACGATCGCAGCTTCTCCCGTTTCTCCTCTCATTAGAATGTGGGTGTTCACTAGCAGTCGCGGATGTGGAAAACAAGTGTTTCCAGACGTTCAAACTGAAAACACATTAACGCCCTCGATGCGACTTCTTTTAACCCGCTAGCGACTGAGGCCTGCGTCGCAAGCGCAGGTCAGTTTTTTGGTTAGTTTTACTCTTTTTCTCCCCTAGAGGGCGCGGTGCCTTCTGTGCAGCCTACACCGACTGTGACGTACGAGGCTTTTCTGTCTGTCCTATATTGAATTATTCACCGAGTACTGCGCATCTTATACGATAAATCACACTTCCCATGCATAACTGGTTTCACGGATCACGTTCCTATTTTGGGACCTTTCACGCTTCACGCGACTCACGCACTAAATTTGGGCCTAAACACGCGTCACCCATAAACCCTTTGCTACCCTCTAGGAGCGTACAAGTGACGGCAAGTGCATCAAGTCAAGTCAAGTCAAGTCAAGTCAATCTTTATTTAAACACGGTAAAATCCATCAGGAATTTAAAAAATTAAAAATAACCTAACTATCCTAAACAAAATTCAAAACCTGACTACAACTAATCTAACTAAAACCTGTTTTTCATGAATGCCGTGCATAACATTAAAAATGAACATTAACTAATCTTTTAAATTGACTAAGAGATTCGGCTTCTCTCACATGACAGGGTAGGCTGTTCCAGAGAACTGTTCCGCTATAAGTAAAGCTGTTTTTCATGAAATTAGTTCGCGGAAATGGGACAAATAGTTTGTTAACAGAGTCCCTCAGGGAGTAACGCGTTTCATTTCGTTTAACAAACTTAGATGATAAATATTCAGGAACAAGGCCATTTAAAGACTTGTATACCATTATGGATTTCTGTATTTGAAATTGAGTGCTCAAGTCTTTCCAATCGAGTTGTCTAATCAAACGGTTAGCATCAGCATCATAGCTAGAGAAGGTTAAAACGCGAGCGGCACGGTTCTGAAGCTTCTGTAGCCTGTCAAATAATGTTTTACCACAATTACCCCAGACAAGATTGCAATAATCGAAATGAGATTGAATTAGTGAGTTGTATATATAGTGAAGGGTAGGTGGAGGGACAAAAGGTCTAATTCTTTTTATTGCTCCAATTCCGGAAGCGACCTTTTTAGATAATTTATCAATGTGTGTTTGCCACCGTAGATTTTCATCAATAAATATTCCAAGCGATTTGACAGAGGAAACGTGTTCTATCGGAACATTATTAATCGAGAGCTCAAGTGGGTTCGACAAAGTACTCAATTTTTGTCTGGAGCCAATTAGCATGAATTCAGTTTTAGAAGTGTTCAAAGTAAGTTTATTGGAAATAAGCCATTTGTTTAGGTTATCTAAATCGTGACTCAGAGTTAACTGTATTGAATTCACATCAACGCCAGCATAAGTAATGTGGGTATCATCGGCATACATTCTAGGCTGGCACGAAGTAAGGCAGTTTGGCAAGTCATTAATATAAATAAGAAATAAAAGGGGGCCAAGGATTGTTCCTTGCGGTACCCCACATTTAAGAGAGCAGATTCTAGAAAGAGAACCGTTAACAAGACATCGTTGTGTACGATTAGTTAAATACGACCTAAACCAATCAAGAGCTGTACCTTGTATTCCGTAAAGGTTCATTTTAGCTAGAAGGATATCGTGGTCAACGGTGTCGAAAGCCTTTTTTAAATCGAGGAAAACCACAGCATTAACATTGCCACGATCAATATTAAAGGCCCAATTATCCGTAGCTTCCAGAAGGGCAGTTGCAGTTGAGTGTAACGAGCGAAAACCCGATTGATGATTAGAAATGATATCTTCATTGGTCAAAAAGTTATACAACTGATCATAAACAATCCTTTCAAACACTTTAGCTATAACGGAAATGACTGAAATAGGTCGATAATTATTCAGATCAGATGGTTCACCTTCCTTGAACAACGGAGTAACTCTAGCACATTTCCAATCATCAGGAAATATACCAGAGACTAAAGATTTATTAAAGAGATCACATAGTGAAACTGAAATAAGATCAGCACATTCACGTACAATTTTAGCAGAAATATTATCAAGACCAGTTGCTTTAGATCTACATAATTTGTTTAGATGTGAGAAAACAATGCTGCAGTTAGTCGAGGAGAAGCTGAAATTGTTGTTATTTACCTTTATATTATTGATATAACTTGAATTATTTTCAGCAGTTAGAGGTATTTCATTAGCAAGTCTGGGCCCAATTGTTGAAAAATGGTCATTAAAAGCATCAGAAAGCTCACTAGAATTAGAGATAATGGTATCATTCAATTTCAGTTCTTTCACCGTTGTATTATTCACACGACGGGATGTAAGCTCATTAAAGGTTTGCCACGTTTTTCGAGGATTACCCTTAGATTGAATAAATGCATTAGAATAATAAGATGCTTTAGAAATTTTGATGTCATTGTTTATTATATTTCGCAACTTTTTGTACCTTTTCCAATCGTGTGGATCATTCGATGTAATTGCTTTTCTTTTGGCAGCATCACGATCACGCATGCCTTTCTTTAATTCTGAATTGATCCAGGGTGCTTTATTTGTTCTAGTACGTCTAGTTCGGAGTGGCGCATGAATATTAACAATATCCAAAAACTTCGTTTTCCAGTCAGTCCACAAAACATTTGGATCTTCAGAAACATTACAGGACCAGTCTTGCTGAGCGATATCGTTACGAAAACTCTCTCTATTAAAATTTTGGAAATTTCTATAAGAAATGGTTGAGTGCCCTTTTGAAGGAAAAGTGAGAGATAATTTCCTATAAACGTAAATAAGGCTATGATCGCTGATACCAATATGAGAGACTCCGGAACAGACTACCCTGTCAGTATAGTTTGTATAAATTAAATCAATTAATGTTGAAGAGGATTCCGTTATGCGAGTAGGTTCAGTTATAAGCTGTTGAAGCCCAAATAAATCAGAAATTTCACATAAGCGTCGAGTATTTAAATCATATTGTGCAGAGGCCAGGTTACAGTTTAAATCACCTAGCAGATAATATTCTAGGCCGAGGGAATCTAATTTCTCAAGAAATGATTCGTAATGTAAAAATAAATCAATTGAGGAGCAAGGAGGTCTGTACCAAGTGGCTATCAGAAATGGCCTGGAGTTTGGTTTCCGAATCTCTATACATAAATTTTCAAGACTGGGTGCATTCAAATCAGAGCGAACTCCAAAATTAATCGAGGTTTTTATATAAAAACCTACTCCTCCTCCTTGTCTGTTTCTATCACGACGAATAAATTCATAGCCTGGTATTTGGACCTCACAACTATTGATAGAGTCATCAAGTTTAGTTTCATTAATTGAGAGAATATCAATGGAGCGATCGGCAAGGAGAATTCTTAGTTCATCAATATGCTTTGTAAGACTATTAATGTTTAAACCTGCAATTTTAAAACCACGACCAGAAGGAAGAAAATCAGAGAGAATTGTACTTTCAAATGAATCAACGTTTTGATTAGGAATACCTGATGATACGTCACTCGGTTGAGAAGCTAGCGTGGGCGTCTCCTGTTGCGAGCTGGAGAGGGAAGGTTTCCCAGTTCCATCAGAAGCTTTACCAGTTGTTGGATAGCTGAGGACTGAAAACCCTTAAGAGACTGATTATACTTGCCAGAACCAGATCTTAAAAACTTAATAAATTGCACGGCCAGCAATGACGAACCTTTGGCATTCAGATGAAGTCTACTACCATTTAATGCTGAGGCGTCAATAACCGAATTATCAATATAAGTAAAGTTATCATCTACTGCTGTGAGCTTGACCCTCTCATTAACTTCAATGCGTTTAGCATCGACGTTGATATCTTCTCTGTAGACTATACCCGAGAGACCAATGCTTGAGTTAGGAAACTTGCTCTTCACCTTCAATACAAGGCTCTTGATATCGGCGACACATGAATCGGCAGACTCCGATGGAAGATTGTTGGTGCCAGTATGGATGATGACGTGAGAAGGATCCGCGGATGCAACAGCGATGTTGTCAACAGCTTCAGCTATTTCAGCAGTGGTTTTCCCGGGATATGAGAATTTATGTACATGTCTTTGCGAAAGCTTTTTTGGATCAATGTGTTTTATCATTGAGTCACCAATAAGCACTATGGGTCTTGTCTTTCCGACTTCACCGCTTTTGGAGGTGAAGGTAGTGCGTATAATTGAAGGTAAGTGCGTACAAATGAAGTGAGTGCATACAAGTGAATGTAAGTGTATGCAAGTGAAGGTAAGTGCATACAAGTGAAGGTAAGTGCATACAAGTGAAGGTAAGTGTATGCAAGTGAAGGTAAGTGCATGCAAGTGAAGGTAAGTGCATACAAGTGAAGGTAAGTGTATGCAAGTGAAGGTAAGTGTATGCAAGTGAAGGTAAGTGCATACAAGTGAAGGTAAGTGCATACAAGTGAAGGTAAGTGTATGCAAGTGAAGGTAAGTGTATGCAAGTGAAGGTAAGTGCATGCAAGTGAAGGCAAGTGTATACAAGTGAATGTAAGTGTATGCAAGTGAAGGTAAGTGTATGCAAGTGAAGGTAAGTGTATGCAAGTGAAGGTAAGTGCATACAAGTGAAGGTAAGTGCATGCAAGTGAAGGTAAGTGTATGCAAGTGAAGGTAAGTGCATACAAGTGAAGGTTAGTGCATACAGGTGAAGGTAAGTGTATGCAAGTGAAGGTAAGTGCATGCAAGTGAAGGTAAGTGCATACAAGTGAAGGTAAGTGTATGCAAGTGAAGGTAAGTGCATGCAAGTGAAGGTAAGTGCATACAAGTGAAGGTTAGTGTATGCAAGTGAAGGTAAGTGCATACAAGTGAAGGTAAGTGCATGCAAGTGAAGGTAAGTGCATGCCTGTATGCTTCGAAAATTGTTCTTCGAGTCATTGTCTGTTGTCTTCGTGGCGTCGATTCCATGTCTTCGAGTGGTCGCATCCCTCGTTTCATCGTATTGTTTTCTCGGTAGGTACGTCATGTATGGGGACATATATTGTACCGATTTTACCTACTTAACTTATACCTTCACTCTTTCTACTTCGTTCCTTGATGCCTTGTAGTTCTGTTCTCTGTTACCTTGTTGATCTGTTTCCTTGTTTCCTTGTTGCTCTGTTTCCTTATTACCTTGTTACTCTGTTTCCTTGTTACTCTGTTATCTTGTTACCTTGTTACTCTGTTACTGTGTTACCTTGTTACTCTGTTATCCTTTTACCTTGTTACCTTGTTACTCTGTTACCTTGTTACCTTGTTACTCTCTTACCTTGTTACCCTGTTACCTTGTTACTCTGTTACCCTGTTACCTTTTTACTCTGTTACTGTGTTACCTTGTTACTCTGTTATCCTTTTACCTTGTCATCTTGTTACTCTGTTACCCTGTTACCCTGTTACCCTGTTACCTTGTTACTCTGTTACCTTGTCATCTTGTTACTCTGTTACCCTGTTACCTTGTTACTCTGTTACCTTGTTCCCTTGTTACTCTGTTACCTTGTTCCCTTGTTACTCTGTTGCCTTGTTACTGTGTTACTTTGTTCCCTTGTTACCTTGTTACTCTGTTACCTTGTCATCTTGTTACTCTGTTACCCTGTTACCTTGTTACTCTGTTACCTTGTTACCTTGTTACATACATACATACATACATAAACTTTATTTATCCTCGGATTTTAGTGTAGCTTACATGGCTAGTATCTCCGATCCTAACTAATTTTAAAAGTTACAACATATATAATATAATATTAATTAATGTAGTATTAACTAAAACTGTGCACTAACAATTTGCGCTTAAATTCACTATAATCTACAGTCTTTCTAAAGTGATCAGGTAGAGAATTCCAGTACTTAACAGATGAATAGCTAAAGGAATTTAGACCATATGTGGTTGTAGACGGCTTAGGAAGTGATAAAATATTAGTACCCCGTAGGGAGTAAGCAGTAGATCTTAACTTGATCAGTTGTTTTTAATAGCACGGATATTTACCAAAATGGAGACATTTGAATATACAAATCATCATATTTTGTATCCTCCTGTTGGCTAAACCACACACACCAGCCTTGTCTAGAAGAGCATCATAGTTCGAGTCCCCGTCCTTTAAAACAAATCTTAAAATACGTCTATTTAAGGTGTCCAGTTTGACAGAATCTTCTGAATTACAAAAGTGCTATATCATTGAACAGTAGTGAAAATGGGGTAAGATAAACGCTTTATAAAAGCGAAGCATAATTTCGGATGAGATAAGTTTACCAAATCTTTTGAAGACACTGAACTGATTATTTATTTTTTTGCATACAGAGGATATGTGATCCTTGAAATTAAGTTCATTGTCTAGAGATATTCCAAAAAGATCCAGGCATCTTGTGGTTAAAAAGGAGAAAGGGTAATCGGTTTTGCCAAGAACCATCCCTTGATGTTTAGCAGGGTTTACTTTCATCCCATTGTCTTCGAACCATTTATTTGCTATTTGTACATCATGATTGATCCGCCGTTCCAAGGCCACTGGGTCTTCATCAGATGAGTGCAGTTGGCAGTCATCGGCGTAAGTGTTTAATTTTACAGACTTAATGTGAAAGATGAGGTCGTTGAGGAACATGTTGAAAAACATGGGCCCCAGGACGCTGCCTTGAGGCACGCCCCGCTTCACACTCATCCAATCCGAATAAGTATCACCAATTTTCACTCGCTGCCTTCTATCCGTCAAGTAGTCACCGATAAGGGCGCAGCTGGATTCGTGCAAGCCATACGCTTTCAGTTTTGCTAATAGCAAAGCATGAGGTATGGTGTCGAAAGCCTTTGACAAATCCATTGATATAACCGCCACGATCTCTTTGTTACTCTGTTACCTTGTTCCCTTGTTACTCTGTTGCCTTGTTACTGTGTTACTTTGTTCCCTTGTTACCTTGTTACTCTGTTACCTTGTTTCCTTGTTACCTTGTTACTCTGTTACCCTGTTGTCTAAAGTTTAGTTTATTTTTGCATGACAAGTCGCAATTTTTTTTTCCCGATTGGACGCGTTTTTGGCGAGTATGGTCGTGGTTGAATGGTTTGTATTACAGTTCGTTTTTCGTTTATGGTAATTTGCAGGAATCAGCTTTATTTGGTAAATTTTTTCTCTTTGACGGAAATGGAACACAAGTTTCCTTTTTTGAAAACAGCGCTTGGACCATACCTGAAGCCTTTTATAGTTTCTTCTGGCTTTTATACTTTTATCATGATTTTCCAAAAAATGTAAGCGAAATTTCTGGGCAATATTTTTACGATCAGATATTTTGCATAAAACGCTGAGTCTTAAGGCGCCCTTGTAAAATGACTTAACAACGCGGCAGGGTCCTATAACAGGCATAACGTTTGGATACTTTTAGTCAATACCACACAAGTGAGGCCGAAGTTTTATTGCATTCGTTTTTTTATCGAGACAATCGTTGAAAATTGCACAACACGAGGAAATATGTTTCATAATTTTGATAGGCCATACACGACTCCTTTTGGCCAAATAGTTGTATATCTTTGACCTTGAAGCTTCATAGTTTGTGTTGTTCATAATGTTGACAGGCTATTCACGTCTCTCTTTGGCTCAGTTTCTGTTGGTTTGACCTTACCTTCATAGATTAGCTCTTACGAGTATATCTTGTAGTGACTTTCCTCTTTTGTAAGCTATTATGGGAGGGTCTTTAAAGATTTCTCTAAGCAACGGTTGGTTTTCTATAAGATACCATTTGTGCATGATGATTTTTTGTAGGTTCGGAACTGAGGGGCGATATTCTGTCACGAATGGTAGTATTTTCTTGTGCGTTTTTGTTTTGTTTTGCAAAGCCGACATTCTTTCGTGATGCTTGACTTCTGATAGGTGTTTATCTATCACTTTATCTCTAGAACCTCTCATACGGAGTCTTCGTTTGAAATTAGTTATGTTCTCTTCGAACCTTTTCTTAACCCCTGGGGGGTGACATGAAGAGAACTACGTGTATTGGAAAGTTTCTGTCGGTTTGAGGTGTGTACGCACATCTAGGATTGATTCCTTCTTAAATCTTTCTCCTTTGTAATTACATGTATCTAGAAAGGCGGTCTCTGTTTCTGAAACTTCAGCAGTAAATTTTATGGTAGGGTGGTGGTTATTTGCTTGTTCGATGAATGAGTATATTTCTTCTTTGTCTACATTCGACAATGAGAATATGTCATTGATAAATCTCTTCCACACTAGTGGCTTGTGCGGACTTTTATTAATAATTTCTGTCTCTATTGCAGACATAAAAATGTTAGCAAATTCAACTGCCATTTTTGTTCCCATAGCTGTACCTTGTCCTTGGACGTAGTTTTTTCCAACAAATTGGAAAGAATTCTTCCTTAGGATTAGTCTGAGCATATCTGCGAGGTATTGGCTGAGTATTGGAGGTTTGTTTTTGATAGAATGTTTCGTATGTTTTGCATATAATGGTAATTCCTTCCTCCTGTGGGATGTTTGTGTATAGGCTAGTTACATCCATGGAGACTAGCATAGCATTTTCTACGACCCTGGTTTTCTCTATGAAGTTGATAAAGTCTGTCGTATCTAGAATTGTGGTATTCGCGGTGGATTTGGCGTGAGGGATAGCCATCGTCTTGTCATCTCGTCTATATGTTTCTCCTTGTAAAGTTTATCTATCAATTTCTTGACCCTTCTAGAGGTTTCTACTACCATTGGTGTTTCTAAGGGTTTGTAGTTTTCTCTGTCATCTATTTATATTTGACCGTCTTTTATTTTGTCTTCTTTGTTGAGAACAACAATAGAAGAGCCTTTATCTGCTCGTTTAATGTTGATTTCCGGGTTTTGTTTTAGTTGTTTGATGGCAAGTTGTTCCCTCTTGGGTAGATTGTTTCTTGACGTGATTGTATTTATCAATTAGCAAGTTGTAATTTAACCTCTTCTAGGTATGTTTCTAGTGCGACTGACTGGGGCTGAACTGGTGGCTCCCAGCGGTCTGACTTTCAATGAAAGTACTAAACAAGGATTTTTCTTGCTATGTGAAGAGATTACTTTTGCGATATTTGCGAGATTTGAGTGCTTTTGGAGGCCCTTCTTGGCCATTTTTCTTTCTAAGTCTGAATGGGCCACCTGTGTCAGACCGAAATAAACTTACCGCCTCAAAAATTCATACAACTAAAACACCTTGCCTCCACAATTACAATATTGTAGCATTTTGTACATTTTACCTGAAAGGTGACACAGCCAGGTTTTTAGCCCAGGAGATTAGCTGCTGCATGTGATTTAAATTGCTACTTTTATATCTTTTTATTTTTTGGGTCCGCAGTAATTGGCTTTAGCTGTTGTGGTGTCCCTGCCCTAATATTCAAGTTATTATGAGTGTATTGTTACGTTCTTATTACTAGTGTTTGCATATCTACAGTGTTTTTTGTTTTTATTTTTGTATCCTTCAGGGCAAAGCTAATAAAATAAAATAAATAGCAACACTAGTATTTTCACATAATTATTATTAATAAAGCCTTCTGCATAAATTATTGTATTCTGTGATGGCTCAGTCAATGCCAAGGATAC
>OZ037786.1:14450858-14595858 GCA_964035525.1 Porites cylindrica | reverse complement strand
AAAAGTGAAATTTTAAGGTTGTATTCAATCGTTCGTGTTGCCATTGAAACTACGAAAATGCCAAATTTTACCTGTCAATCAAAATCTTTCATCAGTATATTTTTCACTTGCCAAGTTTCAGCTTGTGAGATGCAACCCTTCTCTTGCCATGATTTGGCAAATGACATGTACTGACAAACTGCCAAAATTGTTTTCAGCCGCCTTAATAAAGTATGTTTTTTTGATAATGATAATGGTATCAATGATAACGATAATAATAATAATAATAATAATAATAATAATAATATGTTACTCAAATTGCTATATAGCACTCATTTTAGTTGATCTACCTGGGGAATTTAGTGTTTGATATTCCCCAGGCACATTCTGGCGCTCAGTTAACCTGTAATGAGGCTAAAAGCAAACCCTATGAAATCTTGTTATGTCCCTAAGCATATAAAAAGCTGACAGATTATTACACTTAGGACCTTTATTACATTAAGGGCCAAAAAAGTTATTACGTTTAGGACCTTTAGGACGTCAGGAAGTCACGTGACTAGTGCCTTGCCGTCAGGTTTGCGGTTTGAGGTTCACGTTTGTACGGCTAGATCACGCTCTAGAGGTAAGTGATTTACCTCAATATTTTTTTGCACTCTAAACCATCACAATCCCAAGTTTGACAGAAAATACTTCTTTTTAGAACTCTTTTGTTGATTAATTATTGAACTATTTTTCATAGAAGCGTAACTTTGAAGACGATTTCTCAGCTAGAATAGAAGTGAACGAATGATTAAAAATAAATTAAACATGGCAGCCGCGAGCTACCACCCGCGAATCTTAATTCCTAAATATGGGCAGACTGATAACGCGAAACCGCTAACCGCGGTTTGCCGTTTGCGGTAAGATGGCCAAACCTCGATCTTAAGGTCTCTACTGTCTTACAATCAACTGACCTGTGATCGGGTTTTTCACAATAAACACACTCACGAGCTCGCTCGTCTTTCTGTTGTGTCTGGTAAGATTTGTCACGTAACGGCTTCCCATTTGACTTCGTTTGGATTGGGACGTCCTTTCCGTCCATTTCCTCAACTCGTCGACTAACTGGGGAAAGTTCCATCCTCGCCAAGAGTCATCCGTCCGAACAAGATCTCCACTTATCCCTGGAAGTTTGTCGATGGTCATCTGGACGTATCCATTTACCTCTTAAAGTTTTCCCATTGTTTCCAATGACTGCAAGTTAAATAAAAGCTTCTCATAAAACTCGTGTATTTTATTCGGCTTAGAACCATTGATTGTAGGCAAAGACATGATATTCTCTACGTACGCGTTGACCATTTAGCTCGACTTGCCACACTTCCTTTTAAGGATGTTTTTTTGCCCGTTCATAGCCTTTAGATGAGAACGGCAAGCCATCGATTTCTTTTCTTACCTTGGGATCAACCAACTCTTTTAGGTACGAATAGTTTATCACGCCAGGCACTTCAGCTCGGTCGATTTCGGCTTCAAATTGACTCCAAAAACGGAGCCAGTCCGTCAATTCGCCTCTGAACTTAGATATTACTAGCTTGGGAAGTTTAGCGGTTTTCATTTGACTTGGAGATGGTTCTGTGGTCTTGCATGACTCATTTTCGCCTCCTCTATTTTCTTCTCATATGCCAGCTTCATTTCAAGTTGTGTTTGCTCGAACTCCAGTTCTTTCTTCCTAGACTTCTGTAAAATGGCTTCTTCGGTCTCCTTTGCTAAGAGGTTATCCCATTGCTTTCCTTCAGCTAAGCACTTCTTTAAGTATTCGATGTTCCCGTCCGCAGCTGTTTGTTTATTTTCCACCACTAGACTCCATTCTGCAACCTCCTCGAATGATTCGCCATGTGCGATTTTTGCCTGCTCTACTTGCACTTCACACTCTTCAACTCGTTTTATAGCTGATCTAAGCGTATTGAGATGACGCTCCACTCCCTCTAGGTTCCCTTTAGCAATGATCTCTTTACTTTTCCCTTTTGTAAATTCGAGAACTTGTAGTTGCGTGTTAAGATCGGAGAGTAGTTTTTCCATAGTTAAGATGAAAAATGCCTTTGTTAAAATCTGTTTCTTTTTCCTTGCTCACGTTCCGTCGGAGGTGGGGTGTTTCTAAAACAAAGACCTAAGACCTAAGACCCCATGGACTAAAACGAAGATCCCTTCGGCTAAAACAAAGACCCCATGGACTAAAACGAAGACCTCATGAACTAAAACGAAGACCCCATGGACTAAAACGAAGACCCCTTGGACTAAATGATAAGACGAAGACCCCATTGGAATAAAACGACTGATGACGGGAAAAAAGCAAGAATCATTGTTGCAGGCGCTAATCAAAAGGGATATGCTCTAGTTACGAACTGTAGTACACGAATTTTTGTGAGCGTAATCCGTTCTTGTTTTGTATAAAAATGTTATCAAAGCATTCATACGGTACACAGATGTGTAACAGGTTAAATCAAAAAAAGGTAAAATGAACGCACAGGACAGACCAGCAAACGCGTTAAGATGCATTTAGCCAAAATAGAAATACCGTTTGTTGAAAGGAAAAGTTAATAAGCGCCTCCCTTATTAAGCGCCCTCCTTCCTTTAAGCACCTCTCCTTTTAGCCGAGCTGGGGCGCTTGTTCCAGGAAATACGGTATTTGCATAGCTTGCAAAATATAACGAAGTTTTAAAGAGCCGCCTCGTAACACCACCACTACTATGATTCTAAGAGAAGGGTTGGGAAATGACCTTAATGCTAAAGGTCCCTACACTGTGACTGTATGTTTACGTTAGAGTTTGTTCTACAGAATTGCAACTGCAGACTTGTATTAAATTCTTTAACAACTCCAAGTACGGCTTCTTTGGGCAGATTATGGCACTGATAACGGTCCTGATACCGTTTAATAAAATCACCCAGTCCGGGAGCTGACAACCAAAATTGTGAATAAACAAAATGGCCAGTATTTGGAGTTTAACAGAGAAAGACCGTGTCTCAGGGTGTCACTATCTTAAGCTATAGATTGTCTTCATTCACTCTATACCGGAGAGCTTTTGTGCAGGCACGAAAAAAACAGCATACCGGATAGGGCTTCTGTTCACGCAAAGAAGGGTGATTTCGGCCCGAAAAAGCAAAGCTGCGACGCACCGATCTCTAAACAGGAGAGTCACATACCGAATGGGTGTTCATACTTTACCGGATAGCTTTTTGTGTCGTCACGAAAAGCTATCCAGTATAGTGTGAACTGGTCAGTATAAAACACGAACTGCGTACTGTGGACCACAGACTGGCCGCGGACGGGGTTTAAAACACCGACTAGGTATATATAAAATGAGGACTCCGGACTGAGTATAAAACACGTACTAGGTATAAGACGCGGACTACGGACTATGTTTATAAAAACAGCTTTAGAAAGGTAAAAATGAGAGAAACGGAAAGTGGACTAGCATAAAACCGTAGTTCCAGCTCCTGTGCCTCACACGCAAACATTCCTTTAGCTGGTCATGATCGCGCAGTCTATTCTCCCCAACGTAGGCTGGGCCTAATTAGGCAGAAATTATGTCATCATAACTACCGGTAGATTAGAGCATAAACAAAAATTCTTCAAATGCATTTCGAGTTCGTATATTTCTATTTCGTTCTTATTCATCTGGAATTGAAACGATGAATACATGTACGCTCCCGTAGTTCCCTCGAATCCAGACCAAAATGAGGAAAATGTTTTCAGACCAAAAAGGCCTAAAACCCTATCCTTTGGGGCGGCCAATACCCTATATGGCTTACATAAGGGAGTACTCCCCTCGGGTCCTAATCCCTTTCAGATTGTTAGAGACCGAGACCAGGTCTAAAAATCGGTGAGGAACATAGAATTTTGGTCAGGCTCATGATTCAGAGAACCGAGTGGCACACCTCCACCAAGAATTTCTAGGTCTATTTATAACTTAAACTTACGTGTCGTTCTATTTAAGGAACTTTTGATCTTATTTTTCCTTACCTAGAACCAATAAGCAGCCTTTTTACCAACGTAGTCCGCAGTCCGCAGTCCACGTTTTTACCTAGTCCGTTTGTTATACCCAGTCCGCAGTCCGTGTTTTATACTGACCGTAGTATGAACTTAGCCTTAATTATTGCTGTTGTTCTCGTTATGGCCGTTTGCTACCTCACTCTTCTCAACCCCTCTTAATTGGATTGCGTGACATACAGACGGCTGCCTGCAATTCAAGGTGTGAGCACCGGCACTTTTGTGTCATTCTGTTGTAGCAATCAGATGTGATATCTGGTAACAGTTTCAGGTACTACATTCTAAGCAATGTTGAACAAATAACTTAGCCGTCGAAAAGACGCAGTCGTAATGAAAAGCCCCAAAAGTTGATCAAAGAATTGTATTCGTACTGTGAATACGTTGACAGTTGGCGCGGTGTACAATTAACGGTAGGTTTTTTTGCAGGTCACAGGATACAGGTCAATAGGCCATTTCCGAGTTCCCCCGGGCCTCTGTTTCAAAACGAGGGTAGGTGATCAGCCTTTGAGACGGAAATCATTTTTCATTCTCATGCAAATAAAACTCATTTTCACAAGAAAGGTTGTGCACCTAGCCTCACTTTGAAAGTGAGGGTTTTTTGAACTCGGAAGTGGCCTGTTAGAGAGCTGAGGGGTCTAGTTTGTAAACAATCCAGTGGAACGTACCTTTGAAAAACGTATTAATAATTCATAAGGAAAAAATGAATGTCTTTGTATCTGATCAAGACACAGCTAAACTTTACGTTTAACTTAGACTAAAATAACCCCAAACCTTAATATTAGGGCAAGAATTAGTTGATCAATAGAATAGACTTTAAAGTAGATAAAAAAATTCGCAGTCGTGTATTGTCAGGTTTGAAAATTATTGGCTTTGCCTTGAGTTTTTAAACCTGATAATACACTCATGCTGGTTTTTTTAAACATTACTTGAAGATTCAGAGTTACTGTTTGAGGGTCATTATATTCAAGCACATGACCACCGAATATATCGCTTGTAAGCCAGAAATAGTAATGCTAATACACTAAGGTAACTGTGAGTCCTTGAGTCCTTTATTCAGCGGTCACTGTGCTTCCAAATAATGGCGCTCGAGAAACGGTGAGCGAAAGGCGCGATCGAAAAAAATGTTTAGGTGTAAACGGCCATCACAAATGACTTCACAATTATATACGGATAATTTAAGGGAGAAGAAACAGATAACGGGAAGCAAAAATGTTTATTGTCTCATTCTTCTCTGACGCTCCGCTCACGAACATGACTGAAATTGCTCAGTAGTCTCTTTTAGATGGCGCTGGGTCTTTTTGAAAAAACCTTTAAACTGTTTGTTTACTGAGGTTTCTTGACGCAGATTTAGTATAATAAATGATTTATTACATGACAAGTCAACATTTTTGAGATTTGATGAATGAGCTATGCCGCATATTTTTGTTTAAAAAACTTAACACTTTTATTCGAACATTAACGTCTTAGTTAAATGGATCATTAAAACGTAAACGAAAGGTTCCTTTCTAACAATGTTTAAGAATTAATTAATAACCTAAAAGTTAAGTACTTCACTAGTAACAAGCATGCTATGTTATCGCGCAGTTAAAGAGTGATTTCCATTCCATCTGTCATAGCCAGATCAAACTTGCAAGATGTTCTTAGAAATGAAACTACCAGAGTACTTTTAAAACACTATACTTCTAACTCGAGATATTGTCTCCCAACTTTATTTATTACCTGTGACCTGTGACCTGCAAAAAAACCTGCCGTACAATTAAACGTTACAAGACAAATTATAAAGATCAGAAGACTCGATAATCGGGCTAAAATGCTCTTCAGACTCGTCTTTTACAGCAGATTTTAAGGTAAGAACATTTCAAAACGGTTTCTCATCTGCTTATTGACCTTATTTTATTCTCCTGTGGGTTTAGACAAGTGAAGGGACTAAATTTTGTCCGACTCGCAACGTCAAAGTTGACCACGGAAGGTCAAATATCTGCATTTTAACAGATTTTGTAAAGCTGTCGCGTCGCTAGTAATCATTTGCCCAAAGAAATTTTTACAGGAATCTGTAGACCATCCTTCTAACATTCAACCACCAGCAGCTTAATCGATTTGAAGGTTTCGCACATGGTGAAAATTATATTTTTTTTTACTGAAGTAAATTGTATGCCTTCGAAATTAAATTATTTTGTATTCAAAGAACAGAGCACTATCTCCCTAAATCATTTTAACATATATTTAGAAGTTTCAAAAGAAGGCTGGGATATTTAAAAGATAGTAGAGAAATCGGTTTTTGCACTGAAGGCTTTCAAACCCATGTAATAATTGAGCGCTTCAATTGACGATTTTAACGGATTTTGGATATTTGCATTTATCTCTGAAATAAAAGGATATTTCACCAAAAGAACTATACAGTGATTTTAGTTATGCCCTAACCTATCTAACATTAAAATGTGAAAGAAATCGAATTTTCTACCCTTGCCGCGAAATTTTGAATTTGTCTGATTTTCACAGACAGGCGCTCGTAACATCATTACAACCAAAAGATGGCCAATTTGCCAAACACCGGCACACGCCTCTGAATCATTGTTTTCAAGTAGGCTTATAGTGCTTATCATCAGAGCAACATTTTGGAGCTCTTACGATGAAATCCTCAGTTATCGCCATTTCGACCCAAAAATTGGCCAGTTTTTAAAATGCTGTCACACGCCTCTGAATCATGGTTCTCCGCTAGTCTCAGCTCATCATCAGAACGATATTACGGTGAAATCCTCATTTAAGCTATTACGACCAAAAAGATTGCCATTTTCCCAATAACCTGTCACACGCTTCCACATCGTCGTTTTCGGCTCGTATTATACTTTGCTTGTAATCAGCCCGACGTTTTACTTAACACCATTACGACCCAAAAGATGGCCAATTTGCAAAATAGTCTCACACGCCTTTGAATCATCGTTCTCAAGTAGGTTTATGGTGATTATCATCACCATTTTGACCCAAAATACGGCCAATTTGCAAAATGGTGTCCGACGCTTCCAAATCATCGTTTTCAGCTAGTCTTATGGTGCTTATCATCAAAGCGACATTTTGGAGCCCTTACGGTAAAATTTTCACAAAAACCATTACGACCCAAAAGATGGCCAATTTTCAAAATACTGTCACTCGCCTCTGAATAATTGCTTTGAGTTAGGCTTGTGGTGCTTATCAACAGAGCTGTTACGGTGAAATACTCTTTTAACGCAATTATGTCCCAAAAGATGATCAATTTGGAAAATGGTGTGAGACACCTCCAAACCATCTTTTCAGCAGGCCTTATGGTCCTTAACATCAGAGCGACATTTTAAGGCTCTTATGGCAAAATCCTCACCTAACCCCATTACGACCCAAAATATGGCCAAATTGCAACATACTGTCACACGCCCGCTCTGAATTGTCGTTTTCAGTTGTTATTATTGTGCTTATCGTCAGAGAGATATTTTGAAGCTCTTACCGTGAAATCCTCACCTATCCCCATCACAAGCCAAAATAAGGCCAATTTGCAAAATGCCGTCGGACGCCTCCAAATCATTCCATTCAGCTAATCTCACGTTGCTTATCGTCAGAGCGAAATTTTAGAACTCTCATCGTAAAATTCTTGCTTAACCGCATTACGACCCGAAAGATGGCCAATTTGCGAAATCCTGTCAACCGCCGCCAAATCATCGTTTTCAGCTCGTCTTACTTTTCTTATAATCAGCGTGACGTATTGGAGCTCTTACTGTGAAATTCTCACTTAACTCCATTACGAGCCAAATATGCAAAATGTCGACGGACGCCTACAAATTATCCCATTCAGCTTGTCTTACTCTTCTTATCATCAGAGCGACATTTTGGAACGCTTATGGTAAAACATTTACTGAACCCCATTACGACGAAAAAGATGGCTAATTTGCAAAATCCTAAATGATTGTTCTCAGCTAGTCTTAGGATGCTTATACAGCGACATTTTGGAACTCTAACAGTGAAATTCTGACTTAACCTCATTACGACCCCGTCATAGAATACGTAATTAAAAATAGTTACCACTTTAATGCTATTTTTTTTTGTTTAAGAATTTTTTTTGTCGAGTACGCTATTGTGTAACTTTTATTGTTGCAGTTGGTACTTTATTGTTCGTTATAAAACTAATTAGGTACAATATTCATTGTAAGCCGTTCTGTTGGTTGTAGGCCGTTAATTACTAGATCGGACCGTTTACAATAGTCCCTTTTTGCCACACCTTGCGTTTTGCATGGGATTTGGAAGTTTTAGACATTAAGAAGGAGCCACGTCGCTAAAAAGTCAGTGCAGAGGGCGCGCTCAGCGCGACTGTAAGAGAGAGACCTTGAAGCACAAGCCGTTCTACTGAAATCCCTTCTGCAGAGGCGTCCCTTTTAACTTCACGACAAAAGAAGTCATTTTGTCGGGGGAAAGCAGTTTGATGTGCTGTAAAAGTTGAGAGAGCAGGAGAAGTATTGTGGAGACCGTAAGATCTCTCCAAGAAGTCAGTGCGTTACATAACATCTCTCCAAGAACAGTTGCGGAAAACCAAAGTGAACTAGAGAGCAGCGGCAGACCGGGAGAGCGAAGCCGGAACAAGTGTGTGAAAGATATAAGAGAAAGGCGGCTACTGGAGTTTGGAGGTTTTGGGATCGAGTAAAAGTGGTGTTGTGTTGAGAAGGAGTCGCGGCGGGTTGGACTAAAGGAAAGACGAGGAACTCTGTTTTATACGTCAGGTGAAGTAAAAAGGGAACTATTACTGCTTATTCGATGATGATAATTTGTAAATATGATGTAGACTAAGTAGTTCAAAAATGGCTGTGTATTTTGTGTAAAAAAAAATTAATATCGCATTAGTCTTTAGAAATTAGAATAATTATCCCGTTTTAATTGTTTAGTGAAACGAGGATATAGATACGCTTAGTTAATCTTAAAATCGTGGAGTTTTGGGAGTATTGTTTTAATAAACGTTTAGAGCATTATTTTTTTTATATACGTGTTTTCTTGAGTTTGTCTATGCTAGGTGTTATCGTTGGAGAGGACTCACTTTTGTGGCGGGTTTCGTCACAGACCCAAAAGATGGTCAATTTGCAAGATACTGATAGACACCTCCAAATCATCGTTTTCAGCTAGTCTTATGGTGCTATCATCAAAAGTGACATTTTGGAGCTCTTACTGTGAAATTCTCACTTAACAACGTTACTACCCAAAAGATGGCCAATTGGGTTAACACTGTCACACGCCTCTGAATCATTATTTAAATCTAGTTATATGGTGCTTATCATCGAGCGATATTTTGGGGCTCTTAAGGTGAAACTATCACTTTACCACGTTACGAAGGCCAATTTGCAAAATGCCGTAGGACGCTTAGAAACCATCCCATTCAGCTACAATCAGGGACAAAAGTAGTTGACATATTTGTTAAAAACGGGTGCTTTTATCTAAAATGTGATTGATTTATTATTTCATTCGTTTTAAAACGACGTAAATCTCCTAACTCCCCGAGTCAATGTTGTCTGAAGTAAATGAAGGACTTTGGGTGCAAAACACAACATTCATTTTGGGGGGAGGGGATTGGGTAGACAAGGGAAGGGGATAGGTATGTCCAATACGAGAAAGGGGCCATTTTACGAAAGTATCTCAACACTTTTGTCCCTAATTGTCTGAGTGCAAAATTGTGCTACTAAACGCAAGTTGAGCACTGTATGACAAAAATTTTAAATTAAATTAAAGGAATCAAAGACATAATTATGTTATTGGTGGTGGGGGTGACAATGGCTTGCTTACGACCGAATTATAGGGCCAATTCGAATTACGTGATGACGTACCAAACTGGGCTGCGATGGTCCGTGCACGGTTCGGCCAACCCTTTTTTTAAATTTTCTTTTCCATGTTGAGCAAACAGAAAGATATGAAATTGACATCTTTTTCGATTAATTAGTTTGCAATGTTACAAGTGTCTAAATTGCTTTTGCTTTAAAAGCACCTTTTTATTGAAATTTTATAATATGACGGCGCCAAATAATTTTTGCACTTAAAAATAACGGTAAAATCTCCAAAAATTGCCAAAATTCCAGAAGTCCTTGTTTCTTTTCTTGAATCCGTAAATCTTATCCCTCCATAACAAAAATTACTCAATATCTTCTTTTTACTGTTTTATGCTATCTTTTTCCAAAAAAAGATAAACAAAATTTGACTTCCGTTTTATTGTTTTTTGTTTTTTCGAAAGAAGAAACACAAAAAACGAAAAACGAAATTCGGCTTCCGTTTTATCGTTTTTCCTTTTATGTACGAACAAACACAAAAAAAGGAAAAACGAAAAATGACTTCCGTTTTATCGTTTTTCCTTTTATGTACAAACAAACACAAAAAAAGGAAAAACGAAAAATGACTTCCGTTTTATCGTTTTTCCTTTTATGTACCAACAAACACAAAAAAAAGGAAAAACAAAAAGTGACTTCCGTTTTATCGTTTTTCCTTTTATGTACGAGAAAACAAAAAAACGGAAAAACAAAAATCGACTTCCGTTTTATCTTTTTTCGTTTTTTGTACGAACAAACACAAAAAACGGAAAAACGACAAATGACTTCCTTTTTATCGTTTTTCCTTTTATGTACTAAAACAAACAAAAACATACAAACGGAAACTGACTTCCGTTCTATCGTTTTTCTTTGTAAGTACGACCAATCAATGTAAAAAAGAGCTGGATATAACCTAATTTGTATAGAGCTAACAGTAGAGCAGGGAAATCCTTAACACACTAAAAAATCCTCACAGGATCATGTATAATTTACAGTTTGAAGAGAGCAATTTCTGGTTTGATGTTTATTTTTTTCAGTCTTTATAGCGATTATTCCTACCCACTTACTTTGTCAATTGTAGGCGAACCCTCCTAAAGCTGAATTTCAAGGGACCATATTCAAGCTCAGAAAGAGAAATAAAATTTCGTCGTTGCTTATTTACGTCCTCCATAAAACGCAAAATTAGGCATTTTCACGTCGTAGTCGTGCAAAAACGGGAAAGAAATGAACAAAAAAGTGTGTTGCACGTGCGAAGTTGTTGTTTTGCTAATTAAACCTATTGTTTTTTTGACGTTCTAGTTGTCGTCCGCGTCGTTGGATCTTAAACTCCCTAAATTGCACAAACGACCGGTTTCAATAGACCGCCGAAATTTCTCATTTTATTAAAGCACTGAGGTTACGACAACTTCGAGTTAAACTGATTTCACGGGTTGTCAAAGAGTCCAGCGATTCCCTTTTCCCAGGTGAGCGCCGACTCATTTCGCTTCAATATTCAGGAATGCTCTCGATCTTTTTACGCTTTCATTGCCTCTCGCCCGACATGTTTTGCACGGCGTTTGTTCATGCGAAATCTCCACGAAACATCCACGCCTCGCGCGAGGTAACTTTATCCCGACTCTAAAAATAACTCGAGACGAATTACCTATGGAATAGGGTGTATATAGGGGATGCCCTCTCTGTCCCCTTTATAGTCTCTTGGTGCTCACCTATTGCCAGCCCATGTTGGACTCTAGGCCCGTTTGAGTCAACACGTAAACATAATCCTAAGTGTATACAAGTTGAACTTGACCATAGAGATCTGTTGCAAGAAGACGAGGAGTTCGAAAGGCAAAAGCTTGTTGCAGAAATCGCTGAAGAATTGAGACCACAACACCCTCAACCAGAAGCTTTCAACCTATGTGTATGTCAAAGGAAGAACAACCTAGTCAGTTCAACGTGGTAATGCTAAAAAAATCTTGTGTCACTTTAAAATACCATTCAAATCCAGGGAAAGAAAAGGAGACCTAGTTGACAAACTTTCGTCTTTCATACAAGATTGCACGTGCTTTTCTCTAACAGCTCAGGAGTGAACATATGGATCCTTAATTTAGTGTGATTAACAGCCGGCAAAACTTTTGGGATTTAACAGGAGAAGGACCGTAAACAATAACTATGCCTTTTTCTGCATGCCGTTCCTCATTTTTACTGAAATGTTGTTAATTGGCGATAAACACAATGCTCTGTTAATACCACCCTAACGTTTGTATAGCCTATGGTTAGCAAGGGATCTAGGAAATGAAAGTACTTTGCAGGTGTGGTCCTATGGTGTCGCACGGTATTTCTGAAGTTGTTTGCGAGCTATTTCCAAAATATTAATTTTTGATTCTGTAATTGAAAATATTGTGCTAGTGCTCGTGAGTGGCCGTGTCCAAGTGACTACTTTGTAGCTAATTGTCGTGTATTACACCATGGGCTGTCATATTAAACCCTATCCTCACGGTGGCTCCCGGGGATACTGACTCAGTTAAAACGGTCGTAGAATGAATAAATACAACAGCACGGTATTTCCCACCCAGTAAAGAATCGGAATTAACAGTGATTAATTTGTATGATTATCAATAACTATCACCTCAAAAAAAATATAATCAGATAAAAGAACTGATCGATACACAGCCACTCTCGGGGAATGCGTGACGGGCCACAGTAATGAAATTATTTTAATTCGCGTAAACATATATTCTTCTACTACTTCTTCCTCGTGAAACAGACCTAAGGGGATTCTAAGTCATATATCGTTCGTGTTTTTCCGTGGAAAGTTCTAAGAGATATTTTCCCTTAAAAATGTGAAATATAAGCAGTTATGTTTCCTGTCAATTCAATTTGTTGAAACGACGCATCTAAGGCTAATTTGCATACGGAGAATGAAGTCGCGTTCTGATCGTCGACCAGGAAAAAAACCAAGAAAAAGCGATTACCAAGTTTTCTCCTCATGTTTTCAAAAGTCCAACATTTAAAGGGTCTAATGACATTTGGTGATAACTAGAAACGTTAAAACTGTGGAAATTAGTCGATCAAATGCCATGAAATGCGGACCGTTACAATTCCAGCTTTGCTGTCAAAATGGCGAATTTGTAACATTAACGGAACTTTGTACAGCGCGCAGAGAAGAGTGCCCACAAATTTTATTGCATTAAGAAGTAGACTGGTCTTAGTACTTCTGATTTATCACAGACTTGAGTCTGGGTCAGGTGCCACTTTCGCGAAATTACCGTTCAGCTCTAGTTATGCAAATTACTTTTCCTGCTGAGCAAATTAACGGTCATTTTAAAAAAATCATGTCTCAGCCAAATTTCCACAGAATGCAACCATTAAACTTTGACACTGTTAATGAGAGTTAAAACTTTTGTGTGTAAAATAATCAGCTTATTCGGCTATGTAAGGTAGGTTCAGACAGAGCCCTAAAGTTTCACCAAAATCGCACCACTTCTGAAGGCAAACGGGCCAGTTTTAGGTGACCGAGAAAATCTTCCTGTAATATAGAGAAAAAATTGAGTTGGTGCAAATAAATGTGATATTTCTTCATGGGATAGGATAGTTATCTTCCACTGAAAAAATCAGGGCAATCCGTGAAAGACCGAAATTTGCCTTATCGGTTCTTACGCGGACAGCCTCTTAATACAGAAATGGTTGTTTACCTAATTGGGTCTTAGCAAGTGGCCACGTGGCCCATTTTCCCTCTCATTTCCCATAACGACTTGCAGACTTCTATTTCCAACATGGCTTCTTCCACTTCCTTCACTTTCCTCTACTTTCATTTTCCTTTCATTTTTTAATCGTCCATGTTTGTTTATTTACTAAATAACCAATTGTCCAGTTGGTTTTTAAATAACCAATTTTCCAATCTGGCTACATTTTGGTTATTTATTAAATAACCAATCTCGCATTTTGGTTACTTAATAAATAACCAGTTTCGCATTTTGGTTATTTGATAAATAACCAATCTCCCATTTTGGTTATTTATTAAACAACCAATGTCGCATTTACTTATTAAGAAATAACCACTTATTAATTTTTGGTTATTTGCTAAATAACCAAATTTCAGTTTTGGTTATTTGTAAATAACCAATTTTATATTTTGGTTATTTAGAAATAATAAAACTGTAATGTGGTTATTTGTAAATAACCACTCTTGTTTTGGTTATATACAAATAACCACTCTAAATAATAAAAATACATTTGGCAAACCCTGTGTTTTTGTCTATTATCGGCAAGAAAAATGAAAAGAGAGCTTTGAAACGTGAAGTGGCGTTTGACTTTCAAAGAAAACGACTGCTCAAACTGAGGAAAAGACTGCTTCCTTCGTCTGGTCTAACCTGCTTGACGCTTACCTACGCTAAAGGTTTGGATGTTAGGTTTGAAAAGGTGTCAAAAGACACATCTATAGAGAATAGCACAAACGGCTGGCCCATCATTTATGAGGTTGTCCGTGCACGGTTCGGCCAACCCTTTTTTTAAATTTTCTGTTCCATGCTGAGCAAACAGAAAGATATGAAATTGACATCTTTTTCGATTAATTCGTTTATAATGTTACAAGTGTCTAAATTGCTTTTGCTTTAAAAGCACCTTTTTATTGAAATTTTATAATATGACGGCGCCAAATAATTTTTGCACTTAAAAATAATGGTAAAATCTCCAAAAATTGCCAAAATTCCAGAAGTCCTTGTTTCTTTTCTTGAGTCCATAAATCTTATCCCTCCATGACAAAAATTACTCAATATCTTCTTTTTACTGTTTTATGCTATCTTTTTCCAAAAAACGAAAAACGAAATTCGACTTCCGTTCTATCGTTTTTTGTTTTTTCGAAAGAAGAAACACAAAAAACAAAAAACAAAAAACGAAATTTGTTTTTTCGAAAGAAGAAACACAAAAAACAAAAAACGAAATTCGACTTCCGTTTTATCGTTTTTCTATTTATGTACAAAGAAACACAAAAAAAGGAAAAACGAAAAATGACTTCCGTTTTATCGTTTTTCCTTTTATGTACGAGAAAACAAAAAAACGGAAAAACAAAAATCGACTTCCGTTTTATCTTTTTTCATTTTTTGTACGAACAAACACAAAAAACGGAAAAACGACAAATGACTTCCGTTTTATCGTTTTTCCTTTTATGTACGAGAAAACACAAAAACGGAAAAACAAAAATCGACTTCCGTTTTATCTTTTTCTTTTTATCTACAGACAAACACATAAAACGGAAAAACAAAAATCGACTTCCCTTTTATCGTTTCTTGGTTTTTCAAAGAACAGACACAAAAAACGGGAAAACGTAAGCCGACTTCCATTTTAACGTGTTTCGTAGTATTAACGACCAAACACCAAAAACGGTAAAATGATAATTGACTTCCCTTTTCGTTGCCATTTAGTGCAGCCGACTATGTTGGGTCCGTGTGGTTTTCGTCCATTTGATTTTGATTCCAAATTGAAAATTGAAAATCAAAAATTCACGATCGTGATTTTCAATATTTGATTCCTCAAGCATTGAAAATCACAAATTTAAAATCTCAATTGTCAATTTTTGTTTCTAAGAAACATAAAACTGAAAAACAATTTTCAATGTTTTGAAAATCAAAAATTGAAAATTGAAAATGGTTAGTTGGTGGATTATAATTCTTGTTTTTAAGGAAAAGGAAAACTAAACGATAATCTTCAATTTTGAGATTTTTGCTTGGTACCGAAGTTAAAATTGTATTTTCAATTTCCTATTCCATAGATTCCAGCTTATTAAAAATTCAAACTTGACAAAGCTATTCATGTGTAACGAAACTGCGGGAAACAGTATCAATGATGATGAAATCCGAAATGTAAATCGTTTTTTGATTTTCGTAGTCGAGAAAAACAAAAATTGAAAACAGACCATATATAACTGTGACGGGTGGGGGAGGGTAAAACCGGAAGTGGCACGACTGCAAACAAGATGGCGGTCGTCTTGTAGTGAAGGAGTGTTCTTTGTTTTCGTCGAGCCGTCTCTGGGGGAAATGTAACGCCAACAGCAATCTAAAGCTTGCTGAGACGTTTTCAAAGAAATGATCTGCATGTTCTTTCATTGATAACTATGCTTTTGTTGTAACCTTGCAGCATTATACGTACGCAACGCAGCCGGGTAGAGCGTTCCAGATCGGCTGCGAACTGTAAACCGAGGCCGTACTGCGGACTGCGGACTACGGACCACGGACTGCGGACTGGGTATATATAAAATACGGACCAGGTATAAAATGCGAACTACGTGCTATGTTTTTAGTCTGATAGTATTGTCACTCGACCCTAACCATGTATAACTCCTTTCACGTTGTTGTTAAATTGAAGGAACTTTCGCTCTAACAAGAAAATCTTTTAAGATAAGAACCAATGGGGGCGTGGGGATATATTTGCGCGAGTGTGTTTTTGCTCGTAATAAGGTGCAAGTGTTTCATTAGAATCTTTTTGAGATTTTGGGTTTATTTGATAAAGCCGCTTTGCGCGATTCGAAGCGCAGTTCGGCTAGGATTGTTTCCACAAGGTCGTGCATGAGGGTAGCCTCGTTCTGTAAGGCGAGTTAAAAACTCTTTCTTCTTTAACTCCAGTTATCGGGAATTATTCCTTAACCGAGTTCGTTTTGAGTAAGTGCAAGGCTATTCCGTATACGAAGCCCTTTTTAACGATGACAGGGTAAAATAAGGAGAAATTCGCATCTTAAAACGTTTCTGTCGGCTTAAATAATGTGTTTGAATCGAATGAATCTTGATCCTTTAAAAACTTCAGTGGTCAAGGAAAACAATTTGTTTTGATGACAGTTCGTCAGTGTAAATTTTATTGTTGTGTGGAAAGAGTTCGCGAAATCAATAAAGTTGTTGATTTCGGACTCAGAAAGAGTCCACACTGAGAATGTGTCATCAATAAATTTCTTCCAGCCGGAGAAATGGCTGTAAGGGCTCGCATGTAGTAGTTGTTTCTCAACGTGAGCCATGAAAATGACCGAGAAAGCAACCGCGATTTTGGTGGCCATTGTAATGCCGTGAGTCTGTACGTAGTGTTTGTCGGTGAATTTGACTTAGTTTTCTGTTAAGATCACCCGCATTAAGTCTCCCAAATATGAAGTAAGGATAGGTAACTTTGACTGATAATGTTCTTCGTAATGGTGACAGACGATGTCGATTCCCTCTTCCTGGGAAATGCTAGGGCAGAGACAACACACGTTTAGCGTAGCTTAAATTGCTTCATCTGGAAGAGGCGTGTTTTCAATGATATCACTTTTGTGTGCAGTGTCTTCGACGTAAGAATCTTGTTTTTGCGCGATTGGCCTGGTTAAATCGAGTCCACAAAACTAGAAATGTGTTCTTTGGGACCACCGCTACCAGAGACGATTGGTCTGCCGGCAGGAATAGTTTTATGTGTTTGGTCAGCGTGTAAAACACTGGTATTCTTGGTGATTTTGGCCAAAACTGAGCCACTTGTAAGTCATTTGAACAATATGCTCGTTTGTGAACAGAGCGTTTATAGTTGATATCTCTTTTGTGGCTGTTTCGGATACAATCGGTTAATGTTCATCTTAGATTTCCAAAACCGGTCCTGCTATTAAAGTTTATTTAAACAGTTCTTATCAAGACTCTGCGGCTACCATTGATTGCTGAAGCCTAAATCCCTTCACTTTAACAACAACAAAGGAGTTATACACGGTTAGGGTCGAGTGACAAAAGTTCGTTTACGCAACAGGACGACAGAAAGAAGAGGACGGCAAAAGGATTGTGTGTGACAAACTTGACAGGGCTATAAATTGCGTGTTTTTCGTGACCTTCACTTCACATTACTGTTTTTTGGTCTTTCACTCTGTTTAAGGGAAGGTGATGTTTGTCGGAAAGTTTTTTCAAACAAAATTATTGTCACTCTTATCACACAAGGTTTGACGTCTTCTTTCCTCTCCCGTCCTGTTGCGTAAGTTGACTAATTACCATTACACTAAGACATAATACGTGGTTCGCATTTTATAACTGGTCCGTGTTTTACATATACCCAGTCCGCTGTCCGCAGTCCGCAGTCCGCAGTCCGCAGTCCACAGTCCGCAGTCCGCGGTCGGCGGTCTATCTTTTATACGGCCCAATCTGAAACGCTTTACCCTGCGTAGAGTAATGCTGCAAGGTTACAACAAAAGCATATTTATCAGTGAAAAAATATTCAGCTTAATTCTTTGAAAACGTGTCGGCCATGATACAGGCAGGCTTTGGCTTCCTGTTGGCGTAACATTTCCGCTAGAGACAGCTTGACGAAGACACGCAACACGAAACACTCCTTCACTGCAAGGCGACCGCCATCTTGTTTGCAGAGGCGCCACTTCCGCTTTTATCCTCCCCTCCCATCACAGGTATTTTTAGTCGGTTGGCAATTTTTGTTTTTCATAAATAGGAAAATCAAAAAACGATTTTCATTTTGGATTTCACCAGCATTAATTCTTCTTTACACATGAAATTGCTTTGTCAAGTTTGAATTTTTAATAAGCTTGAATTTAGGGAATAGGAAATTGAAAATATAATTTTAACTTCGGTACCAAGCAAAAATCTCAAAATTGAAGATTATCGTTTAGTTTTCCTTTTCCTTAAAAACAAGAAATAAAAACCACCAACTGACCATTTTCAATTTTCAATTTTTGATTTTCAAAACATTGAAAATTGTTTTTCAATTTTATGTTTCTTAGAAACAAAAATTGACGATTGAGATTGTAAATTTGTGATTTTCAATTCTTGAGGAATCAAACACTGAAAATCACGATTGGGAATTTTTGATTTTCAATTTTCAGTTTGGAATCAAAATCAAATGGACGAAAACCACACGGACCATGTTGGTGCGCATGCGTTACTTGAAACGAATGCCACTCTTACCGGCTCAGAATCCGCGATAGGTCGGTTCCGTAGGACGGGCTGATCCGTCAGTGAGAGATCGACAGGCCTCCTGGCAACCACCCGCTATAAGGCTAGCCCAATCGATATTGAAACGCAAATTTCCTTCCGTAGATAAGCCTCTCCGAATATAAGCCCCTCCAAAAATAAGCCCCTCAAAAAGGGCCTTTGAAAAATATAAGCCCCCGGACTTATTTTCGGAATTTTACAGTATGCTAAGATATTACACACTACCTGAATCTAATGTTATGAAGGGGAGCTACAATCACCTCAGTAATTGCAGGTGTAACCACATTATGAATATCAACATAACGCCGTATGCCATTCGTAGCATAAAATCGCCTGACACTCCTTTCAGATAGTCCATTCACTCCTGGATGCTGTTGTCTTGGAATATCAGCTACTTCTTTTGTGTTTTGCACGGACCGTGCACGGTTCGGCCAACCCTTTTTTTAAATTTTCTGTTCCATGTTGAGCAAACAGAAAGATATGAAATTGACATCTTTTTCGATTAATTCGTTTATAATGTTACAAGTGTCTAAATTGCTTTTGCTTTAAAAGCACCGTTTTTATTGAAATTTTATAATATGACGCCGCCAAAGAATTTTTGCTCTTAAAAATAATGGTAAAATCTCCAAAAATTGCCAAAATTCCAGAAGTCCTTGTTTCTTTTCTTGAATCCAAAATTCTTATCCCTCCATAACAAAACTTACTCAATATCGTCTTTTTTTTGTTTTTTGCTATCTTTTTCCAAAAAAAGATAAACAAAATTTGACTTTCGTCCTATCGTTTTTTGTTTCTTCGAAAAAAGAAACACAAAAAACGGAAAAACGAAAAATGACTTCTGTTTTATCGTTTTTCCTTTTATGTACGAAAAAACAAAAAAACGGAAAAACGAAAATCGACTTCCGTTTTATCTTTTTTCTTTTAATCTACAAACAAACACATAAAACGGAAAAACAAAAATCGACTTCCCTTTTATCGTTTCTTGGTTTTTCAAAGAACAGACACAAAAAACGAGAAAACGTAAGCCGACTTCCATTTTAACGTGTTTCGTTTTATTAACGACCAAACACCAAAAACGGTAAAATGATAATTCACTTCCCTTTTCGTTGCCACTTAGTGCAGCCGACTATGTTAGTGCGCATGCGTTACTTGAAACGAATGCCACTCTTACCGGCTCAGAATCCGCGATAGGTCGGTTCCGTAGGACGGGCTGATCCGTCAGCGAGAGATCGACAGGCCTCCTGGGTCCGTGTGGTTTTCGTCCATTTGATTTTGATTCCAAACTGAAAATTGAAAATCAAAAATTCCCAATCGTGATTTTCAGTGTTTGATTCCTCAAGAATTGAAAATCACAAATTTACAATCTCAATCGTCAATTTTTGTTTCTAAGAAACATAAAATTGAAAAACAATTTTCAATGTTTTGAAAATCAAAAATTGAAAATTGAAAATGGTCAGTTGGTGGTTTTTATTTCTTGTTTTTAAGGAAAAGGAAAACTAAACGATAATCTTCAATTTTGAGATTTTTGCTTGGTACCGAAGTTAAAATTATATTTTCAATTTCCTATTCCCTAAATTCAAGCTTATTAAAAATTCAAACTTGACAAAGCAATTTCATGTGTAAAGAAGAATTAATGCTGGTGAAATCCAAAATGAAAATCGTTTTTTGATTTTCCTATTTATGAAAAACAAAAATTGCCAACCGACTAAAAATACCTGTGATGGGAGGGGAGGATAAAAGCGGAAGTGGCGCCTCTGCAAACAAGATGGCGGTCGCCTTGCAGTGAAGGAGTGTTTCGTGTTGCGTGTCTTCGTCAAGCTGTCTCTAGCGGAAATGTTACGCCAACAGGAAGCCAAAGCCTGCCTGTATCATGGCCGACACGTTTTCAAAGAATTAAGCTGAATATTTTTTCACTGATAAATATGCTTTTGTTGTAACCTTGCAGCATTACTCTACGCAGGGTAAAGCGTTTCAGATTGGGCCGTATAAAAGATAGACCGCCGACCGCGGACTGCGGACTGTGGACTGCGGACTGCGGACTGCGGACTGCGGACAGCGGACTGGGTATATGTAAAACACGGACCAGTTATAAAATGCGAACCACGTATTATGTCTTAGTGTAATGGTAATTAGTCAACTTACGCAACAGGACGGGAGAGGAAAGAAGACGTCAAACCTTGTGTGATAAGAGTGACAATAATTTTGTTTGAAAAAACTTTCCGACAAACATCACCTTCCCTTAAACAGAGTGAAAGACCAAAAAACAGTAATGTGAAGTGAAGGTCACGAAAAACACGCAATTTATAGCCCTGTCAAGTTTGTCACACACAATCCTTTTGCCGTCCTCTTCTTTCTGTCGTCCTGTTGCGTAAACGAACTTTTGTCACTCGACCCTAACCGTGTATAACTCCTTTGTTGTTGTTAAAGTGAAGGGATTTAGGCTTCAGCAATCAATGGTAGCCGCAGAGTCTTGATAAGAACTGTTTAAATAAACTTTAATAGCAGGACCGGTTTTGGAAATCTAAGATGAACATTAACCGATTGTATCCGAAACAGCCACAAAAGAGATATCAACTATAAACGCTCTGTTCACAAACGAGCATATTGTTCAAATGACTTACAAGTGGCTCAGTTTTGGCCAAAATCACCAAGAATACCAGTGTTTTACACGCTGACCAAACACATAAAACTATTCCTGCCGGCAGACCAATCGTCTCTGGTAGCGGTGGTCCCAAAGAACACATTTCTAGTTTTGTGGACTCGATTTAACCAGGCCAATCGCGCAAAAACAAGATTCTTACGTCGAAGACACTGCACACAAAAGTGATATCATTGAAAACACGCCTCTTCCAGATGAAGCAATTTAAGCTACGCTAAACGTGTGTTGTCTCTGCCCTAGCATTTCCCAGGAAGAGGGAATCGACATCGTCTGTCACCATTACGAAGAACATTATCAGTCAAAGTTACCTATCCTTACTTCATATTTGGGAGACTTAATGCGGGTGATCTTAACAGAAAACTAAGTCAAATTCACCGACAAACACTACGTACAGACTCACGGCATTACAATGGCCACCAAAATCGCGGTTGCTTTCTCGGTCATTTTCATGGCTCACGTTGAGAAACAACTACTACATGCGAGCCCTTACAGCCATTTCTCCGGCTGGAAGAAATTTATTGATGACACATTCTCAGTGTGGACTCTTTCTGAGTCCGAAATCAACAACTTTATTGATTTCGCGAACTCTTTCCACACAACAATAAAATTTACACTGACGAACTGTCATCAAAACAAATTGTTTTCCTTGACCACTGAAGTTTTTAAAGGATCAAGATTCATTCGATTCAAACACATTATTTAAGCCGACAGAAACGTTTTAAGATGCGAATTTCTCCTTATTTTACCCTGTCATCGTTAAAAAGGGCTTCGTATACGGAATAGCCTTGCACTTACTCAAAACGAACTCGGTTAAGGAATAATTCCCGATAACTGGAGTTAAAGAAGAAAGAGTTTTTAACTCGCCTTACAGAACGAGGCTACCCTCATGCACGACCTTGTGGAAACAATCCTAGCCGAACTGCGCTTCGAATCGCGCAAAGCGGCTTTATCAAATAAACCCAAAATCTCAAAAAGATTCTAATGAAACACTTGCACCTTATTACGAGCAAAAACACACTCGCGCAAATATATCCCCACGCCCCCATTGGTTCTTATCTTAAAAGATTTTCTTGTTAGAGCGAAAGTTCCTTCAATTTAACAACAACGTGAAAGGAGTTATACATGGTTAGGGTCGAGTGACAATACTATCAGACTAAAAACATAGCACGTAGTTCGCATTTTATACCTGGTCCGTATTTTATATATACCCAGTCCGCAGTCCGTGGTCCGTAGTCCGCAGTCCGCAGTACGGCCTCGGTTTACAGTTCGCAGCCGATCTGGAACGCTCTACCCGGCTGCGTTGCGTACGTATAATGCTGCAAGGTTACAACAAAAGCATAGTTATCAATGAAAGAACATGCAGATCATTTCTTTGAAAACGTCTCAGCAAGCTTTAGATTGCTGTTGGCGTTACATTTCCCCCAGAGACGGCTCGACGAAAACAAAGAACACTCCTTCACTACAAGACGACCGCCATCTTGTTTGCAGTCGTGCCACTTCCGGTTTTACCCTCCCCCACCCGTCACAGTTATATATGGTCTGTTTTCAATTTTTGTTTTTCTCGACTACGAAAATCAAAAAACGATTTACATTTCGGATTTCATCATCATTGATACTGTTTCCCGCAGTTTCGTTACACATGAATAGCTTTGTCAAGTTTGAATTTTTAATAAGCTGGAATCTATGGAATAGGAAATTGAAAATACAATTTTAACTTCGGTACCAAGCAAAAATCTCAAAATTGAAGATTATCGTTTAGTTTTCCTTTTCCTTAAAAACAAGAATTATAATCCACCAACTAACCATTTTCAATTTTCAATTTTTGATTTTCAAAACATTGAAAATTGTTTTTCAGTTTTATGTTTCTTAGAAACAAAAATTGACAATTGAGATTTTAAATTTGTGATTTTCAATGCTTGAGGAATCAAATATTGAAAATCACGATCGTGAATTTTTGATTTTCAATTTTCAATTTGGAATCAAAATCAAATGGACGAAAACCACACGGACCCTCCTGGCAACCACCCGCTATAAGGCTAGCCCAATCGATATTGAAACGCAAATTTCCTTCCGTAGATAAGCCTCTCCGAATATAAGCCCCTCCAAAAATAAGCCCCTCAAAAAGGGCCTTTGAAAAATATAAGCCCCCGGGCTTATTTTCGGAATTTTACAGTATGCTACGATATTACACACTACCTGAATCTAATATTATGAAGGGGAGCTACAATCACCTCGGTAATCGCAGGTGTAACCACATTATGAATATCAACATAACGCCGTATGCCATTCGTAGCACAAAATCACCTGACACTCCTTTCAGATAGTCCATTCACTCCTGGATGCTGTTGTCTTGGAATATCAGCTACTTCTTTTGTGTTTTGCCTTGCTCTTCAACAAGCTCCTTCACGTAGCGAGCAGTAACTACGTTTTCCATCCCCGCCATTTTTGAAGGACCCGCGAAAAAAGACGCATACCACGGTTATAAAAACTGCTGACCAACAACACCTAGACGAGTTTCCGAACTGAACCACCAACCCCCACTCAAACCCTCCCCCCTCCCCTACTCGACCCCTCTCTGTCTCAGCTCTTTGTTCACTTAAACAGCCAGAGAAAACGAAAAAAAAATATAAACGAAAAATTAGGTTATATCCAGCTCTTTTTTACATTGATTGGTCGTACTTACAAAGAAGAACGATAGAACGGAAGTCAGTTTCCGTTTGTATGTTTCTGTTTGTTTTAGTACATAAAAGGAAAAACGATAAAACGGAAGTCATTTGTCGTTTTTCCGTTTTTTGTGTTTGTTCGTACAAAAAACGAAAAAAGATAAAACGGAAGTCGATTTTTGTTTTCCCGTTTTTTTGTTTTCTCGTACATAAAAGGAAAAACGATAAAACGGAAGTCATTTTTCGTTTTTCGTTTTTTTGTGTTTGTTTGTACATAAAAGGAAAAACGATAAAACGGAAGCCGAATTTCGTTTTTCGTTTTTTGTGTTTCTTCTTTCGAAAAAACAAAAAACGATGAAACGGAAGTCAAATTTTGTTTATCTTTTTTTGGAAAAAGATAGCATAAAACAGTAAAAAGAAGATATTGAGTAATTTTTGTTATGGAGAGATAAGATTTATGGATTCAAGAAAAGAAACAAGGACTTCTGGAATTTTGGCTATTTTTGGAGATTTTACCATTATTTTTAAGTGCAAAAATTATTTGGCGCCGTCATATTATAAAATTTCAATAAAAAGGTGCTTTTAAGGCAAAAGCAATTTAGACACTTGTAACATTGCAAACTAATTAATCGAAAAAGATGTCAATTTCATATCTTTCTGTTTGCTCAACGTGGAACAGAAAATTTAAAAAAAGGGTTGGCCGAACCGTGCACGGACCCTGATTATATAAATTATCAATTGTATTTACGTCACTGTTACATAAGGTATTTAGCTTAAATAAATCTAATTCATATAAGCTAGTTAACTTATCAAGATATCTTTTCGAACGTATATTGCTTTGGAGTAAGTTATTAAAACGACCATGAAAGCCCGCTAAGTTTCGTTTACAATTAAAGTAAGGCAGTTCTTTCAGAAGGTCTCTTAGGACCTTTTCATGTTGCTTATTTCTTTTTGTTTTTTTCATAGGAAAATGAAGGCAAAGGTATAATTAACATAGGGACAGACAACTATTGTAAGAGCTAAAATACTTAGCTGTTTAGGTTGTTCTAGTCTATCCCTCACCAGTTTGTTAAGACTGAAGATCTTGAAAAGTGTTCAGTTTATGAATGCGCGAGGTATCTGTCATCCCAAGGAATATTGAACCTTGCTTTGCCAAGCAGAATTTAAAGCCCTTGGCTTAATGAACCTTTTTTGCCTCGGTTAACAGTGCTTGGTTAAGCGGAGATAAGTGATCGTAAATACCAAGCCGGGACAATGACACTTCAACGCCGCAACCCAACTGACTCGGGGTGACTTTGGAAACCTCTTTCCGTGCTGCCATCACTCTTTCTTTGACTTGTCTCATAACAAACTTGCAGATTATGAGGTTCGGTCGACTTGAAGCTTTACGAGCAGAAACGGGGTGGGCTATATCGATATCTTACATGGAAACATCCTTCACACCCATTGAGTGAAACAACTGTATACATAGTTAAGCCGTCAACTCTGAGTTCTCTCGCTCCGCGAAAGTAGGCAAGCCAAAGATTTTGATGTTATACTGATAGCTGTAAGCCTGCATTTCATCAATAGCAAGGCGTAATTCATTGCATCTGTGGTCTAAACCATTCAATTTGGCCTTAATTGACTGTAGCTGTTCCATGATTCCATCGTACTGACTACTTATAAAGTCAACAGATTTACTTTGCCCAGGTGAAAGTGAACACGATGAGGCGCCATCTTGCGATTTGCAAGTTGCAAGCTTCGAAAGCTTCTCAACTTCCTCTTTGGTCGCTTGTAAATCGGTTCTCAACTTTTCGCTTTGCTTTAGGTTTTAGTAATATAAATTTAACAGAGATTTACACCGAACTAGAGCTCAAAAATAGCGCGACCTACTCTCTCGAAGGCCAAGATTAAGTAATAACATACGCTAATGACATACGCTTCCTACATTTTACTGTACGTATGCTACAATCAGGACGAAAATTTACAAATTGCTGTTTATAAACAAACAATTTGGCCCATAGAGTAACTTCATCGCACCAAAATTCAGCAGCATCAAAAATCTAGCCGGAAAACATAGATACCATATTTCAGACAATCAGGGACGAAAGTAGTTGACACACTTGTTGAACAAGGTGCTTTTATTAAACATTTCCCTTCAACCCCCGAATCAATGTTTTCTGAAGTAAAAGAAAGACTTTTGGGTCCAAAATACAACATTGATCTTAGGGGGAAGGGAATGGGGTAGACAGGGGAAGAGGATAGGTTTGTCCACTACGCAAAAAGGGGTCATTTTGCGGAAGTGTCTCAACACTTTTGTTGTAGTCCTACTCTGCATATTATCACAGCCACGTTTTAGAACTCTTACCGTGAAATTCTTACCTAACTCCATTACGACCCAAAAGATGGCCGAATTGCAAAATCATGTCACCCGCCTCCAAATCATCGTTTTCAGCTCGTCTTACTTTGCTTATAATCATCGGGACATATTTAACTTCTTAAGGTAAAATTCTCACTCAACTCCATTACGACCCAAAAGATGGCTAATTTGGAAAATACTGTGAAAGTTTGAACCAAGGAATCATTTCAAAAGTAGGTTGAGTTTGATGGTCCGGGTGAACGTAGTCCTGAATAGGACTGTTGTTGTTGACACTGACTGACGTTTCGACAACCTGTGCGGTAGTCATCTTCAGAGTCAAAGTGAGTTGTATCACGTCAGTTGATGGTATTATCGGCTCTGGTTATTGATCTGATTGGTCAATTACGTCGCGATGTTATTGGTCGTCTGTCAGTTAAGCCGGATGTTATTGGCTATGAAGACTCGTAATCAGTAACTGGTGCGTTTCGATACGTCTATTGTCACAGTTAAACACTCGTTTATTGTTAGTCAAATTGTCAGTTCTCCAGTCGTTCTCTCGTAGTTAGTTTTGCTTGATCTCGACAATAAGTCGTTTGTACGGCGCTGGTAACTGTTGGCTACGATTCAGTGGCGTTTGCTCTAAGTTAATTAGTAAACCAGCTTTCTAAAGGAAGACGTTGATAGTAGTCTGTAGAATACGTTATACATGTCGCAGAGTCCCAGTCAATTTGATGTTTCGTCTTTAAATGGTGCTCAGCAATGTGATTGTTGACGTCACCATTCCTTGTCGCGCGTTTGTGTTCGGTCAGTCGCGTGCTTAGGTTTCTGCTAGTTTCACCAATGTAAGAAGCCTGGCAGTCGCAGCATTTGAACTTGTATACTGCTCCCTGTCTGTCCTCCGGTTTGTCTTTGTCCTTGACATTAGTAAGCAGTCGCCGTAAAGTGGTTATCGGTTTGTGTGCAACACGTATATTGTAAGGTTGTAACATACGTGCAATAGTTTCAGAGGTGCCTCTGATGTACGGTATAGTCGCTGTCGTAACAGGGCCAGAGTTGGTCTGAGTGTTGGAATCAGTGTTACTGTATGTTACTGTGAGTGGTCCGTCTAACGAAGACCGTGTTGTAATTGTTCTTACTAAAAACGTCATAACTCATTATTATTATTATTTAAATAATTGTTTGTGTGTTTGTGTGTCACCTTCATCACATTTATTTATTTATGTATTTTTTGGCTTAGCCCATAATGGAAATGGTTAACTAAAACAATGCTGTACATTTTTTAAAGACATAAACTTTATGTAATTTAATTCTATATCTTCTTTGGAATAAGAAAACCGAACTAGTGAGAAAAAGGCCTCACTTGGACACTAGGATTACTGTGACGTAACGCCTTCAAGTTGCGCGCGAAAGTTCACGGCGGTTACCGGTTAGCATTTGAAGTAATTGCGCGTGATATGAAATGACGTACGCCATACACCGTATTCACAAATGGCGGACACGCGGGAAAAAACTGGTGCCTAGTCATGAAAGCGAGGCGTTGGAGGGTAAACAAAAATTGCAAATGAAGACTTTCAGTGAACTTGCAGAGTGTTTAGCACGGATTCCACCTAAAATACCTTTGTACGGACTTCTTTTTAAATACAATTACGTGGGATGTCTTCTGCTTTTAATGTTTAGTATTGATTTGCTGTTTGCAATTAAAAGGGACGCGTATATCTTCAAGGAAACAGGTTGACTTTGTAGGTTTCCGAAGCATCAGAAGCTCGAAAAGTGGGCGATGGCTGGAGAAAAGCGGCAAACATGTTGGCCCAAACTTCACATTGAAACCGAGTTCGAAAGCCAGCTCACTGCAATTCGGTAAAACAGAAATATAAACAATGAAAATCTTGGTGGCAAGAAAAAAAGAAATAAGCGATGGATATATGGGCTACTTGTTAACGCAAGAGACGTGTGCCATTGAACAAAACAGTTCAAATCGAGATGGAAAAAAGGAAGAAAGGAAAGAAGCGGTGACTGAGGTTTGGATGAAGTTATGTTTGGTGTTTATTTGCCAGGACGTTATTCTCTGGTCTTTATCGATGAAGGACATCAATTAGAACTATCTTTTTGGTATAAATGCAGGAGCGATCGAGTGGAGTAAGCTCAAAATTTCAACTTGTTACTCGGCAGACTCGGTAAGCCGGCCACATTTCATTTCAGCGAGTAATTTTCCTATTTCTTATCTTTAGCTGTTAAGAGTTTTAACTTCATGTTCCATAATATTTTAAAAGTGAAGAATACATAAATAATTAAAATGATGGTCTTCTTAAACGGATCCAGACTCGCATTTAATTATTCGAAACAGAAGCTTGCCGTGTTCAGTCCTGATATAAACATTGCCTTAAAAGTTTAACCTAGTAAAATGTGAGCTTTATACCACTTTTTTACCAAGAGCTCTCCGAGATAATGCCGTAAAGGAGACCAGGCAAATAGCAAGCCATAAGATTAACACACTAGAGCGTCTAGTTTTGATAAAATTATTTTATTTCGCAATGACAAAGAAATCAAAAGATTTTAAATTTGCACTGAATTTGCTAAGCTCTGCCAACGTACCTCTAACAATTCACTCCAAAGCGACGGAATTATAATATCATCCAAAGGAAGTTGTAAATACAGACATACATAGATATGTGTAAAATGACACTGACATGAAAGAATGAGTCTCGTGAATGAATCTTTCACCCGCTCTCGACTTGACCTGTTTTGAGTAATGGCGGAGGTCTCTTCCGTTGACAAGTAGGCCATATATCCGTCGCTTATTTGTTTTTTTCTTGCCACCAATATCTGTTTTTACTTCTGTTTTACAGAATTGCAGTAAGCTGGCTTTCGTATTCGGTTCCAGCATGAAGTTTGGGCCAACATGTTTGCCGCTTTTCTCCAGCCATCACCCACTTGTCGAGCTTCTGATGCTTCGGCAACCTACAAATCATCCTGTTTCCTCGAAGATATACGCGTCCCTTTTGATTGCAAACAGCAAATCAGTACTAAACATTAAAAGCAGAAGACGTCCCACGTCATTGTATTTAAAAAGACGTCCATACAAAGTTATTTTAGGTGGAATCCGTGCTAAACACTCTGCAAGTTCACTGAAAGTCTTCATTTGCAATTTTTGTTTACCCTCCAACGCCTCGCTTTCATGACTAGGCACCAGTTTTTTTCCGCGTGTCCGCCATTTGTGAATACGGTGTATCGAGTGAAGAAAACAAAGTTCAGTCATCCTACCAGTTGTTTTTATTCAAGCTGCGGTGAATTAGACGCATTTGAAACTTTATTCCTAATTCGTTTTGGAAAGAAAACTGTTGGTACCTTGCTGAGGCATCGCCTGCAATTGTTATGATCTCTTATATTTGCACAGACATCATCATATCGAAAGCAGATTTTTGAAATATGGTCAGGAAACGAGCAGCTGCCTTTCAAGTTTGAAACAACCAAGAAAGTTGGAAGTTCAGGACTTGTACGGTAAAAATAACTATTTTTAAACATAGATTGATGGTAGTCAACTCAAGCACGTAGGGCCAGCTGTGGTACCACGGTTTGAAACGTGCGGAAAGAGAGTCAAAAAACAAGATTTCATCCACGGTTAACTGATATTTTTTCTGCTTTATTAACGCGCGTGTTGTCGGTTTATTTAGTTGAAATTTTCTCCGGACCGAGTTGGTTTTACCCTTTCGGCGCTGACTCTCTTTCCAGGTCTGTTCACTGTACCCCTGATGAGAATGACAGACCTTCTGAGCCGACTAAAATTTTTTAAAATAACATCAGTCTATGTTTCTGTCTATATTAGTGAGCTCACTAGAACTTAATAACAGTGTAACATAGCTATTTATCTATTTAGTTCCCGTACCATAGCTAAATGAGTATTTACCACTTACTTAATGCTATGTATTCTTATTAAAAAATAACTAACGTATTTGTGGCTATTCTTCCCGCAGCCGCATGTAGTTTACGCTCAATGAACTGATGTGTAGTCATTGAACTACTGGTGTGGTTATTGATCTGTTGTGTACTTATTGAAGTGCTGTGTCGTTATTGAATTAACAAAAAAGAAAACTGTCATGAAATTTGCTTGAAAGGCCGGCTATATACCTTCTCAACATTCTCGGCATTCAAGAAACATAATTCCGTTAGCCTGTGGGTTAAAATAACGAAGAAACCAAATGGCATCGGGCGTCCATCTTGGTGCCTCGCGCGAAAACAGAGCAGCAACTTTGCAACCGGATGTGATGTCATAAATCGGTGGATCATAGGTACACGAAACAATTACCGTGCGCTATTGGAGTCGTGCCCCCCCCCCCTCCCTGGTCAAAGTAAACAAGATTCAAGATGCTGCATAATTTATAGCCTGCGCGCAGACGAAATTAAACTCTGGTTAACTCCGTCTGCGAAACAGCGCCGAAATCCTTGTTCTGGACTTCCAGCTGTGTACCCAGATTTGAGTACGCGCCACAATTGGCCAGTTAAAAAAGGCCTTTGTTTTGTTTGTCGTGATCGCCAATCAGGTTGAAGGGGAATTCGAAACGCACTTCCGGTAATTCGTTGAGTCCGTTGGGGGTCCAGAACAAAAATCTCTGCGCTGCTTCGCAGACGGTACTAATCAGAGTTTAGTTATCGTCTGCACGCAGGCTACATAATTTCATGAGCTCACCTGTCAAATTTTGACCAATCAGAGCATAAAAATTGGACGTCGTAGAGCATGACCAACGCGTGACCATGATGAGCAAAGTCAAAAGCAACTGCCTTCCCTGCCTGTAATAGCTGGCTGAATTTTCGCGTCCGAGGTCACTTTTAAATCAAAATTTTAATTGTGCGGCACAAACGCAAAACATATTTCATATGAATTAAAAACAATCAAACTTGAGCCTGCGATCATTTGAGAACTAGTAACTTGTCAGCGGATAACTTCAAAAATACTCGACCTCGATGGGTCAACACCTGAGCCCGCGATCCGGTCAAGTGATACTGGTCAGCGGATACCCTGTTTTGCAGCTGTCAATTGATCACAACATTGATGTCCAATGGATGTGTGCATTATCAGTTTTCCTGTGCTCTCAAATTAGCTAGAAAGTATGAGATTGAACATTGATTGCGATCTAGTAAAACAACTGGTCAGCGGACAGCTTCCAAATAAATCACGTCACCTTGATGAGTTGACACATGAGCCCTCGATATGGCAATGTGATACTGGTCAGTGGCTATCCTGTTTTGACAGCTGTCAATTGACCATATTGTAAATTGCCAATATAAAAGACATGGGTTTGCCAAGACACACCTGAGACACCCCTCCCTTCCTTTTGATAGTCTCCCCTACCCTACCCGTACAATCTGTAGACGCGTACGTACGTACGCTCGGTCAGTCACGTGACAACCAAACGAAAAGAGGTTGACCATATTCTATGAGTATGGGGCTCTGTCCCACGCGCGCGAGGGAGCTCCACTATTAAGAAAATCGTAATGTCTACTTTTAAATCTTACAGCTAAGCCGGGAACCATAAACCGTAAACCAAGCGAGGCTTCCAGTGTAGTGGCGGGAAAACGGAGCGATCTCATTGGTCGTACGATCAGAAGCCATAAATAAAATTTTTTCACAGGGGAAAAAAATCGTTCGACTAATGAAGATCTTTCGATGTGAAATCGAAAGACGATTTTCACATCACTACTTTTGATTGAGTAAATAAACCTCGTTATGTGGCGAGTACTTTCCTTTTTGGGTTTGAATGTCTGAGGTCATATTTGTAGGCAGATATGTGGAATATATTAACTCCACACCCTCTCCCCTAAACTCCTCCAAATTGGCCTTTTCGATGCCTAACTTTTTGAAAAATATTCAAATCCTTCCATAAGTGGGAGAATAGCAAGTATCTTTAAGAAATGCTCATCTAGACAGTATAAAAATAAGTGACACACCTTTCGCAACGTTATTACAAATCCTGTTACGTATGTTATTACAAATCTGGTTGAAAGTTAGTTACAAATCCGGTTAGTTATTAGGTTGATTTTCATTACAAATCCTGTTGTTATTACATATCACATTGATGTTCAATACAAATCCGGTTGATATTACAAATCCTGTTCTTTATTACAAATCAGGGTGATACAAAAGCTCTTACGGTGAAATCCGATCTTAACCCTATAACCACGTCAAAAATTGCTAAAATGCAAAATCTTGTCGGATGTCTGAATCATCGATTTATGCTAGTTTTACAGTGATTCTTATTGCGTTCGAGGTACGAGAACGTAACCCCTAATTTGTGTTTTAATTGTTCTGTAAATTATTGGGTGTCCTGTGCAATTAATGAGGGAGGTTTTTTCGAGATTGCACTCGTCGTCGTCGTCGTCACACATTTGCCTTGCTTTGAGGCGCTTGCTTACGTTTTGCTCACTTTGACGCGCTAACTCACGTGGTGATTAGTGTGTCCTCGTCGTTCATCTTTCAAACGTTTGCTGAGGTCTGCTATTCTGTCTTCGTAAATCGTTCATCTTTTAAAAGTGTGCTGAGTCTTCGTAAAGCGTACATATTTAGTTTGCTGAAGGTCTACTATCGATCTGTGTTTAATGAATCTTCCAAAGCGTTCATCTTTCAAAAGTGTGAGCACTGAAAGTTTACACCCTGAGTAACATTTTACTTTGGATTAAGCCTTCATATTTTTCTTTGGAAAATGAGTGCTACTCCTGGTGCATGCATCAAACCGGATTGTTTAGCTCGGCGTCCGTTGTGCCACGAAGTAAATTTACCGGCGAGTTGTGAAGCTCAGCGTCTGTTGTGCCACAAAGTAAATCTACTGAGTTGTGTAGCTTGGCCGCCACAGAGTAAATCTACCGAGTTGTGTACCTCGGCGGCCGTTATTCCACAAAGTAAATCTACCGAGATGTGAAGCTCGGCGGTGGCCGTTATTCCACAAAGTAAATCTACCGAGATGTGAAGTTGGGCGGCACCATTTCATCATGACTTGTGATATTTTCGGCACTGGACAAACGAAAATTTTAGCTCTGTTATTTATTCGGAAAAACGCCGGACCAGCCCATATTAGCGCCGCTCAAGCCACTGAAATCAATACACTCGACCAAATTACTGGAAAAGTTTTTGACTTGAGCCGCACACACATTCCACTGAAGGTTTTGATGATTCCCTTGAAACGTGTGAAATTGAGAGGTTTAGTGTAAGTGAACCAGTGTTCAAACACAATCATTGTGCCCCGGCATTCACCACAAAAATCTGGTCTCAGGTCATTCTTTAATATCATCACAAGTTAAGAAGACTTACCAGTAACGGTTTCCGGCATTTTATGGTAAATTTCGGTAATTGTCTACAAGTGGAATTCCCAATATTAAATAAAATTAATGATTACATCTAAAACTTTGTCGGCTGTTTGCTTTTTAACAGTACCTGGGCCGGGCTTTTGAAAGCTGGGTTAAGATAACCCAGGCGAGGAGGGTTAGTGCGAAATTTGAACTCAGATGTGAAAGCTTCATTTTGCCAACAAGTTGATGATGGGACGCTCTTAAAAATAACTCAGAAAAATATCCAAAGAAATTTTTTTTAACAAAAGAAAAAGAAACCCGGTTTAAGCGCTGATCGGTCTTCGAACAACTGCGGCCTGTAGAACATCTATTGCGCCAGTAAAACAAAAAGTTCTTTTTACACGCCCGAAGCACTCTGGCCAGTGTCTCCTCAAACAACAAGCACTTGAGATGAACCATACGATATCACGCTGATCACTAGCCTTCAAAACCTTTTCATTATCATACACAGTTTAAATCGAGGTTTCGCTGTACGCAACCCTCACGTTCAAAATATCCCATAATCATAGTTATCTATCGCAAGAACCATCCACTCTTTCTTTACTTCTACCTGTACGCCTAGCAAAGATATCGAATGCACTCTCCTAAGCTCCGATTACTCCTAGTTATAGCAATATTTGGGACCTCTAACGCTGAAAATTTGATTTAGCCCTATCTCTAGCCACAAACCCGCCAATTTGCAGCATCGCATATGAGGGTTAGGAGGGGTCATTTTTCTTCGTTTTGCGGTGCTGATCTTTAGAGCGACATTTTGGACTTTTTGCGGAGAAATCCGTTAATCCCATGACGCGCACAAAATGGACAAATTGCAAAAACTTGTCAGACGTCCTGCTCTGAATTATCGGTTTAATCGTTTTAGGCTAGTTTCGAGTTTCTTATTCAGCTTATCATTATAGCAATGTATGGAACTCTAAGGCTTAAAATTTAATTTAGCCCTATCTGTAGCCAAAAACCGGCCAATTTGTAAAATCGCCTGAATGGATTATGAGTGGTCGCCTTTGTTGGTTCCGGGGGCTGATCAGTCAGATCAGTATAGAGCGACATTTTTGAGCTCTTACGTTGAAACACGTCTCTGAATTATCCTTTCCTGTTTGTTTTACGGTGCTTATCATCATAGCAATATTATTGAGCTCTGACGGTGAAATCCAAACTTAACCCTAATACGAAGCAAAAAATGGACAATTCGAAAAATCTTACGATGCTTATCATTATCGCAATGTTTGGGAGCGCTAACGCTCAAAACTGGTCAATTTGCAACATCGAATAAATGGATTGTGAGTGTTCGTTTTTGTTGTTTCCGAGGGGAAAAGGAAAGGAAAGGACAAGATATCGCGTAAACAAGTCCGAGATTGCTTGAGTCAGCAAGATGTTTATACTCTTTTCAAGCCCGGGCGAAGATGCTACAAGAGAAGAAGAGTCATCGTTCCTCGAATAGATGCAAAATTTCAAGCGGAATTGGTCGATCTTCAAAATCTCAGTCGCGACAACAAGGACTATAAATACTTACTGACATGTATGGATATCTTCGGCGAGTACGCTTTTGTGTTGCCTTTGAAGACACAACAGGGTGAAGAAATTGACCATGTTGACCTCCAACAGTCTCGAATAGCTAAAGACAAACAAGAAGTAAAAGCAATGGTTGATCTTCTTGAAAGTAACCGCACCAATCCATTCAGCAGTTACCAGCCCCTCTTTAGTAGGGGTGGGTGCCACTGTTTCTCCCGAAATTGAACGTGACCTGAGTAGAGCGTGCCTAGTAGGGGAGACCGCCTACCAACAGTTCAAAAAGGGACGCTTCAAGCCAGAGAAACCACCAGTGAATGTCCATCATACACTGACAAAGCAAAAGTTAAAGACGTTCAGTGATTTTAACAAAACCAAAGATGTGAAGAAGAGCAAAGGTACCAAGAGAGTAATCCGTGCTGATCTTAATTTGTTCGCACGAATGATAATTATCGCCGAAAGTCGACAGCTTCAGATGCAGGAGGTTCTCCTAGGGGTGCTAGAGAACGTTCGACAGGATGAACGGCTGGCCCTAGCGTGTGCGGCTAAAGAGTATCTACGCAGGATATCTATTATATGGTCCAGCCCCCTGATTGTAACCGAGCACAGGCAACTAATCAGTATGCACTACCGGTGCTGCGGTACTTAATGTGGACACAGCATTGGACTCTATCAGAGTTAAGAGATGTGGACAGGGCAGCTCGGAAGATCATAGTTGAGAACGGTGGCAAACACCCAGCTAACCTAACTTCTTTGTTATATCTACCGAGGGAGAAAGGGAGTAGAGGCATGCGATCAGTCGAACACGAGAACAAAATCACTAAAATCAAATCGCTACTGCAATTGTATCAGAATTCGGACCAGACTTTGGAAGCAGTTTGAGAATTTGAAGAACACGCCCTGGCATCAGGCGTGAAGATTCTGTTTTTTTAGTTCCTGCGAGAGCATGGGTTAATAGAAGAAGTTACACCATGGTACTCACCGGTGATGCCAAAACCAGCCTACCAGAACACCACGAGTGAGGCGTTTTGGGATATTCCCATCTATACAGAACACAACGAAGTTAGAGCAAATCGGATCGACAAGCGACTTGTCAGCCACGAGAGGAAAGAGGTCTGCACAATTGAAATGAGCTGCCCATGGATTGAGAGTAGAAAGATGAGGAAGAGACATTCAAGTATGGGCCCATGATGTGGGAGCTGAAGCAGAAATACAATGGTTTCGGGGTTAAACAGTACAACGTAATAATTGACGTACTGGGTGGTTACCCTAAAGACCTAGAGGAGTCGGTGAGGAAGCTACTAGGAGCGAGAGCACGGGGCGTAGTTGAGCAGATGCAAGAGTCGGTCATCTGAAACACTTTAAACATTGCCAGAACATTTAAGATAAATACTTAGTTAGGGCGCTTAGGACACCAGATTTTAGGGTTTTTTTTCTCCAGAAATCCAGAAACACAAGTGTCGCAAAACCTGTATTTTACTGATGTTTTTACGTAGATTTTAGTATGGCCTTTTTGATTGAGCTCTCTATCTAGGTTGACACCAAGATTACAAACTCGGTCTGATGGTTGTACTCTAGCATTGCCAATCAAAAAATCACTGAGAATTGGGTTCTTGACGAAACGAGAACTAAACTGAATGACATTTGTTTTACTAGGATTGCACACTAACTTACTAATGGTGTTCCATTCTATGATTTCACTAATACACTTCTGAAGGGTGTTGAGGGCAGGACGTTGATCATAAGGGTCAATAGTTATGCAGAGTTGAGAGTCATCTGCGTAGAACATACAATCTAGGTTATGAGCAAAGATTATGTCTTGAACAGGTGCTGTATAAAAAATAAACATGAGAGGACCGAGTATCGAACCTTGCGGAATTCCAAATTCTAATCTCCGACTGCTAGATGTTGTGTTACCAATAGTAACAGATTGTATCCGACCAGTAAGATTAGACGAAAACCATCTTAGCACTGTGTGGGAAAAACCGAAGTATCTAGGGTGTCAAATGCAGCTGACAAATCAAGCGTGACTAAAACAACATCTCGCCGACAATCAACAGTCCTAAGAACGTCATTCATTACTTGCAGAAGGGAGTCTCAGTGGAGTGATGTTTACGATAGGCGGATTGCATAGAAGGCATTAATAGATTATCCTCCAAGTATGAATGTCTGAACCGCGACATCCTTGTCAATGACTTTTGCTAGGAAAGATATATTGGCCACAGGTCGGTAATTTTTTAAAACATCCTTGTCAAGATCTGGCTTCTTCAGGACTGGACGAATCAAAGATCGTTTAAGCGCAGAAGGGAATTCACCAGAGGTTAAAGATTCATGGACAATAACTGTTATAACTGGACCTCCAAAGCCAAAGACTCCAAAGAATCGTAAATATTTTGTAAAACCGGTGATCTTGAGGTGAACAGTCGATGAACAGTTTTAAATAGCCTGTGGTTGCCTACTTGGTCAATTTTGGCTTTGAAATAACCTAACTTTACTGAATCCAGCATGCGGTTATATCTTGAGCAGGCTTCCGTGAAAAGTTGTCTATGAACAGTAAGGTGGGATTTCCTTAACATTCTCTCCAGGCGACCCTTCTCACGTCTTGCAACACGTAAGTCTTGATTAAACCAAGTAGCTCTCGGTCTATGATTGACCCATCTAGTTTGTGGCGGATAGTGAGTAGAATAAGCGTTGTTCAGGGCTGTGTTATAATCCTCAACCGAAAGATTTAGATCCTTTGTATTAGCAAGTTGTTGTACAGAGTTCAATAAATCAGAGCTGAACTTATCAGAGTGAAGATTACTGTTAGCTCGGTAATTAACAAGGACTTTTGAATGTGGCAGCTTTGGGCAGTTTAAATGAAAAAAAAAATTAAATAAAGGCAGCCTAATCAAGTTCGTCGTTGATCACTGGAGTAAACCGTCTTGTCGATCAAAGCTGCAACACAAGACACTTTATGCTACATGTGGGAAGCGTTGCTACAAGCTAACAACAGAGAGCGCACAAGAAGAAGAAGAAGAGCTGCGATCAGATCAAGAGGAAGCCGACATCCCCCTCCTCCTTCATACTAGACATGCGACAAAAGAGCCATTCAATGCCATAGTCATCTCATTTGAGGACACGGACGTACGCATTCTCTGTCTTGCTTTTTCAAACGACGTCAAAGTGCCGCTTTTCCAGCGTTGTGTTTCACAGTAAATGGCCAGATACATAGACATTGGAAAAGTCGTTAGTACAATAGGTTATAAAGTATGCAAGGCTTTGCGTGGGCTCAGTACATGCCTTTACGGGCTGTGACTCAGCACATTTGCAGGCATTGGCAAAGTCTTTACTTTGCCAATGCCTGCAAATGTGCTGAAGATTCTTCGAAAAAACAACGATTTTCAGGAAGTGTTTGTAAGAGTTGGAGAGGAGTGGTCAGTAACTGAAGAGCTCTTTGGGAAGTTGGAAGCCTTTGTCTCTGCTCTCTATGGTGCCAAGAAAGGTACGTCTGATGTATATGAGCTTCGTTATGCTATTTTCTGTACCAAGAAAGGTGAGGAGAAATCACACCAGCCACCTCGGTGCAGGGACTGCATAAAAAAGCACCGCCAACGAGCTAATTATCAAGCTGCGGTCTGGAAGAACTCTCTTCGCAATAATGAAGTGCCAACTCCGGTGGGCAAAGGCTGGTTTCTCAAAACCGATGCACACGGTGAAAGACTTGAAACCAACTGGATGGATGGCTTGCCTGCACCAAGAGCAGTGATCGAGCTAATAGCATGGACTCACAAGAAGTCTTGAGATGAAATCACGCGTGATTGCATCCTTCATGGCCTAAAGTGCTCAAGTTGAAGAAATCTCAAATTCTCTACCAAAACGATGGACTAACCCCTTTGAAAAAATTCTAATTTTGCGTTTTTCGTACACAGTTGTTTTTATAGTCTTTAAAGGCTCCTTTTTTTATCTAGAACGTCAGCAAACACTTTTTCTCGATCTATTTTTGATAAACACAAAACATATAAAAACTTCAACTTTTTGACCAAAATCATGGACTATCCCCTTTGCAAAAAGGCCAATTTTGCCTTCTTTGTAAATCCATGTTTATATTGTCTAGAAAGGCTTGTTTTCTAACGACAACGTCACCAAATACTTTTTCTGGGTGTATTTTGCATAAAACGAAACGTTCACAAACTTTCAAATTTTTGACCAAAACAATGGACTAACCCCTTTACAAAAATGCCAATTTTGTGGGTTTTTGAAACCGATGTTTTTGTTGTTCAGACAGGCTTGTTTGCTATGTACAACGTCAAAAATCGTTTTTTCACGATTTATTTTCACGATCTATGACATGGGAATACAGGGGGTTAAAAGGGGTTACAGGGTGTTACAGGGGGTTACAAGAGGTTACAAGGGGTTACAGGGGGTTACAAGGGGTTACAAGGGGTTACAGGGGGTGACAAGGCGTTACAGGGGGTTACAAAGGATTATAGAAACTTTATTCTAACTAGAACGTTCCCAGATACCTTTTCTTGGTCTATTTTGCATAAAAATCAAAGTTGAACAAATCTCAAATTTTTGACCAAAACGATGGACTAACCCCTTTGGAAAAATTCTAATTTTGCGTTTTTCGTACACAGTTGTTTTTATAGTCTTTAAAAGCTTCTTTTTTATCTAAAACGTCACCAAACAATTTTTCTCGATCTATTTTTGATAAACACAAAACATATAAAAACTTCACCTTTTTGAACAAAATCATGGACTTTGCAAAAATGTCAATTTTGCCTTCTTTTTAACTCCATTTTTATATTGTCTAGAAGTGATAGAAAGGCTTGTTTTCTAACGAAAACATCACCAAATACTTCTTCTGGGTGTAAAAGGTCGAAAATCGTCTTATAACGATTTCTTTGCAAGATCTATGACATGGGAAAACAGGGGGTTACAAGGGGTAACAGAGGGTTACAAGGGGTTACAAGGGGTGACAGGGGGTGACAAGGCGTTACAGGGGGTTACAAAATATTATAGAAACTTTTTTCTATCTACAACGTTCTAAGATACTTTTTCTTGGTCAATTTTGCATAAAAACCAAAGTTGAAGAAATCTCCAATTTTTGACCAAAACGATGAACTAACTCCTTTAAAAAAATTCTAATTTTGTGGGTTTTTGAAACCGATGTTTTTGTTGTTGAGAAAGGCTTGTTTGCTATAAAAAACCTCAAAAATCGTTTTTTCGCGATTTATTTTCACGATCTATGACATGGGAATACAGGAAGTTTAAAGGGGTTACAGGGATTTACAGAGGGTTACAAGGGGTTACAAGGGGTTAAGGAGGTTACAAGGGGTTACGGGGAGTTACAAAGGGGTTACAAGGGGTGACTTGGGGTGACAAGGCGTTACAGGGGGTTACAAAGGATTATAAAAACTTAATTTTTAACAAGAACGTTCCCACATACTTTTTCTTGGTCAATTTTGCATAAAAATCAAAGTTGAAGAAATTTTGAAAATTTTTGAAACCGATGTTTTTGTTGTTCAGAAAGGCTTGTTTGCTATATAAAACGTCGAAAATCGTTTTTTCAAGATTTATTTTCACGATCTATGACATGGGAATACATGGGGTTACAAAGGGTTACAGGGGGTTACAGGGGGTTACAAGGGGTTACAAGGGGTTACAGGGGGTTACTAAGGGTTAAAAGGGGTTACAGGGGGGTACAAGGGGTTGAGAGCCGTTACAAAGGGTTACAAGGGGTTACAAGGGGTGACAAAGGGTGACAAGGCGTTACAGGGGTTTACAAAGGATTATAGAAACTTTTTTCTGACCAGAACGTTCCCAGATACTTTTTCTTGGTCTATTTTGCATAAAATTTAAAGTTAAAGTTGAAGTTGCTTTTTGAAACCGACGTTTTTGTTGTTCCGAAAGGCCTGTTTGCTATATAAAACGTCAAAAACGTCTATGACATAGGAATAAAGAGTGGTTACAAGGGGTTACAGGGGGTACCATCGGTTACAAGGGGTTACAAGAAGTTACAGGGGGTTACAAGGGGTTACAAGGGTTTACAGGGGGTTAAAAAGGGTTAAAAGGGGTTACTGGGGGTTACAAGGGGTTGAGAGCCGTTACAAAGTGTTACAAGGGGTTACAAGGGTTGACAAAGGGTGACAAGGCGTTACAGGGGTTTACAAAGGATGATACGCTGCGACTGTAGGAGAAGCCAATTGTCACGCGGCTAAAAACTATTTGTGGCGGCGAAACTCCGTGTGAGCGGGTATATTTTACTGGTCGATCATGAATCAACTGTGATCACGAAACTAGGAGCTAGTCCTTGATGGTGATTTTATTGACGATAATCGAACCGTAAACTGAAATATAATGCAACGTAACAAATAATTACTAAAAGCTAAAGTACAATTACAATTATAGTTTGGCTAGCAGATAATATAACATTTTACTGACATTCCAATCATATTTTCATTTTCGTAGCTGTTCCGGTATAAAAACCTTGCCAAAAACGCGTAATAAGACAAAAGAAATATACTTATCGGAATACAGGAATAATAAATTTACCAACTAGAATATTAGACTAAATATACTTCATGAAAGGAATAAAATCAACTAAATTTGGGTACACAGGAGTAAAGAAACCTTCCCAAAAACAATAATGGTTGTTTCCTGCGAATAATACTATACTAAGAAACTAACAAAATAAATCTGACAACGGACTACGTTTGCAAAGGCACGAAAACTAAATAAACTAAAAGAAATGAGATTCTCACGCCGAACTAAAAAGGTAAAAACCTACTTGAAACTCAAAAAAGGCGTAGTCACGTAATGGTACGAGATACCGAGTATTACAATAACTTCTTGCAGGAAATGTATTTATCATGGGTTATGTAACCTTTTCTTTGGGGTGTTACATGGTATGTTGTTCTGTTGCTTCATTAGCGGTAGGCTATATATATTTGAGTTGTTCTCATTTATATTCATTCGCGTCTTACGACTGTCCCTACGCCCTCAAAATTATGTCTGATGTTGAAGACATTACTCCAGCGAACACAGAGTTTCCTAGAAGCAACGTTTTGCTGCCTTCGCTTCCTAAACAACCTTTGTCTCAATCTCTCGAAGCTTCAGTACCAATCCAGTCTTCAGAATCCAGTGATATAGCGTCCACGTTCTCTCTATTTAAGGATTATTTCGACAAGAAGTTGGGCGCCTTGAAGCGCGATATTCAAGACGAGTCGTGCAGTAATACCGATTCTGTGGCCAAAAAGCTTAAAGAAGAATCCAAGATCACGTTTAGATTCGAAGGTAATAAGAAACAGTTTCAATTCAACTCCGACCTTGCAGAGAAGGTGAAGTCGGCGTCAGTTGCTCTCGGGAAGAGAAAATTAGACCTTGTTAAAGCTCACCTGGAAGAACTAGACTCTGACATCAAGAAGCGCAACAAACTTATCAGACTGGCAGACAAGTCCGCCGCCGGTTGGGATTTGGTGAACGAGTATTTATCAGACGAGCTGGTTAGCGGGTCAGAGGACGAAAAGCGTATCCGCCGTGCCGAGCAGAGGGCCCTTCGTAAACGCAACCAACGCCAACAGAAAGCGAAGCCATCCAAGCAAGGTTATTCACAACTCCAATCATCTACCGCAACCACCGCGTTTGCTGGCCAACATTCATCATCCTCCAGACCTATTTCTCGTACTTTTGGCGCTTTCAGCAAACCAAGACCAAGTGATATTTGTTTCGCCTGCGGCCAGCAGGGTCATTGGAGATCTCAGTGTCAAGTTAATCCTCAAGCCAGATCTTCAAGCTCGGGGCAGTCCTTTCCTAGTTCTTCTGGTCTTTCGGGCATTGGAGGTAAATAGGACCACAGAATTAAAAACTTGTTCTCCAAGGTTAGATATTAGCTTTAGTCAATTTATTAGACATGTATCCTTCTTATTTGGAGTATTTCAGGGAAAGAGACTCTAGTTCATTAGTCGATTTCGATTATGATCGCAATCTATTTGAATTTGAACATAATTCCGCATTGCCAGTACTTAAGGGTAGACTTAGATCCTGTTTAAGTTATTGGCACACTATTGGTGCCAATAGTTTTGTTATCGATACTATTAAATTCGGTTATCGGATCCCATTCATTAGCACACCTTGTCAGGCGCGTTTTTCTAACAATCAGTCAGCTCTTAATAATGCGTCTTTCGTGGAGTCGGCTATCGCTGAATTAGTCCACACTCACGCCGTCGTTGAAGTGCCCTTTATTCCACATGTCGTTAATCCGCTCTCTGTCTCGATACAGTCTTCAGGCAAGAAGAGGCTTATTCTGGACTTACGTCATGTCAATCATTTCGTTTGGAAACAGAAGTTTAGGTGTGAAGATTGGAGAGTTTTATTATCATATGTTAATAAGGGCGACTACCTTTTCAGTTTCGATCTCAAGTCTGGATATCACCATATCGATATTTTTCCGGATCACCAAACTTTTCTGGGTTTCTCCTGGGTTTTTTCTGGTACCGTTCGGTATTTTTGTTTTGCATCACTTCCGTTCGGTCTAAGCTCAGCCCCATACGTCTTTACCAAGTGTATCAGACCACTCGTTAAGTTTTGGAGGTCTAACGGGATTAAAATTGTTGTGTTCCTCGACGATGGGTGCGGAAAAGGGGATTCACTGCCTATGGCCAAGGAAAATTCATTGTTTGTGCAATCATCCTTAAGCAGTGCGGGGTTTGTTGCCAACTCCGCCAAATCACTATGGAACCCCACTCAGGTGCTTGTTTGGTTGGGTTTAAACTGGGACTTAGTTATCGGTACCATTTCTATTACCAACAGACGTATTTGCAAATTTATCGCTCTGATTGACAAATTTCTTCTATCCGCACCTTATGTTACGGCTCGGGATTGTGCCGTTATCGCAGGTCATGTTATGTCCATGTCGCCAGTTTTGGGTAACCTGACTCGTCTCAAAACCCGTTTCCTTTACAAGGTCATAGAATCCCGCCGTAGTTGGGATTCCCGTTTTAATATCGAGCTTCATAATGATTGCCTCTCTGAAATATTTTTCTGGAAAAACAATATCGTTAGTCTTAATACGAGACCTATTTTGCCTTATAATGCTCCCCTTTTGTTTAACTATTCGGACGCTAGCAACGTCGCCTGCGGGGCTTTTGTTGTGGGCACTAATGAGGTGTCCCATCGTATGTGGACTGCTTGCGAAGCAGCTAAGAGCTCTACCTGGAGAGAACTTAAGGCTATACAATTTGCCTTAAGTGCGTTCAAAGCCTCGGTTCGGGGTAAGTGTGTAAAGTGGCATTCTGACAGCCAAGGGGCCGTTCGTGTTGTGGAGATAGGGAGTCCTAGTGCAGAATTGCATTCTATTGCGCTTGATATTTTCTATTTTTGTCGAACTTACAATATTACACTTATTCCCCAGTGGGTTCCCAGGGAACTTAATGCTTGTGCTGATGCGATTAGCCACATTGTAGACTTCGATGACTGGTATACAACCCCCGAGTTCTTCGCACACTTGGACCGCCTTTGGGGCCCACATACAGTTTACAGGTTCGCGAATGCTGCCAACGCCCATCTTCCCAGATTCAATTCTAGGTTTCGCGTACCCGGCACTGAAGCTGTTGACGCATTTTCAATCTCGTGGAATGGAGAGAATAATTGGCTAGTCCCTCCCGTCCACTGCATTACTAGGGCGGTTCAGCATCTCCTTGTATGCGGTGCGGTTGGTACTTTAGTCGTCCCTTATTGGCCGTCTAATGTGTTTTGGCCTTTCTTGTTCGCAAATGCAATTCAATTTCAACCGTACGTCCTTGAGTACATTCATTTTCCCGACCCCTCAGGGATTTTTGCCCTCGGGTGTTACAAAGATTCACTCATTGGTTCAGACAGGTTTAACAGCGCGGTGCTGGCAGTCAGAATTGGCGCTAAGGGGCCTTAGTTTTTTCAAGCCGAGTGGCTTTATGTTAGCCCACGTGTTGTTTATTCCGCTCGTCGGTTCATTTGTCCTCGTTTCGCATGAAACTAGCTCGCTGAGTGGCTTGTTTACCGTGGTTTTTGAGTTGGCCCATTCGGCCTTTGCATCCGGTCAGAGGCATTACCAAGCGTCCATTTTTTATTGCTGTATTGACTCCCAGTGCGTGTATTGAGGAATTTTGCCATATATTTTTGTTCTTATCCTCGTAGAAGTTCTCAAAGATGCCTTGCAGCCTAATTTTCAACAGGTTGAAGACGGGCGACTCCGGGCACTGGTTCAAGATCTCCCCGCAGTTCTTCTTAAATCCAAAGCCGACAGTACCGCGAGGAAGTACGAAAAGGGCTTCAATACGTGGAGAAAATGGGCTTCTCAGTTTAAAGAAATTGTTATATTTCCCGCTTCTAGTGTGCACGTTTCATTGTTCTTTCTTAGCTTGATTCAAGAATCTGCTTCTTGCAGTACTATTGACGAAGTCCATTATGGGCTCAAGTGGGTGCATGATTTGGCAGGTCTACCCGACCCCTGTAATTCCTCGTTAGTTTTACCTTTAATAGAATCTGCTAAGAGGCTTCTCAGTATCCCTGTTAAAAAGAAAGAGCCTGTGACCCCCGAGGCTATTCAGCTTTTATTTTCTAAGTATGGATCGTCTTCAGCTAGTTTGTCTGATTTACGAGTGCTTACTTTGTGCGTTTTAGGTTATGCAGGGTTTTTTCGCTTTAACGAGTTGGTTCAGTTACGCAGGTGTGATTTTCAGTTTGAAGATTCTTTTATGAGAATCTTTGTTCATCGAAGTAAGACTGACGTTTACAGGGATGGGGCTTGGGTTGTTATCGCTAAAACTTTCAAGCATACATGTCCTTATTTATTAGTTCAACGATATTTTGTGGCCGCTTCTTTTTCAGCAGACAGCGAAGAGTTCATTTTTCGCCCTGTTGCTTTTCTTCGCAGTACCGGAGCTTATAAATTCCGCGGGTCTGTTCCTTTGTCTTATACTAGAGCGCGGGAGATAGTGCTTAGCGCTTTCGATTCCATCGGCCTTCCCAAGCAAGACTACGGTCTCCATAGCCTTAGGGCCGGAGGTGCCTCCGCTGCTGCTAATGCTCGAGTGCCTGACAGATTGTTTAAAAGACACGGCCATTGGAAATCAGACAAGGCAAAAGACGGTTACATTAAGGATAGTGTTCATTCATTGTTGTCGGTTTCGTAATATCTGGGTATTTAATTTTCCGTATTTCCCGTTCTTTTAGTTCGCACACGGCTCGTGTTGACACACCCCAATTGAGGTTGCTTGTTACATGATAAATGTTTTATATTCGTTTGAGCGGGGTAGCGAATTAGAATATAAATGTATTTATCATGGGTTATGTAACCTTTTCTTTGGGGTGTTACATGGTATGTTGTTCTGTTGCTTCATTAGCGGTAGGCTATATATATTTGAGTTGTTCTCATTTATATTCATTCGCGTCTTACGCCTGTCCCTACGCCCTCAAAATTAAATACCCAGTGATCAGGGGTTTCTCTTAGACGTAGTTTTTTGCATGCTGCTATATGAAAGGTTTAGCACGTTTTGTATGTTTACTCAATGATTCTTATACGACAATAGTTTAGATCATTTTGTTGGGCTGTTTTTCTTGCTGTAATTTTTTACATTTCCGAGTTTTCATTCTGTTTGTTGTATTATTTCCATCCATTCTGTTGATGAAGGCATAATAAAGAGGGTCGCACACGGCTCGTGTTGACACACCCCAATTGAGGTTGCTTGTTACATGATAAATGTTTTATATTCGTTTGAGCGGGGTAGCGAATTAGAATATAATATACTTTATGAGTCGCCAGATAGACAAAACTACAGAAGATAAAATGTACTTACATATCGGTTCCCGCTTGCCTCTAAGTACCAAGAAATGAACTATCCAAATAGACTACAATGATGTACACATGAAGACGACGAAATCCAACTAAAGCTAAACTTAAGAGACCATGCGTTTTCTACGTAAAAATAGGCGTTGTCTAAGGAAATGAAACTAGCGAATCAGAAAAGCTTAAGGCGAGAGATATCATGTCACTAAATCAATAAAGCTTGTTGGGATGTCATTTACAGATTATAGAAACTTTTTTCTAACCAGAACGTTCCCAGATACTTTTTCTTGGTCAATTTTGCATAAAAATCAAAGTTGAAGAAATCTCAAATTTTTGACCAAACAATGGACGAACCCCTTTGGAAAAATTCTAATTTTGCGTTTTTCGTACACACTTGTTTTTATAGTCTTTAAAGGGTTCTTTTTTATCTAGAACGTCAGCAAACACTTTTTCTCGATCTATTTTTGATAAACATAAAAGATGAAAAAAACATCAACTTTTTGACAAAAGACTTTTTCTCGATCTATTTTTGATAAACACAAAAAATGAAAAACCTTCAACTTTTTTACCAAAATCATGGACTTTGCAAAAATGCCAATTTTGCCTTCTTTGTAAATCCATGTTTATATTGTCTAGAAAGGCTTGTTTGTTAACGAGAACGTCACCAAATACTTTCTCTGGGTGTATTTTGCATAAAACGAAACGTTCACAAAATTTCAAATTTTTGACCAAAACCATGGACTAACCCCTTTGCAAAAATGCCAATTTTGTGGGTTTTTAAAACCGATGTTTTTGTTGTTTAGAAAGGCTTGTTTGCTATAAAAAAAAACGTAGAAAATAGTTTTTTCACGATTTATTTTCACGATCTATGACATGGAAATACAGACGGTTACAAGGGTTACAGGGGGTTACAGGAGGTTACAACAGTTTACAAGGGGTTACAGGGGGTTGCAAGGGGTTACAAGGAGTTACACGGGGTTACAAGGGGTTACAAGGGGTGACACGGGGTGACAAGGCCTTACAGGTGGTTACAAAGGATTATAGAAACTTTTTTCTAACTAGAACGTTCCCAGACACTTTTTGTTGGTCTATTTTGGATAAAAATCAAAGTTGAAGAAATCTCAAATTTTTGTCCAAAACGATGGACTAACCCCTTTGGAAATATTCTAATTTTGCCTTTCTCGTACACACTTGTTTTTATAGTCTTTAAAGGCTTCTTTTTTATCTAGAACTTTAGCAAACACTTTTTCTCGATCTACTTTTGATAAACACAAAAGATTAAAAAACTTTAAGTTTTTTACCAAAATCATGGACTTTGCAAAAATGCCAATTTTGCCTTCTTTTTAAATCCATGTTTATATTGTCTAGAAAGGCTTGTTTTCTAACGAGAACGTCACCAAATACTTTTTCTGGGTGTATTTTGCATAAAACGAAACAGTTATAAAATTTCAAATTTTTGACCAAAACCATGGACTAACCCCTTTGCAAAAATGCCAATTTTGTGGGTTTTTGAAACCGATGTTTTTGTTGTTTAGAAAGGCTTGTTTGCTATATAAAAAGTGGAAAATCGTTTTCTCACGATTTATTTTTACCATCTATGACATGGGAATACAGGGGATTACAAGGGGTTACAGGGTGTTACAGGGGGTTACAAGGGGTTACAAGGGTTTACAAGGTGTTAAAAGGGGTTGCAAGGGGTTACAGGGGGTTACAAGGGGTTACAAGGGGTGACGGGGGGTGACGAGGCGTTACAGAAGTTTACGAAGGATTATAGAAACTTTTGTCTAACTAGAACTTTACCAGATACTTTTTCTTGGTCTATTTTCCATAAAAATCAAAGTTGAAGAAATCTCAAATTCTTGACCAAGACGATGGACTAACCCCATTAAAAATATTCTAAGTTTGCGTTTTTCGTACGCACTTGTTTTTATAGTTTTTAAAGACTTCTTTTTTATCTAGAACGTCAGCAAACACTTTTTCTCGATCTATTTTTTATAAACACAAAAGATTAAAAAAACTTCACCTTTTTGACCAAAATCATGGACTATCCCTTTTGCAAAAATGTCAATTTTGCCTTCTTTTTAAATCCATGTTTATATTGTCTAGAAAGGCTTGTTTTCTAACCATAACGTCACCAAAAACTTCTTCTGGGTGTATTTTGCTTAAAACGAAACGTTCACAAAATTTCAAATTTTTGACCAAAACCATGGACTAACCCCTTTTGTGGGTATTTAAAACGGATGTTTTTGTTGTTCAGACAGGCTTGTGTGCTATAAAAATCGTCGAAAATCGTTTTTTTACGATTTATTTTTACGATCCATGACATGGGAATACAGGGGGTTTAAAAGGGTTACAGGGGGTTACAGGGGGTTACAAGGGGTTAAGGGGGTTACAAAGGGTTACAGGGAGTTACAGGGGGTTACAAGGGGTTACAAGGGGTGACATGGGGTGACAAGGCGTTACAGGGGGTTACAAAGGATTATAGAAACTTTTTTCGAACTAGAACGTTCCCAGATACTTTTTGTTGGTCAATTTTGCATAAAAATCAAAGTTGAAGAAATCTCAAATTTTTGACCAAATCAATGGACTAACCCCTTTGGAAAAATTCTAATTTTGCGTTTTTCGTCCACACTTGTTTTTATAGTGTTTAAAGGCTTCTTTTTTATCTAGAACGTAAGGAAACACTTTTTCTCGATCTATTTTTAATAGACACGAAAGATGAGAAAACTTCATCTTTTTGACCAAAATCATGGACTATCCCCTTTGCACAAAGTCCAATTTTGCCCTGTTTTTAAATCCATTTTTATATTGTCTAGAAAGGCTTGTTTTCTAACGACAACGTCACCAAATACGTTTTCTGGGTGTACTTTGCATAAAACGAAACGTTCAAAAAATTTCAAATTTTTGACCAAAACAATGGACTAACCCCCTTGGAAAAATTCTAATTGTGCGTTTTTCGTACACAGTTGTTTTTATAGCCTTTAAAGGCTTCTTTTTTATCTAGAACGTCAGCAAACACCTTTTCTCCATGTATTTTTGATAAACACAAAAGATTAAAAAACTTCAACTTTTTTACCAAAATCATGGACTTTGCAAAAATGCCAATTTTCCCTTCTTTGTAAATCCATGTTTATAGTGTCTCGAAAGGCTTGTTTTTTAACGAGAACGTCACCAAATACTTTCTCTGGATGTATTTTGCATAAAACGAAACGTTCACAAAATTTCAAATTTTTGACCAAAACCATGAACTAACCCCTTTGCAAAAATGCCAATTTTGTGGGTTTTTAAAACCGATGTTTTTGTTGTTGAGAAAGGCTTGTTTGCTATAAAAAACGTCAAAAATCATTTTTTCACGATTTATTTTTACGATCTATGACATGGGTTTACAGGAAGTTTAAAGGGGTTACAGGGGGTTACAAGGGTTTTTAACGGGTTAAGGAGGTTACAAGGGGTTACGGGGAGTTACAGGGGGTTACAAGGGGTTACAAGGGGTGACATGGGGTGACAAGGCGTTACAGGGGGTTACAAAGGATTATAAAAACTTTATTTTAACTAGAACGTTCCCACATACTTTTTCTTGGTCAATTTTGCATAAAAATCAGAGTTGAAGAGATTTTGAAAATTTTTGAAACCGATGTGTTTTGTTGTTCAGAAAGGCTTGTTTGCTATATAAAACGTCGAAAATCGTTTTTTCACGATTTATTTTCACGATCTATGACATGGAAATACCGGGGTTTACAAAGGGTTACAGGGGGTTACAAGGGGTTACAAGGGGTTACAGGGAGTTACAGGGGGTTACAAAGGGTTAAAAGGGGTTACAGGGGGTTACAAGGGGTTGAGAGCCGTTACAAAGGGTTACAAGGGGTTACAAGGGGTGACAAAGGGTGACAAGGCGTTACAGGGGTTTACAAAGGATTATAGAAACTTTTTTCTAACCAGAACGTTCCCAGATACTTTTTCTTGGTCAATTTTGCATAAAAATCAAAGTTGAACAAATCTCAAATTTTTGACCAAGCAATGGACTAACCCCTTTGGAAAAATTCTAATTTTGCGTTTTTCGTACACAGTTGTGTTTATAGTCTTTAAAGGCTTCTTTTTTATCAAGAACGTCAGCAAAGACTTTTTCTCGATCTCTTTTTGATAAACACAAAAGATGAAAAAACTTCAACTTTTTGACCAAAATCATGGACTATCCCCTTTGCAAAAAGGCCAATTTTGCCTTCTTTGTAAATCCATGTTTATATTGTCTAGAAAGGCTTGTTTTCTAACGAGAACGTCACCAAATACGTTTTCTGGGTGTATTTTGCATAAAACGAAACGTTCACAAAATTTCAAATTTTTGACCAAAACCATGGACTAACCCCTTTCAAAAATGCCAATTTTGTGGGTTTTTGAAAGCGATGTTTTTGTTGTTCAGAAAGGCTTGTTTGCAATATAAAACGTCGAAAATCGTTTTTTCACGATTTATTTTCACGATCTATGACATGGGAATACAGACGGTTACAAGGGTTACAGCGGGTTACAGGGGGTTAGAAGGGTTTACAGGCGGTTACAGGGGGTTTCAAGGGGTTATAAGGTGTTAAAAGAGGTTACAGGGGCTTACAAGGGGTTACAAGGGGTGACATGGGGTGACAAGGCGTTACATGGGGTTACAAAGGATTATAGAAACTTTTTTCTAACTAGAACGTTCCCAGATACTTTTTCTTGGTCTATTTTGCATAAAATTCAAACTTGGAGAAATCTCAAATTTTTGACCAAAACGATGGACTTATCCCTTTGGAAGAATTTTAATTTTGCGTGTTTTATACACAGTTGTTTTTATAGTCTTTAAAAGCCTTTTTTATCTAGAACGTCAGCAAACACTTTTTCTCAATCTATTTTTGATAAACACAAAACATAAAAAAAACTCAAAACTCTTTGACCAAAATCATGGACATTGCAAAAATACCAATTTTGCTTTCTTTTTAAATCCATGTTCATATTGTCTAGAAAGGCTGGTTTAATAACAAGAACGTCACCAAATACTTTCCCTGGGTGTATTTTGCTTAAAACGAAACGTTCACAAAATTTCAAATTTTTGACCAAAACCATGAACTAACCTTTTTGCAAAATGCCAATTATGTGGGTTTTTAAAACCGATGTTTTTGTTGTTGAGAAAGGCTTGTTTGCTATAAAAAGCGTCGAAAATCGTGTTTTCACGATTTATTTTCACGATCTATGACATGGGAATACAGGTGGCTACGAAGGGTTGCAGGGGGTCACAGGGGGTATTAGGGGTTACATGGGGTTACAAGGTGTTACCATGGCTTAAAAGGGGTTAGACGGGGTTACAAGGGGTTGCAAGCGGTTACAGGGGGTTACAAGGGGTTACAAGGGGTAACAAAGGTTGACAAGGCGTTACAGGGGGGTTACAAGGTATTATAGAAACTGTTTTGTAACTAGAACGTTCCCAGATACTTTTTCTTGGTCTATTTTGCATAAAAGCAAAGTTGAAGTTAAAGTTTCTTTTTGAAACCGACGTTTCTGTTGTTCAGAAAGGCTTGTTTGCTATATAAAACGTCGAAAACGTCTATGACATACGAATAAAGGGGGTTACAAGGGGTTACAGGGGGTTACAATGGGTTACAAGGGGTTACAAGAGGTTACAGGGGGTTACAACGGGTCAAAAGGGGTGACAGGGGGTGACAAGGCGTTACAGGGGGTTACAAAGGATTATAGAAACTTTTTTCTAACTAGAACGTTCTCGGATACTTTTTCCTGGTCTTTTTTGCATAAAATTCAAAGTTGAAGAAATCTCAAATTCTTGACCAAAACCATGGACTAACCTCTTTGCAAAATTTCAATTTTGTGGGTTTTTGAAACCAATGTTTAGTCGTTCAGAAAGGGTTGTTTGCTATATAAAACGTAAAAAAGGGTTTTTTCATGATTTATTTTAACGACCTATGACATGGGAATACAGGGGGTTAGAAGGGGTCACAGGGTGTTACAGGGGGTACAAGGGTTTACAAGAGGTTTCAAGAGGTTACAAGGGGTTACAGGGGGTTACAAGGGGTTACAAGGGGTAACAGGGGATGACAAGGCGTTACAGGGGGTTACAACGGATTATAGAAACTTTTTTCTAAATAGAACGTTCCCAGATACTTTTTCTTGGTCTTTTTTGCATAAAAATCAAAGTTAAAGAAATCTCAAATTTTTGACCAAGACCATGGACTAACCCCTTTTCAAAAACGCCAATTTTGTGGGTTTTTGAAACCAATGTTTTTGTCGTTCAGAAAGGGTTGTTTGCTATATAAAACGTCGAAAATCGTTTTTACACGATTTATTTTGACGATCTATGACATGGAAATACAGGGGGTTACAGGGGGTTACATGGGTTAGAATGGGTTACAAGGGCTTACAGGGGGTTACAAGGGGTTAAGAAGGGTTACAGGAAGTTTAAAGGGGTGACAAGGCGTTACAGGAGGTTGCAAAGGATTATAGAAACTTTTTTCTAACTAGAAGTTCCCAGATACTTTTTCTAGTCTTTAAAAGCTTCTTTTTTATCTAGAACGTCAGCAAACACTTTTTCTCGATCTATTTTTGATAAACACAAGACATGAAAAAACTTTATCTTTTTGACCAAAATGATGGACTTTGCAAAAATGCCAATTTTGCCTTCTTTTTAAATCCATGTTTTCATTGTCTAGAAAGGCTTGTTTTCTAACGAGAACGTTACCAAATACTTTTTCTGGGTGTATTTTGCTTAAAACGAAACGTTCACAAAATTTCAAATTTTTGACCAAAACCATGGACTAACCCCTTTGCAAAAATTCCAATTTTGTGGGTGTTTGAAACCGATGTTTTTGTTGTTCAGAAAGGCTTGTTTGCTATATAAAACGTAAAAAAGGGTTTTTTCATGATTTATTTTTACGACCTATGACATGGGAATACAGGGGGTTAGAAGGGGTCACAGGGTGTTACAGGGGGTACAAGGGTTTACAAGGGGTTTCAAGAGGTTACAAGGGGTTACAGGGGGTTACAAGGGGTTACAAGGGGTAACAGGGGATGATAAAGCGTTACAGGGGGTTACAAAGGATCATAGAATTTTTATTCTAAATAGAACGTTCCCAGATACTTTTTCGTGGTCTTTTTTGCATAAAAATCAAAGTTGAAGTTAAAGTTTCTTTTTGAAACCGACGTTTCTGTTGTTCATAAAGGCTTGTTTGCTATATAAAACGTCAAAAACGTCTATGACATACGAATACAGGGGGTTACAATGGGCTACAGGGGGTTACAATGGGTTACAAGGGGTTACAAGAGGTTACAGGGGGTTACAACGGGTCAAAAGGGGTGACAGGGGGTGACAAGGCGTTACAGGGGGTTACAAAGGATTATAGAAACTTTTTTCTAACTAGAATGTTCTCAGATACTTTTTCCTGGTCTTTTTTGCATAAAATTCAAAGTTGAAGAAATCTCAAATTCAAATTTTATGACCAAAACCATGGACTAACCCCTTTGCAAAAATTCCAATTTTGTGGGTGTTTGAAACTAATGTTTTTGTTGTTCAGAAAGGCTTGTTTGCTATATAAAACGTCGAAAATCGTTTTTTCACGATTTATTTTCACGATCTATGACATGGGAATACAGGGGGTTACAAGGGGTTACAGGGGGTTACAAACGTTTACAAGGGGTTACAGAGGGTTACAAAGGGTGACAAAGGGTGACAAGGCGTTACAGGGGGTTACAAAGGATTATCGAAACTTTTTTCTAACTACAACGTTCCCAGATTCTTTTTCTTGGTCTATTTTGCATAAAAATCAAAGTTGAAGTTGAAGTTGCGTTTTGAAACCGACGTTTTTGTTGCTCAGAAAGGCTTGTTTGCTATATGAAACGTCGAAAATCGTTTTTTCACGATTTATTTTCACGATCTTTGACATAGAAATACAGGCGGTTACAATGGGTTACATGGGGTAACAAGAGCTTACAGGGGGTTACAAGGGGTTAAAAGGGGTGACACGGGGTGACAAGGCGTTATAGGGTGTTGTAAAGGATTACAGAAACTTTTTTCTAACTAGAACGTTCGCAGATACTTTTTCTTGGTCTATTTTGCATACAAATGAAAGTTGAACAAATCTCAAATTTTTGACCAAAACGATGGACTAACCCCTTTGGAAAAATTCTAATTGTGCGTTTTTCGTACACAGTTGTTTTTATAGTCTTTAAGGGCTTCTTTTTTATCTAGAACGTTTGCAAAAACTTTTTCTTGATGTATTTTTGATAAACACAAAAGGTGTAAAAACTTCAACTTTTTGACCAAAATTATGGACTATCCCCTTTGCAAAATGCCAATTTTGCCTTCTTTTTAAATCCATTTTTTTATTGGCTAGAAAGTCTTGTTTTCTAACGAGAACGTCACCGAATAATTGTTCTGGGTGTATTTTGCTTAAAACGAAACGTTCACAAAATTTCAAATTTTTGACCAAAACCATGGACTAACCCCTTTGCAAAAATTCCAATTTTGTGGGTGTTTGAAACCGATGTTTTTGTTGTTCAGAAAGGCTTGTTTGCTATATAAAACGTAAAAAAGGGTTTTTTCATGATTTATTTTTACGATCTATGACATGGGAATACAGGGGGTTAGAAGGGGTCACAGGGTGTTACAGGGGGTACAAGGGTTTACAAGGGGTTTCAAGAGGTTACAAGGGGTTACAGGGGGTTACAAGGGGTTACAAGGGGTAACAAGGGATGAGAAGGCGTTACAGGGGGTTACAAAGGATTATAGAAACTTTATTCTAAATAGAACGTTCCCAGATACTTTTTCTTGGTCTTTTCTGCATAAAAATCAAAGTTAAAGAAATCTCAAATTTTTGACCAAAACCATGGACTAACCCCTTTTCAAAAACGCCAATTTTGTGGGTTTTTGTAACCAATGTTTTTGTCGTTCAGAAAGGGTTGTTTGCTATATAAGACGTCGAAAATCGTTTTTACACGATTTATTTTCACGATCTATGACATGGGAATACAGGGGGTTACAGGGGGTTACATGGGTTAGAATGGGTTACAAGGGCTTACAGGGGGTTACAAGGGGTTAAGAAGGGTTACAGGAAGTTAAAAGGGGTGACAAGGCGTTACAGGAGGTTACAAAGGATTGTAGAAACTTTTTTCTAACTAGAAGTTCCCAGATACTTTTTCTTGGTCTATTTTGCATAAAAAATCAAAGTTGAAGAAATCTCAAATTTTTGACCAAAACGATGGACTAACCCTTTTGGAAAAATTCTAATTTTGCGTTTTTCGTACACAGTTGTTTTTATAGTCTTTAAAGGCTTCTTTTTTATCGACAACACCATCAAACACTTTTTCTTGATCTATTTTGTATAAACACAAAAGATGAAAAAACTTCAACTTTTTGACCAAAAACATGGACGTTGCAAAAATGCCAATTTTTCCTTGTTTTTAAATCCATGTTTATATTGTCTAGAAAGGCTTGTTTTCCAACGAGAACGTCACCAAATATTTTCTCTGGGTGTATTTTGCATAAAAGAAAACGTTCACAAAGTTTCAAATTTTTGACCAAAACCTTGGACTAACCCCTTTGCAAAAATGCCAATTTTGTGCGTTTTTGAAACCAATGTTTTTGTTGTTCAGAAAGGCTTTTTTGCTATATAAAACGTCGAAAATCGTTTTTTCACGATTTATTTTCACGATCTATGACATGGGAATACACGGGGTTATAAGGGGTTACAGTGGGTTACAAACGTTTACAAGGGGTTACAGAGGGTTACAAAGGGTGACAAAGGGTGACAAGGCGTTACAGGGGGTTACAAAGGATTGTAGAAACTTTTTTCTAACTAGAACGTTCCCAGATACTTTTTCTTGGTCTATTTTGCATAAAAATCAAAGTTAAAGAAATCTCAAATTTTGACCAAAACGATGGACTACCCCCTAAGGAAAAATTCTAATTGGGTGTTGTTCGTACACATTTATTTGTATAGTCTTTAAAGGCTTCTTTTTAATCTAGAACGTCAGAAAACACTTTTTCTCGATCTATTTTTGATAAACACAAAAGATGAAAAAACTTTATCTTTTTGACCAAAATCATGGAGTATCCCCTTTGCACAAAGTCCAATTTTGCCTTGTTTGTAAATCCATTTTTATATTGTCTAGAAAGGCTTTTTTTCTAACGACAACGTCACCAAATACTTTTTCTTGGTGTATTTTGCATAAAACGAAACGTTCATAAAATTTCAAATTTTTGACCTAAACCATGGACTAATGCCTTTGCAAAAATGCCAATTTTCTGGGTTTTTGAAACCGACGTTTTTGTAGTTCAGAAAGACTTTTTTGCTCTTTAAAACGTCGAAAATAGTTTTTTCACGATTTATTTTCACGATCTATGACATGGGAATACAGGGAGTTACAACGGGTTAATGGGGGGGGGGGGGGGGGGTTACAGAGGGTTACAAGAGCTTAGAAGGGGTTACAGGGGGTGACAAGGGGTTAGAAGGGGTTACAGGGGGTGACAAGGGGTTAGAAGGGGTTACAGGGGGTTACAAGGGGTTACAAGAGGGTTACAAAGGGTTCCAAGGGGTTACAGGGGGTGACAAGGCGTTACACTGGGTTACAAAGTATTATAGAAACTTTTTTCTAACTAGAACGTTCCCAGATACTTTTTCTTGGTCTATTTTGCATAAAAATCAAAGTTGAACAAATCTCGAATTTTTGACCAAAACAATGGACTAAAGCCTTGGAAAAACCCCTTTGGAAAAATTCTAATTGGGCGTTTTTCGTACACAGTTGTTTTTATAGTCTTTAAGGGCTTCTTTTTTATCTAGAACGTCAGGAAACACTTTTTCTGGATCTATTTTTGATAAACACAAAACAGGAAAAAACTTCAACTTTTTGACCAAAATCATGGACTATCCCCTTTGAAAGAATGCCAATTTTGCCTTCTTTTTGAAACCATGTTTATATTGTCTACAAGGCTTGTTGTTTAACGACAACGTGACTAAATACTTTTTCTGGGTGTAGTTTGCATAAAACGAAACGTTCACAAAATTTCAAATTAAAAAAAAAAACAATGAACTAACCCCTTTGCAAAAATGCCAATTTTGTGGGTTTTTGAAACCGATGTTTTTGTTGTTCAGAAAGGCTTGTTTGCTATATAAACCGTGGAGATCGTTTTTTCACGATTTATTTTTACAATCTATGACATTGGAATAGAAGGGGTTACAAGGGGTTACAGGGTGTTTCAAGGGGTTACAGGGGGTTACAAGGGGTTGCAAGTGGTGACAGGAGGTGACAAGGCGTTAGAGGGGGTTACAAAGGATTATAGAAACTTTTTTCTAACTAGAATGTTCCCAGATACTCTTTCTTGGTCTATTTTGCATAAAAATCAAAGTTGAAGAAATCTCAAATTTTTGAACAAAACGATGGACTAACCCCTTTGGAAAAATTCTACTTTTGCGTTTTTCGTACACAGTTGTTTTTGTAGTCTTTAAAGGCTTCTTTTTTATCTAGAACGTCAGCAAACTCTTTTTCTCGATCTATTTTTGATAAACACAAAAGATGAAAAAAACTTCAACTTTTTGACCAAAATCATAGACTATCCCCTTTGCAAAAATGCCAATTTTGCCTTCTTTGTAAATCCATGTTTATATTGTCTAGAAAGGCTTGTTGTTTAACGAGAACGTCACCAAATACGTTTTCTGGGTGTATTTTGCATAAAACGAAACGTTCATAAAATTTCAAATTTTTGACCAAAACCATGGACTAACCCCTTTGCAAAAATGCCAATTTTGTGGGTGTTTGAAACCGATGTTTTTGTTGTTCAGAAAGGCTTGTTTGCTATATAAAACGTCGAAAATCGTTTTTTCACGATTTATTTTTACGATCTATGACATGGGAATACAGGGGGTTAGAAGGGGTCACAGGGGGTTACAAGGGTTTACAGGGGGTACAAGGGGTTACAAGGGGTTACAGGGGGTGACAAGGCGTTACAGGGGGTTACAAAGGATTATAGAAACTAGAAAGGCTTGTTTTCTAACGAGAACGTTCTCCCTTGTAACCCCCTGTAAACCCTTGTAACCCCCTGTAACACCCTGTGACCCCTTCTAACCTCCTGTATTCCCATGTCATAGATCGTAAAAATAAATCGTGAAAAAACGATTTTCGACGTTTTATATGGGTGTATTTTGCATAAAACGAAACGTTCATAAAATTTCAAATTTTTGACCAGAACCATGGACTAACCCCTTTGCAAAAATGCCAATTTTGTGGGTGTTTGAAACCGATGTTTTTGTTGTTCAGAAAGGCTCGTTTGCTATATAAAACGTCGAAAATCGTTTTTTCACGATTATTTTCACGATAGGCTAACAACGTGCTCTAACCAGCCAGAGGAAGATGGATACGTCATTGTAGAAGGAGATAATGATGATGATGTTCTTCATCTGGACGTAGAACTAACTTTTTGAACTGTTGTTTTAATGCCTAGGATGTTACCTAGCCCTTGTGCCAATTAGTATGAGGCACTGATTACAGGCAAACGGTTTTGGAAGGTCATGTACTGGTAATGGTTTGATAGAAAACAAAGTAGCGGAAATAACTTGTTGAGGTTTGTCAAAGCTTTTGGATAAAAGAGCTTTCAGTGCATAAAACATTTAAACAAACTAGGGCAAAAACCGAAGACAGGATTTCTTAAATCTATTTATGGTGCTCGTCAGGCTACTCAGTATAGCTTCTTACCGTGAAATCTATTGAATAAGAACATCTTTAGATGTCTATGCATTATGTCAATGCGTTGACATGTTTTACCAACATTCTAAACAGTAAGCACTGAATGGGTAATAAAATAAGCACCAGGAACACGTCAGTTTCTAGAGTCACTGACTCAATCAGTAGAAATGATGTTGATCTCACGAGTTATTAATCATGTAAAGTGTGAGTTCGTACGGAAATTGTTCTAAAAACGTAAACAAGTATCTAAAAGTTGTAGTGACACTCTTATATACTCTTGGTTGCACAAAATACATAACAAATTCACATACTGTACAGGGTGGCAACTTCCAGGTCACGTGACAGCCTCAAGATGCAAATGTAACCTTGGTTACACATATTTTCTTATTCTGTGTCACAAAACCTTTACGAAAATATATGATAATTTTTGCCACCTCGGGTGGCACCAAAATTTACTTTGGCTCATACTGGAAGTGCAAGTATTTTCTTCAGCCTATCTCCATGATTAGGCATTCTCGACCAGACCGTAAAGGATCCGAAGCAGAAACAGTAATTAAAAGCTCAAAAGTGCTGGAGTTGCAAGCGAGAGAGAGGGAAAAAAACTGAAAACAGTATCTTAAATAAGTAAAACGAACCAATCAGACGCTACCATAAGCGCACTACGACACCTAAAGGCGACAACTGTAAAAAAGAACGCGAAGCTATATTTAAGTCTGTTACTCGTAGGTATCCTTGTGGTGTTTTAGTCAAGATCAAATTTTTTAAGCAAAAAAATAACAGTGCAGACGTCTCTCACAAAAAGTCCCCAACCCTGAAGAGCAATGAGAGGCGTCATTATTGGTAGGCTAAAATTTTCTTTGTGCCAGTTACTCAGTCAAAGGCTTTTATTGATTATAATTACTGCTGCAGAAAAAATGCTTTCGTGAAATTTTGTGGAGTTCTTTTATTACATACAAAATTGTCATCAAAATATTTTCACAATGGATGGCTACAACTACAACAATAATCTCTGGCAACTTTCTGGTGTTTCCATCGTCAGTAGCAAAACCTGAGAGGAAACATGAAAATTTGTTACTTAGTACCAGTAAGCAAGCAAGGATTAAACCAATTCAACGCTGTAAATAAAAAGTACATGGGATTATATTATATTCTGTTTGTCTGCTGATATACTGTAAGAAAATGGAGAAATCTACATTTAGGAGGGGGTGAAAAGGTTTCATGCTGATTTGGTCTTTTGGGGGATGTGGATTACGGATTTTAGTGATATATAAAGCAGATATAATGCATTTGAAAATTATTGTGGGTTGTAGATCAGCTGAAAATTTTGGCATATATTTTTAACTGTCTGCCTGGAAATTCGGATTGGGGATAGAGTGATTACATTTTGGACACCTTCCCTCATGTTTTGTTGATTAAGTGGTAAATCATTACACTGGTTCTGGACTGTTCATCGATTCATTTGATGATTTGAACCTGACTTGTAGGGAGAAACATTCCGATGTCCATCTCTGTCCCTCAGTAAAATATGTTAAAATTAACAAAGCTGTTACGGTTCAAGTCCTGAAGTAACTGCAAAAGCAGAGAAACTTCTGAAAAGTATTTTTCATTTATTAGTCGAGCTTGCTAAAGCAGAGCGAGACTCTGAAAATGCAAGCCTTTCTTGTGTCTTCCCCAAATCGTCAGTCATAGTCCCAGACGTTCCTAGCGGAGACCGTGGAATCTGAGGATAAGAATCACGACGACTTTCATTGTATACAAATGAGTCTCGTGATGAGCATGGGGTTTATTTTCAACGATGACTGAAATGGCGCGCAAAGTCACGATTCGGCTGTTTGGCAGTAATGTAATTTTCCCCAAATCGAGGCCCTTGATTTTCGTGTTATTATTATTACGTTTCTTAGAATATATGTGCAATTACTGGAACTTTACGGTTCGATAGATAGATAATAGATTCGATATTGTAGATTCACTTTCTTGTATGTATTTAATTGATAGATTTTCGCGGTCGTTAAGATGTGAAGTCGCGTTCCACTTTATGAATACCTGAGATATCAATGATTTAACCTTGAACTACTACTGGAAGCAACTTCAACAACCCGTCTGACGTTAGTGTCAAGGACGTGTTTATACGGGTAGCTTTGTACTTGACTGTCACACACTGTAACGTACTGTACTTGCAGCGAAACTTCGATGGTGAGGCTAACTGGTGGGGTGTGGTAAACTTTCATTGTATGTAATGGAGTCTTGTGATGAGCACCGGTTTATTTTCGGCGATGATAGAAATGACGCGCCATTATGATATTCGCCACGTTTCCTAGTCTGCTACACAGCCGTTTTTAGACTCGTCAAGTACGCTCATTCCCACAATCTTGGGGAATTAGCAGGTGGTCATCACGGTGAACACAGGCCCCAGTTTTTTTTGCGGGGCTTTTCTTCCTAAGTCAACTAATAACTGGAACGGAAATTGAATCCAGGGGCTATGTAAGGTTCGGCCTTGCCTTTAGAAGAGATGTTCTGGCCGTGAATGCGAATGGGTCTGCGTGAAACGGCCTTGGAAGTTTGTTTCTCACATGGTGCTTGAACTTGATCAAACCAACGCAAAGAATTTGCATTGCTAATGACACACTTTGCAACCATGTTTTGTATTGTCTGCTCAAGCCCTATTGCTCCCTGAGCTCAGTGACGCATGACCGACATGTAAATGGTATGCAATGTTCGTCAACGCACGGAAATACAATGGATTCTACGCAAGTTCCTTAATTTACACCAAAAGCCGTCGATTTATGCACTGAAAGCCAAGAAAAACTCGTTGTCCTTGCTTATACTATGCTAACTCCAGTGCATCTCACCAGATCCTTGTGCGTGGCGGTGATATTTCGGTTAATCCTGGACCTGTTACTAAACAGAAGTCCGCAAAGTGCGAGGAATGTGAAAAAACAATTACGCCAAATCAACAGTGTCACAAGTAGTATTTGTTTTTGTCTACGGCACATCAAATGTGCAAAACTGAAATCCATCATCAGTGACTGGACGTGTGCAAGTTCTCTTGCCTCGGTTTTGCCCGTTTATGGTTCTTCTATTGAAGACGCATTCAATGATCTGGCCGACGTATACGAATCTACAGCTGAACAACCATCTCAAGAATCCATTCGTATTTTACAAGAAAAGGCTGCTCATTTACGAATCATGCACCTTAACACCCAATGCATGTTCTCGATGTTTAATGAATTCCTTATTACAATTACCTGGGACGGTTTACTCATAATAACTGGTGATGTGAATGTTATTATGTTGCAGCCTGCTAAAAGTTTAACCAAACAGTATCTGTACTGTTTGGTGTACCACAGGAATCGATACTGGGACCTTTTATTTTCAACCTATATGTTTCTGATCTTCAAAAGCACATCAAGTGTCTTTGCTATCAGTAGGCAGTACTGAAACAACCCTCGCATTGAATAAAGCTAAAACAAAGTAGATGCTTGTCTCCACCTGCCAGATGTGTCGATCTCACGCGTTACACGATTATCATCCAGCTGTGAGCTACAATGGGAAGCTACTAGAACGTGTCGCCAAAGCTAAGATACTGGGGGTCCACATGAACGAACATCTAACATGGGCTGACCACATGACTTCCCTTCTTTCATCCTGTTATGCAGCATTGGCGGTTCTCCGGAAATTGCGCAACCTCGCAGCATACCATGTTCGCAAGCAATAAGTGGAGTCATTAGTGATGTCAAAACTGGACTACGGGTACTTCGTCTTCCATTCCCTTCCCAAATACCAAATGAAACGGCTGCAAAGAGTCCAAAAAACATGCACCGGCTACGTACTAGGGCGGTATGCTGTTTTAGAGGACTTGTAGAAATTAAACTAGCTTATTAATAGGAGAGACCTTGCACTATTATCATTCATAAAGCCCTCTACGATAATGTTTGGCCTGATTAATTATTAAGCCTTAAATTCCACACTGTCAGTGCTTGCAACTTAAGATCTCTTGAAGCACCAAAGTTGGCTATTCCAACTGAAAGCGGCACTTTTCAGGACTCAGCAGCGAGATTATTAGATATGTTACCTGATGAGTTAAAGGAAGAGACTGACTATACCATGTTCGTTCGGTTAGCGAAGAAGCTCATGTTCTCCGTAGGAGAAAGCGTATCACTGATTTTTATTTTAACTATTATTATTATCATGATCATCATTTTAAACCTCGCTTTATTTTAATTGTACATATTTTTTATCGAACCTTTTTTTCTTCTTCTATTGCATCTCGATTTTTTTCCTTAATGAATATCATGCGACTTTCCTTTTAGCTTAACTTGCTGTTCTTGTTCTTAATTTATTGTATATACCATTTTTAATTTAAAACCGGCTTAATGTTTGTAAAAATATACTGTAGTTAGGCCATTAGTAGGCGAAGAGCGACCCCGTGGAAGTACTATTTATCATTATTATTATTATTATTATTATTATTATTATTATTATTATTACAAGCGGCTACTGAGAATCGAACCACATTCCTTTCTCGTTGTGTTTGTGGTCTAACGTCGATTCTCAGCAGCCGTTTGTGGGGAGGAGCGTTGCCTGACGATAGTGAAAACGGCCGTGTAGCAGACTAAACGTTTCCTTGATTTTCGTATATTTACACACGCGTTCTAATCAATTCAGAAACAAATCACAGGCGAAACCGATATACAAAATAAATATCCTGAAGAATACTTGACCGTTGATAAAGTAGGAATTAAAAAACTTTTAGCGAGGAAATCCTACCTTATTGGTACTAATTTTAAGCGACGCGAAAAAAAATTTCCACGAACTTTAATGTCGCAAAATTTAATACCCTCCTATATTTCTTGTTTTCTCAATTTAATGAAGAAACACATGTCTACGTATTGTGTATAATGTGTCAAAGCTCTATGGCACGCGCGCCTACAGAGGATAAACAACAGTTTAACAGTCAAATTTCACTATCTGTGTTGCTTTGAACCTCTTCATCAGTATCACTACCGTCATCTTCAAGTAATTTCAGCACCTCTTTTGTACGGTCATCGAAATGGCCATCTATCCCGGGTTCTTTGTAAATTGAAACGACAATCTGTTTATACTTTTCAAGTATTGCCTTGTTCCTTTCGGTAAGATCCATCTCAGCTGTAACTTGTACAGGAATTTCCAATCCTCCTTGCACTAGGGGAGATCTTCTGTGGTTCTTGTCGATGACTTTAGCACAAACAACCCGCTCCTTCCAGAGCGTGTTGCTCTGGAAATTTCTCTGGGCAAGTGACCAACAGTAGAGTTGCCTAGACGGCATCGAAGGCACTTGGTCACGGTAATAGCATAGCGATCGTAACAGTTATTTCTCTCGTAGCAGCATTTCAATTGCTCTCCAACAATCGGACTCCAAACCTCTTTATAAACGTGAAACCCGCGGAGACCGCACTTAAACGAATACGTGATAATACACCAGATAAAATTGAAAACAATGCCAGTGAATAATGAGGACGCTCACTTGTAAACACAAAATCTGGGGGGAAAATTGGCTATATTTGAGGCCCTATTTAAAAGCCTTCCCTGTTTTCAACGTTCTTAAAACTTGCAGGGAATATTTCTTAACGATTGATCTCGGAATTGTCGAATTTATAAAAAAATTTATCGAGCGGTTTTTGGAAAAATGCGAAATTTTTAGGCATGGACCAAATAACCTCCAAAAACTGTATTAAAAGCAGCTGAATGCAAGTTAATAAAATCCTTCTTACTGGCGATCGCCCAGAGCAATTCCCCTCTTTTTTTGTATGCAGTTTTCAATGGAATCAATCCACTATGAGATGAAGCCGCGTTCCCAAAGCTTATCATTTTCTTAATATATTAGCGAATTGAGCGGCTAGCATGCTATTTCACTGTTTTTATGATTTTTAAAACTTCATTTCAAAATTTTTCGAAAAAGCTCTCATAGAATTTCTTTAAACTTTGCCATAATGGAGGCAATTATGGCAGGTACATACTCCCTTAAGCGATTTCTTCAAAAAACTCCTGGTACAGAGAAACACAAGGATAAATGAAAAACGTAATGGCGTCATTACGTTGCCATGGCGACTCCGATTGCAATAAAACCCAGATCATAAGAAATTTTCATCTTTATGTAATACAGTTGTGGTAACCTTTTTTCGATATATTTACTCATGCTGACGTAGTTAAGGCTCAAACTTGGGAGGTATCGCCCTAAAAAAATCCAGTCGAGCCATGTTAAAGGAAAGCACTGTAAGAGCTTTCAAGCAGGCTTATGAGAAGAGTCTACGCGAGGAGAACAAAGAAGGTAACACAGACGCGACTGTCATTGCTATCCCGAGTGACACCTGTGGGCGGTCACCAATATTCCGTCAACTGGACAGTAAATTAATCTCTCTTCTCAAGAGCATTAGAAGCAGAGGTGGAGTAGTTAATTTCTGTGTCGTGAAGGCAAAGCTCTGGCACTTGTTGATAGTAATAAGACGCCATATTTAAGACAATTTAAGCCTACAGTGACTTGGGTGAAGTCCAGTTATAGGCGCTGCAATTTTACTCGCCGAGTTGGAACCACTCGTCCTCCATTTCCCAGAGGGATGTTTGAAGAATGTAAACTTACAATTCTCACTGACATTAACAAGATGATTACAGAGAACAAAATTCCTCTTGAGTTGGTGTTAAATGCGGATCAATTCCTTGCTCGTACGTTTCCGTCGGGAGAATGACGATGGCTGCAAGAGACGCATCCTCAGTTCCAATTAAAGGTCTGACTGATACGAGAAACATCACTCTAACCTTTGTTGTCACTTTATCAGGAGAATTCTTACCCATGCAAGTCATATACCAAGGGAAAACAACAGCTAGCCAACCAAGAGGTTTTAATTTCCCCAGAGGATTCGCAATTTACAAGAGTCCGAAACATTACTGTAATGAAGATGAAACTCTAACCTTGATAGATAAAGTAATTGTCCCCTATGTCGAGAGGAAAAGAGAGGAGCTCAAACTTGCGCCAACTTAAAAAGCTCTGCTGATCTGGGATGTGTTTAGAGGCCAAAACACTGTAAAGGTTTTGAAGAAATTGGCATCGCTAAATATTGCGATTGTGTCGGTGTTCGCCAACATGACCCACTTCTTTCAGCCTCTGGAAATCACCATCAATAGGGAGGCCAAGAGATTTATGAAGGACAAGTTTACGACATGGTACTCGGACGAAGTAAAGCAGCATATAGAATCGGGAGGCGACAGCACTGATATTAATGTGGATCCGACACTAACAGTCCTACAACCACTTCATGCCGTCTCGTTGATGGACATTTACAACCACCTGAGTAGTCCTGTTGGTGTGCGAGACATCGCGAAAGGATGGGAGAAGGCCGGGATCTCTGGCCTCTAAGATGGACAAACCGATCTCCCTCCAGAAGAACCGTTCACTAACATCGAGCGCGCCCTAGAAATTGACTAGAGGCCCAAGAACTTTATGTCAATGGTACACATAGCTCTAGTCTAATTCACGGCTACGACGTAAATATGTATTTTACCCTTGCAAACAACGTTAAGCATAAGGATAATGTCTTTGACTATGCCTATGGTACACGATGCGGTTTCTATAGTTTGGTTTTCTTATGAGTTGATGGTTTTCAGCAAAAAGAAGTGTAAAATAATAATAAAATTCTGGAAATAAAATGTTTTTTTTTTTTCATTTTCGCGAAAATTAATTCCCTAAGAAAATAATTTTGCACCCAAATCGCGAAAATAAAGACCCGCTAAATATGCCGACCTTTTTTTCGCGAAATTAAGTGCCCGCGAAAATTAGTACCAATAAGGTATTTCGCGTAGAATTAATCGCCTCCTAGACTGCAAACAGTCCTTCATTTTTGTTTTGAGTCACAGTAAGTCGAGAGGATAATTTTACTTTTTCACTCGCCGGCGTGGCTCTGAGGAAAGAAGGACGACCGCTCACGGCGTAATCGCCTGCGCATTTCTCATCTTATCACCAAGCAAGCGAGACTCAACGCTACTAAGAGCCTTCTTGTTGGTCTTCATTTCAAAATACTATGATGCTACCCTGTCGAACACTAGAGAAGACAAACAACCTCAGGTAAACATTAATTACTTCTTCAGCGAAAAAAGAATAACAAAAACAACAATAACAAACCTACATGTACAGTACAGATGTATGTGCTCATATGCAACATAAAATTATACATGTATAACATTTGATTGGCAGAACGCGCTAGAAGATAACATGAATCGGTACACTTGCTCATTTGCAACTCCCTATTCATCCCCTTCATCTAGGTATTAAATCCAGAAATCAAGTAAAACAGAGCACAACCAATTTCCATGACATTCCCACAAAAAGGGAACCATTACTCGAGGGAAGGCATCTACTCGAGAGAGGCGATTAGTTTAAATATTGCTCACTTAGAGTCATGCCCTAAATATTTTGTTTTATTTCCCCATCATATAAAATAAACTGAACATGGGCTTTTTAAGAGTTCCAAAGTTGGTTCCTTGATTAATTTTCAGAGCTTGAACCCTCACTGATCAGGTCCCACTTTAACTTAACAGGGAGGGGATGAAAGAAAGAGAAGATGGCGAGAGGGGTAGGGGGCGATTATTCGCGGGAGGTGATTAATGAGGGACGACTGTTATTCGAGAAAATACGTAAGGCAAAACTGCAATGAGATGGTATTAAACCATGCCATGATTCATTCTACATCTCTGATGGGTGATAGTCAGCAAAATTTACAAAGCAACATGCTCATTACCCTCAAGCTTACAATGATCTAACTTCCAGAGTTCGTCCTAACAATATTATCCTTTCTAATCTCTTCAGTGTAAGTCAAAAACACATTATTCCTAGGTGTTATTAATGCTATATTATTTCCTATAAACGTCACTGGGGTCATGCTCAGAGAGGCCTTTAGTAAGGACTCTGTGATGTCAAATTGTCCTTCAAAATTATCAAATTATCCTTTCCCCTGAATAGAGGCCCGTCCCTTCAATAGAGGTGACAGATACAAAAATTACGTAAACATTTTTCCAGTACCAAATTTTGTGACCCCTGAATGGAGGTGTCCCTTAAATAGAGGTGTCCCAAGGGAGAGGTTCAACTGAAATCCCATATAATTTACTGCATAATAGGTCTTTCTGTTTCAATGCCTAATTTCCTGGAAATTGCACGAAATTACATAATACGTTTTACACCCAATTAATTATTAATTTTATCGTGAAATATTAATGAAACCTACCTGCAGTTAAGGAGCAGGAGGAGGAGCCATGAGGTCAATATCAGAAAATTCCCTGGCTGCTAGGACAGCAACAATAAAAATTGTGGTGTGCTTTACAAGTTGCCTACAATAAGGAAAACAATAAAAAGTCTGTGCTTGATAATTGCTTTCACAGGGATTCCCAAGGAGACATCACTGTAGTCTGTGCATGTATAAAAAAGTACTTAAAGTTAAATACATATTATACATGTATAAATTCTTGAACTTGATTTGAATGTATGTCAGAGAGCGCTCAACTCTGAGAGCAGCATTGGCAATTGTAATAAACTGGTTTAAGACTTAAAGGGACTGTGTCACAGCAGTCCCGTTCAGTTTGTTTAATTTTGCCAATTACTCGCCCTCAATCGCGATGGAATTTAAAGTAACCAAAGAAATAACATGTAAATGACAAAATCAGAGATCCGAGACAAACAAATTTGTCTCCTGAGCATAATTTTTGAAGTTGGAAGCAGCAGGGATCAACTTTGGAAAACTGTTAGGCTGAAGAGTTTTCAAAACCCTAATTTTAATCCGTTTCAATGTTCTCAAGTTTTGCCCATCCGTGGCATCTGTCGTTTCTGTTATGTTATTTTAGCCTTCATTTAAAGTTTTAAGCGGTTATTTTTATGTTTCTCTTAATTTAACGGGCATTTTGTAATTTAATTTCCTAATTTGGCTGAATTTCGTGACACAGCTCCTTTACGAGATAGTGCATCGTTTTATTACTACAGCTCGGTTTAAACTGGTTCAAGTATACCAGAAGAAAGCTTGATTTGCTTCGACAAGGATCACACAGAATCATCAGGTAATGACTATGTTTCACCCCTTCATGCTTACAACAACAACAAATTTAACTACACTAGCCACACACAACGAAAGCTGATTTCCAGGTGGGCGTAGGCAAACAGACTTTGCAACAGAAAAAAGCAATAGGTGCTACCGGAATGCAAAATGTTACAAAATTTTAGAGAAGAATTAATTACGTAAAATTGACACAATACAGCTTGTTTCAATATATGTTGGTGGGAGTTTTAGTTTAGTTTAAAATATTGATATCTGTCGAGAAAGAAGTTACATACATACAAACAATAGCATGCTGACAAGAGATGAAAGACTTTTCTGTAAACTCGTAGCCCTAGGGCTCGCGACGCACCGTCCCCAGCCACAAGCGCAAAATAGTCTACATATTTGTGACCTCCCTCTCTACTGCTTGGGGGCTGGAAACTAATCGACCGCATTGGTGCGGCAAAACCCAGCCACGGACATCTCTCTAATTTCCTCTGATTATGTAATTTTACGATGACAGAACTTCTTAGCCATTTAAGAAGTGGACCTATCCACCAGCTACGTTATTAACCCATTCGCCCCGAACCGCCCGTAACCGCCCGTGCGGATCCAGGTCCTTTCTACCCTTTGTGACGTCATCAGTTTTAATGGTCAAGGACAACTTTCTTCGCTAACTTGTGCAGAGTGAAGAGATCTTTCAAACCATACCAGAATGAGCACAATTCAGTCAAGGACACCGGAGAAAGAAGCAAAAAACCACGTGACACTGACCCGAAAATCTCCATGAAAATCTTGTTCCATTACTCACCTACCTTTCCTGCCACCTAATCCTAAGATCCTAAAAACTTTCCTAAAAACTATTCCCACCAAAATGAAGCCTACTAAATGCCCAGCAAGAGAAAAAAAAATGAGGCAAGAAAAGCGAAAAAAGAAGGAGGAGAGAAAGCGAAAAGTAAAAGTGAAGACTGCTGTGTCACTTTTAAACCCAAAAGCTCGAAATTTTGCTTTCTGCGCATGCCCGAACTTTCCAAGCTGATATTTTGCATCTGGATCAGAAGGCCGCGAAGTGTACGACCTGCAAACCGGTTTGTGGTAAGTTTTAGCTCTTTATAGCACGACAGTGACCAGAAAACCACTCGACTAGCTTCAAAATCTCCAGGAGCGAATGGGTTTGAATCAGCGTTTTCAGACGAGAGCGGGGCAGGAAGGACAAAGAAAACATTCTTGGATTCATCAGAAACAAGCAAGGCACAGATAGCCATTTCAATTGGTTTGTGTCCAACAAGGCGAACTGGCTCACACTTGCAGGGCTGTCACGTTTGTACCAGTCAATCGAGGCTTTTCATGTACCGTGTTCTCGCGGCCCAGGTAAGTGTGTGCACCAGTATTCTTGGTGACGGAGGTCGGGTGAAAAATGCACAGTGAGTATCTCACATTGTTGGAGGACGCTATCAGGCAGCCAGACCTTGCAAAGAGCATGCAAAGGTATCAGCTGGCTGAAGACGTAGCAAAGGTGCACCTTGATTTGGCAGCATGCCAGGAGCTTTGCTGATGCCCTTTTGAATGGTGATCAATACAGAGAGAACAGTTGCATACAACAGCAAGCTGAAGTTGCGCCTCATGGAAGGCGGTCCTTCAAAAATTAACCCACCAGTCACCTATCTAATCCCATTCACAAGGAAGCAATGAAACTGGGCCAATAATGAAAAAAAGAAGCTGCTCATTATCCCCACTTCTTCCTTCCCAGCTTGTCCAGCCCCCCATGATATAACCCAGGTCTGTTTGTTTGGATGCATTAACGGCTGAATTTGTGGAACCAATCCATTAAAAAGGTGACCAAGGCAAGAATCATTAGCCCAGTGTGCTTCACCAGAAAGGAGATGGCTTGCCCCCCTGTCTTAAAAATGAAGCTCACGATCGAGCCAATGAAGCTGGGAAAAAGGAACGCTGTTTTTTACCAGTCTGTTGGCGACCTTTCACCATGTTTTTGCCCGGTGATTTCAGGGAATTTGTTACCGCCCCTATGACAATGCCGATCCTCACCCTGGTGGCAAGCACAAAGGCGGTGAGGGTGAAGTCATGCTTTTACTTCGGCGGAGCGCGAAGTGAAGGATTCGCGACGCTCAGGAATGTATCAAAGTTGAAATTTTTGGGACAAGATTGGGCATGCAAGGTCTGTAGGTTTTTGGTTTTATTCAGCTATTTGACGAAGTGAGAGCCGAATTAGTTCGAGATATCTCGAGATCACTTCGATTTCTTTGCTTTATTCTCTAACTTATTCGAGGAAGAAAGAATTATTATTTTGGCTTTCCCAAGGTTTGAACCGACTCACCTCAGCCTCGTTCCCAGTGGTCCTGTGACCCAAGGTATTTCGAAATTTGAAACATGCACTAGTTATGGGACAAGATTGGGTGTGCAAGTTCGCGATTTTTTGGCTTGTTTCGGCTATTTCACGAACTTCGTGATATCTTGAGATCAATTCGAATTTAGTCTTCAATTTACTCGAGGAATAAATAGAGGGTATTACATGGCCGTGCAGAGACACGAAATTTCTCTTCGAGTGTTGAAAAACATTTCACCAGTGAGCGCTCTTTTCGAACTGTTTTATGATGAATTTAAAGTTACAAAATGCTGCACAAAGACGTTTTGTCTGTGTTGAGTGTTACGTAGTAAAATTGCTTTCATGCGTTGTGTGACCTTCTTGAATAATTAACTAGGGCATGTTTACATTTCAGCATGAGTCAGCAGATTTGCATCAGTTACTGAAATCATAAAATGTGTCGAAAAGCTACCCTTATTCGCCTCTTTAGAATTTCTAGAACCTTATGTCAAATGGTATACAAGTTCCAAGCGAGTTCTCTTGACTCAGTAAGTTTTTTCCCACGAGTCTGGAGTGCTGTGTTTAGTCAAAGTGTGACGAAGGTCGATTTTCAAGTTCTGTGTTTACAAGCTAGCGGAAACCTTAAGATATCTGAAGTTCAAGTGAGAGTTTATTATTGGCAGAGGCCGTTTAATTTTACTTGAGTTCAAGTCAAGTTTGTGTTGGTGGATGCTGTGTTTTAAAGCTCTGTAAAGACTATGTTCCTCTGGTATCAAATTTGCACGTGTTAATCCGACATCCCTACGCGCTGATCGTCAGTGAATAATTATCCTCAAAACATTCGAACTCGTAACATTCAGTTTTAGCCAATTCCATGCTCAGCGTAATTGACTCCTTACCAATGCCTTACATATCTTTAATCAGTTAATGAGACTGCTATGCTGTTTGTGAAGCCTGATGTAAGAAAAACAGAGAATTCTTTTTCAACTGTTTGTTTTGTTGGACTTGTTATTCACCGCCAGTAACCTAATATTTGACCTAGGTCTAAACATTTACGTCCAAGTCAAATTTAGAAGGATTTGTATCGAATCAGAGACAATTTGCCCCGAAATGCTAGTTTTTGGCAAGTAGGTCTCTTTGATGTTGTTCTTTTCAGAATATCCAGACAAATCCCATAATTTCACAAATTTACACCTTACTCTTACCATAGTTCATTTCCGTTTACTATTCCTCCCCATTTACGATGAATCAGTTCCACAACCACGACGTCGAAGCGAAGCGTCTTGTTTGAATATTTCTTTGACCCTCTCACGAGGTGGCATGTTGCTTCCTGTGAAAGGTTTGAACCCAGGAGTCATTTCAAAAGTAGGTTGAATTTGATCATCCGGTTGAACATAGTCCTGAATAGGACAGATTTTGTTGACAGTGTTTGATATTTCTACAACCTGTGCGGTAGTCATCTTTAGAGTGAGTTGTATCAAATCAGTTGATGTCATTATACTCTGGTTATTGACCTGATTGGTCAATTGCATTGCAATGTTATTGGTCGTCTGTCAGTTATAGCCAATAACATCACGGCTTAACTGACAGACAACCATTACTGTAGTTTGATCCCGTTTTGTTTGAATTTTATGTAACTTATCTTTTTTACCTTGGATTTTCTCATTGATTCTTTTTCCCTCTTCAAGTTGTATTTCTTCTTCTTGCTTTTGTTTTCCAGCCTCTACGATTCATTCATTGGCTTCATCAAGGAAGGAAGCCCGTTGATATAAGCTTCATTAATCAAGCTTCGTTAGGCTTCCTTGTCCCTTGTCAAATTACTTTATAATTTAATTAACAACTTCTGTTCACGTTGTATAAGCTTTTGTGAGTGACTAAATCAATAAATAATAAAATCAAAAATGTCTTCAGCTTTTGGGACAAGACAAGACTTGTATTGTTCAAAATGCAACAATGATGCCTTTTTCATTTTCTTTATTGCTGTAGTCAATTTCCCCAATTTCTGAAAAATCAGCTTGGGGATACCGTTTCTTAATGAAGTTCATTACCCCTGCATAGGTTTCTTTTTTCTTTCCCTACGGTTACGACGTAAATTGTCTCCCTATGAAGGCCAAGCATTCCCCCCACTCTTTTTTTCCAAGCAGAGGTTTGTTTACGTCATAAGAGGTTTCCAGCGACCTGCTCTGTTATTCAGGAAACGTGTGCATTTCAATTTGTTGGCCCCATGATAAGGTGTGGTAGCAGTGCCCGGTTGGAAGGGTTGGGTGCGGTTGACTTCTTCCTCGTCATCGTCACATGGTCGAGGCGCCGATGACTGCATGTTGTTCGACAACAAGCTTGTTAAAACTGTTCTCTGGTGGCAGCTAGCATTTCTCTGAAACAATACCTCAAGTTAGAGTATAAAAAAATTCCTCCAAAAAACGTTTAATTCAAAACTTTGTTATATAGCATGATAAGTTTTGCTATAATGGTTGGCGCTGCTATTCTGTTGCTTTCAATAGCAGCAATTATGTTGCTCATTTTCTCTCTGGAGATTCCTCAAAGGCTTCCCTTGAAGAAAAAAAAAAGACATGACAAAGCTCTTGAGGCTTACCAAGCCACTTGACTGGATCGAAACCTAGCATGAAATCAAACAGCAGGCCAAGCAGAATTTCACGAACACCGACTATGCATTCAAACTTCTACCATCCCAGTGCTCTGCAAAAACAAGGCGAGTTAATTTCTGCTGGTGCTGGCACTCTTACTCTTGGGTACGCCACTTTTCGTTTTTTATAAATCAAATATATACCATGGATGCAAATGTTGCAAAGATCTACTACAGCCCTCAAGGCTACTGGAAAGGCCCCGCAGCCATCAAAAAGTTAGCCCAGGCGGCAAAAGTTTCTGAAGATGCTGTGAAAAAGTGGTTGATCAATCAAGCCCTATGGCAAATATACCTTCCAGCTCCAAAGCACATTCCTTGCCCCAAATTTGATTTGTCCACCCTGAATGCACTTCACCAAGCAGGCCTTCTCTTTTTACGACGACAACCAAGAGCGTGGTCAGGGTCAAAATTGTTGATATTACCGGATATTTCAAAGAAGCTGAACCGTTGACCTTGAAAGACTCTGCTTTGGTTACGAGCACTTTTCAAAAAATTTACAAATGAGGTCCTTTGAAACGGCCACAGCTGCCTCAGGTTCACCCTATGGGAAAACATAACAAACGTTTGACAGGCACACTGAGATTCACCTGGACCAGGAAATCGTTGAAAGATTTAAGTGCACCGTTGCTGAGTTGTATCTCTCCCAATTCAGTTTGTTTTGGCGCTTCGAACTCCTTTTTCGTTCACCTTTCCTTCCTCATGCTCCATGAAATAACAGTTATTGCACAGCGTGATTCCACGAATGTCCTCAAACTCCAGCTTGAACAGCCCTGGCTCTTGCATGCCCCATTTGTTCCATGCCAACCATTCTTTTTTCCCAATTCTTCTGCCACGTCGGGGCGCACCGCCTCTTCCATTTAATCACATGACAACCTAAAATACAGGCTGTTTTTTGTCCACCTGGATCAACTTGTAGTCGCACCTGTCTACGAAATTGTCATCAAAATAGAATTGCAGGACCCGCAGCTTGGCTATCTAGTAGACCGCGATCTCAACTCAAAAAGGCCTGTCAATTTCCCCTTGGTGCTTTCATATTTCTATTTCGCACACATCACCGATTTCTTCCAAATCCTAAAACCACACCAATAATTGCAGATCTTTCCTCAAAGCGTTTTCACTCTTAATGTACTTCACGGTCATCTGCTGCTCCACAGCTTCTATCAGCTTGCCATAGGAGCCGTTGCCCAAAAGATTGTACACCTCGGCCAGCAATGCCTGCTCTGGATTTTCATCGTCCTTGCGCCTGTTCCCTATGACTTTGTCCACGAACCACGTGAAGATCAATTGTAGAACATTTCAGCAGCATAGTCATTCAACATAGTCATTTGAACAACAGGATTAAAGACTAAAAGAGTGTAGACCAGCTTTCGTTGGTCATGCATGGGCTTGCGCCTGCTCCACGTCAAGGAGTCTTTTGATGGGCAGTGGCATGGAACCACATGGAATGGGTTTGTTGTAAAACAACAGGGGTATTTCTTCTTCCACAACTCTTTTGGCACCTTTATGTCCACGTAAGCGAATCCAAACCATCTGTCTCTCTGCAAAACTTCGATCAACTTTTCGACGTTCCCTCACATTTGTGGCCAATACACAATGACCTCCTTGCCCAACAATGCCCATTGCAAATAACCTCAATGACAATAGGGGTGATGCGATTTGGAGAGCTTGACGCTGTACATTTTTCTGTTTGCTGGCCACTTTGATAGCACTGTCTTGCGTGACTTGGGTCACAAAATGCTCTTTGATCACATTCAAATCATAATGGCCAGAGTTGAAACCCAGAACTGGTATCTGAAAACACTAATGGCTGATGCATTTTTGTTGCTCATCCAAAGAAAATTTGAAATCTTCTGGGATGTATCACCGCATTTCTTCTCGGATTGCCAAGGCCTTCTGTTCTAGCACCTCCCAGAATCTCTGGATCAGTTCTTTGGGATCTTTGCTGCTGATGTGCTCTGGCTCTCTATCCAAAGTGTCTGCCAACGAGACAGACACTGGTACGTGCTTATTTTCAAACAACAGGTTCTTTGTCAACTGCATGTGTTTGCTCATGTCCTGCACAGTCTCGAATCAAGCATGAAGGCATGTCGGAAAGTTTCCGTTTTCTAAAACCCTCGTCTAGGATCACTTGTCTTCTTTGCAACGTTTGTGCAAACTGCATCTCTCTTGTCAGCTTTCTATAGCCTTTCTTTATTTTTTCAAAAGCAACCACTTCCTTTTGCTGTTTTGGGGCAGGAGAACACCTTGGACACCCATGCCAATGATAGCCATGAAACATCTTTGAAGAAGTGCCATTTTGTGATTCTTCTGCCTCTGTTCTCTTCAACATCCCCCGAAAATTGGATCTTCCGCAAGCCCCCCAAAATGTCAATCCACTTTGTTGCGCCATTTGGGATTGTTCATAATGCATTGAGTGAAAGGGCTCAAATCTTTCAAACCCCCTCACAGGTTTGATGTTTCAACTGTTTTTGGTTCTCATGCGCCGCTTTGCCTGATATACCTGTGAAAGAAACAGATTGAAAAGCCTGCACTTTGTTTTTGAGGCAATCAGTTAATACAAAATAATTTGAAGAGATGGTTCTGCATCCCTGTCCTGCAGAAGCCACTCCACAAAATTGTTCATCATGAATTCAAAAGCACCACTCAGAGTGTAGCCATTATGCATACATTTTGTCAATCTCTAATTGGTTGCTAAGGATCTGTGGACTGGGTGTGGCGATTGGTTTGAAGAGATGGTTCTGCATCCCTGTCCTGTAGAAGTAACCCCAGATAATTGTATATCGTGAATTTCAAATCACCCTCCATGTCGATGAGATCATCCTGTGAGCCCATTGTGATTATGCATAAATTTTTCCAACCTCTAATTGGCTGCTCAAGATCCCTGGCGGGTATTACAAGAGGTGAATTTCAATGGTTGATGTATCCATCTCAAACAACTGCTTTATCACAGGCGGTGTATCCATCGCAGTTGATGTCACCATCACAAATGGGGTGGGCTGGAAGCTCTAAGAGTGGCTCACAGGATTGGTTTAGAAAACAATAGGTAGCCCTAACCAAAAAAAAAACTAACAATGAACCCCAACTCTGGAACAATAGAGCTTCGGGTCAACAAGAACCTATCAAGTTAGAGGTTCTAAAGAGGTTCTGGCCAACAGCACAAATGACATCATGACTGCAATCAATGTTGCCATCGCAACCAAACTGCTGATAATCGCAAAAGATGTCACCAGCAAAATCGATGTGACCATTGCAAATGATTTGACCAACACACGAGACTTGCCCATTGCAAATAACCTCATTATTGCAAATGATGTCACCAGCACAAAAGATGCTGCCAGCGCAAAGTATTTGACCAGTGCACTTGATCATGCCAGTGCAAACAATGTCACCACTGCAAAGGATGTCACCATCGCAAAAGAAGTCACCATCTTGAACTATGTTACCATCACAAAAGATGTGACCGCCTGCTCACAGCCCTTCATCCTGGCCGTGCTACAGCCATGTTCCAAGGCAGGCTGCACCAGTGAAAGGTTTGATTTATTTCTGCCAGGGTGTGCTGTTTTGAGTGGCCGCCAACCCAGAGGAAATCATCATTGGTGAAATCATCCTCGAGAAGAGAAGTCCGCCGCCAGTCTGTGGTTGTGCTGCCCTAGTGCTGTCTTTTTTTCCTGCCCCCAAGTAGTAGGGAGGGGGTCACAAATGAGTTGACTTTTTCATACTAGTGGCTGGAGGGCGAACAATGCAAGTCCGCAGGCCAGGAGCTCACAAAACAGTCTACTCCTAAGGTGTATTACTCCTAAGGTGTATTACCAGAAGCAAATGCCTTTCGTCTCTCATAAATTCAAGAACTTCAGATCAGCGTTAAGCCAGGACCGGTTTGTGTGGTGGATTTTGACAGAGTGCTCAGGCATAATTGTGTTTAGAGAAACATTGATAATACTTGCCATAGCAAAGAGCTTTTTATCGCAGGATCCATCACATCAAGTACATTCTCCCATGGGACATCCATCAGAAAACGACCAAAACTTGAAACAGAATTATATCTCTTGTCCCTGGTCACGATTGGTTTTCTAGTCTGAGACTTGGTTCCCTGACGAGACTCGGGCTTGACTATGACATTTGTGTCTTCAGAAAGACCATGAAGAGCAGGAGGACCCGTCAGCTCTTGACAGAAGACCTGTAAATCGGTGTCTATTTGGTCAAGAGCCTATATTGATCAGTAGTGTATATTTGGTGTATTTTGGTCACAAGTGTTACCCTATCTGGAGAGTAAAAAGTATTATGAAAACCACATGGGATGATTACCATAACAGTAACTGTGACAGTGATACTTTGACATTCTTTTGCAAAGAAGTTTCTCTGGAGCACCTGTTTTGAAGAATTAATGCAGAATATCTTACATTTTTATTTTTTGTCTCATTTATTCTGTTAGACATATTAAAAACTGTCATCACCAAAGCAAAAATCTCTTGTTTAGCGAAATTATTGATAGACAGATGATCGGTAAGAGACAAATAAAACATTCTTTTACATGAGGACATCACCAACCAAGTAATTTGGAACAATAAACACATAAACATCAAGAAGCAATCTGTTTTTAAAAAGCATCTCTTTGAGGAAGACTTTTAAACTGTAGGCAATCTTTTCTTTAGAAGGGTTAAGGACCTCTCTCCAATTGACCGTTGTAAGGTAATAGGTCTTATGGACGAGGTACCTGTTGAATGGAGAAACAAGTTAAACAAAGTGCTCATTACACGTGTCCTGAATTGAGGAACACAATCCACCTTAAAAGTGATAACACCAATGTCGACCTGTCTTCTGTCACATCAAAATCTCTTTACAAGGGATTAAAAATGGTGAAACAAACTCCTCCATCTACGAAAAAGAGGTTTCAGGATCAATTTCCTGATGTCCAATTTGATTGGAACAAAATATATTTGCTCTCATTTAAAATGTTGTTAGAAAAAAAACTAGAGAATTCCAATGTAAGGTTCTGAACAACATTGTTTTCATGTTCACGAAAAGTTATTTAAGATTTAAGATGATTGATTTGCCACAATGTACCTTTCGCAAAAACAAGACTGAATCCCTTCAGCATCTTTTTTACAATTGAGAATAACAAGAACCTTTTTGGGTAGCTCTCCATTCTTGGCTTATTGAATGTAAATATCAAATTAGAACCTTTGTTGGATGTCAATGTTTTATTTGGTATATTCAGTACAAGAGAAGATTTTGTCATTGTAAATCACCTTATTCTAGTGGCAAAGTTATATATTAATTGCTGTAAAGAAAAAGTTTAAACCAGTAATGCGGGTCTAAAAAAGCAACAAAAATTGAAGCAATACACAATATAGAAAGTAGAATAGCATTTACGAGGAATAAGGTAGAATACCATAAGAAAAAATGGGAAAAAATCAAATCACATTTAAACGTCATTTAAATGTTCTCTAAATTGAGTTTATCCTCCATCCTTCTCTCTGTTATTTAATTGTTATTTATTGTGTATAAATATTGATTTAATTTCCAGGGTAAAGTGTAGTGTAGCTCTTATTTTTATGTAAAGTTGTAATGTTAGTCTCAGATTTAAAGATCGTTTGGTGAGTTTGATATGTTTGATTGCCGAAGCCAATCGAAGTCAGTCTAACAACTTGAGTTCGATTGGGTTTGACTACTGAACATTTGATTGGCTACAACAAGAACCAATCATGGCAGTCATGTTGGGGACCTCATGATGACAAAAATCAACTGACTTACAAACCACTGAGTGAAATAACTGCTTCGTAGGCTTCATAAGGCCACAATCAGCGACCAATTTGTTGAGACAGAGAGGAAAAACAGTCCACACCACTCCTCCCTTCCATCCACTCAAAAATGGGGTGTTTGTTTTTCAAAGGTGGCAGGCTTTCATTCAAAATACCGAAATAAACTTAAAACTTGGTAGTTTGAACAGCAGCACAACATTGCAAGGAGGGGATATAAGGGGGAAGGGAAACCTTTATTTTCCCTTTTTAAGCTAGCAAAATGTTAGAAAGGCCCCTTACGACAAAGTGTCTCAGCAAATTTTGACACTGATTGTAGCCTTCACTCAAATGTTTTGTTTTGCATTTTACCCCCCTGCACAGCCTAGTGGTAAAAAAGTTTCTTGCGTTTTTTCTTATACAGAAGCTCGGTGGTCTTTTGCCAGAAAACGCGTTTTGAAGCTAGTCGAGTGGTTTTCTGGTCACTGTCGTACTATAAAGAGATAAAACTTACCACAAACCGGTTTACAGGTCGTACACTTTGCGGCCTTCTGATCCAGATGCAAAATATCAGCTTGGAAAGTTCGGGCATGCGCAGAAAGCAAAATTTCAAGTTTTTGGGTTTAAAAGTGACACAGCAGTCTTCACTTTTACTTTTCGCTCTCTCTCCTCCTTTCTTTTTTCGCTTTTCTTGCCTCATTTTTTTTCTCTCTTCCTGGGCATTTAGTAGGCTTCATTTTGGTGGGAAGAGTTTTTAGGAAAGCTTTTAGGATCTTAGGATTAGGTGAAAGGAAAGGTAGGTGAGCAATGGAACAAGATTTTCATGGGGATTTTCAGGTCAATGTCACGTGGTTTTTTGCTTCTTTCTCCGGTGTCCTTGACTGAATTGTGCTCATTCTGGTATGGTTTGAAAGATCTCTTCACTCTGCACAAGTTAGCGAAGAAAGTTGTCCTTGACCGTTAAAACTGATGACATCACAAACGGTAGAAAGGACCTGGATCCGCACGGGCGGTTACGGCAGTTCAGGGGCGAATGGGTTAAAGAAAAAATAGTGGGTCTGTGAACAGGCTTTCATAAGGCAAGCTGTTATATCTACTGGAGAAATAATGACAAACGTACAACTAAAATCAAACCTAATTTTGTTTACAATTAACAACAAGAGGAAGAAGCAATGAAATGTATGTGTTCATGCATCATGATCGTGTGCTTGACAAGTGTAAAAATTACTGATTTGTGCAGTTTTGTGTTTGAGTTTGCTTTTCCAAGCTCTGCTTACGGACAAATGCTTGACAACAAAAAGGCTATTAAAATTAAGTAAAACTTGGCATACTTGCGAGGAAAACTTAAAGATACACAGGGAGACTCACAATTGACCCCTTCAGTAAATAACATATCACGATGCTCTTTGTTTGTCACCCCAAAATTTTGCATAAGCATTTTCTTCAGTTTCGCTTGGGGGTTCAAATGGCCCCAAGAGAAACTGAAAACAATGCTTTTGCAAGACTTCAGAAATTTTGGGGTGACAAACAAAGAGCATTACGGTATGTTATTGTATTTTCTGGAGTGGTCAATTTGATCTTGATCGCACGTGGTACCGTGCCGGCCTGTGATTAACGAACAGCACAAACAATATGAAGAGATAAATATGTTAATATGCTTCTTACCATTTGGTAGGATTTCTGTAAAAATCCATAATAAAGGCTCCGGCAGTTGCAAATGTGGTTTTAGAAGGGCTGGGTTTTCTGATTGCCTTAGGCGCCATCTTGGATGGTAAACGATGAAACAGGAGAAAACCCTGGAAACGAGTTCAACCTACTTATGACGTAACATGAAATACAGTCGCCGAGTCACGAGACCTTGGAAAGATAGAAGGGTTCCGCCATATTACCTGAGAGTGTGTCGCAACAGTCTTTCTTTGTAGTTTCTTCCTTGAAATTGGTAAGTACACTCGTTCTTTTGTCTAAGTAAGCTTGTACAAGGTTTTAGCTAGAGTCAAGTCACTTAATGTGAGGAATTGTGTCCTATTTGCGGCGCAGATTCCTTACCTTAGCTCTGAGAGTTGGTTAAGCATACTGGATTAAGATGGCGTTCTTTTACCGGGATAGTCTCACTTTTCTCGAGTTTGAATGGAAGCTGCACGTTCAGCTAGTGTTGGTGGTTACATTTCCATTTATCATTAGACATAAACTTTAATTGTCAATGAATTAGATGTGGAAGGTGCAAATAATTTTCCCCATATATACTCGGAAAACTTCATTACGAGACGAAATATGATTATACTGCAAAGCAATATTACTTATTCTTCAAACTTTATAGCTTGGTTGTACTTTATGCGCCGTGGTTTAATTAAAGAAACTCTAAGATTTTAAGGCCGATTTCCAATGTAAAACCTTGTTGTTATAGTAGTGCTAAATATAGTTGCAAGTAGATTGGAGGAGAAGCACTTAGCTTGCATGGGTTAAGCTCTCATTTGCACGTTCTAGCCATGATTTCGTGGCATTATGGACTAAGCACGTTGTAGTCATTGGCCACTGTCACGTTCTAACCTGTCTTATCACTATCAACATCATCATGTATAGAAGCAGTTTGATTTACAGCAAACAATTAAAAAGCTTCATTTTCATTAGCTGTCAATCTATTTACTTTATTAAACTTAATAGTAAAAATCATGATCAGGGGTTGATTTGCTTTTTAAAAGTATTCTTATAATATCTCAAGATCAAGCAGAGTTGCCCAAAGAGAGTTAATATCTTCAATGAAAATGATTAGATTAAGAAAAATGTAATTTTTTTTTGTGTAACAACATGATTTATGTTAAAAAATCATTTTTACTTGTTTGCTTTTATGCATAAGTAATTTCAGTACTACTCATCCCTTCAATTTAATTTGTTTAACACTTAACATGGTGTGAGTTCCTTTGTTTTATTCAAGTAAGCTTATTTCTTCAACTGTAATTGTATTTTAGTGGCCTATTGTGTAACATCAATCTATTTGTCTTTCTAACTACCCCTTCTATAGTGGGAAATGAAGATGTGTGATACTTAAAAGTTCTTGAAAGATAATTTGTTGCTGTTTAGCTTTTGTATTTGATATCACTACTCTTTTAACTTGTTCAAGGTATTGCAAGTGGGGAACAGAATGGCATCAAGAAAGAAGGTTCTTTTAAAAGTAATAATCCTTGGTGACAGTGGGTAAGTGATTGAACTTTTTGCAGCTGTCATACTTTAAGGAGTATACAAGTAGACTTTGTTCTAGTCTACTTAAGTAAAACTCAAATTACCATTCTATTTCTAGTTGCAATTCTAAGATTACAGTCTAAATAAATTTGCATGAAACAAACATGGTATAATAGGCAACACTATCCATAGTGCGAATTACCCATGGGCTTTATTGAATTTCCATATTTTTTTATGTAGAACAAGTCATTGGCAAAAAAATATTTCGTTTTTAATGTAAACATTCGGAGAGCAAAAGTGTTTGGGTTTCTTTTGAAACATTTTGTGTACATAGGATATCTTTAGCTTAGTTTTTTCATCCTATTAGGGATCGTCAACGCCAAAAAGCTTGTGTACCACAGTTGCTTGTGTACAAGCGTTGTTTTAAAAGGGTGAAATAAGAGTTTAAAGCTGATAAAATTGTGCAAATGAAGTCGAACAAATGTTGAAAACATTGACTTGACGGTTCAAACAAGTGAAATTCTGCATAACTCATCTTCCATGTCATCCGACAGAAAATTCAAAGGGATGCTATGATAGGTATGACCAAGCCGTTTGAACGGCCTGATGTCTTCAATGAACGAGTGACCGAGTCATTTGAACGGCCTGATGTCTTCAACGAATGGGTGACCCAAGTCATTGGAACAGTTTGATGTTTCTAACGAATGGGCAACTAAGTTGTTCAAACAGATTTATGTTTCCAACAACCAGCCTGATGTTTCTTGCAAACAGGTGACCAAGCCGTTTGAATGGTTGACAAACAGCTTGTAAACGGAAAGCTGTTTGAAAATGGAAAGCCATTAGAGTACGTTTTCCTGTGTAAGGTCACAAATGTCAACTGAAAAGTAGGTTTTTCTTTAAAAGCTTTCAACAAGTACGTCCAATCTTCGTGGTTGCACCCACCAACCACTCTTTCTGTCAATTTCTGGTTAGGCTTGTTTTTCTTTAGCGATGACAAGCTGGTTATCCAGGGCTTGAAATTGCGACTGATACGGTCGCCAATGCGACTAACATTTTCTCCTTGGCGACTAAAAATTCTAGTTTAGTCGCCAAAGTGGCGAACAGATTCCTCTATGATTTAGAATTAAAAAAGTAAAGTTAAAACAAACATTTCATCTTATCCTGCTTTGCTTTCATCATAAAAAATGTGCCAAATCGCATAGACAAAGCCAGTTTACCTCCAAATTTATACCGACATCTATCCACGATATTTTCAAATCTGATGGATCACACCATACTATACAGGGCTTCTGATAGGTCGCAGAAAAAAAGTCAAATTTCACAGGATTTTTAGGGGCAAATTCGCGGAAAAATCGACCGATTTCGCCGTAATTTTCAAGGCAAACATAGCCGAAAATCAATCGGTCAAAAAAGGCCGATTTTGTGGTTATTTTCAGGAGATCGATCGGTTTTCGGCTCACCAGACCAGCGTTTTTAATGTTTTTCCAGCAGAGACCATCACTTGCTCTTTCAACAACAGTACGCTCCAGAACTGAACCAATGGCAAAGCCTTTAACATCATGGCTAGTGCCCAGTTTTTCACAACATAATCTACACCTTGTAGTTTCGGAGTTTCGGGACGTTGTTTGCACGTTTCAGTGACGAAGTTTCTAGATATTTTTACAAGGTTACGGCAAGTAAATAGCCCCATTAGCTGAGAAAAGTTTCAAATATGTTGTACAGACATGTATTTGATAAGATTTCTACCGAATTTTGCGTGTTTTTGTGAATTTTGCGGCTCTGCGACGGCGCGAAATATCAGAAGCCCTGACTATGAGCTGCGTCATTTACATATACAAACTGGCGACTGAAAATTTGCATCTGGCGACTATATTTCTCCAGTTGGTTGCCAAAAGGCGACCTGAGGATTTTTTTAATTTCGAACCCTGTTATCCTTTTGTTGTTTGAAACAATGATTTCTGAAGCCTGTAAGTAAGTTACAGAAACCTTAAAACGTTTAAGATTTTGTTGTTTTCCAGCAACTCGGCCACAGTTTCTTGTGTTTGTTTGTGTTCTCACCAAGAAGTGACTCGCATTAGTCTTGCTTTCATGCGAAAACAAACACTCACCCCGGGCCACCTGGGAATGCGAAAATTGCCTATTGTAGTATGGCTATATATTGTGTTGTTATCTGCAGTTGCTACGGGATGTGCAAATCATTCTTTGCAGATACTTTTCTTTCATAAAACGTTTTCACTGAATACAGACTGTAGGTTGATCTCTGTGTAAATGGGGATTGTTAAAGTACTTCCGTACACTTTATCTCAGTCAGGGCATCTGGTAGAGTGTTAAAAAAAGGAAAATAATGTGGAAAATTTTGTCAAATAGTGTGGGAAGTAGTGCTTAAAAAAGCGAAATAGTGCAGAAAAAGCTAATATACATGTAGTGTGGGAATTTAAAGAGATGTCTTCTCCTCTTTTCCTAGCATTTCTTTTACATTACGCAAGTTAGAATCCAATGCTTCTTGAATGCTTCACTTTTACTTTCTTGTTAAATTTGATCAGATACGGAAAACTCTCTCAACAAGAGCCATGTTATTTTTCCAATAAAAAGTATGGATCAGGCAATGCATTGTACAATATGTGACCTTCTTTGGGAAAACATATGCTAACTATAACCTGTTAGCCGTTAGAAAACTAACAGTTATCCAATGAATAGCTAATGGCTTTTCTAACACTCTAACGGGTTGCCCAAATGCTCTGATAAACGTACTTCTTGAGTCGTGTGCCACCCCCTAATTAACGTATCATTAAACATTTGTGTTAGCATGTCAGATTTTACTGGAAATTCAAGCGGTTTGCAACAAAGGCGGCTATTATCAAAACGTATTTATCTACTTGCCAGGCAAGTAATGAATTGTAAAGTTGATACAGTAGTCGTTAGTGAAACCATCACAGATTTTAACGACCAAGTTAGCACTGCTGTTATTGCGAATCTTGCCTTATCATTGCTGTGTGATACCTTTGTTCATACCGTCAAGTCAAACATTAATAATTCATCAAAAGCAGTACTAAGTGGAGCAATGGAATTCTGTATTTTACTGGAAGTGGTCAAACGTATCGGAATTTATTCTGCTGCAAAAAGTCTTTCGTGGTCTTTCATCAGTTTGCAAAATTGCGGGTTTAAAATGGTCAGTAAGTATTAATTTTTTACACACTTTCCCTCAGTTGAACTCAATCAGAAATCAAGACAACAATTCTGCCTAGTACGAGCAAGAAAGCGTCTTAGAAGAAATTCTAGTGTCCTTACTGTTGACAAATAACAACTTCTCTTCTCAGCTGTCAAAGTTTTTCTCGGTTAATTGTCGACTTGATTCATTAAAAAAGTATTGATTTTTTTCTTTTAAGACCTAGCTTTAAAACCTAAGCTTGCTGATAAAAGAATTCCTGTATAATCTTGTGGTCTCTGTCCTGAATAAAGACACGAAGGTGACAAAACCTGTCTAATAGCACAAGAGGTCAGATATGTTGCTTGACCAATTGCTGCAGGGCTTTGAAGAATCTTTTGTTTTTCGACCAATCAGACAAAAGTCCTCATTCTGGACCATAGGCAACAGGTGCTGGTAGTTACTGTTGTACATCGGACATTGTCCGTCTAATGTTACAGTAATGTTCAGACATAATGTCCGAGCACTTAATTGACTTAGCTTTTGTCTTAGATGCTTTTTTACATCCTTGAGTTCATTTCGAAAACATTAAAAGGTAAAATGCTGTGGAGGAGAGGTAAACTTTGCATTGCAGTGAAAGCGGACTGTTGCGGAAACACAAAAATGGCTAAGTATTGTACGGTATTTGTCTTCCTATCTGGCAAAACAAAGCAGCTCTCTTTGCCAGGGAATTACTGAACTCTACTTTCTATATATGGAAATCTGATTTATGCAACTGAAAGCACATGCTTTGGAACTTAAGGTGGCTCCCTAGAGTAAATTGGCTGTGCGCAGCCTGAGCACTACTATGGCGCGAGCTTTAAAATCCGCGCGACGTCCACGCAAAAATTAAAACAAACATGGCCTCTTGGTTTTGAAATATTCCCCCCAAAAAACTTTATTAACTTTCTATTGAAACTCATTGTGCAAAAAGTTTAATTAGTGTAGGTCAAACATTTATGAGAGGAGACAATGTTACACCGGTTACAAGTCACTATCGATCCCCAAAAGAGTAAATTGTATGTAAAAACAAAGCAGAAATTTTCCAAAGACATCAATTCTTTCGCTTCAAAAGTAGACAAACGTTAAATAGTCAAAGTAAATGGACAATGTTTTTGCACAACGAGAAATAATTTTTACTCACAGATTGACCCTTGACGAAAGCTATAGTTGTCCGTCGAGACCTACGGTCTTGTACATGTATCTGAAGACATGATATACGATTAAATATAGATCGGCGCCATCTTTTACAGCAGACTTTAAAAGAAAAACTTCGCCATCGAAATTATCCCTAAAGAAGAACAAGGTTGAAAAAGTATCCGGAAGTGGGCTAACATTTGAAGATCTGCAAACAGTGTACAGCAGATTAGGAAATGAAGGGCTTATTGTGATCCTTGCACAACCACCGTCTTCATCGCCGACGATCGCCATCCTCACGAGTGACCACCACGCTTCGAATTTTAGCTACAATAGTCAAGTACTTCGAAGAAAACATCCTGTGTTAGGTATAAAATTGAATCCGCTATCCCTCCTTTTTCAACTGGCGAGATATCACCGTAATGATACTGATAAACGGCTTCAAAAAAATGGCTTTCGTACTCTTCAAAGAAACCACATGTTTTCAGTAGCTTTGTGCATTATGCGCATTCGGGCGTGACGGCTCGCGCGTGTATTTTGCTCACACGACCCCGAACCACGCGTGTTTTTCGGATTTTTGTGACGTCAGCGCAGTTAATTAACCGTGAATTTCTCGCGTTTCCTTCGGTAAATTATTTTTAAAATCGCCTCATTTCTTAACAGTGGTGTTACCTTTGTAATGTCATTTTTTTGTCAAAATCTGTAAGAGCTAAACTCCTCTATTAAGAAAAATTACAAATTTCAAAATATTGGCAAAACCGTCTTAACGACCCCATGTTTTTTCCACTTTCAAATGTTAAGCAATATCGTTAATATCGTTAATATGAAGTGGCAAAGTTTAAAGACATTTCACCGCGGGAAATTAGAACTATCAAGGAAAAATGGGCAAAAATGACAAAATTACTGCCTCTTTAAGGATGCGATGTTTCCATGGCAACGGCCTTAATATAGAAAATGAAACTTGATAAAGGAGCCTTCTTATATGGGTAACCTTAGAGGTGAATCTCGTGAACAAAATCGCAAAGACAAAGTAACTAGATTTCCTTCTGTAACGTATGCTTGATAGCTCGGATTATTAGTAAATACCCTAGGGAGCCACCTTAAATGGCTGCCTGCTTCAATGATCCAAAAGACAAAGAAAGCTTTGTAAGATGAACAAGAAAACTTTCCGCATGATTTCTTTGCCAGTTTGAACAACAACCAGAAGGAAAAGCATTGTTCAAAAGTCAATGTAACCTTAAATTGGGAGACATGAAAGAAGATAGCTTCACAATAGTGCAAGTGATGACTACCTACCTTTTAAGTTGGCTGTGAACTCGTAGCACACATAAAATCGTGTACACCATTTTTTTTTTTTCTGAACTGAATTTCCATTTTAAAAACTACTGTTGTCATGGGCACTCTTTCTTTCTGAGCATGTACAACAATGTAATGAAACAAATACAAAATTAATAATTGTGTTGTAGTTAGCACGGAAAGCATTACCCAAAACATCAACTAAATTGGAAGAAATGTTCTAAACCAACATATCATTTTCCTGAGTTACACCAACTGCCATCTGACTAAAAATCACATTCAAGCAAAATTTAATGAACTTGCCAAAGATTAGCAACAAAAATTGGCAGAATTGTTCAAATTGGTGATACAAGGGTGAAATTTTCAGGATAAGTGCCCTTTAGCATGTAGATTTATATGCCAATGAAATGCTCATAAGCATATGTTTTAAGACGTTCTCCCCAGGTGGTCAGCAGTTATGTATTGTGGGCTCAAGGCCTGCAGTATTTATGCACAAAACTCAATGAAATGTCGCCTGAAATGCCCAAATATAAGTACAAGAATCATTTTGTGTGATAAACCTCTAATATATTTTTTGGTCCAGATAAAATGGCCTTCTTAAAAAAATATCAGGGTGGTAAGAAGGACAAGGTGGCAAGGAATGCCTGACTGTTTTTTTAGAGGTGTGAGATAGGAACTGACTGTTTCCAATGTACAAACTGTCTGTTTTAGACTGGAATAACTAATGTATTGGTCAAATCCCGTGAATAAATGTATACTTCAACATTTCCCACAGAACCTGGGCATTTACATGTAACACCTTTGCCTTCCCTCGGGGAAATGAGGTTAACCATTAGCTGTAAAACAGCCAAACATGGAAGTATTTAACTGGAAGTCATAAAAAGCCATACAAATTTTTTCCTAAGACAACTGTAAAACAATGTCATAGGGAACCTCAGTCTGATGCTACACATGCCAGACATGACCTTTAGTAATGGAGAGCCTCTATTGCCAGTTTCTCAAAGACTGATATATTCCATGTTGATATCAGAAATAAAACTCAATGGAGATTTGCTGTACAAATTAGGATTATCCATTATGTATGGCAGTGTGAACAACATTTCAGCATTTCTAGGAAAACCAAGGAAACAGTGTCTGAAATTGACGCATAGTGTGTCCTTCAGAAATAAAAAGTCACTGTTTACTGTTGGTAGTGTGGACAACATAATTATAGGACCTGAACCCAAAATCCCTTACAGCCAAGGAGTCAACTAAAATCCAACTCTTGATTTACATAAATCGAGTGTAAATGAATATTGACCTATGAAATAGGAAAACTGTTAATCTACCTACGCCTACTCTGTTATTCAGCCACATTAAGGAGCAAGCATCGAAGAAAGATAACTCTGTTCCTAACAAACTCACTTATTAAATTTTTCATGCCTCAAATGCGGTGCTTATTTTGAGGGTGGCGTTTATTTACCAATAATAAACAGTGACTTTTTATCTTTGAGGGTACGCTCATTAATGACCGACCAATTTGTGAATATGTCCTTTTAAAATAAAGGTTTGAAAGGACATGTCCTTTTAAGTAAGAAAAATTATTTCCAGCACTCGGCAGACTATGCACAAAGTAAATGTATCAAGCATCCCTTTCCCCTCATCTCCAAAACAAAAAGGGAAGAAGGACACCTGATCACAGCTTAGTGTAATATGGACACCTCAGTATTACGGACAGTTTAATTTGCCCCTGGGGAAAGAAATCCCTTAGATTTTCTCTAAATTCAACCCGCTTGATGTGGACACCCCATTAATACAGACACTGTCTATGGCCCTCTCAGTGTTTATACAAACGGGGGTTGACTGTAGTATCATAGTATAGACTTTTTAAGCTTTAGAAGCTGGCTTTCCACAAATTTTGATTTTTTTAATGGTAAATTTTGAATGTTAAAAAAGTTTGACCAGGGGTAAACTACAAAATGAAGATCCTATAATCCTTTTCTTGTCTGTTGGCATCTGAAAAAGTGAATAAAACTGTCTTCTTGGTGTTCGTGGACTTCAAATTAATTAAATGCAGTAAAACCCTTATCACGTGGTCACCTTTGGGACCTTCCCAAGTGTCTGTTTAATAGAGGTTTGTAAAAATTGTGCAATGTTTGTTAACAATTAAAATTCAACGGTTACTCTGTACTGTGATAAAGTTCCATGTTGGTAAGGAAGCTAAGGAAGCTGTGCTGTACTTTGTGCAAGACTTTTAGGTGAACTTTGATTGTAGATGACAGTTGTATGGCCTGATATCAGTCTAACGTACAGATTGTTGATGGTGAAATGTATTATCTTTATTAATTGACTACAGTACGTATTTCAAAGGCATAATCAAATACTACTATTGACCACTCCAAAAAATACCATAACATACCATAATGCTCTTTGTTTGTCACCCCAAAATTTTGCATAAGAATTGTCTTCAATTTCTCTTGGGAGTTAAAATGGCCCCAAGAGAAACTGAAAACAATGCTTATGCAAAATTTTGGGGTGACAAACAAAGAGCATTATGGTATGTTATGGTATTTTCTGGAGTGGTCAATTGTCAATTCAGTTCAGTGTCTGCTTAATAGAGGTTTTTAACAATAGAAATTAGCCAAATGCAATTTATCCAAGTGTCTGCTTCCACTTAATAGAAGTGTCTGCTGAATAGGGATTCGTTATGAAGGGAAATATAAGACATTAATTTCGGGACCTGGGTTAGTGTCCGCTTATAGGAGGGTGTCTGCTTCATTGGGGGTCCGCTTAATAGAGGTTTTACTGTATTGGGTCTTCGATTTTGGGTCTTTGGTCTTCATTTTGTAGACACCCATAATGCAGCTGGAGAATTTTACATGTGAACTCCAAAGTTTTGCACGCACTGCCTTCTGCTTCTTCAAGGTTTGTTTAAAAAAGCAATCAGAATCTTTAAGCAGGTATCTTGATATTGTGAAGACAGAAGCGCAGCCTGATACAGGAATAAGGAATGCTAATACTTTTCTAACATAAATCTTTCGTTGTTTGAGCTGATGTTAGTGATAGCTGTTTAAATGGTTTGTGACTTTTTTGCCGTCTTAATGCTTTCTGACATCAACTGAACAAATACTGTTTGCTGTTTAAACAGCTTGTTATATATTGCTAACAGATGGCGATTACCATTTTAATGGAATGGGGAAAAACGAAAACGGTTTGTCTAATGGATTAATGCTTTGATAAAGCGTTTTATAAGAGAATTCAACAAGGAAGGCTTTGTATCTTACGTGGCCACTGGAGTGTGAATTTTCATTCTCATGTTTAATCATTCTTCATGTGGAAAAGTGTTTTGCCAGTGGACCTTTCTTTCATGGTTCACCTGTTTTGAAGTTGGTGACCTAAAGCTCGAGTGTCATACTACAACAGAGCCAACAGAATGTTGCGTTTTGTAGTGCAGTTGCCCAGGAACATTAAAATCTGGATGTCATGCTTTTTCAAAGGTCACTGGACTATACTTTTTGGCTGATTTCCATGTCTTTCCAACTTTTTGCAGCATATTCTTTATCTCTGTTGAGAACTGAAGTTGACTTACACACCTCTAACCTGCAAATGCTTTTGAATAGAGCTTTTCATGATGAATTTGCAGTTCCTTTACTTTAATTTCCTTTCTTTTATTTTTTTTTTATCAAGGGATTGTTTCAATCACATTTTCGAAAATGTTCTACACAATTAAAGGAAAAATACTGAAAGTGCTGGCAAAAAACGTGAATATTGAAGGTCTCTGATACAGTTGAACCTTCATCAAGTGGCCACCCTCGAGGTACCGGCAAGTGGCTGCTTAACAGAGGATTGTCACTCATTTTAGCGTAATCTCTAGCAGAAAACCAAACAAACATGTGACGGAGAAACATTACTGGTGCACAGTTGGTCATCAACTTCTATCTCAGACTGTATTTTCTCTTCTTTTCTACAATTCTTGTGGGTTTCTGATCACTGACGGGTTAATAAAGGGCGGTTGCTTGGATGTTCAACTGTAGACATTTTTCTGTGAAAGATGTGTGGAACCAGATAATTCTGACAGTATCATATTCTTCAACCTTTTTGGCAACCATTAAGTCATTATCTCTATTAAAAATTAATTGAAGTTAAGACAATCATATAGTTTCTGTATTGTGTTGCATCTTTTATTACAGTGTACTAGTGTTTAGAGAAGGGGAAGATGGTTAGATTGCATATTCATTGTAGGCATTCTCAAGAAGCAGGGTGAAACAATTGACCCTGTTGTTGGTTTTTGTGTAAATGTGTCCTTAAAAGAATAATTTAAATTGCCCTCTGTTGTTTGTTTGTTTTGTTGAAAAGGGTTGGTAAAACATCACTCATGAACCAATATGTGAACAAGAAATTTAGCAATCAATACAAGGCAACAATTGGAGCAGACTTCCTCACAAAAGAAGTTATGGTTGATGACAGACTAGTCACCATGCAGGTTAGGACTTATTCCACTTCATTATTCTTGCATTCCTTTGTTGTTGTTGATAGGTTACCTCTTGCGAAACACAAACGTCTTGGCTTTGTTAACTGAGTGGATGAAGTCAGTTGGCCAACTTAAGGGATTCAAAAGCTGACATCTTGAGCACAGATTTTGACAGCTTTTGAATCCCTTCATTTTGTCAAAGAAGTGTTTTACTTTCCCCCGCAAGCCCCAACACAGCTTTACACTGTTACAGCGTTAGAAAGTACCAGAAAAAACTAACAAATAAGCTGCCATGGCAGATAAACCAAAACCTGAGTCTGGAAGCTTGAAATTGAGCAGACACTTGTTGTCAAAATGTGTAGTGTAGCCAGGAAAAAAAACTTGTATTTTTTGAATGTAGACTTTGTAATGATAAAACAGTTTTTATTAGAATACACAGATTTACAATTTACTATTCATGAAGTGCTAGTATTGAAAACGCTGTGTATTTAAGATGCAAAAGCATGCATGAAAATTATGTGAAATTATATGGCTCTAAAATTCTATGAACACAGCTTGTGTACTTTATGTTACCTGGAAACAAGCTTGTTTTCAACTATGGCTGAACATCAATGAGGCAGCATACTATTCTTGAGCAGTCATGGGCATACCTGCCAACTCTTCCAGTTTTCCCAGGAGTCTCAAATCTCCCAGGAAATACCTACCGTGGGCTTTTTCATTTTTTTTTTCATTAATTTCGTTATTTTGGAGATATCAAAAAAGGAAAATAAAACAAGAGGTGGATTTAGCGCTCTTATTTGAGCTGTTCTCGATTGGAAAATGTATAACAGAGCATCGTCATTGGTTAGAAATCAACCAATCAAATTGAACAATACGTGGTAGAAAGTTGGAGCGGTTTTCAAATGCTGTTATCGACATTGGGAACATTCAGAAGGCCTTTGGGTGATTTTCAGAGAATAGTTAGACATTGTTGAAAATGACATTCATTTGTAGATGTCTCCAGATTTTTGTACTGCGGGGGCTGGCAGACATGCCTGGGTGTGAGCTGTTGCTTGAGTAAATAGATGTAATGGTATGTAATGGTGGAAGAAAAGAAATACTCTGTAGGAGATTTCCTACAGCCCTCTCCCAGAAGAATAAAAAGGCGCAATGGCTAAAAAAGATTTTTAGTGCTACATTTCTGATTTGTTGATATAATAATATTGTTGTCTCACATTTACGTGTAGCTCAATCCCTTAGCTGAGGTTTAAGTTATGTCTACCTTTCTGTTAAATGTTTGTTTGTTTTGAAATATCAGATATGGGATACTGCAGGTCAAGAAAGGTTTCAAAGTTTGGGTGTGGCATTTTATCGTGGTGCTGATTGCTGTGTTCTTGTTTTTGATGTAACACAACCCAGTACCTTCAAAACCCTTGACAGCTGGAGAGATGAGTTTCTTATCCAAGCAAGTCCAAGAGACCCAGAGAATTTCCCCTTTGTTCTCCTTGGAAACAAAGTTGATTTGGAAAACAGAGCAGTAAGTTGGTTATTTTATGCATGCCACTAAGCTGTTGTTTCCCTCTTTTCTTTTTGTTGTCTGTTTTTTGTTTTTGTTTTTAGGACATTGCAAAAGTTACAAGAGCTTGCGCTGCTTCTACCGTTAGGGTTGCAGGGGACACCTTGGGCTCATTGTGATGCATTTTATTAAAGCGTATGCATGAAATGCAATGACTGATGTGATGTGAACAGGTTTATGAGATATTCATAACCGGATAAGAGATGAGTGCATAATTTAAAGAGGTCACATGCACAGGAGTCTCAAAATTTCGGTGACCTATGACAATTTTGTGTCCAAGAATTCAGTGCAGATACAAAACTTTATGAACTGGTATGGAGAGGGTTGAACTTGGTAAATTTAGCTGTGTCATGTAAGGAGCAGAATTCTAAAAGGACACAACATATAAGGTGTTAATTCTAGGGAAGACAGATTTTGCTTATTTAAACAATCATCTTGCTTGCAATCTTTAACTTGTAAAATCTGCTCTATACATGACACACTAGAGGTCTTGACTGTTCTTTTTAAATAAAATCACAGAGTTCTGTCTTCTATTCTCTCTGCAACTTGGACACAAAATAACTATTTCTCAATTTGGTGCAACTGTGGGTTAAAGCATTGCTGTAAAACGCGCTCTACGTAATAAAAAACAACCCTCCTAAACTTCCATCATTCCACAATGTCGCTGGAGCAAAATCTTAAGCCGAAACAAATTAAGCCAAGTATTGTAAGTCAGCATTGCGTTGTTTATATACTCGCCTGTGATATGTGTGATGCAGATTATGTCAGTTACACAGCCCGAAACCTTCATCACTGGTATTCGCTATGCGTAACCATTTTTTAGAAGCGCACAGGCTGTCGTGCCATGAAGAATATAAATGCAAACCATTCAGTACAAGAATCAGGTCTGTGCAATATTTCATATGTGAGATATTTGGTAAAATGTGTTACGCAAAATTAAGGTTTTGTACGGAGACGCCATTTGAGGGGCACAAATATAGCTACCGGAAACAGACAGAAACACCTGTCTTTGACTTTTACGTACATATTACATGCATATTTTATTGGCTCCTCCCCACAGGGCTTTCTCGAGTCAATGTTTCGATAATAATAATAATAATAATAAAACATAGTTAAACACAGAGGGCTAAAAACGTGAAAGATAACTAACTAAAGAAGATGTCCAGAAGTTGTTGCCTAATTCGATCCTTAAAACTAGTCACTGATTCATCTTGTTTTCCACAAGTCTACAGGCGAAATTCTGAACTGCTTGGAGATTGTCCATATGGATTGAATAAAGGCGTTTAGCTGCTGTAACACCCCATGAACGTAGAAACTGAGAAGAATTATAATAATAACGATGATGATAATAATAAAATATTTATATAGTGCTTATACTTTTCAGTGCTTTTAAATTCCATATAAAAAGTAAAAATCGTAGAATAATTTACATATAATTTTTACAATGTAGCAGAAATTTAAAAAAAACAATGATATAAAAGATAGGTCTTCAACTTAGATTTAAATCTATTTTCATCATCGATCGGTCTAATATCAATAGGCAGATTGTTCCAGAGTATAGGGACAATGACTGAAAAAGCCCTGGGATCGTAGGTCTTTAAGTTATAGGGTTCAATAACAAATCATTACTTGTCAGAAGGTGAGCAAAGGCACGTTGCAGGTTCATAAACATGCAATAGTTGTACCAGATAATCCCGAGGAGGCACTCTAGTAACTCGTACGTACAGTTGAAATATACAGTCATACAGTCAATATAGAAAAAATCTCGACTTGCTTGAACAGGGGCCGCGAGGAATCGGTAGGTAATGATGACGTTTCTATTGTTTGCGCCAGCAAGTACGAAATGGTTAGGATGACGTAAAACACAAAAAATCCCGAAGGGACCGCTTACAGTAAAACGTGCCCCGGAAAATTGTAAATTGCTTTTGTTTACAGAGTTACATCAGGCGCTTGTCTGGCAGCTAAAAAGCTGATGTTATCCGTCGTATCCTCGGGTGGTTGAAAGGAGCTGCAAGAATAAATAGCAATGTGCGATGGTGAAACACCTATGCCTAGAAATTATCAAGCAGCAGCAAATTCCACCACTTCCCAGAGAGCCCGTGAAAGCTGTTACAAGTTAAAAAAAGTGAGAGCCTTAGCAAAGGTCAATCCCGTTGGCGAAATATGATGGCGCCCGCTTGAGCTTAAGACATTTCAAAAGTGAGAAAATTTTGGAAGAGGAAGCGAACGAATTCCAATCACGTACGCTATCGTAACCGCCACAAGCAAAGTCAAGCTTTTTAAAAGCAATGGTGCTGTCGGCTATCTCAATACATGGCTAGCTCGCTGTATTTCCATTTACAGTAACAATACCCTTTTAACGGCAGGGTGTTGTAAATCAGGACTTAGATATCTGAAACACTGATTCGTCGTCTTTGTCCCGGTCTTGTGAAACCAATACTCGGAGACAGTTTCGGCATAAGCTGGTATATGAGGCTTTCCCATACTCCGAGTACATCTTTCCTTTAAACTACGAGGCCTTGAAAACACAATTCTTGCTCGGGTTTTATTTTTATTCCAGGAAAGAACTTGAGAGCGCCCTCCAGAGCCTTTTGAATTCCTCTCTGCGTCTGTGTCCATAAAAGTATCACATACCGGTAACATGAAATCAAAGCATCTATGAAAAATGTCAATGGCTTCTTGCCGATCGTTCTTGCGGTCGGTGACGTCAGTGGGTATTGTGTGTTATCCAATCACTGCCACATCCAGATTTTGGTTGTGTCACACGATTTGCTGAATGGTTTTGTGTCAGGCCTTCCTTTCTCTTCTGCCCCTCCCCCCTCCCCCATCTCAAATCTCCTCTCCCCTAGCCTCTTAGGAAGGCCTGATACTCAGGCTATGTAAAACTTATTGTACAATGTAATTTCTAGATGTTTGTCACTCTGTTACTGTATGTGATATTAGTTATATTGTTGTATGAAGATAAACTTTCTGCTTGGGTCGCTACATAGGCTTCCATCTTTACTCTGAGAATATGGCTGAACCGAATATGGTCAAATTAGGACTGCTCCATATAATTTACTGTAACTTTTGCCAGGACACACATTGTTAATAAATCGGGATTACTTGGGTTCTACCTATTGTAAATCCCAAGTTCAGATTAAAGAAAGACAACATTCCCATTGCAGCCTAAGTTTTACTAGTTCCCACTAGATTTAAATGCCCTCGGGCCAACATTTTGTGCTGGTAGAAAGTTATTTTTCATGGTACACAACAAGCTTCACTGGATAACACTTGATAGAAAAGAAGCAAGTGTAAGCTAGTAGACATATTGCATGAATAAACCCGGAATTTTTGCTGTTTTTCATTTCGCCTATAGATATAACAATTATAACCCCCCTCCCCTGAAATCACTGTCAATAGCGTCCCAGAAGCATAATGGTTAAATGTCATGCATGTTTCTGTCTCTTTGTCTTCTAAGTCTGTCTTGGACTATCTTTGGTCTCAAATATTCTTGCAGTGTTAAATGATGCCAATTTTTGTTGACGTACCCTTCTAGGTTTCTGCCAGACGTGCACAGGGGTGGTGTCACTCAAAGAATGATATGCCATACTTTGAAACAAGTGCCAAAGAAGCCATCAATGTTGAACAAGCGTTTCAGACTATAGCGAAAAATGCCCTCGCTCAGGAAACAGAGGTTGAGTTATACAACGACTTCCCAGACCAAATAAAACTCTCTGGAGACAACAAACCAAGATCAAATGACTGTAGTTGCTGAATAGACTGAGTCATAGTTTTACATGTACTGTAGTTCTTGAAGATCTTGTCCTAACTTGCGGATGAAATTTCTCCCTTATGAAAGAGACATATTTTCTTTCTGTAACAAAATGGTGTTTGCACTGACTGATTATTAAAAAAGGCACCACAGACTCTAGAAAAATCAAGTCTGACTGCCTTGCATCATGACAGTGCAGGGTATTCAGTTCAAGCCCTTTTACTCTGATTAGTGTTGAAAGTAAAATTTAAGTTTATTTTCATTGCTGAAAATAATAATATCCACAGATAAGTGAGACTGCATGGAAGTGTTGGTCTGTTCCCAACTGGTCAAGTGTTGGTTGTGTTTGGTTAATGGTATCCTTTGGATACCAAGGACCCATCACAAGTATCTCTTGTCCACCCAAACAATCCCAGCTATCGTTGTACCAATTCTCCCTATAGTTTACGACATATAGAGTGGGTAGTGCCTTCAATAATGGTTGCACGGTAGGATTTATCCACAGAATTAAAAGCTGGTATTTATTTTCTCATGGAGTGAAAGGGTTTCACCAAATGCTTTTTGTTTATCAAAATTTTCCGTGTGAAAAAGTGTAGCATCTTGACATAAATGGGAGGGAGATTGACATTTTTTCACACAATTAGATTGGCTTAATTATCATTTACTTGAAATGTATTATTCCATGATCGCAAATTCAACCAACAAATTACCACTGTTTACTGTATTGGTAGATGCTAGGATGAAACGTACAATATAATAATTCAATAAAAACTAAAAGTTTGGTATACATTGCCAGCATCTTAACTTCTTTGTGTGAGAAGATAAAGTCTACTGTCATGGTGGTTGAAGAAGAGAAAATACAGTGTTTCTATGAGAGGTTCTATCTAGAAAAGGGTAGTAAAAGAAAGACTGTATACTGGTGACAAACTTTGTAATAGTCCCCCCTGTATATAATTTTTGTCTGACTCCTTATCTTCGCGTTTCTCGTAGCCTGCGAACGGCAGACGTTTCTCCTTCCTCATCGCCGCTGAGAGACGTTTGCTACCTTTCCCGTCCTTCTCTCACGTTTATTTTTCATTTATTTCATTTTATTAACTTTACCAAAGACAATGCGTACAAACTCTCAATAGGCCAGTTCTGAGTTATTAAAATTCAAACTTAGCCCCAAGGGTGATGCGTATAAAATATTTAAGAAATCATATTGATATTCTGACATTTCTGTCATTTGTTTTATTCCCCAAAAACCTCGGAGCTAAATATCAATTTCAATCAGTAATTCAAGAGAGGCTAAGACATAACAAAAAGTGGCCGTGACACCACATAGCGGGCCAATTAATTGTCTCTTTATTCCTACTCAACAAATCCACTCTTACAGCATTCGCTCCTCCTCTTCTGGAAATTATTACATTAGCCACTCTAGACTAAATCAGAAAAATGATTCGTTTTCTATTATGGGAGCCAAAATTTGGAATAGTATACCTGAAAATTTACGAAATTCTTCAAAATCTCTCTTTAAGGAAAAAGTTCATACAATTCTGTTGAATATATTTGAAGTTCAGGATAGATATGCTGACCTAAACACGATAATCTCCGATTTTAAAAAATATTAACCCCCGCTTATCTAAATAGCTGCCTCGATTTTCTTATCTCAATTTCTCTCGTGATTGACCTTTTTTATTATAAATATGGTACTTTTTCACTTCAACTATTCGTAATAAATCTTAAGCCGTCTACACACCACCTGCCTCGATTAGCCTTGCTATTTGCAGGTGGTGTGATATTTGTATATTTAATGTAAGAAATAAAGATGTTGTTGTTGTTGTGAAGTCGCGAGTCGCGCTCAATAAACGGTTACGCTTTACTAACTCTAACCTCTAAATTTGAAATCTATATGTAGAAGCTCAGAAATGCTATTTTCAGTTATTTTCACAGGGTATTACAGTAAGAGAGGAAATCAAGCTCAAAGACTACACACAATCTTTCAACTTGACTGGTAGTTGTGGGTTCCAGATACAACCTGATTCCCAAGGTTCTCTCCCGTAATAGCTACTGCTGTCATTTGTAGGGTCATAGCTTGTTTAGGGCAAAGTGAGGCCCTTGCCTCATCTACATTGTAACCCAAAATTGAAGAAAAATTTACTTCAGATAATAAATTAATATTGTCCAGATTGGTTTCTCTAAGGTACCATGATTTATGTTATCGTTAAGAAATTCTTAGGGCCAATACACAGATGTCTCCGTAGAGTGAGGTTTTGAGAAAGTTTTCTACTTTCAAGTGTAAGGTAGTGATTACATCCGAGGGGGTTACTCGGGTTAATTTTTGCTGAGTATATACGTGCAGCTGGCCTCTCAAATTACCCCTACCCTATTAAAGTCTATTCTGTGGCCAAATAAAGACCCCATCTTAGTCACTTTTGGGAAAATGTAATTTTCGTGATCTCAGTAACTTTCCGTTAAATGCATCTACCTTTTAATCTAAACAACAGTCTGACAAGGAATTTGTTATCACACCTTGAGACCTCGTGTAATTATTATTGTGAGTACTGGCATGGCACAAAAGTTTTGCTAAGTTTAGGATGCAAATAAGTTTTGCTAGGATGAAATAAAACGTGCAATTCAAAGTTCTAAAAAATATAATATTATTGATCATTTTCGGACTCGTCCTGGACCATTTTTTGGAGGAAAAAACGTCTACTTTCTTGAACTGTTATTATTACTAACTAAAAATCATTTGCATCTACGAACATACGACTTCATAAAAGTGTTAGGGGCAGCCCATTAGAAAATTTATGGGGCGGATACGGTACAAAAAATATATTCATGCAAGGGGAAATTAGCTACTAAGAAATAAGGGAATGTTAACGAAGAAAATTCATGCAGCTCAAAAATTCTCCACCCTGCCACAACTTTTCTAATGGTCCAACCCTTATGACACAAGCTTACATAAGTAGCATCAGCAGAACAGACTAGGTATGCATTTACTAAGAGGTTTCTCATTAATTGATTCCTCCAAGACAGACATATTTAAGTTCAAGGAAGTCCTCTATTCCATATTTAGAGCCCTCTCTTCCTAGCCCAGATTGCTTCCAGCCACCAAAAGGAGCAACCTCTGAGGAGATGATTCCCTCATTGACTCCCACCATACCAACTTCCATGGCTTCAGCTACACGCCAGATTTGACTGAGATCTTGTGAGTAGAAATAGCCTTCGAGAACAAAATAGAGAAATTAACTGCCCAGCAGATACTGACAAGTCTCGCACTAAACGAAATCAGAGTTTCAACTTGCCTGAGGCCCCCAGACACTGTACAGCAGTCCTAACTAAGAATGCCCGTCATCCTCGGGGACCCGGGGGCAGCTAGTCGGGACGATAGAATGTTCGTGGTGAAAGTTTATAGTAATCACCATGAACATTCTATCGTCCCGACTAGCTGCCCTTGGTCTCCGAGGATGAATGCCCGTTAGACTAGGGACATTTAACATTGATTTATTGCCAAGGATGAATACGTCTCTAACAATTACATGTTAGATGGAGGAGGTGTTATTGGCCAAGATGGCAGGTGCAGCCTATGGGTTTAAATCCCTGCACGACTCTGAGTTTTTTCTTTGTCTCACACTCAATCAGCCATAAGTTTTCCTATTTCTCAGGACTAGGTTTTCAAGTGGATTGTTCCCAAATTTTGCCCCCCTGTATTTCACTGAAAATTTACCATAATTTTCCTTGATAATAAATAATTCTTAAATTACTTTCTATGAGCCTTTTTAATGGACAAAGGTGGCCATGATTGACTCCATAAATCGAAGAAACAATGAAATCTGGTGGTACCATCCACCTTAGTGGAGTTTCAACTGTAAGGGGGGAACTTTCTTGAGATTTTGAATATATTTTACATCAACTGAAAAATCTACCTATAATCTACATAGGAAAATAAAACATGGGATCCTACCTGCCAGCCCAGCTGAAGTATCATTAGCAATTGTCACAGCTTCGTCTTCACTTTTAAACCTAAGAACCAATGATAAAGTAACATTGTAAAATGGAGTAAAACAAACAAAAAAGGAATGAAACAAATTATAATATTAACGCTCTGCTCATTAACTCAGATAAGGAAAGGAAAAATAAAATTACGCGCAAATATTAATTGAAGTAGGATAATATAACCTGGGCATAAATGAAACATGAAGACAGGGGCTTGAAGGACAGTGCAGGAATCCGATGAAAATAACCTGGCATGCATAGAAAGTAATTCGCTACAACTATATAATTATGTGAAAAATCATCTGAAAGCCATTTGAAAAAATGACCTATTTCGCCTGACATGCAAATATTCAGTAAATTATATACAGCTGTAGTTGACTAGACATTTAATATTTCATATACATACTGGGAGCTACGCCGGTTGATATTTATGATCATGCATGACCTGTTAGTTGCAATCAATACAGGGGCGGATCTAGGGGGAGGGTGCAGAGGGTGCGCACCCCCCTCCCCCCACCCCTGAGATGACCTGCGGTTTTCTAATACAACTGGTATTCTGCAAAAAAAATTATGTGGTTTATTGGTGTTGAAGTGGAGCAAGAGACGAGTGCATCCCCTCCCAAAAAAGATCCTGGATCCGCCCCTGCAATATTGATTGCAACATAAATGAGCGTGACTGAAAATGAAATGAACAAACATGCTTATTCAAATTTAACCGCTTTGCTAATCTCCCCAACTATCTCGCCAATAATATTAAAAATAATGACATGGAGAAAATCCAGAAGCGCGCCTTCTCCATCATCTATCCCTTTACTTCATACAAAGACACACTGGCTAAGGTAGGCCGGGATCGTAAGCTTAAAGAAACGACAACGAAGATGCTTGAGTCAATTTTGTAAGAAAAATTAGTCCTCAGACAACCCAATCTTCACTCATCTTCAGCATACTGTACATGTTCAAATGGATCATTTACTTTCCTGTCATATAACACTGATTGTTTTGCTAATTTTGTCACCGTTTTTTTATTTTTATTTTTTTTATTTTTGACGGTCTGACAATTTGTCACCCGCCACCCGCTAACCGCCACCCGTCACCCGTCACCCGCCGAAAAGTCCTGCCGTGTGAATCACACTATGAGGTGGTTTTCAAGACCAAAGTTTCGCATTTCAGGGTTACACTACACAGTAAAGACACTAATGGAGAAGGAAAGTTCAAATGAATGCTCAGTTTTCTTTTTGTGGACTAAGGAAACCTTTTGGTTGCGAAATCTTCCTTCGAGGAATTCAACGATGTTTTCTTTACGGCCGCGGCGAGCAAAATTTCCCAAGGCGGCTAAGTTTTTGCAGACTTTTCAGGTACATTTTTCTCTATGGTCAAGAAAATTACTTTTTGAAATTACGGGAATTTGTGTATGTAAAAATGTTCCACAAACATTTTACATAGTTTGTCATCGGCGCTAAAAAAAATCACAAAATGCACCCCGATTTGAGATGGATTTCGTCTTTTAAGGATAAACTTCTGAGTTTTTGAATAAAAATGCTCAAGAAAGAAATTCTCTGGCTATTGTTTTGGAGTTTGTTCATTCATAACATATTTATTTATCAGCTTAAAAGCATTCTCGTCCCCAGAGCCACTCGGCTTAATTTGAAACCGACCTCGTTTCCCTACCACGTGACCAAGAAACGACGGGCTCTGGGGACTCAACCTCGTCCCCAGGGTCCCCAGGGGTCCCTTTTATCCCTGTCGCTGACCAAAAGGATCGCGGCCTCTGGGAACGAGATTGAGACTATGTCAGCTGGAGAGCATGCGCATTGAGGTTATGCAAACTACTTTTAACTGTCAAAACTGTCAAAATTCTATTGTCTTTAATGCTTGACTTCCTGTGACGTCCAAAGCTCCGAAGTGTTTAATGAGACATTTACTAGTTTGGATACCGTAACTGATAATAATAATAACAATCTTTTAATAGGATGCTCCATCACAAGAGTGGTTTACATAGAGGTCCTAATTACGAGATGTATATTATATAATACAATTAAAATATAAAAAGGTTAAGCTAAAATCGATATATATGATACAAAAAAAAAAAAAAAAAAAAAAAAAAAAAATTCAAGCTAAAATCGAGTTACAGAAATAATTAAAACATACACACTACAAGTACTCAATTATAAAAAGCAGAAAAAAGACACTTCTTAAAAATTGGAAAACTTGCTGAGTTTCTTACAGTTCTCTCTAATTCATTAAAGTCTTTGAAACAGTGGTACCGCGAACGTTGTTTTCCCCAATTATATTTAATTTTGGGGAGCTTGATAGTATCGTTATTGCGCGTATTGTAGGAATGTATATCACTCTTTCTTACAATGTCCAGAGAATGATTAAGTTGGCCATTAATACACTTGTATGCATATATACATCGATGACATTTCCTACGTTCTTCAAGATTCAGCCATCTCAAGACAATCAATGCATCGGTGGATGAGGAGTGAGGTGATCTATCTAATATCAACTTAGCTGCTTTGTTTTGGAGAATTTGCAATTCCTTCATAAGTGAGACATTGTCCTTGTCACCCCAGACTAAATCAGCATAATCAAAAATAGGTAGCACTAAGCTATTATAAAAAAGTAACCGGGCATCATAAGGTAAATAATACTTAATCCTACGTAGAAGACCAAGGTTTTTATTAACCTTACATGAAATATACTCAATATGGTCGGACCATGTGAAAGTTGAAGACAACATAACTCCCAAATATTTAAAACTACTTACAGAATTTATATCAGTGTCAAAAATAGATAACGTGAAAGAGGAAATACCAACAAGTTTCCTATTACTGCCTATAATCATGGATTTCGTCTTAGTAAGATTTAAAGTTAACTTATTTCCATGTAACCACTGGGCAACTTTCAAGAGATCATCATTCAGTGCCTCTTCTAACAGGTGTGGCTCTTTAGCAAAGTAGTACAGGACCGTGTCATCAGCATACAAAGTCACTTCGCAATTCTTTATAACCAGCGGAAGGTCATTAATATAAACCAAGAAGAGAAGCGGTCCTAGAATGCTCCCCTGTGGCACCCCAAAGGTCATCGGGAGAGGGTCAGACACAACATCGCTACAGGCAGTCCGCTGTTTACGATGATTCAGGTAAGACTTGAACCACTGTAGAGTGCTGGGCGAGACATCGATAGCCGACAATTTAGATAGCAAGATCGTATGGTCAACGGTATCGAATGCCTTGGTCAGATCTAGGAACACTGCACCGCACAGTTCTCCACTCTCCATATGCAATAGGACCTCATCTGCAAAACTGGTGAGAGCCGATGTTGTAGACAGTTTGGGACGGAAGCCAAATTGTTTGCTTGAAAGGAGATTATTTGAATTCAGAAAGTCATAGAATTGGGAATGGACGACTTTTTCCAGAATTTTACTCATTGTTGGCAGAATAGAAATTGGGCGATAATTTGACGCATCTCTCCTATCTCCAGTTTTGAAAAGTGCAGCCACTTTCGAGCATTTCCATATTTCAGGAAAATTGCCAGTGCGAATAGAGAGATTCAGTAACTTGGTGATCGAGGGACAAATAGCACGCGCGCCACACTTTAAAAGTCTCGCACTGATGTTGTCCAAGCCAATAGCTTTATTTGTCTTTAGAGAAAGCAGATGCTTGAGTACTGTTTTCTCATCAACTTCGTCAAGCGAGAAAGACTGTAGCATCGTGGCCGATCTGACTGGGAACATAGCAGCAGCTGATATTTTATTTGCAAGACTTCTGCCAATGGATGAGAAATAACAGTTGAGCACGGATGCAATAGAGGCTGGGGTGGTGTGTTCAACACCATCAACTACGATACATTGTGGGCTCGAGGATTTAGTCTTGCGCGAAGACACCTCATTCACCGCCTTCCAGATCTTTCCTGAATCCCCTTTAGCCTCTAAAATCAAGTCACAATAATACTTGGATTTTGCTGCCTTGACTTCACGATTGACCCTATTTCTTAGCTTTCTATAGCGAGCCCAGTGAAAAGCAGAATTGGTTTTCACGGCTTTACGATGGTGAAAATCACGATCCTTCATCACCTCACTGATTGTATCATTCAACCACGGGAGCGGAACACCTCGTATTCTTCGCCTTTTCACGGGCGCATGCAGGTCAGCTATTTCAGAAAACAAGTGATTCCAAATAAACACGGCGTCGTCGATGTCTTCCTCGTTTTCAATGATGTGCCATGCGACGTTATTCAAGTCCGCTAGGAAGGTGTTCGCATCAAAGTTTTTATAAGAGCGGTATTCAATTGTCTTCGGTGGTGCCTTAATTACACCTGCTTTTAAAACACAATAGACGAGGTAGTGATCACTCAGCGAAACAGGAACAACACCGGAGTCATTGATGCGGTGATCATTGTTCACTAAAATCACGTCAAGCAAGGATTGACAGGTTTCCGTCACTCGGGTGGCCTCAGTAATGAGTTGCGTAAGATCGTGTGAAGTTGCAAATTTTTTAAGCTCTTGTTTTTCTTTCTTTCTTGAAAATGGCAGCATATTTGCATTTAGGTCGCCAAGAAGCACGAAATCACATTTTTCCAGGTTAACTTTCGTCATAGATATCTCCAAGTTTGAAATAAAGTTCGCAAAGTCAAAACCGGGGGCTCTATATGCACAACAAATCAATACTGGGCGACATTTAGTGCGCGATAGCTCAATCCATAGACATTCATTTGCGGCTGAGTAAAGATCATTCCTAACACGAAACGGCAAGCCTTCCTTTACATAGATTGCTACTCCACCAAAACCTTCTTTGGCTCCAGACCTATCCAGGCGAATGCAATTATATCCTGGAATAATAACATGAGAGTCTTCATAGCAGTCATCCAGCCAAGTCTCACTGAGTGTAAGAATATCGATCGTTCTGTTATCCAAACCCTCCAGGCGCAGCGAGTCTGATTTGTTCCTCAAGCTTCGAATATTTAGATGAGCAAGCCTCAATCCTCGTGAACTCCTAACATCCTCCAAACTCCTATATCCAGGGTTGAGTTCAACATCTCCGGCAAGCGCTATTAGAGCCAAGGCTAGAGAGCCATGAAGTATAAGCTTGCACGTAATAAAGCCTTTCTGGAAAGCTCCGACTGCTTGGTGTTTTGCTGGACGCCGTGCCAGAGAGTGAAAAGATTGAATTTTAATCCTGCAAGCTTCTTGGGAAGCAAAATATAGGTTGCTACTATTGCTTAGTGGCTTCGTTGATGATTTGTTTTGTTTTATGCCATTCAAGATAAGAGTTTGGATACCGTAACTGATCGTTTGATAGAATTTACGGAACGTTTCCTTTCTGGTTATGCTAGAAAGAGTTCACTCAAATTCTTCGTCGAGAATAAAAGTGGTAAGACAATTTTACTTGTAGTTTTGAGGTAAAAACGCGTGCCATTCATAAAAATATAGCGCAAACAAAAATTCACCGTAGTCAACAAAATAAATCAGTCTTATTTAAGAAACGACCTACAAAACTTTAGACCAAAGGTAAAGACCAGGACTGTTTCAATTTACTAACAATAAGACTTTTCTCTCGCTACTGATCTTTGTAATTTAGATCGCATGCTGACAGGACAAGAGACGCCGTTTATTGATGCCTCCGTGTTGAAACGAAGCAGATTGCGCAAATTTGTTCGATCGTGCCGAATCACTGCGACGTCGAGAAAAACAGAACCAAGTATCATTGGTATTCTGCTCCATTGTAAGCAGTCCGTGAATAACAAGGGAAAATAAACTCTGCTATTTTCCAAAATATGCTCAAACACAAACAGTTCATCGTTCATAAACATGACCACCACAGAATCTAACTCGTACTGGTCCGTTGCTATCTAAGTCCGTTGAGAACAAGCTGAACGAGTAAACGGTCGTTTTTTATCGTTGTCGTGAATGAAGATAAATACAAGAAGGAATCTAGCCGAATTGTATAACATTTCCTTCGCCAGAAGATTAGTTTCGTCTCAAAACTCATGGCTACGCTGTAGTAATCGTTTAATAAAAACATCCGCCTGGAAGCGGCTCGACAGCCGCTTCATGTCAACATACTTTGAACACACGCGCAAAAAAAGATTCAAGAGCCAGCAGCCTCTAAATGACTCAACAGAAAGTTTCTGTGAACTATAAGGAAGATTCCATTTAAGATTCCATCACTCATCGTGGAGTAGCCGTCGTTAATTCTCTGCTAATTCAACGGCCTCTGGTAAGACAATCGTAAGAGGACATTGTAAATCCACGTAAAAAAAATCCGAGGACGAACAATTTCAAAATAATGCACAAATATTCCTCTGTAATCACCATAGAACGATTCTTAGTTCTAAACTTCGCTAACTATCAAACGATGGCTGAGATTTCAACAGCTAAAAACAGCCTTCCGAAATCTCCGACAGAACTTGAAAAGGACGTCTTTTTCAACTTTGTTCAATCTCGTTCCCAGAGGCCGCGATCCTTTTGGTCAGCGACGGGGATCGGGACGATTTTTCCAGCGCATGACAAAAGGGACCCCTGGGGACGAGGTTGGTGACATAGTGACATAGACCGAAATAGATACAATCGCGAGACTACAGCATCGCTTCTGCGAAGACGTCGGCGAATTTTATAGAATTTTTACTTTCAGGTTCACTTTTTCTGCACTTTTCGATACGATGCTAAAGCAGTTTGTTCATCAAATTGTCTTTTAATGACGTCCAGGTTTTCATGGACCGCAATTCGGCCGGATTTAAGAGCACTTTTTACCTTTAGAAAATGATTTTTGGACGTAAATAGTACGTTTCTTCTGCATTCAAATTCACAGAACGTTTCGCTCATTTCACTTTATGATAGCTTTAATGCTTTTTGTCAGCTTTAAAGTTAAGTATATAAAGTATACGTAGGGTTTTTACTATATTAAGGTCAACTATTGAGCTTCGAGATGAATCGTTTGAACAAAAAACAATTTGAGTTCGTGTCATCACCACTTTGACCCTGACTCAAGTGTGATGTTTTCTTCTAAAAGCTGTTCGCTGCCTGTTCTGGTTAAACTTATCGTTTTCTCAAAGTGTAATAAATTCTGTTCAGTCTTGGTTGTCGTGAACGGGTTTCCGACAAATAATCGCTCTCGATATGATTGTATACAGATTTTTTTATGATCACAGATTTCCTACGTTCTCTCGCGTCTTGATCTCTCAGTCAACCTGAGCGATAATATTACATTACGAAAGTCTTCCAAAAGGGTACAATGCTTAAATGAGTTCATGTTTCACTCTCACTTGAGATTCTACGTCACCCAAAGGTCGGTTGCAGCCTGTGTAAAGCCGCCCCCTCTCCTCAGAAAATATTGGAGAAAGGGGCGAGGGGGCGGCTGTACAGTTTTATGGCAGCCCAGTTAAAGTCGTCTTTCGTCTAGTTTACACTTTAAAATTCTAATCACGGCATGTCACACACCTTATAAGAGGTGCAACAGGTCCGAAGGTTTCTTGATGACAGACAAGCATGTCACGTGTCACCTCTGTCAGAACAGTTGGTTCGAAAAAGTGGCCTCCAAGCTCATGTCGCTGGCCACCCCGAAGACATTTAGCACCTTTAACTATGGCATCCTGCACATGACTTTCAACCTGAACGTATGTATATGAGAATCACATCTTACAATGAAATTATTAAAATTCTCATAACCATCAATAGGTATGAGACAGAGTTGCTCATTGCTGTACACAAAGCAATTCGTAACTATATAGACTTAACCCATGGCCTAACTGCAAGATTACAAGAAGTCAAAAACTAAAGACTGTTAGACTGCCATGTCTAATAATGGTAATTTGCACATTGAGAAGGTTTTTTTGCCAAAAACGAAATGTACCTTTTCTGAACTAAGCATCTGGTCCCTTCATTCCCCAAAGCAACCAGTTACAAGTAGGAACCTCTACAGGTAACACACTATAATTATTCTAAGCTTACTTTTTCCACAGCTTTTTGGTTAATAAGTGGACCTTGAGTAGAAGAAGGGTCCAAACCATTTCCTACACACAACTGTTTATCCACTGCCTCAGCAAACTGGGATGCAAACTCATCATAAATTTTGTCCTGCACAAGAATTCTATTGGCACAGATACATGTCTGAGAGAGAGAAAGAGAGAAAGAGTAGTAAATAGTACATACTTATATTAAAACATAATGTATGAGAAATTTTTGAGAATAATTACTCAAAGAATTTGGGGCTGGTTTATACTTCCAGAATAGCAACAAAACTAAAACTGGAAACAACAGTTGCAGTTTATGTTATGACCCAGTCAACACATCAAGAAGAAAAGGGGTTTTAAATTTACATTGATCCCGGCCCAGACCTTATAGCGCAGCTCCACGCGCGAGCGGAGCCCCATAGGTAAGAAAATTTGGTAATCTATCGATCCGAGAAAAGTTGGTTATGACGTCAGCGTACGACCTCCCGTCCACACAGACGCTGGGGGAGGGGGAAGGCAGTCAGAAGTCAGCCCGTCGGGGGAGGAGTATGTTATAGCTGAGGCGAAATTTTGCATTCCAAGCACCTCGCTCGTTTCGGCAGTAAATCACATGGCCACCCGGCCTGGACTTTTTGAGCAAAAGGAAACAAAAAAACGAGTCTTTCTTTCCACTAAATTTAAATGTCTACATTAACTTAGATAACAGGGAAAGAGCTAGAGCGAAAAAAACATAACAATGGAGACCAATTTCGTTGGAAGAAAAACATGAAAGTTATATAGGGGCAGTTAGAAAATGAGAAATGCTAGCGGCTGCCAATGTAAAAATGAGCAGCAGTGAAAAACAGAGTGAACAGAAACACAAACATTTCCTCCATAAAACGCGTAAATAAGAAGTTAAAAGAAGATTCACCCTTTAGTCGTGCAATATAACGACAAGGAAATGTACAAAAAAGTGTGCTGCACGTGCAAAGTTGTTTTTTTTGCTAATTAGATCTATTGTTGTTTTTTTTTACCGTTCTTCTCGTTGTTTTCACCTTGTCTTTAGTATTACTCGATTTTACATTTTCTTTGAAGAATCTATAAATATTAAAAAGAGCTTCGCTTTTAGCCCTGGCTAAATCTATATGTTAATTAGTTTGTAAGCATGCAAGTGTAATATTAAGAGGGTTAGTCTGGGGGAATGGTAGGGAACCAGTGACACAGACCACTAATAAGTGTTATAATAATAATTAGTAGTTTAGTGCTGGACTAGATAAGAAGTTCCTTTTCAAATACAATGCAATGTGTTGAATTGCGAACAGACGCCCCTCCTCTCGGAAAATATCGGGGAGAGAGATGTCTGTGTATCGCTGACGTTTATCATGTTCCAGTATACATTTGCATATTAAATCAACTATTTTGTTTTTCTTCTGACTCTAACTCCTTCACAGTACATAAGCAGTAAATGTCAGCCTTTTAAGGTCTTTACAGAGAGGCTCTGACTAGAAAATCAAGCTAAAATGTCAGTTGTTAGCACTCTTTTCTTTATAACGAGCTATTATGCTTTGGAGGATTCTAACACATCTTCTTTTGTGTTACATTGGGAACTCCTGAAGCCAGTCTGTTTCCTGTATGATTTCTTGTAGTTTTTGGCTCTGACAGAATTTTGATGTCGGGAGCAGTTTATTGAACATTTCCATTCAAACGTTTTATGCAAAAGTTTTGTGTAGTAGGTTTCATGGAAAGAATTGAATAGTTCACTTCTCAGTGTTCATTTGAAATTACAGCCCTCCTTTTCTCTAATTTTACGAGCCATGAGCGACACTTGAAGGCCGAAAAATTACATGTAACTTCTACGCAGTGTCCACACTGAAATCCGGCCGGCATAAGATCTCTGATCAAACATTAAATCTTTACATGTTTCTCGGCAGAGAACACAATCATGCACCCGCAATCAGTGCAGCAAACGTCTCGCTTCCCCTGCTCCAGAAAGCCGCAAAATATTTGCGTATCAACGTTTTGGTACGCTATCCACAAAGGCTGAGGTTTTCCTCGGGGAATACTGAGATTCATTCACCAATAACAAAACCAGAATTACTTACGTCACGGCATTAACATTACAACCAATCAGAGACTTTCCCACACTTGCCGGGGAAACAGGAACATGATTAATGTCAGCGTGACACAGATGTCTCTCTCTCTCTCTCTTTTTATTTTTGAGGTGAGTGTCGAATTATTGAATAGACAACAGCGTGTGTTCGTAAGGCTGCTATGTTTAATCCTCTAATTTATTCTAGCAGTGCGCATGCCTAAATACTGAACAACACACGCGCGTGACACATGAAAGGTCAAAATTCAATAACACAACATCTCCCCTTTTTGAGAGATTGTAAAGTAACACACAACTCTAGTCTGGAGTTAAAATCTGCCATCTGTGATAAGTGTCCGCTAAACTAAACAAAAACAAAGTTCAAGCACCAGTTTCAAAGTGTCTTTTTTAAACGAAAGTTCAATGTTCAACAAAGTCCAAGGCTCTCTTTTAACTTGAGAGAGGGTCTACCAAGTCTCTTTGGTCTAGATGAAAGACGAGGTGATGGAAGTGGCCTGAAGGGAGTCAATGCCTTGTCTCGGGGTTGTATCTTCTCAACACTAGGTGAAACTGACTTGTTCAAAACACTGGCTGACACTGGCTTGTTGGTAGGGATTGGGATGACATGGGAACGGTTTAGTCTCACAGTGGAATCTAAGTGTTTCTGCTGCTCTGGTTACTGTACTGGTGGTTGCCATATCTTTGATGTACGCAGGAGTACCAGGTTGAACTGATTTCAAGGGAATGGCATTGCGCCGTAGATTGAAGTTCAGTCTTTGAGTTCCTAGCCACCTGCTTCCCTTTCGCGTAGCTTGTCCATATCCGGCCAACTTGAATTGAGAATAGTGTGGAATGTTGGAATGCTGTTTCTCAGTTTCCTTCCCATGAGTAGTTCAGCTGGTGAATATCTACAAGCAAGCGGGGTAGACCTGTACGCCAACAGTCCTTTAGATGGATCTGTAGTGTACTTTCAGTATAGCTTACATGATATATCTGTGTACAAAGGTTGACGGGATGATTATTGAAAGCATGGCAGGTTAGATCAGGAGTGGTCCTTGTGTAGACTTAATAAACCATTCGAATGGGTTTCAATACGCGATTAAGACACAACATCTGGCGACGAGGTATGGCCTCAATCAACGTGGATGATCTAGTAACGAGTGTAAAACCGTTCGACCGGAACGGTGACCCTTCGAGCATTGGTAGGCGATGGCAACGATAGCTTGGAAGTTTTTCGTTTTCTGCTGACAGCAAAGACGTCATCATTCAAGCAGACAAAGCTGACAATAAAGTACAACGGAGAGCTCTACTTCTCCAGCAAGTGCAAGAAATCTTCGAGACTGGCTGACACGGGCACAGCGGCCGAGTATGAGAAAGCCGTAAATGAGTTAAATGCGTATTTCATTCCGAAGTTAAATTCGACACACCAAAAACTTGTCTTCCGGAGTATGGAACAGCGTGAGCGTGGCACGGTGGCTCAGTTTGTGACAAGGTTACGACAGGTCGTGAAAGATTGCGATTATGGTGGTCAGTGACATAATCAAATTCGAGATCAAGTTGTTGAGCGGTGTACGTCCCATAAGTTAAGGCGGAAATTGTTGAAGGAAGGTGACACTTAAACCCTAGATGGTCTTCTTAAAACAGCAGCATCATATGAAGCTGTGCAAGCTCAACTGGAGAGTATGAAGAGTAAAACCGCTAATGTGAATCAGATTCGTGACTCGCGCGAAAACAAGCATCACCATAAAGGGAAGAGGACGTTGAGAGTGTTAAACATGTTATAGATGTGGCCACACAGGATATTTTGCAAGAGATCCTGAATGCCCTGCGAAAGGAAAAACCAGTGCAAGACATGTGGTGGCGCTGATCATTTTACTTCGCAATGCAGTACTAAGACAGGCAAACCAAAAACTGACAAGAAGCTAAAAGAGAAGAGGAAGGTGAGATACACGCAGAGAGGAGACGATGACGAGGACGCTGAGTATGCATTTACTATAAAATCGGTGTGGGTGGATGTGTTGTGAAAATGGTGATTGATTCGGGTGCGAGCACTAATGTTGTCGACAAAGGCCTATGGAGTGAACTAAAGCGGCAGAAGATTGCCTGTGAATCCAAGAAGTGTGACAAAAAGCTTTATGCGTATGGAAGCAAGGAGCCGCTAAAAGTTTTGGGGACATTTTTAGCATCGACGAACGTAGCTGAGAATGAAGTTCAAGCTGAATTTGTTGTCATTGACGGTGAAGGAGAAGCACTGCTTGGAAGAGAAACTGCGCTGCAATTAGGAGTGTTCAAGTTAGGTGTTCCAGTTTATACGCTGCAGTCCAAAGAAGCGATTATGTCAGATTGCAAACAAGTGTTTGATGGTGCGGGCAAGTTAAAAGACTATCAGGTCAAGTTACATGTCAATCCCAATGCAACCCCGGTGGCTCAGCCAGTCAGGCGCACTCCGTTCAGCCTCCGCGACAAGGAAAGGTCGAGGAACCTGTAAGCATGGATATTATTGAGCCAGTAAATGGTCTGACACCATGGGTTAGTCCAGCAGTGGTGGTACCAAAACAGAATGATGAAATTCGGCTTTGTGTAGATATGCGTAGGGCCAATGAAGCGACAATCAGAGAACACTACCCCGTACCTACCGTGGATGAAGTACTCGAAAGCCTTAAACAAAGCAGTGTTTAGCAAGCTTGATTTAAAGCGGGGTTACCACCAGCTAGAACTCCATCCAGATTCCGGTAGCATTACTACCTTCATCACTCACTGTGCATTGTTTCAATATAAGCGCCTGATGCTTGGAATAAATTCAGCCCCAGAAGTTAATCAAAATGTTATTCAGCAAGCGCTTAGTGACTGTGAGGGAGTTGCAAACATCTCTGATGACACAATTGTGCATGGGAAAACCACTGAGGAGCATGATGAGAGGTTAAGGCGAGTTTTGGAGAAATTGAAGGAGAAAAACCTGACACTAAATGCAGAAAAATGCAAGTTTCACATGAGCCAAGTTTGGGTTTATGGGACTGTTGCTAACAAACAAGGGCATTGGACCAACTAAAGTGAGAGCTGTTGTTGAGGCAAGAGAGCCGCAGAATACCTCGGAAGTTAGAAGCTTCCTAGGACTAGCTAACTACAATGCGCAGTTTATCCCAGACTTTAGTACAGTAGCTGAACCTTTGCGTGAATTTAGAAAGAAAGGGGTTTGTTTCAGGTTTAGAGACGAGCAGAGAAGAGCATTTAATGAACTGAGGAGCAGATTAGCGAGTGCAGAAACCCTTGGTTATTTTGACAAAGATGTCCGAACACTAATCATAGCAGATGTAAGCCCAGTTGGTCTTGGCGCAGTAACTTATTAAAGAACAACAAGGAAGACAGAATGTTATCAGTTATGCGAGAAAAAGTTTGAGTGAAGTGGAAAAACGGTATTCTCAGTTGTTTGGGCGTGTGAGCGTTTCTATGTGTACCTGTATGGCATTGAATTCGAACTGTACACAGATCACAAGCCATTAGACACAATTTACTCAAGCAGATCAAAGCCGTGCGCAAGAATTGAGCGATGGATCCTGAGGCTACAACCTTACAGGTTCACAGTTACGTAATTGCCAGGAGAGCAGAACATTGCAGATTCCTTATCACGCCTACTGAAAGCAGAAAACCAAGCAGGTCCTTCGGCAGGGCACAAAGTATCAGATGAATTTGTCAGATTTGTGGCAGTAAACGCTACTCCGCGCGCGATGATGACACGCGAGATTGAAAAAGTGTCAGCAGAAGATGAAGAGTTCAGTGAGCTGCTTCATCGTATAAAGACCGGAACCTGGAGGGATGGCCAGCTCAAGCAGTACATATCTGTAGCCAGTGAACGGTGTCTGCCTGGCAAGCTAATCGCCCGTGGCACCAGAATTGTAATACCTAGCAAGTTGAGACCACGAGTCCTTACGCTGGCACATGAAGGGAGGTTGCGATCAAAAGTATGGTGGCCCGAGATTGACAAAGAGACAGGAAGATTTTGCAAAACGTGTTTTGGATGTCAGCTAGTAAGCAGTCTTGCTCACCCTGAGCCAGTCAAGTCAAGCCCTTTACCACAAGGTCCATGGCAAGACTTAGCCCTGGACTTATTAGGTCCTTTACCGTTAGGTGACTCCATGTTAGTTGTGGTTGACCACTTCAGCAGATATTAAGAAATTGAGATCATGCGTTCCACAACATCTGAGAAAATCATCGAGAGTCTGGAGAGAATCTTCATGATTCATAGTTTACCACTGTCAGTAACCAGTGACAATGGGCCACGGTTTGTTTCAAGTGAGTTCGAAAGATATTTGGAGGGCTGTGGTATCGAGCACAGGAAGACCACGCCACTATGGTCCCAAGCAAATGGCGAAGTGGAAAGGCAGAAGCTATCTCTTTTGAAAAGGATGCGGATCGCGCAAGCCGAGGGCAAACAGTGGAAGGAAGAAGTTGGCAAATACTTGATAGCATAAAGATCGACTCCTCACACCACCACTGGAGGGAGTCCCGCTGAATTTCTGTTTGGAGGAAAAATCCGGACCAAGTTACCTGAATTTCGTGAAGACCGTGTAGCGAGTGAAGTCAGGGTTCGTACTTATTTGAGCTCTTTAAAATTCCATGACCTTTTTACGTTTTCCAAGACCTTAGGTTTACCTGTCACTTTCAAAAATTTTTAAAACTTTCCTTGTTCCAGGGTATTTTTGGACCTTCAAAAGTTCAAAAGACGCAAACGCTGCCTTCCACCAAAATGTGAGCCGATTGTGATGGTTAATTACTCCTCTTTATCTTACATTGTCCTTGCCTTGTCATCTGCCGTAACTTATCTATCAAACACAACTTCAATTTTCCGTGACTTTCCAGGACCAACAGTTAAATTCCATGACTTTCTAGGCTTGGAAAATGAAATGCTTAAGGTGACTCGACCCAGTTTTTTTTTGGGGGGGGGGGGGGGTACCATCCTACTTGGAAGCTCTCTGGTATCCCCACCTTTACTTTTATCGTAAGTCTAACACATAGAATGGATAACATATAGATCAATCTACAATATAACATAACATTTTTGGCGATCGGGGTAAATGTCACGTGGTTATAATGCCACGCCCCTTTGAGGTCTGAGTCGAAAATCTGCTGTTGCCGGCATTTTTTCGTGAAAATCTCTCGGCTACACATAGTGCGCATTAGTGCCTTGCACTGAACAGAGTTTCACCAAAATCGCAAAGACCCAATTCGAGAAATTCAGCGGTTTCCAAATTTAGGTCATAATTTATGCGAAAATGATAAGCAAACTTTACACGGATTATATCTAATAAACTATGAGATTCATCTCTGTATTTTGGGCATCGTTATAACAGATGGGTCCTTGCAAGTCAGCAAAACGCTTTAGGGCCTTGTAAATGCGCGCGATTTCGAGCAAAGCAAACATATAGAAATTATAGTTTTCGCTATTTGTTGACGTTTGTCAGCGTTTAAGAGTCCTTCTCACGAAAAAAGCATTTTCTTAAAAATTCGTAGTTTTTTTTCCTTGAAATGTTTTCAGGGCCACAATTGATTAACTAACTACCCAGACTCTGAATTTCATGGTCATTGAAAAACTGTGACATTACCTTCTATAAGCCCAAACTTGAGTAAACATTGAAGATTTTTAGCGTTTTGGCTGAGTTTGTGCTTTGGGAGTTGTCTATTGTTTCTAGTCTGTCATTATACAGCATTCTTGATCAGCACGCGTGCAATGACCACGCTTGGCTGACTTCCGAATGCTCACCGAGATATTCCCGTCACGAGTTGGTTTAATTATTGGCTTGCATTAAACCTGTGAAAAAATGATATTTTTTAATAGTAAGTAGATTTAGTGTCTAGCACTTCTTGATTTTTTTGCAAAGGCACAAGAAGCACGAGAATTGATTAAAAATTGTGAGTTAAACCTCTATGTATCACGCGATGGCCTGTCTCACTGTACCAAAATTATGATATCTAGGTCAGCATTCGGAAGTCAGCCAAGCGCGGTCATTGCACGCGTGCTGAACAAGAATGCTGTATCATGACAGACTAGAAACAATAGACAACTCCCAAAGCACAAACTCGGCCAAAACGCTAAAAATCTTCAATGTTTACTCAAGTTTGGGCTCATAGAAGATAATGTCACAGTTTTTCAATGACCATGAAATTCAGAGTCCGGGTAGTTAGTTAATCAATTGTGGCCCTGAAAAAATTTCAAGGAAAAAAAACTACGAATTTTTAAGAAAATGCTTTTTTCGTGAGATTGACTCTTAAACGCTGACAAACGTCAACAAATAGCGAAAACTATAATTTCTATATGTTTGCTTTGCTCGAAATCGCGCGCATTTACAAGGCCCTAAAGCGTTTTGCTGACTTGCAAGGACCCATCTGTTATAACGATGCCCAAAATAAAGAGATGAATCTCATAGTTTATTAGATATAATCCGTGTAAAGTTTGCTTATCATTTTCGCATAAATTATGACCTAAATTTGGAAACAGCTGAATTTCTCGAATTGGGTCTTTGCGATTTTGGTGAAACTCTGTTCAGCGCAAGGCACTAATGCGCACTATTTGTAGCCGAGAGATTTCCACGAAAAAATGCCGGCAACAGCAGATTTTCGACTCAGACCTCAAAGGGGCGTGGCATTATAACCACGTGACATTTACTCCGATCGCCAAAAATGTTATGTTATATTGTAGATTGATCTATATGTTATCCATTCTATGTGTTAGACTTACGATAAAAGTAAAGGTGAGGATACCAGAGAGCTTCAAAGTAGGATGGTACCCCCCAAAAAACTGGGTCGAGTCACCTTAAATTCCATGACTTTCCAGGTTTTCCACAACCTGTACGAACCCTGGAAGTGCAAGACAGAGACGGAAAAATGAGAGCAAAAGCTAAGTTATATGCAGACAAGAAGAGGCATGTAGAGCATTCAGATCTGGTTCCAGGTGACAGAGTGCTACTAAAACAAGAGAAGCAAAACAAGTTGTCTACATCATTTGCACCAGAACCGTATGACGTTCTTAGCAGGAATGGCAGCAGCATTCTTATCAAGTCTCCTGAGGGTGTTCAGTTAAAAAGGAATACTGCGCACCTCAAAAAGTACGAGGAACCGCTACCTATGCCAAGTCAAACTGTTCCTCTGCCTGTTGAAAAGGGTGTTCAAGCAAAGAGTCCTACTCTACTGACGGATCTTGAGACGGATGGTGGAAAGAAAAGGAATGCTGTCTCAAAGAGACCAGCCCTGACAGGCCTTGAGACGGAGTGTAGAAAAGCTAGAACTGCTGTCTACCAGACCAGTTCGTCATAAGAGGTTACCAGAGAAGTTCAAAGACTTTGATACGAGTTGACGTATTAGCACTATTAGTTTTGCTAAGACAGTGTTAAGTTACTTTGCTAGTGTTATTATTGAACTGCGTGACTTTATCCCAGTGAGGTCAAGTTTACACTAGTTGTGCAGTTACGAAGTTTGTCCCGGTTTCTCCTTGTAGTTTCTAAGTTCGTTTTATGTTTCCCTCGTATTTAGTGTTCCGAAAAAGGAAGGGATCTAGTGTACTTTCAGTATAGCTTACATGATATATGTATGTACGAACGTTGATGGGGTTGATTATTAAAAGCATGGCAAGTTAGATCCGGAGTGTTCCTTGTGTTTCAATACGCAATTAGGATCCAACAGGATCATTTTCTTTCTTCAGCAGTGACTTGGAGGTTTCTACTGCCCTCTGCTTCAGCATTAGACTGTGGGAAACGGTGGGTACTTGTTGTATGCTTGAAACCCCATTCTTTTGCAAAATGAGTGAATTCGACCGATGCATACTGTGGGCCGTTGTCTCTTCTTACTTCTTCAGGGATTCCATGTCTTGCAAAAATTGCTTTCAGGGCTCTGATAACTTCATGCGATTTGGTGGTCTTTAGCATGGCAGCCAAATCGATAGTACACTACTATAAGATAGTTCAGGTTATCGAGCTCAAATAGGTCCATGCTAATCATCTGCCAGGACGTTCAGGAAAGGGCGTTGGCATGAGTGGCTCAGCTCGCTGCTGTCGGTGCTCGGCAAAAACTTTGCAATTTTCTGCCATTCTTGAACTTCACAGCTGAGACCAGGCCACCAAACAGAAGTCTTGGAGGGCTCTCCGCAGTTGACTTTCCCTGGTGCCCTTCATGTATCCTATCCAAGACTTGCAGCTTCATGGCTGACGGCAACAATTCTTGTTGACTTCAGGAGTATCCCACTTCTGACACACATCGAATTATTGAAGAGACAACAGCGTGTGACTGCCATGTTTAATCCTTTAATTTATTCTTGCAGTACGCGTGCCTAAATACTGAACAACACACGCGCGTGACAGGTGAAAGGTCAAAGTTCAAGGAGGCATCTGTACACGGGCTATGTTGAATGGGTGTTAAGAAATGAAATCTCTTGTGGGGTCCCTCAGGGTTCTATCCTTGGTCCTCCTTTTTGGTACTTTACATTTACAACATTAACTATATTTACAATGCTCCTAGTTCAATAAATTTGATATTGTTCACCGACAATACCAAATGTATTCAATTTTTCATACGATATAAATATCCGGACTCTCTTTCAGATATGTTAAATTCTGTGATGTGCAAACTGTCAAATGAATCTGCTTAAAAGCAAACAAACTTTCCCTAAATCTAAAAAAGACTACATTTATGGTCTTTAAACTAAGTCAAAAAGGTACTAAAATAATATTGTAATATTCAAATAGGTATTGATAATTAATAATTACCACCCACCCTATTGTCAAACAAACACTAACAGGTTTTCAGGTTTTTTTTTCCAAGGACCAATGTGTTTTAATTCACACCAAATGCAATCAGCCAGGTGAGTGGCGTCTTATCCTGGATTTGTCAAGCACTGCTGGCCATAGCGTCAATGACAGCATTGCTAGGGAGGATTGTTCTCTACACTATATGAAAGTAGATGACATCAGTGCAGGCATCATGCAGTTTGGTTGGGATAAGCTGATTGGCAAATGCATATTGCATTGTGCCCGTTCATCCTTCTAACAATCCCCAGTTATTGGGCATGATGAGATGGCATGGCTCCTACCTTTTGGTGCAAGGTCACCCCATTTACCTTCACTCTTGCATAGCAGACTTAGTGGGCAAGATTGCAAAACAGAACTATAGAACCACCTTCCTGATGCACTACCAAGACAACTTCCACACTCTCGGCCCCCTTGGATTGTCAGTTTGCGCAGGTAATCTAGACAGGTCCATTTACTGCTTCTCAGCACTCATCATCCCTCTCCACCCAGACAAACTCGAACAGCCACTTACATGGGCAATGGACTGGACTCTATAACTCTGCAAGCACATTTTCCCCAGGAGATGTTTAAGAGAATACCTACTCAGCTGAAAGTATGGCCTCACAAGAGTTTCTGTAAGTGGAAGGAACTGGAGTCGCTAATAGGTCATCTTTAACATACCTGCAAGGTTGTACACCAGGCTCAGTCCTTCTTGCATTGCCTGACTAATTTGCTGTGTGCCATCTCAACCATGAGTTTTTCCTTGACTATGGCTGGTGGTAGGAGTTTTTCTAATCCTGCAATGGGCGTAGTTTTCTTCAGGATCCACAACGGGGCCCTTTGTCCAACTTCAAAGTTTCATCTGGTGCGTCTGGGGTACTGTGTTATGGTGCCATTTTTCAGTATCACTGGTTCTCAGGTGCATGGCTCACAACACAAGTTTCCCACTCAATTTAATACAACGAACTTTTCCCTATTGTGGAGGCAGCCTACAATAATAATATTGGGGTCCACGGTGGTCCTCTAAATGGGTCAACTTTCTATCAGACAACAGCTCTTGAGCTAAGCCACTTGACGACGCTGTACTATCATTTCCCTGGTTTACTATCTCTGCCTCCTAGCGGCTCGTCATTCTTTTACTGCCTCTCCAGTTATAGGAAAGTCAGACCCCATTGCAGACTCACGAGACTGCAGTCCCACAACAGCTTCTCTTGAATTTGCACTTTCCCTAACAGACAAATGCCTTTTCAACCTGACTCAGGGTGAAGAGAAACTCATGTTTCTGCTCCCATCTTGCAGATACTCTCCATCACTCATGTATAAAGGTTTACCTTTCAGCAATCTAATCACTTTTCGTCAAGGAGGGACTGTCTCCAACCCACAAGTGTAGGCTCACATGGAATGGTGTTGCTTCATCACAGCCAGGGTTCTTTCTTGAGTGGTTTTTGTAGCAGCTGTGTTGGTGTGGAGTGTACCTGCTAGCCAAATTATTAATACATTTCATGCTGTGAGAAAAGTCGGTCCAACCTACACTTGGCTTCAATGTGTCCCTGCAATATTGTACAATTATTTTATCCCTCTGGCTAAATGGTTCAATCTTAAGTTTATTAAAAATTACCTGAGCAGTGTGTCTAAACTTTGCACCAATGGCTCCTTTTATGGCTTCAGGAATATTTGCTGAGTCAAACACAATAAATGGAGCATTTCCACCCAGCTCTAAAGATACTCGCTTGATTGGATCAACACACTTTGACATCAAGAGCTAAGAAAATTCCAAAAATCTAGTTAGTATGCCACAACACTAAAGAGCCGTGTATGTGTCTCTCATTTGATTAAAGAGAGCTTTGAAGCTTTGTATTAAGAGATTACTAGAAATAAATCACAGTTACAGGCTGGATTTTTGATAAATGATAAAAGAAAGCAATTATTTACCTTCCCAGTGAAAGTGGAACCAGTAAAGGATAGTTTAGCAACAAGGTCACTTCCAAGGATAGCATCTGTCACTTCATCTACATTGTCACGGGAACAGGGAACTGTGTTTACAACACCTGGTGGAAACCCTGCATCCTCTGCTAACTGACGAAAATATCATAAGTAAAATTAATACAAAACAACAAGACCTGAATGATCAATTTCGGTCAAAAATAAAATTACCTTCTGTAAAGCCAGGGCAGTATAAGGAGTTTCTTCTGATGGCTTAATGACCACAGTACAACCAGCTGCTAATGCTGCTGAGGCTTTGCGTGTGATCATTGCAATTGGGAAATTCCACTGTAAACAATACATAAATAAATATAAAGTTAAACTTTGCATTTTTGCTGCAACTACTTGCCACAGGTAACCCACAAATATGAGATTAACTCCAATTACAATGCTCTTTAATTTCTTGAGATGCTAGACAATCAAAGAGGGACTTATTCCTAACATTATGCTGTCACTGCCCACTGATTAAATAAGAATAGTCTAATAGAAAAGTTCTTTATTTAAACATGGAAGAATTCGTCAGGGTCGGGTTGTTCAAAGCTGGGTTAAGATAACCCAGGGTTAGTGCGAAATTTGAATTCAGATTTGAAAGCTTAAAACGTAAATTCAGTTTTATTATTATTATTGTCAACAGGTTAATGATTGGATACTCTTAAGAATAACAGAGAAAGTTATCCGAGAAAACGTTTTTGAACAAAGAAAAAGAAAGCCGGGTTAAATTTAACCCTGGGTTAAGCGCTAATCGGCCTTTGAACAACTGGGCCCAGGAGTATAAAAAATTTTTAATCATAAATAACCTTAAACTACCCTATCCAAAATGCCAAAACTAACCACAACTAACCTTACTAACACCTGTTTTCATGAATGCCATGTATACTTAAAAATCAGAAATTAAGATGAGCCAATTGTTTAAATAGACTTGAACATTAAATAATTGAAGACTTGTAAACCATTAAGGCTTTCTGTATTTGAAACTGAGTGCTCCAGTCTTATCAACCGAGTTGTCTAATTAAGCAGTTGGCATCGGCATCATATCTAGAATAGGTTAGAACACAAGCAGCATGGTTCTGTGTCCTGTCAAATAACCTTTTACCACAATTACCCCAGACAAGATTGCAATAATAATTGAATTGAGATTGACTAAGAGCATTAGTCTGTATGTTGCTCCTATCCCAGAAGCAAACTTTTTAGGTAATTTATCAATGTGTGTTCGCCACCGTAGTTTATCAATCGAGAGCTTGAGTGGGCTCGACAAAGTACACAATGTGGGTGTCATCAGCAGACAGAGGCCCTGCCAGGGTAAATTCCAAAAAGTGGTGACAGCGCATGAAATTAAATCGCGACAAGAGACAACCTCCCTCTGCCAAATTGCGACAGTGACGGCAAAGCCGACAATAAGCGACGGGCATTTATAAACACCGACATGAGATGTTTTAAAATTCAGACGGGCGACATGGGAGCCCCCCCCCCCCCCCCCCCTGGCAGGGCCTCCATACAGCTTAGGCTAGCACGATGTTAAGCAGTTTAGAAAGTCGTTTAAGAAGATAAGAAAAAAAAGGGGACCTACATTGTTCCCTGCAGTACCCTGCATTTAAGTGAACAGATTCTAGAAAAGAACCACTGACAGGACATTGTTGTGTATGATTAGTTGAATATGACTTAAACAAATCAAGAGCCATTCCTTGTATTCGGTAAAGGTTCATAATTAGATAAAAGGATATCATGATCAACAGTGTGGATTGCCTTTTTACGTCGATAAAAACCACAGCATTAATATAATATTACTGCAATATTGATATTAAAGGCCCAGTCATCAGTAGCTCCCAGAAGAGCACCTTCAGTTGAGTGTAAAGAGCAAAAGTGCAATTGATAAGTAGAAATTTAAATATATTATTTGGTAAAAGTTATACAATTGGTCATAAACAATCCTTTCAAACACTTTTGTAGCTATAATGGAAATGATTGAAATAGGGTGATAATTATTTAGAGCAGATAGCTTGGCTTGATTAAACAACCGAGTAACCCTTGCACATTTCCAATCATCAGGAAATATACTGGAGGTTAAAAGACATGAACAAAACCTTGAATTGTTATTGTAACACTATGTACCCATAATCTATTTAATTTGAGACAATTACTATTACTATTTCTGTAGCAGACCAATGGTAATCTAACTAACATTGGACCACCACTGCTACTATAGAACTCAACAGTAAAGCTGTGTATGGTATGGCCAAAATCATTTGTACCACCACTACCACTAAAGTTGAACTGTGTATCATGTAATCTATCTAACACTGGACCGCTACTGCTGCTACAGAACAGTGGAACAGTTTATAGTAATCCAATCAACAATGGACCAACATTGCCACAACAGTGCATGGTAGTCGTAGAGCTGTGTATGGTAGTCTAACTGACATTGGACCACCACTGTCACCACAGGAAAGAAGAGCTGTGTATGGTAATCCAGGCAAAATAATCACCACTACAGCAGATCAGCCATGTATGATAATGCAACCAAAAACTGGACAGTCATTCTTACCACTTAATTCATAGTAATAGAGCTGTACGATAACCAACAATGGATCAGCATTGCCACTTCATGATCAGAAGAGCTATGTATACTAATCAAACAAACATTGGATCTCCATGCATTGCCACTACAGTACTGTTGAACTGTGGGTTATCTAACCTACATTAATGCACCACCTTGATGGCCACTTCGGTGTGATAGAATTGTGTACCAGGTAATCTAACCAACATTGGACCGCTCCTGCCACCGCAACACAGCTGTGTGTGCAATCTAATACAAACATTAAACTGCCACTGCCACTGATCATGGCTGGTCAAGCCATTACATGTATGTTGTCATATGAAATTGAGGGCAGAAGATTCTTGTGTGATCTGATATTTTGGTTATTAAAAGGTAGACTTATGAAAAAAATATTTTATCAACAAAATGGATAAGGCTTGGGCACCACTGCAGCTGTTATTAACTGTACCCACATAAAAGAGCTCCAGTTGACTTGTTACCAATCAATAAATTGGTAGAGTGCTGCACTGGTATTGCAAAGGTTAACGGTTTGAATCTTGTACAAGCCTGAATTTGACACTGCCAGTGATTTTGTTACCTCTGCATCTTGCATCCCTGATGCTTAAAAATCCCCAAAGATGCAAAATAATTCATGACATGCATCCTGCAGGATGCAAAGATCGATCAATCGATCTGAACACGTGTATTTGTAGAAATATCCTGTTCGTGTAATTTCTGTGGCAGTCATTATGGCTGTTATTTAACAATTTGCATATGTCTTTTAGCCTTTGTTGTGCTTTAAAATAGAAGGACTATATTTTAATTTCTGTAATACACTGAGTTTCGGAGTCTCTTTACAAATTGTCTGGTTACATAAAGGCCTAGGCATTTTCAATTTCGGACTCATTGGTTCTGGCTGAGACTCACGATTTTTCTCAAGATGAGTCCCAGGACCGTCACCATAACCATCTGTAAAAAAATCACTGCACTTTACCCACAGTATAGAAACAATGTTAAAATCCTTTAACCCTGCTTGAGGGTGTTTTACATCAAAAATCTACATGCAACATCAATGAATGCATGGTCATGAGAATTTACAACTACACAAGATATATTTTATTCATTTGATACTTTGACAACTTAGCCTAGGAAATGATTATTGTAAGTTCCAGCCATCATGTTTTTACCATCATGATATCAAGTCTGGGCCTTCCTTTCTTCATTTTGTATTCAAAATTGTCAAATGAGAATTTACGAAAAATAAGATAGGGTTTAAGGTTTAATTAAATCAGATCTTTTAACCCGAATTTGTCAGATTATTGTTTACACACACACCAAAAATAAATACCGTAAAATTCCAAAAATAAGCCCCTCCATGTATAAGCCCCTCCAAATATAAGCCCCCCAAACCGGTAAAGCAAAAAACCCTCCGTTAAATCACCTGTCCAAATATAAGCCCCCCGGGTGGTTGTATTTGGAAAATTGCCCTCAAATGCAAAGTAAAATGGTAAATTTACTTCCAGCTATAAGGCTAGCCCAATCAATTTTGAAATGCAAATTTCCCTTCATAGATAAGCCCCTCCGAATATAAGCCCCTCCAAAAATAAGCCCCTCAAAAAGGGCCTTTGAAAAATATAAGGCCCGGGGCTTATTTTCGGAATTTTACGGTAACTCCTTTACCCCGTAAATGTAATTATATTTATTTCTATTTTGAAAACAATTATTTAGCTCCTTTTCTAAAAAGGATGCTTACTGGTGTCCAAAGTGCTGCAACACCAACAGGCTGCTTCAGAACAAACAGTCTTCGTGAAGGGCTTGGTGAAGGAATAACATCACCACACACTCTCTTGGCCTCCTCTGCAAACCATTCAGCATATGTAGCTGCATACTTCACTTCACCTTTAGCTTCAAACAAAGGTTTTCCTTGTTCTGTGGTAAGCAACTTGGCCAGCTCTTCTTCATGTTGTAAAATAAGGTTGTACCAATTCCGTAACTTCTGGCTTCGTTCCTGCCATGAGATTTACATGGGCGTCATTATTACCAGTGTTCTAATGTTGTTGTTAATGCATTAATCAGCCTTCAATGAGGGAGAAGATCTTTGTTGATCGATCTTCCTACAGGATGTGGGGGAAACGTCACTGTGTCTTATCTTGGAGTCATACCCTGGGGATTTGTAACATTAATTTTGGTCATGTTGATATTCAAACAAAGAGTCCCCACATTGGACTAGAAAAAGACAAAATTAAGCTGTTCTTTTCAGTCCTTACTTTTGAATCCCTTTCAGGTAACCCAATGCTGACGTTTACTGGCAGGAAGTAGTCATGAAGCTGGCCTACCATAGGCCAGTCCCCATTTTCACATACATTTACAATTGTACTTTTTCTCAACAGTTACTGATGTTGCTTGTTCACCAAGCAACTGGTAACAACAAGACGCTAGACTGACGGTTCGCTCCACATTTTCAGAATTTTAAACTCCTGAGATAAAGTAAAATAATTTGCTACCACTACCTTAAAAATTCAAAAATCCTGGTAGCATGACCCTTGCTTAAAAGAGCATTTAATTATGCACCTATCAATGTAATGCCGGCGGGGGGGGAGGCAGGGCATGGGGTGGGGATTTGATTGTCTTTGTTGTCCCTGGGGTAGGGCATTTGACTGATCTTGTTCTCCCGGGCGAAAGGATATTTGAATCTTTCTTCGCCCGACGTGGAGATATTTGACTGCCGAGTCGGACGAAAAAGACTGAGACCGAACATATGTTTCTCGCTTCCCCGCTTCACATGTGCGCCATACGGTTTGAAAAGATCAGGAAGTCATGGAGGCCAATGAGAACAAGCGAAGGCTGAGTGGATTTCACTGTTTTGTCTTCAAATTTTGTTTGTTTTAGCGTGTTTTTGATCAATTGAACCTCTTAATATACTGTGGTATCAAAGTAAACGGAAGTAAAGAGAAACCAAGTCGATTTTTGCAAGTACAATTGATTAGCGTATGGCTCATTTGCTACAATCACTGTAAACTTATAAAACTGACTTTCTTTGTACCCTTTACTAAGAACGGTATATTTAGACTTACAAAATGTGGACTTTCTCCTAAAGGTTTATGTATTCTACGCAGTGTAACACGGATTATGGTTAAAAGGTATAATTGCAGCTGTAACAGGAGCATGTATCTTTGGTGATACAGCTACGTTTATAAAAGATTGCAGAGTTTTATTTGGAGATATTTTTATTGTGCCTTTCTTAGGTTCTGCCTTGGGATTGACAGCAATGTGCAGCCTGGGGTGGGGAAATTTGGTTGGATTTGACTGGAATGATTTGCCCGTGGGCAGGGAATTTGATTCCAAATTTTTGATTATAATTATAACTATAGATACAAAACAAACCACATAAAACCCTGGAAAATATGTTGGTTCAAGTTTTGGTTGATAGACTGGTGCGCTCATGTCTCTAGGGGGTAACATCTCATTGTGGTAAAATTAATCACTACGGTGATAAGCGGGAGGGGGCAGGGCATTTCTGTCAAATGATGTGCAATTGAGAGGAGAGGACAGGATCAACTCCCCATGAGCAAGATGGCCAACTCCTGAAGAAATTTCCCCAGTAAAAAGTGTCTTGTTTCCAAAGAAACTGTTGTGTTGCGTCGGTGGGGAAGTAAAAAACAAAGACTTGGTTTTTATCAACTGAGTTGATAAGGAAGATTGCACCCGCCGGAGAGGGAAAGCCCCAGCTGCTGCGCATGCAGTGGCCAATCCATTCAGTTGTTAAACCAAATGTATTTCTTAGTTAACGTACATTTGTGGTTACATTCTTCCATGACTTGAATGCATTATAAGCCTGGATCACGGCTTCCTCTGCATCTGACCGTCCCATATTCGCTACTTTTCCGATCTCTTCGCCAGTCGCAGGGTTGTACACTGGGAATTTTGCATCACAGTCCTTCCATTTCCCTCCAATATACCCACTGCTTCTGAAGAGCGCCATTCCTCGTGTAAACTGCACCGTCATTAAAGGCAACCTAACTCTCAAGATTCTTAAGACCATTTTTCCATGGATGCCAATAATCACCTGATAAATATTTAACTTTAATTAACCGAGGCCGCCATCTTTGAATTTTCGCGCTAACCGATAGAAGACTGGGCCGAATGATCCTCGTTTCTATGGTGAGGAAATATTGATTATAATGGCGGACTCATTGGATTTGAATAGCTAACTTATATTACAAGAATTATGACTTCCCTGAAGAATTGTGATCCCCAGTTAAGAAGATACCTGCTTAGCAATCGACTTCCAGACGTCTTTGAGGTATGAACACTCTTTCTTAGCTTTTGCACATCACTTGACCCTCAGAGAAAAATCTCTTCTGTTTTCGCTCTCATGGCCGTGCAGGAGATCGAAAGCAAATCCAAAAGTCATTTCATGTAGTATGCAAAGACGTAAGTGTTCAAAGTGACGGCAGATCACTTGTAAATTGTCTTTGTTCTCGGGTGATAGTATAACTTATCATCATTGCTCATATGCATTTCAATAACGACATCTCTTCTCAAAGGTAAGGTAGCAAACTTATAGAGCATTCGTCAACTTTGCATAATTTCAAGCTGGCATACCCTGTACCTGTCGGCTGTATATCTTGCCACAGCGCTTTTGGTTTCTTCAATTCATACCTGTTAAACTTCATGTATGGCTGGCCGATGAGGCCTTGTAGCCGGTTGACCATGTACATTGTAGGTTTATTATCTGAGTGATAACTGGTGATAAGGCTTTGTTGTCATATGACTTGCATGACAGGTGCTTTGTACTATGAATCTAGGGAGATCTTACTTAGTTTTCTGTTTATTTTGGTGCACAGAAGCGTTAATTACATAGTAGAAACACAAATCTATGTCAGGGTCGTAACATGGTATATGGGCTCAGGGCTCAAAGCCCAAAATAGGACTGGGATCAGGGCTCAGAGGAAAGGGCTCAGGGCTCAGAAGAATGGGATCAGGGATCACAAGGCTTTTGAGCCCAAATCAGGGATCAGATTTATTACACGGTCTAAAACTCTCTTATCACAATATTTTTCCGCATAATAAGGTATGTGTCCATAGAATTTCCTGGCCAAGTTACATTACCCATTCTTGCTTCCAGCTGACGGCAGTTCCTGTCATACGAAGTCCTGGTTGTTTGACCAAAACATGGTATCATATTCTTAATTTATTAATTGTTGAGGGCACCGTAATATGAATCTCAAGTCACTTTTCTCGCTTTGTAACGCAACTCCTCAATGCTCTGTCAATGCCAGAAGGCAGAGAAAGGGATTTTACATATCTTTTTTGGCGAGAAATGGGGAAGAAGAAAAAGGACAAAAAGAAATCCTGTGACAGAGAAAGGTACGTAAGTACTTCCTTGACTGATTTACTCCTGGTAAGGGTCCAAGCATAGAGTTTTTCGGCCGATCAAACATAACAATATACCGCCAGGACAATATACAAACCGATTCGTTAAAAGCGGAATTTACTGCATAGGTCCCGATTGTCTCATCGCCTCAAGCAAGTCACAAGGCGACTATAAATCGAGGTTCGGCGTATTTTTTGACCAGTAACTTAACTCTTAAAAGTGCTTAAATAATTAGTCAGAATAGACGTCAAAAGTAGAGTACAAAAGTGCAATAAAAATGATATGAATTCGCGCGCTTTGTTGCAAAATAAATGCTTTCTCGCAATTTAATAAATCTGCTCTAATAGCATGGAGTTTTAGGGTTATCTCGAACTCTGATGAGAAACCGAGATCGGTTCACCTACTAGTACTAGTTTTGGACCGGGAAAGTAAAGGACACATTCCATTTCTGTATAACTGATAAATGCTTGTTTACAGTGTAGAATTAGTGAAAATAAGTGGAACACCAACGACTTACCTCGGTGAAATGAAAATAACAAAACCTTCATATTTTATTTTCTTTAGTTTTTTTTATAAAATATAAAATAAACGGTTGAATTGGTGAAAGGAATTTTGCATACTAGGTACAAGTAGCAGAGTCTGCAGGAAGTAAATATATTATAGCACTCAGCATGAAGGGCCACCAGTAAGGGGCCCACTATTTGATTTTTGAGCCGGGGATGGGTTATTTATTTTCGTGCAAGATTTTTTCAGACCTCATTCGTGCAGTGGCTATTTTGTTTTGCACAAAATTTACAGATCTTAGTGATAATATTGATCTGCAAGAATTTTTTCGGCCCTTTGGGCTATTCGGCCTCGGCTTATGTAACGGTTGGCCCCGAAAGATATCACCACCTTAGATTTGGAGCCTAAATTTTTTAGTGGAGAGAGAACACCCGCTCTGAACGACTACGCATCACGGCGGCCCAGCTGCCTTTTAGAATCAATAGAGAGGCTCTACCAATCCTCATTTATCTTTTATACTGGTCCTCGAAGCCATTACACACAGAGAAATCTGGGTCCAAAGGCACCGGAATGGCTTCGAAAGTTGCACGGCAAGAGGAAACCTTAAGGAGGATATGGACGAAGAAAAAAGCGCAGGGAAAGGAGCGATAAAGGAAGGCATTCCAAGTTATTCCAGAGCTTTGCGAAAGAATTCGGACGGGGTGTACGACAGCAACGAACGAGAGGGAAGACCAAAGGAAGAGCTGGTACACTTCCACTTGCTCTGAGTATGTTCAGAAGGAATGCGTCGGCACATGGAGATGAAGGACAAACTACACTTCATATGCGATTATCTATTCAAAAGGCGACATAGTTGCTCGCAAGCACAATTACAAGAGGTATATCATTCCTTTCTTCTCTGCAGTTGTTTTGAAAGATCCTCACCATAACGGTGACGCATTCCTGGAAGATCACATGGGTTTGAGATGGCTGGAACAGTCAGAAGAAGATCCCCTTGTATACCAGACTGGTCACCGTGACGATAGAAATTCACCTAAGTGTATCATCAGGAAAGTTCGAATAATAAAAGATGGAAACAACTTCTGTTTGAGCTGCCTTGAAGAGCAACGCCTAGTTGCATTGCTCCAGGGGCCAGTTGAATCAGATGATTCCCCTGCGTCAGGTGGTGACGAAGAGGAAGGGGAGCAAGCTTAGGCGGACAACTTTTCAGAGCCAATTAGATTTGAAGCTGGAAGGAGTAGGTCAGGAAGACCTATAGCTACAACCAGGTATGTCCACTGTCAATCAACAATGGTTTTTAAGCCAGGAAAAAGAAAAACTGTTAAAATGTAGAACCTGTGGCTTGCATCTTTTAATTTTTCTACTTCATGTAAAGCAGGTATTTTGCTATTGTTAATTGATCGTGATCCTCACTGTAACACACACAGAGTGAAAGAGAAAATTCACATAAGGCTACACTCTAACAACATCAACAGGGATAGCAGAATAGAAAGTCCAGAAGCTCGGTTGCCCTTAATCAAGAAACACAGCAATAGGAGATCCGTACGACAGTGGACCAGTGAGGCAAAAGCTCATACAAACAATGGAGTAAGAAATACACCAATCTCAGGGGCTAATAATCGACCAACCAGAACCAGACCTTGGAGTCATACAAGTTCACGTGTGACCAGTCGACGAAGACTAGCAAGGCAAGGTCTTTAAGTGTTGCTTTTTCTCATGAACACTTGATATACGAAGTTGAAACGTCGCGATCTGCTACATCATTCAGTGACTGAATCGTGAGACAAACAGTTACACTTTATTAACATCAATATTGTAGACCAGTAACACGGCCGACGTGAAATTTTTGGTTGCAAGAGTCTCTTTGGAAATAAAACATCTGTGACCCACACAGCTCGGACAGTGATTAACTGGACAAGTTATCCGGGCAAGCAGATGTTCGTATGGGACAGGAATTGGAAAGCTAGAGGAAGACCTTAGTTCAGAAGTACGTTACAGTGACGTTAACTCAACCGGGGACCAACCAGCGCTAGCTGTGTTTACTCTTTGACTAAATTGTATTTATTCGAATTTTGAATCCAATGCTGTCTTGTGATTGGCTTATAAACCTCCGGGTAGCCTTGCTCGTATGAGCAACACTGAAAATAAACCTTTTAAATACTCCTGATGAACGTTACATCTGAAAAATCAAGATTCCGCCGCAAGATCTTTCAAGACGTACGATACTTAAAGGGAAGTGGACTACTTTTAATGTATAAATTAACAATAACTTACATTCGGTATCTTACTAAAGCTCCCGTTCAAGAAAATGAGGTTTTAACATTTGTCTAGTATCGCCAAACATTATATTTAAAGTGTTTTAAATAGAATAATGCACAAAATGAGGTTGACTTATATTGTCTTTAATGCTCTGATAGAACCTACAACTTGCACTAAAAATTAAAGTTAATGTTTTTCTCATCAGCCCATTTGAGCATTTTCTATATTCTAGATTTGGAGATAAACAAAGTTGTCTAAGTTAAAATTTTGTGTAAAAACATGGATGGGATCATTTTCTTTATCAGGGCTCAGGGATGAAAATGTTGGGGAAAATGGGGCTCAGGGATCAAAATAACGGCAAGAGAATAGGGATCAATGGGTCCTGGATATACCATGTTACGACCCTGCTATGTGTATGATGCTAATTTGATTTTAACATCCTACAAGTTTAAGTAATAAGACTAAATCTCTACAATTTCTTTACAGCTATTATCAATCCTGAATGCCAAAGAGCATTCTTAGTGCCACAAATTGTTTTTTTTTAGGAGGGGGAAATGCTTTCTTAGATAAAATTGAATACGATTACAAATTTTGCAATTATTGTTTGCTCTTACCAGAGGTACTAATTTGAAGGGGAAGGTTATTTGAAGTTGAGCACTTATTCAAGTAATTTTAATAGGTGCAAGTTACTGGCCACACAATGGAGATGGGTGATGAGAGCATTTCTTCTAGTTAATTTATTTATCTCTGATACAGATCAACTCATTCTTGCTTTCATATTTAGATTAGAGGTTATTGTGGTCTAAAAAATTGGACTTAAAGTTTAGCCGAGTCTTTATCAGATATTCAAAAATGCATAAATAATTCATAATGAAAAAACAAAAGAAAAGAATGTTTAATGAGTGTCTTTATATCTGATAAAAACATGGCTAAACTTTGTCCAATCTTTTAGACCAAAATAACCACAAATCTAAATTCGTAGTGCAAGAATGAGTTCATCTACATCATAGATTTTGAAACGTGTCCATCCATTATAGATAAATCACTGTTGTTTATTATTATTTTCTGTTGTTGTTTTCTTATCAAGACACAGTTAGTTCAAATTTTTTCGTATTACAGTCGAACCTCTCAGTACGGACACCTCTCTATAACGGACAGTTTCCAATGCGGTGACAAAATTCTCATATAGTTTCTTTAAAAAAACCCTCTATAATACGGACTCTCTCTAATACGGACAATGGACACTAAATCTCGGCCCCAGAGAGTAAATTCGTATAAACTTAACGTCTTTATTATGGACACTGCGGTGATCAGGAGCCAATCCCGAATCCCGATGAGGTGAATCTGCAATGGGTGAATCCCATCTACATGTAGTCTGGCTGATGAGCTATGCAAGGTGATATAAAGCCCAGTCTCTGTAAAGTACCAAACAACAATTTGCAAAAGGTGTACAGAGGAACATAACCAACTTTTTGAAGGCTTCAGTAACTACATAATTGTAGCATAAAGATCTTTTCTATTACATTTTGTACCCTTAACTAGTTACTGTTTACTGCACTTGCAAAATAGCAAAAGATGTTTTCAGAATTGTGTTACAACTTTTTACATGCAGCATTACACTGTAGCTCATTTCATTTTGAAACAGTAATTTGTCTGTAGCTAAGATGTACAATGTTGTATGCTACTGAAAGACAGTGTCTTTGTACTGTGATTTAATAACTTTAAATGCAGTTTAATGACGAGTGTGAGCCTGGTTTTAGCTACTGAAAACTTAAAACCGTAAGTGGAGTCATAAAAGTGACATCATCATGGTGACCTCTTTTATATGGACACCTCTCTAATACGGACACTCACTCTGTGCCTCCGGTGTCCATATTAGAGAGGTTTGACTGTATTGCCAAAAGATAGCCGTAATTCTTCTCAAAGTGTTGTAGCCATTGAAGTTATGACATAAATTTCATCATCAGTCAGTGGGCCTGTAATAACAACAGAGCCACCGCAAGTCATTATTCATCAGTTTTAGGAAGTGCCCTGGCTGCACTGTTACCTGACAACAAAATGTTTTTCAGCAACATGTGGCTCCTGTGAAGCTCTTTTTCATGATCAGTGATCTTTGGAGGAAGCCACTGCTGCAGCTGCTCAAAATGTTTGTAAAAGTCAGTTCGTGGGCTTTCATCTTTGCAGCACTTTATTGCAATATACAGGATGATGCTTATTGGACTAACATACAGGTCGTTAACACTCAAAAGTCCAGCAATGCTTGGATCAACTTGGCTGAATTTTTTAGCTTCATATGTTGCTATGACAACAGCACAAGACCAGTGACACAGATCATGGAGACATTGAGCTTCAGCGAAGATCCTTTCAGATTCCTGAGAGCACAAATCAAGTGCCATGTCTTTATTACCACTTGTGTAATACAACAATGATTTACATGCACAAGTGAGGATTCCATTATCATCAAATCCTGAAGGATGTTTTAATATTCCTGCTTTTGCAATCCAACTTTCTGCTTGTGTCAACAAGGCCTGATACTCTTCTTTGTTTGAGTCACATTTTGATGATGCCATATGCTGATAAATGTCACCAACTGCCAGATACACAAGTTTCTCATATGCATATTTAAAATTCTGATCTCCAATAACCCTTGGCAGATCGTCCAAAACTACTTTAGCTATTGAATCTGGATTATTGCTTTGTATTCTTTTAAAGAAAAATCCTTTTAGGTCGCGCAAAATTTCTGTCAGATGCATGGACTCATAGTAGTGTTCATAGTGTTCAAAACTAGATCGTTTGTTGTGAGAATTCACCTGTGACAACTGAGATTCCGCATTGCTTGGAGAATCTGAATTCTTCAAGATTAGATATAGTGTGACAAAATCAGCGCTTTTCTTGAAAGTTGCTTCCGCTAGTTTAGATCGCAGCAAAGCCAGAGGGAGGTCATTCATAATTGATTCAATCTTAGAGGCAACACGTTTTCTTTGCTCGTCGCTGAAATGGTCCATCATGTTATTTGAGGGAACAAAATAATTTGGACATGTTCCTTTCATTGTAAATGACATCAACTCTGTCATGACTGTTAAAATACAATGCAGTATCGTTCTTTCTTCCCAGAAATTTTCGGGTAATTTTTCAGACAACCAAAAGATGGCTGTTTTAATGTAATACGAGCAAATTACCTTTGGCTCTAGGTCGAGATTTTCTTTGCATAAAGCTTTGACCGCGATATAACATTTTGTCTTCACATCGTTCCAGGAACGGACTAGAATCTTTTCAGCAAGTGAGAAAGACAATCTCCACTCTTTGCCGCGGTCTGTACTCAGAGGGTGACCTACAGCAACGTATGAGCATCCTTGAGCCACGATCTTGTGTATAATTTCAGGAGCTGGCTGATTTAATGTTCTCACACGGGTTTTAAATTCCGTTGCGACTTTAGGCCACTCGTAGCACGGTACAGCAGATACGAAATCCTCATTGTGCTTTTCATCTGTCAGAGCGGGACCGTGTTCTGTCAAACGATTGAAAAAGGTGTCGTTTTCATCACCTTCTGGATCTGAATACAACATGAACGCTTTAACAATATCACTTCTGAGAAATCCATCGTTCTGCTTCAACTGCAAGTCTTCATTATCGACATTTTCTGGTGAATTGCAACGTAAATGTGCATAACCCGGCCGGACCTCAGTTGCGACAAAACATCGTATTTCATTGTCTCTCACAACAATGTTTGAAGAATCATCGACAACCCTTAAATTGTGGTTGACAAACATGAAATCGTCATCGCTCGCTCGATCGATACCTTCCGCTGTACTACCAGTGTAGTGAACAGTAATCGGTGATTTTGTTTCGTCTACAGGCTTGTTGAAAAAGTACTCTTTGAGATCAGATCCATACCTTAAAGGTCGACAACCCGGCAAAAATCCTGAAAGTATAAAATCTACTGTGTCGTTTAACGCGGGAGAGCAAAGCGGCAGGCAATCTCGACTAAGATTTCCTTCTCCGTCGTCCGCCATATTTTGGAGGTTGCAGTGTGTTTAGCCTATGTACAGCCACCCCCTCCCCTGTTCTTTTTTAGAGGAGGGGGCGACTGCATAAAGGCTACAGTTTGCTCATTCCTTTGGTCCGGACTCACTCCTCGAGAAACCAGCCGTTTCCTTCTAGCGCGACGCGTGAACAAGGAAGAACAAGAATCGCCAAAAGGCGATTTTAGCTGGGCTGCCAACTTTCATGGGTTAGAGGGTGGCTGCACACACTCAGGCCACCAGGCTTGTCGCTGACCATTGCGTGACAACATTGTACCCTTTTGGAAGGCTTTCGTAATAAGAAAATTGAGTAGGTTGTGGCTAGATTAGCCTCCCACGCAGGCCTTTTTAGGGGAGCTCGTATTTCGTCGAAACACGAGCTCCCCTAAAAATGCCTGCGTGGGAGGCTATTGCTAGAAAGAATCCCTCAGAAGGAGGTGATCGAGGAGGAGGAGAAACGAGAGTTGCTTCGGCAATCTTCGGCTCGTGAGACAAAATAGCGCATCTCACGATGAACTTTCGTCCACGGACCTGCAATTTCTAACAGAATTTAAGAATAAAGAACTTCGAACGGCAAGGGAAATGTTATTAAAATTATTTTAAACTCCTCTGTCCCTTAACCTTACGGAATATTTCGATACTAAGGGACTGGTCAAAAAGTATAGGGGGGGGGGGGGGGTGGGCCGGAGCATTTGGAAAAGTGGTTGATAAAAAACATATGCCTCACCCCCTCCCTTCGGCACAAAAATGACTGGGTATAGGGGTGGGTGGCCCACCCCCTTGTTAAATCATGAATGTTTGGTTTCCTCTTGATAATCTAATATAAAACCTTGTTTTGTGTTTGACAAAATTTGTTGATACGCTGCTACAACCAATATCAAAATCACAGAAATCATACCTTTCAAGCCTGAAAAGACAAATGTGAAAAACCGAACATTTCTTGTTTCGATGGACGTTATGAGTCTTGACACAAATATACCGCAGAACGAAGGTATATTGAAATTTTCTGTCACAAAGCATTTGAAAATTTAAAGACAACCCATTCCTGCTCATTACTTGCCGGAAATGCTTAGAGTAGTCCTGAAAGAAAATTTCTTCCACTTCAATGGAAAGCACTACCTACAAAACCATGGAACTGCAGTGGGCACAAAGACAGCAGTTTTCAACCTCGTCCCCAGGGCTTTTCCCTCAAAAAATGGACCCACCCATTTTTTGAGGGAAAAGCCCTGGGGACGAGGTTGAGCAGTTTTGATTCCTTTGCCAACATTTTCATGGCATATATTGAAACAACAACGCTAAGCAAAACCATCTTTAAAACAACAGTTTGGAAATCCTACGTACACAATATATTTTCCCTATGGGACATGAGTAAACCAGACATCGAAGCCTTCATTGAACAAGCAAACTTACATCAGCCAACTGTTAAATTCACGGCCGAAACTTCAGCAATTTTTTAAAGAACCACCAATCATTTCCGTACAAATTAAACAAGGAAAATGATTAAAGGACATGCTCATTAGAGCCAAAAAAAAGGTTAACAAAGGGTTTCATGCCCGTATAAGATGTGAGGCCTGTCACCCTTTGCATTTTCTCGCACAACAGGTTTGTGAGTATTTTAGCAATAAGTCCAGCTGGCTGTGTTTTATACAACAAGTGTGGTCAAATGTCTCGTTAGTAGTTAGTGCCTATCTATGTAATAAAATAGGGTGACCCACTCCCTAAGGGTAGCTGAAAATTGCACGACCCACCCCTTACACAAGGCTCAAAACCTCATGACCCACCCCCTCTCTGCTCCGGCCCACCCCCCCCCCCCCCCCCCCCTTATACTTTATGACCAGTCCCTAAGAGTATAAGGGATCAAAACCTCAGAATTACTAACATGGAACCCTTGGAAGGGGCCTAGCATCGCTCAGAAGGAGGTGTTTATTTTTAACTTGTAAAGGGAATCCATCAGAAGGAGTTTGGCATCCCTCAGAAGGAGGTACACTTTATTTATGCTTATCATTCATTCAAAATATTTCAGACACCAATATGGCCGCCGTGACGTCATGTGAAAACACTCAATTGAATGTTTTGATCTTTCAAGTTCCACACGTGTTTGCCAAGTTCAGTTGCGTTTCTATACCGTTCATTGCGAAATGAGCTTGTGCGATTCCTATACCTTAACTTGAATGAAGTGTCGCAAAGTCCGATGTAGGTTTCCTTAGTTGTTTGTGAGGCGACTTCCGCTTGGTAAATTATGCTTTCTAGGTTGCAGTTTCCATCCATAGGGCATATGTCTGGTTTTCGGCAGTTACAATTTTTCTTATCTTTATCAGAATTTGTAGATTTGCTCATTACGGTTTCGTTATTGCTAGATATAATTGATTTCACGTTATTCATGCAGCTGTAGCTTAATTTAAGTGTGTTCCGGTTAAAAATCTGCAATAACACGTCTTGGACCAAATAATCCAGCTCTTCGACTAGATTGTTATATATATTTATATATATTTTTTGACGTGGTGATCTACAATGAGCACAATTTCCCCAGGACATTCCTTTCCTGTAAGGAAAACCTTTCACATGCAAAGCAAGAATCGCAATAAGATAAAAGGAGACATTGGCCGTCACACTTGAAACGATTTAAACTTCAACGTAAAAAGAACAGAAACCTTAAAAGTGACCCATCCTACCTTTTTTTGAAAATGGCACTGAGAAAGAGTGCCAATGATAGCTTGGCAGACGTCTTTATTGAATGGATGTACACACACACACGCTCTAGCCACAAACACAGAGAGATTTGCAATCACGTTTTGAAAGGGAAAAAGCTCATCAAAAGGTTTAAACTTCGACAAATAGTGAAGAAAAACCACAAAGGTACTCATCGTAGCATCTTTTGAAGGAGACGATGAAAAAGCACAGTACGCAAGCTTCAAACACATCTTCATTTAACCCATTCGCTCCTGGAGATTTTGCCGAAAAACGCGTTTTGAAGCTAGTCGAGTGGTTTTCTGGTCACTGTCGTGCTATAAAGAGCTAAAACTTACCACAAACCGGTTTACAGGTCGTACACTTGGCGGCCTTCTGATCCAGATGCAAAATATCAGCTTGCGAAGTTCGGGCATGCGCAGAAAGGGTTTAAAAGTGACACAGCAGTCTTGACTTTTACTTTTCGGTTTCTCTCCTCCCTTCTTGTTTCGCTTTTCTTGCCTCATTTTTTTTTCTCTTACTGGGCATTTAGTAGGCTTCATTTTGGTGGGAAGAGTTTTTAGGAAAGCTTTTAGGATCTTAGGATTAGGTGAAAGGAAAGGTAGGTGGGTAATGGAACAAGATTTTCATGGAGATTTTCAGGTCCTTGTCACGTGGTTTTTTGCTTCTTTCTCCGGTGTCCTTGACTGAATTGTGCTCATTCTGGTATGGTTTGAAAGATCTCTTCACTCTGCACTCGTGTGCGAAGAAAGTTGTCCTTGACCGTTAAAACTGATGACGTCACAAAGGGTAGAAAGGACCTGGATCCGCACGGGCGGTTACGGGCGGTTCAGGGGCGAATAGGTTAATGACTGCCTTCGATTAACATGCTTATCGTTACTAAGTTAATAATTGATAGCGTCATTTTGACGACGTAAATCCCCGGGCGTACTGTCTTACATTAACCTTATCGATATTGCTCTGAAATAGTGTAAAAATTAGGACAGCCGGATGGCACACCCTCACTACAACTTCCCAGAAGTCCCCTCCCCCCCCCCCCCCCCCCCTGAGAAAAAAATGGAACTCATTTTAGAGACTGGGCAGCGCCACAGGCAGCCCAGTTAAATATATTCCCTGTAGTGTATTAAACCGGATCTTTAAGTTGTTTAAGTTAACCGGAAGTATATGTTTTAGACGTCCCACAATGCCATGCGTGCTAGGTTGCTGGTGTTGGGATGCCTATTGGCTGGCTGGCGACAGAGTCGTAAGAGCCTTATGGCCTAGTGAAATCAAAAATCGGAGTCGCAAGCAGAGTCATAAGCGCGACGGAATCGGAGTCAGAAGAATCAGAACCTTTCCATTTCTGCCGACTCCGCTTTCGACTCCTACGCATACGTTCTGCTAATGATCTAGTGAAAACCAGATGTTCGGAGTCGAAATCGGAAGAGGAAGGATAAACCTATCGCAATGCATGTTCCCACGCTTTGTGATTGGTTTAGTTCTTCCCGGCTTCTGCTTTCGACTCTGACAATCTGGTTTTCACGAGATCATAGGTGGAACGAAAGCGGCGGAGTCGTAAGCAGAATCGGAACGTTGTTTTCACTACAATCGAGGTCAAAAGTGTTGAGGCCTTTTCAGAGATCTTAGTAAAAGTAGCGATCCCTCCCCTTCCACCCCAAACAAAGTTGAATTTTGAGCAAATGAGTGGAAATGACTGCTTCTTTTGGCCACAACATTGCTGGGGGTGGAGTGGGGGGACGACGAGATGAACCCAAAGCTGGTCAAAAAATTGTCATTAGGAACAGAGTCCTATGTAAAAATTACTTGGAAGGGCTTTTTCACACAATGCGAAGTTCTTTTGTCCTCCATTGTAGATCATAAGCTCTACATTTCGGATTACGACTCCGACTCCGTCGCTAGCGAAACCAGCCTTAGAGAAGCGTGCTACGTATATGTTCGGTTTATGTTGAAATCCTGGAGCATCGTACCATGCGAGCAGTGCTTACTCCAGGCCAGACGGTACGCTACGAAGGGCGAGAAACCGCTTCGAGCAACTGTTTGCTTTTCCATCGAGCATGCGTGTCCACGTGATACCTGCGTCAAAACGTCAAATGGCAACACTTCCTCTTGTTTCGCAGGAAACATTTTGGAAACATTAGGAACTTAAATATCCAACGACAAGACGACAACGAGAACGTCAACAAAACAATGGGTTTAATAAGCAAAACAACAACTTTGCAGGTGCATCACGCTTTTTTGTCCATTTCTTTGCCATTTTTATACGACTACGACGTGAAAATGCCTACTTTCGTGTTTTATGGATAACGTCAACAAGCAACGACAAAATTTCATTTCTCTTCCTGAACTTGGATATGGTGCCTAGGAATCCAACTCCAGTTGGGTACGCCTACATTTGACAAAGTAAGTAGGTGGGAACGAATAATCCCAATAAATACTGAATTGAAAGAGCGCAAATTCACAGCAGGCTCGTGTTAAGGCAGCAGTTGTAAGCGTAAGCAAATGGGACCAACAGGTTGCATTTGACAAGTTAATGGAACTGATCACAAAGACAAGTGCATTAGCTTACTTTGATGTAAACAGTAAGACAAGGGTTGTGGTGGATGCATCACCTGTTGGCTTAGGAGCAGTGTCGATTCTGTTGCAAGAGTTGAGTGGAGGGCTATTACTTATGCTTCAAGAGGTCTGACAGATGTAGAAAGGAGGTACAGCCAGACGGAGAGAGAAGCCCTGGCACTGGGGTGGGCTTGCTTAGTTATTTTGGGTGTCCCACTACTGTATGTACTGTTTATTTATTTATTTATAATTATATTCTTGTAAATTCTTTTAGTTGTCTACAGTAGTAGAAATAAACTGTTGTTGTTGTTACGAACGCGTCAACGTGTACATTTTTTGAAGGAATTTTGAACTAGAATCAGATCATAAGCCACTGAAATACATATATTCACCGAAGTCAAATCCTTCCGCTCTTGTGGAACGGTGGGTTCTCCGCTTGCAAGCCTACGACTTTACGGTCATCTACAGACCAGGAAGAACCAACATTTCAGATGCGTTGTCAAAGCTGAATTGTAGAGTACCCTGTGGTGATGGAGAAAACGCAGCGTAGTTGAGAATAGCAATCCTTGTGCTTTGACACTCTTAGCCTGTGCCAGATGGTATAGTGGTATAGTGGAAACGTGTTAAAACGAGCAAAGCGAAAATAAGACGCGCACGACTTGTCTCTCCCCAGCCCCTGCGCGTTTTTCGCATTTCTTTTTACTGAACGACTTTCCACCACCATCTCTGAGCCTGGAACAGGCTATGACACTCTCCGAGATCGAGAAAGCTTCAGCAGGAGACCCAGAAATAAGCCTTGTGAAAGAATGTGTGCGTACGGGAGACTGGAGTGCTTGTAATGTACCTGCCTATTTGCATGTGAAGAATGAACTGTGTTCTTATGGTCAGTTACTGCTGCGTGGTTCGAGAATTGTAATTCTCCAAGTGTTACAGGAGCATGTCATGAAAATGGCTCATGAAGGGCATCAAGGAATTGTGAAAACAAAGTGCAGACTGCGTAGTAAGGTGTGGTGGCCGGTAGTAGATGCAGACGCACACAAATTATGCAAGAGTTGTCAAGGCTGTCAAGCTGACAGTGAGTATTCCGCTCCAGAACCTATGGTACGAGCCTACCCACCAAGTGGACCATGCCGAGATTGTGCTGCAGACATAATGGGTCCTTTACCCTCTGGAGAGAATTTACATGTTATAGTGGACTATTATAGCAGATATTTTGAAGTAGTTATCCTGAGGTCAACTACAAGCGCAAAGGTCATCGACAGCCTCA
>OZ037786.1:14405858-14445858 GCA_964035525.1 Porites cylindrica | reverse complement strand
TCCTCTATGAACAGTGCCTGGATGCGTTATCATAAACACATGAAAAGAAAGAAAGCTTTGTTGGCCAAAAAGATGGAAAATGCTCGATTGTGGCACAGGCAGAGAGTGCAGAAAATCCATCTTCAGTCATGGATTGTATCCTTATTGCAACCTGAGTATTTTCTAGATATTTAGCTCAATTAATTTGCCAAAATGTAGATGAAATTGATAGTGCTGTAGTTTGATTTGTTGTTTGGCTTTTGTGCGTCGTTAGGGGATCGGCTTAGCCTGCAGACCCAGACGTATTTCTGATCTTTGCTTCCCTCCACCCAAAAAGAGAAGCGACGACCGGAAATACGTCTGTGTCCGCAGGCGAGGGATTGCTTGGCATTAATTCAGGTGGAACTATTGTTTCCCTCTACCCTTTTTGTAGTTGCCACACAGGTTACGCGGAGGCCTTTACCCACTGACACAATCAGGTCTGTTGTTATTGTAACTAATTTTAGAGTAAGTGAGGTTATACCGGCCATGAATATGAGTGGCTGATTGCAAGCTAACTTTGAAGAATAAATACAATTATTGTTTATAACGAAATGTTACTAGCCTGTTCGCAAACCTTCTGTTTTCTCTTTAGAGATCGTCGAGTACGTCGAGTACGGTGGCCAAATTACTTACTCGCTAAATTACTCGGAAAAAAGAAAGAAACAACGTCTATGAACTAGCCTGCTGCATAACAGGCGCTTTATGAGCCAACGAGGCGAACGCGGCATTTTGCGCGATGCTCGAGACGAGCGCGGCTTTATTTTTTTCTTCTCCCCTCGTCTTGCGCTTCTCGCAAAATTCCGGGTTTGCCTCGCTTGGCTCATAAAGCGCCTGTTATCCAGGCTTTGAAGTCACTGTATCGGCACTTCATGTTTGTGATCCTTTACTAAATATGATATGATGATGCACATAGGAATGGGTCTCAGAGAGAAAGGAAAGGCAGAATGGTGGGTTGTTTGCTCGCTGTTGCGATTTTGAAGATTATTAAACCAACTGCCGTAAAAGCTAGGATACCTTTTTTTTTTCAGTGATATCAACAAGGATCCGGAGAGTGTTGGCAATCTCACTCTTACGTGTGGTGTTTGATGCTTGGCATAGTGTTGCTGTGGACGCAAGAAAGACCAAGGAATACTTTGAGGTGAGAGAGTTGGCTACAGCTGCATAGACCCAACAATTTAAAAAAAATGCTTGATAGTCACTATCACTCTCTACTTCTCAATTCCTTTAATAATCGATAGTCTTCTTGACTGATTTTTTTTAAACTTAAAAGTTTTTGTTAAACATGGAAATTATTTCAAACCTTCAAGTGAAGGCGGCCTTTGTTGAATCACGAGTGATTATCTCAATTTCTATGCTGAGAAATGAACAGAACAACTTTAAAATAGTTCCATATCTATCATGCAGAGAATTGAAAGAGGAGAGATTATAGACACAGGATATGAAGGCTTCTTCCGCGTCAGAGCTGATGGCAAAGATGAAATTTCATCTCTTCCAAGACATGTCGCTTTGCGGGTAAGTATAATGTGGTGGTCTGGTCAAGTAGCATTAGGGATGCTACCAGCAAAGCAGTTGTCTTTGTCGGCGTTGTAAACTACGTTATGTGAGACGATCTTTTCCTGCAAATTGTGTTGATAAATGAGGCAGGTTACATAGTACGTTGGGCAGCACAATACTACTTTTTACAGAGTCCAGTGAGAGAGCTCACTGTTGAAAGTGAAAGTAATCGTGAAAAGAGCATCTAGTGTTTAATACCTAAGTTCATTGTTTCATGTTATAACGCTCATTTTGCATCAAACTTCAGATTTTCAGTCACGTGAGTGTAGGTGACTTGGGACGATGTGCGCGTGTCTGTAGGAGCTGGAAAGTGTTGATTCAGGCGAATATTCTGTGGAGCAAGGTAAATATATATTCAACAACAATGTGAACTTATTTGAATATTGTAATAATGCTTCTTCTTTTATTTTTTAGGTTGACTTTTCCAAAGTAAAACACAGGTAATAAAAGATTATTGTCAAAAACGTTTTTTAAAGTTAATATGCCTATTTTGCTTCTCCTTGTGTCTAACACTAAACAGTAATTATGCACTTGGTTTGTTAAATTCTTTTAACTGTTTTGATGTTGTTTACAGTGCAACAAATAAAGTTGCAGCCAGCTTGATCCACAAATGTCGTCCATTTTTGGGACATCTTAACCTGAGAGGCTGTTATAACCTGACAAGTGAAAGCCTTAAACTCACAGGTAATTTACTCAGTTCTGGCTCTTCCTTTCGCACAAACGAAATAGCATTATTGTATTGAATACATGGTAGTATTCAGTCTACTTGCGAATCCCACGTCTACCATGTGTACGTCCTTGATTGTGTCCGGCCACATTTTTTGTTTTGTCAGACTTTTCGGTAGCCACTTGAAGGACATAACTCATTTCAAGGTGCAGTTCATCAGTAGATGTAATAATTATTCATTCAAATATGTTTTTCGTGTCTGATTGGCTCAAGAGCCCCGGCTAATTCTTTAAACTAGACCTGCTACCGTTTTTGCGACATGTGATACCCAGTTAAATTAGAAAAGGCTATCGCCCCAGGCGGTGTGCGTCAGGACCCACAAAGGTTCATGGGTAAAACTGTTTATGTGCCTCATTTCAATCGTGACACAGTCGAGTTCGCATCTCGTGAGAGAGAGAAATCAAAATCCGGGATCAAAACACTCCTTCCTTTTCTGAAAAACATTACCGAGGAGAGCGATTTGGAGAATTTTCAAGATCTCACACTGGCCTTAGATGCTTGTCATTGGCTTCATAAGGTAATTTCAATAAGTTGATCGCGATTCGGAGACGATCGAAGGTGCGATTTTAGCCGATTTTAAGCGGCGATTTCCTGCTTCTCAGAAGATTTTAGGTACTGTTTAGTGCTGTGCTTATATGTATATTTCTATCTCACAAGAGTGAAAGGGACCTGTAGCTCATACCTGGATTTGCTTAAATAAAAAATTCGTCCATTTAATAGTAACGTTTGATGGACTTTATTAACCGGGCGGGGAAGGAGGGGGAGCACGAACAAAGAGCAAGGTGAGAAATCTTGCATCTTCTCTCGTAACAATTTTATTTTCATCGACAATTTTATATTATTTTGCAAATAGTGACTGTTTGTAATCCTTGTAAGCAAATAAATCTTCTATAGGCAAAAGTAGCGCCCAAACAGTCTCATTTCGTCTCATTTCGTGAAATAGCCGAAACAAGCCGAAAAGTCACGAACTTGCAAGCCCAATCTTGTCCCAAAACTAGTGCATCATTTCATAACTATTTTTCATATCCCGAACAGTAGCGCAATCGGCTAATCCCTCAACTTAGAGTCTCCTTTGATCTGACGGGTCACACAGGTGAGTCGGTTCAAACCCCGGGAAAGCCAAATAATTCTTGCTTCCTCGAAAAAGTTTGAGAATAAGTCAAAGAAATCGAAGTGATCTCGAGATATCTCGAACTAATTCGGCTCTCACTTCGTCAAACAGCCGAATAAAACCGAAAACCTACAGACTTTGCGTGCCCAATCTTGTCAAAAAAGTCAACTTTGATACATTTCTGAGCGTCGTGAATCCTTTACTTCGCGCTCCGCCGAAGTAATAATTGCTTTGAATAACTAATAAAACAATGATTGGATTCGATTCCAGTGCGTGTGATCGCAAGAATTATGCAGATCTCGAAGGGTGTTATCCTCCCAGGCAGAAGATCTCCATAATTCTTTTGATTATACGATTTGCTAAACATTTGTATTTCTGAAAGACGTTTTAATCGTTGCAATAGTGCCAATCAACTCTGGATGACCAGAAGCTGCTGTCAGTTAAAGAAAGCAAGTATATCTATATCAAAACAGCAGAGCTATCACGCGTTCTGTCGATTACCATTGCAAGACTTGACGTCAGTTGTACTGTTATCGGCAGACTGCTTTCAAATTTGGTCGACTGTAGGCAGTTATGAAGAACTGGACGGGGGATATGAGCGCAATCAGAAATGGAAAAATCCGTGAAAAAATGATCACTGAAAGATGTTAAAGGGATTGTTATTCAGTGGTAAACAGTTGGTAAAAACATTTGACAGACAAAGCAATATTCAATTCAATCTGTCGAATGTCCGTCACATAATTTTTTTTATCTGGATCGCATTTTTCAGCACAATGCAGAAATCTTCAAGACTTGAACTTATCTGAATGCTCTGGGTTAACGGTAAGTTAGCTTTTTTACTGATAACATTTCTAATTATAGATCAGTTTAATTGTTACTACACCATATTTTGCTTATATCAAGCAAGAAAGGTATTGTTTCATCTGAAACGGTATATTTGTTAGGATGAAGCCATCAAGAATATTGCCATGGGCTGTTCTGCTTTGCTGTACCTTAACTTGGCAAACACGCCGATCTCTGATGCCTCTCTCAGATATCTTGGAAGGTGAAAGAACAGAGCATTTATTTTAAACTTTTTCTTACAGCATCTTTCTTTGTAATACGTGTCACTGACATGCGTGTACTGTATTCGGCTTTCGCCAATTGTGATCTTTCTACTGAAAGCTTTTGAGGTATTGATGTATGTTCTTGGACGTAAAAGGTCGAACTTTGGTATTCTTTCAAATCTTCGAAGAATAAGGAGTATTTATGACTTGGAAACTGGTTTCATTATTGAGATACTTCATTTCTGAGCTTACTCTTTCACGCGTTTGATGATGACAACAGCAAAAACAAAACTATATCCGAAAGTAGATTGAGTTTGATCGTCCGGGTGCACGTAGTCCTGAATATGACTGTTGTTGTTGACAGTGACTGATGTTGCGACAACCTGTGCGGTAGTCATCTTCAGAGTCAAAGTGAGTTGGTATCACGTCAGTTGATGGTATTACACTCTGGTTATTGATTAATCAATAACCAGAGTATAATACCATCTGGTTATTGATTAATCAATAACCAGGGTATTATACCATCAACTGACGTGATACAACTCACTTTGACTCTGAAGATGACTACCGCACAGGTTGTCGAAACGTCAGTCACTGTCAACAACAACAGTCCTATTCAGGACTACGTTCACCCGGACGATCAAACTCAACCTACTTTTGAAATGACTCCCGGGTTCAAACCTTTCACAAAACTATATCCGTCTTGCTTCTCTTTTTGATGTTATATTAAGTGTCAGGCAGGACTTGTTTATTGGTAATGTGAACAAGATGTAGGTATATTTTTTTGCAGTTAAACTGACGTAGCTTGAGTTGTTTTTAGGTACTGTACAAACCTGTTATACCTGAGCTTAGCTTACTGTACAAAGTTCACCAACAAAGGCCTTAGTTACATGGCTAATGGAAAAGGATGTCATAAAATAGTACACCTGGACTTGTCTGGATGTGAACAGGTAATGAGACGGCTTGGTCAAGCTGTTATCAATATCTTGTTACGCTGGATCGTACAATCCAAACTCCATGTTATGTAGAACGACCTATCCAAGGCGACCACCTCCCAAAAGCGACCACCTTTCCAAGATACCAAAATTTTCCCAGTCAAAGCCCTATAGTTGTAACCTATTGTGAACGACCACCGCACTTAGTAGGCGATCGCGCCCAACTTTTTGGGTGACGGTTTTCTAGTTTTCCTTCTATAACCAGTCACTTGACACGTGTCCTGATCTGGAACACGTTCGCAGTACGTACCATGTTACTCACAGAAATTCAACATATGAGTAATAGTTTTTATTTTTACAAATTTAACCATGCATGCATGCATGGGTCACGCTTGCTCCCGTATTTTAAGGTTTTACAGTTCTGTTGCTCCTGATGCGGTGATGTTAATACAAGTGATTTCTCATTATCTCCCTCTGTCTTCAGATTACACAAGATGGTTATAAATTCATATCTATGGGTTGTTCCTGTTTAGCAACAATTATTCTTAATGAGTTGCCGGGTCTTCGAGATGAATGTATTCAGGTATGAAGTGGCTTCTCAGTAGGCCTCACCGTTTAATTGATAGTAGCGGAGCACCCTGGGTAAGAAAATGAAGTAATCTACCCATCCGAGAAAATTTGGTAATCACATGACCGTCCGTCCGCTATTTTGGCGGGAAATCGCGTAGCCACCGGCGTCTTGTAAAGCAGAGACAACTAAATAGTCAATAAAGACGAAAACAGAAAGCGGAAATTGTTTCTGTATCCGTGTTGTCTTAAGTATTAAGCTTAGATTAATTGTCTTGTCCACAAATTTGGAATATAGAGCAGGAGAAAGACAGAGAAAAAGAGAAATTAGGCTGCAGGCCACCGAAGCTCAACGAGAAAAAAGAGATAAAAAAACAAAGGAGACTTTTTTTTATTGGAAGAACAACATGAAAATTTGTAGCGGCGGTGACAAAGTGAGAAATGCTAGAGGCCACAAATGCAAGGTGAAAATGAGCGGCAGTGAAAAAATAGTGAACGAGAACGCGTACGACATTTCCTTCATAAAGCGTCTAACTAAGAAGTTTCTGGAAGCTTCACGTTGTAGTCGTGAAAAACAACGGCAAAGAAATGTACAAAAAAAGTGTGCTGCACCTACAAAGTTGCTTTTTTTGCTAATTAGACCTGTTATTGTTTTTTACCGTTCTCCGGCGTTGCCTTCGCGCTTAGCATTACACGATTTTATATTTTGTTTGAACAGACAATAAATATTATCGAGAGCTTTGCTTTTAGCCCTGGCTACATCTATATATTAGTTTTTAAATTAAAAAAAGCCAAAACTGGCCTCTAAGGATGTCGCAGTTGAGGGGCTAAAATGACGGCTTAAGAAGTTGTGTCAGTGGTCAAATTTTGAAATTTTGAAAACAATTCTCAGTTAGGTTTTTTTTTGCGAACTGAAATATCAGATTCGTTCTGGATTTTGCTGTTTGAGTCGATCTTATGGCTCCTCATAGTTTCGTTGCTCAAGGTATTTGTTCTTCAATTTATTTATGATGCACCTTCTAGTCCTCTAGTGTGACCAGCATCTTGCAATTAAACTTAGCGGATTTACTGACTCAATGGCCTTATATTTCTTTTGTAGGACTAATAAATATGAGGTTATGTCGATGCAGGGTGTGTTTGAACAAACGTAATCGATGGAAGCGTCTTACGATCGTGTCACTTGTCTGGTGAATTACTTTATTTATGCTCGATAAAAATAATTGCCCCCAAAGGAAGCAAATATTAAAACTGAGAAACTCCTCATTATCTGCTACTACTGTTTTCATTTTTGGTGAGACAACCGTGGTCATTACTGTATTTGCGGTTTTCGGTGGCGTGTAGTTAGTAGTCGGTAGCGGGAAAAGTGGGCTTGTACAAGAGAGGATGAAAGGACAATTCTTTCGTGTCTTGTAACACGATCGCATGACTTTTCCATCAGTCTCTTACGACCTTTGCCTGGCTCAGCCTCCAAGCTCAGCCTTTTTATTGTCTTTTTCTATTTGTACAGGCCTTGACATCTGAATGTCGCACTTTAAAGAATGTATCAATTTTAAACTCGCCTTTTTTATCAGACGCTGCCTTTAAGTGTCTTGCATCATGTAGAAGATTACACAAGGTTAGAGTGGAAGGTTAGTCACATCCTAAACGCAAAGTGCAAAGGAGGCCCACTTTAACAGATTGCTCCTCCCCTCTGCTAGTTACCTGGCTATCACAGCCAGTTTATAATATATTTTGTTTCCGTTTAAGGATGTCACTTAGTGGACTTTCTAAACGTTCCTTTTTGATGACCCATGGGTGCCTCGTGCATCAAAAAAGTCGAATTGTAGGCGGCCAGTCCTGTCACTGTGTAACCAAGTCGACCTCACGAGTTGAGGCGAGAGGAGCAAACTTTTTTGGTTAGGAGTTTTTAAGCGAGCTTTCTAGGTTACGAAGAGTTGCCATATTAATTCAGACGAAGGACTTTTTTGAAAGTCTCTGTAACTATTGTAAGAGTGAACATATGCACATCCTAAAATTCTCAGTTTTGTTGAAATTTAAAATAATTAACATTCCAAGAAAAAACATAATTAATAATAATGATAAAAATAATAATAATAATAGTAATAATAATAATAATAATAATAATGATTTGGAGGTAGTACATCCACAAAGTGGATTATTGCTTTTATTAAATTATACCTATGTATTGCATGTGTGTTAGCGTAGTATACCCCATTAGTAGGACTGATGGCAGCTTGGGTTAGAGACTGAAATAAATTCTTGATTAATCGATCGATTGTTCGATTAATTCATCATGAGTAAAATTTGTTATGATCACGCCGTCTCAATGTCTAAATGAGTATAGAAATTAATAGACACTTCACAGTGCAATCAGTTTGTTTCTGTTTTCAAGGAAACAATCGTCTAACCGATGCGTCAGTTAAAGTTTTGGCTAAGAGCTGTGCCATGCTCGATCACGTCTACCTTGTGGATTGTCCCAGAATTACTGATCTTGCCCTAAAGGCTCTAGCTGCCTCAAAACACCTTAATGTCGTCAATGTTGCTGACTGTGTTAGGTAAGATGAAAGATATCGTATAGTAACGGAGTATGATAGTTTCACACATTATGAAGTATCAGTAATGTTAGGGTGTTTTGTTATAACTTCTCAGAATTGTAAAAAAAAAAGAAAAAATGCCAATACCTCTTTAAAACTGAACCGCTTCTTATTATTTTATTCAAAGAATACAAGACGCGGGGGTGAGGCAGATTGTTGAAGGACCTTCAGGCTCCAAAATAAAAGAACTTAATCTAACCAACTGTGTGCGAGTCAGTGACGTTACTTTACTAAGAATAGCGCAAAGGTAAGCTGGTTAAACAGCTGAGTTCATGAGCCTGTGTAGTTTGGTCATGGATAGTATCCATGGTTCGGGCAATAAGAAGTAGCATAACTGTTAAGTAAAGGGTTAATAAAAGCTTAATTCAATTTCTTAAACTAGTTGCCTGCTCTAAGTCATGACAATGACGTAAATGCAGAGTTATAGTCATACGAAATATTATTTTGAATTTTTAATCGAACCATTAAACATTCATCGCTCTTGTTTCAACCTGGTTCTCAGGGTTCTCTCTCTTGCCTTCAGAAAAGGAGGGAACCCTGAGAACGAGGCTGCAATTGTTTATCTCATGCGTACGGTAAACACCTCATCCTACCTACTTCCAAACGACGTGCGACCCATTTGATACTCTGCTCTGTACGATTTATCGTCAGTTGCAATTTAGCCTGTTTTTTACCGCGCCACTCAAACTCGGCAGGGATAGTCACGACGAACTGACACAGTCTTCTTCCTTGTACTTTGACTTTTTTGTGTTCGTTTATTTTTCTGTTGTCATTGTTTTTGTTTGTTTGTTTGTTTTTTCCGATCTCCACGAGTGCTCGAAATAGGCCGTTTGCACTTATCGGTCACAGTCAACTATTCAATCATTTTACCACATTCTTGTGACTTTCTGTTAATTTGTTCCTTTTCAGGTGTCACAATCTCGTGTATGCTAGCTTGTGCTATTGTGAACACGTGACTGATGCTGGTGTTGAACTGCTGGGTACCCTCCCCTCCCTGACGTCACTAGATTTGTCAGGGTGTAATATCCAGGACCAAGGAATTGCAGCTCTGGGTAATAACCCAAGGTTTCGTGACCTCACACTTGCTGAGTGTCCCAATATTACTGACCTGGGCTTACAGGTGCGTCACTGATTATAAGCACATGTTTATTCCTTACTCAACCGTACACGCTTCTCGCGAAACTCTCCAGGAAAACGGACTGTTTTGCAGTCTAATTGAGCTTAGGTAAGAGAGCAGAGAAGAACGCGAGAGCGGCAAACCAAGACTCTTGGACAATCCTGGAGTTCAAAACGTTGTTGCCCCATGGTGCTGCGGAGGTAAGTTTTCAATCTGCGCAACGCACTGAATGATCGTTTTGCAGAACACAATGTAGCAGGTGTCACTCCAAGGATATGTACCACATTAGCAAACACTGGAAACATATCAAATAGATCATTCTCGTGCATTGTCTCCAACATTTCTGGAACCGTCATGTAGCTTAATCCGCGTGCACGACGAAAACTCGACTTCGAGAATCTCGCTGTCGATTTTGTAAAATTTAGCAACGCGGGAGAAGCTTTCTTTACCAAGTGTATCACTGTGACAGATGTTTCCCAAAGCACAGAGTATTTACTGATCATTTCCGCTAAACCTGAGCTCACGCTCGGACAGTACCTTGTCGATGGACGCAAAGTAAATACGGTGGTTAGCCTGCACAACAGACGAAACTAAAGTCTAGTTTGAGTCCGTATGCGAAACAGCGCTAAAATCCTGTTCTGGGCCTCCACTTTTGTACCAGGATTTTAGTATACGCCGTGATTGGTACGCCTATGATAGTAAGGTTTACTTCATATGTTTGTGTTTTAGTAATTGTAATTTGTTAGGACAGTACATGTGTTTGGGGGATATGAGTGTGTGGGAGCGCCAAGTGCTGTTAGATTCCCCCTATATGCTTTTACTAGCAAGGGGTTCATTTATGATTAATGTTGAATGTATATGGTTTGCATACTTTGTTTGCCTTTGGAAAGATTTCGCATTTTTTTTGTCAATACTATACTCAAGTTTTCCCAGTTTACCAATGCTATACGATTTGAATGGCTTTATTTTCATGCAGCCTGCTTTGTTTACCTTTTCAGGCTATCATCTTTAACGAGGTTGAAAGGTTACTATACTAGCGAAACTTTAACCTCCTGAACTAGTTTATTGTGATTAGCCGTGTGAATATACATTGACTTCCTGTTAAGTCTTCAAAATCTGCAAAATCAGATTTTTGGGAGGAAAAGAGAAGTTAATATTTTACGCATGCTTTTGATTTTTACACTGCACTTTAAATTTAAACACTCTTTAGATTATTAAATCGCAAATAAATAATAATAATAATTTTTGTCACAGAAAATGTGTCAACAGTGTAGACAACTCGAGAACTTTAACGTGTCTCATTGCAAGGTTAGTGGTCACTACTCGCGTTAAGTTGATTGTTCTATTTGTTGTTGTTGTTTTTTGTTCCTAGTGTATCACACGTTATTATGTGCAAGTTAAGAACAATACTCCAAAGCTTTGCCACATCTTGGCCACTGGAAATACCGAATTGTACATTCTTAGTTTCCCTTAATGTAGGATTTTGTTTCCTTCCTTTTTCTTAGGGATTAACTGACAATGCCATTAAAAACCTTGCGTTTTGCTGTCGTTTGCTTCGAACTCTGAATCTTGCAGGATGTAGCAAGGTAAGTTAAGACAGTGTATTTTTTTTTCTTTGGCTCTTTTTAAAGTAAGGTTAATTATAAGTATTACATACGGCTGCCACCGTGCGAGAAAAACAACACTTGTTCAAGGACAACGAAAAGTCCGGGAATTTTATGAAAAGTCAGGGAAACTCTTTAGTTCTTGTGTTTGAAAGTTGACACTGGGTGGCTGATCGATTTTATCCTCCCAATTTAATAAAAATCGATCTAGATCTGTTGAAAATGTCAATTGGACGAAAATGAAGATAAAAAAGGTGAAAAACACTTAAATACAAGGCTGGGTCAGGGCATTTAACTATCAACCTGCCGAATTATTGAAGTCTCTCTCGAATCCCTTATTGTCTCAAAGCCTCAAAGCGAAGCCTATTTTACTTAATTAATTTGCCGAGTTGTTTAAAGCAGTCTTTAGCGATGTCAAACTTATTCATTTTTCATTGCGGTAGCCTGTTCCAGGCTCCAAGATAGTCGTGCAGTATAAAGTGTATTCAGTAAAAAAAGTATATTCAGTATAAAGTGATGGGAAAAACGAGCGGGGCTGGGGAGAGAGGGGCCAACACTCCCTTCTCCAGATCGCGCGCGTCTTATTTTCATTAGGCTTGTAGCACAGGCTATCATTGTGCTTACAAGAAAGACAGCGTAATTCCACTTTCTCTTTTTTATATATGCTTATATTTTCCCATATAGCTGACAGATTCAAGCCTTCAGTATTTATCAGGAGTATGCCATAACATTGAAGCATTAGACCTGTCCGCTTGCGTTCACATCACGTGAGTACAATATTCAGTTATTTCCTGGCTGACAGTTTGCCTAGTAACATCGAATTTTTCTCCCTTGCTGCCGCAGTCTTTGTCCCGTAACGTTGCTTACCGTAGCCTGCGAGAACAGCCGTTTCGCCGCTGGGAACCGTCTTCAGCGGCGAAGAGCGAGGAGAAACGGCTGTTTTCGCAGGCTATGCTTACCGTAACACCGCTTTAATTCTCTCCATTTACATTCTCTTTTAGAGACAAATCACTGAGATATTTGAGGAAGGGATGTAAGAGGCTGTCTTCACTGACGATACTTTACTGCAGAAACATCACCAAATCAGCAGTTCAAAAGCTTCAGACCAAATGTACACATGTCCTTCATAGTACTGATGATCCATCCCCAGCGCTAGGCTACTAACGTGGTCAGTAGACATTACTGGCTCGCGTTGTTCACATTCGCCCATGGGTAAACTTTTGTTGCGGAAATCTGTGCTCCACAAACATTAGCTGATAAACAGAGTTGAAGTACATGGCTAAATTCAGAACGGATATTACCTTCTCAGCAGTGGAACCAAACACTTCAAATCTTTACCGGTTTTCCAGGCTTGTGCGAGTAGATCCTTAAGTAGACCCATGATATGATAGATGTCAAGCCAAGTATTGTCTTTCTCCTCGTCTTAAGTTTTGGGGTCTGCTTAATGACCTTTTCTGCATTGGCAAGATTGAGGATTTCTTCCAGGCTTAAGGCTAAATAATCTTGCGACAGGTCATTTTAGTGTTCGCGCCTTGAAGGTGGAATGCAATTGTAAAATAGGTCTCTATCTATGTACAGAGAAGGTTAAGTATTTGACAAATGTGACCTTCTTTAAAGTATTTTCATTAAAAATTATTAAGACGGTATTTTACTTTGAGTAAAATATAAGTAACCTTGGTACATCCTCAAAGCTTAATTGATACAAGGTTAACGTAAAGGTTGTTACATCAGAGTTTCATCGCTCTAATTCCGGGAAACGTGTGTGTTTATACAAAATGTCTATGGACCGAACAAAGAATTTTAGCAAAGCATGTGATATGCTGAAGCGGGCAACGTTCAATTTTTTGTCCTATTAAAGCCGTATTGTCAGTTAGAAAGTGCAGTGAACCAGTTGTTCGGCTATTATTCGAGCATTTCACGAACTTCGAAGACCTGCAATTACGGCACAGCGGAGTTAAACACACAGTTTTCAATATCAACCCCACCCATTGTATCACACCCATAAATTTAATAACAACCATAAACATAACACTAACCATAAATGTAATAAACGTCCACCGTAAACGTAATGATTTTTTTTTTATATTGAAGTTTATTGATAAGTACAATACAATATATAATATTAACAAAAAAAGAACGACTTTACAAAACTAGAATAAAAGGTACAGACAAGATACAACTGGTTTTCAGGCTGTTGAAATTATTAATTACAAAAAATGAAAAAGTTAGATAATTAGGTAAAATGAAAAATAACCAAATAACAGAAATGACTAAATAAGTCAAGCTTGTTTGCGGCTAAAGGCAGAGGGATTCACGGACACTTGAAGGCTCTATAGATAATTTGTATTTCAGAAAAGCTTTTTAAAAAGGCTAAGAAACTACATGGCTCGCTTTCTTTGGCTGCAGTTTAGATATAAAAACGAGCGACTATCAGGCAAAGATTTAACGTATGGACACTGTATGGAGGGATCGATTCTCAGGGAGATATGCGTAAATCTTATCGTCATTGGTCAAGGACACCAAGCGCAAGTTATGATCGTTCCACCAAGAGGTACAAAGGTTCCAAAAGGAGTGGACATGCTGGCATTCTACAAACAGATGCTCTACGGTCTGCTTCGATTCACACACATAACACGAGTCACTGTCAGTAATTTTGGCCTTGAAAAGTTTTTCGCGAGTGTACAGGATGTGATGGTTTATTTTAAACTGAAACATAGAAAGCTTTATTTGTTTTTTGTGAGCTTGAATGGAAGAACGTATAACGCCGCAATTGTCTGATCTGTGAAGCCAGCCTCAACAATACGAACTTCTGATACACCACTCTTTTTTTTCTATAAGAATATATTTTATAAGAATATCCAGGCTGAAATTTGCGAAATCTTAAGAATACTTTAAGAATAAACTCCAGGCTGAGATTTTGAAAAGGATATAATTTCGTGTGGTGAAAATCTGCAATACAAATGTACGTTTTCAATTTATTGCTTTCTTTAAAAGGCAAAACTAGCTAACTATATTTAACAAAACTATAATTGATACCTTAATATATTCTAATTCGGAAATGTCATAAGCTATTATTAAGAATAATACAAGAATATTTACAGCCTAAAATCGGCGGAAAAATAAGAATATTTAGCCTGACCCGGGAAAACAACATTCTTATAAAAAAAAAAGAGTGTATAAGTGTTTGGAAAGATTTAGATACATAGAACGCGCGTGCTTGCCGCCAAGTGGGAGGTAAGTTCTTAAATGGCTGAACTGACTCATCCGAAACTACCAAGTCATTTTCGTTATCACTTCTGAAGACTTTCCTCCAATGCTTTGGTATTGCGTTACACAAGTCAATATAGCACAGAAAGTTTGTGTTAATTTTGTACTTTTTCTTGATTGCTGTAAACGCCAAGAACTTTCCTTCCTTGCCTAGGATCTCTGGCAAGGTCTTTACGCCAGCATCATACCATTGCTTATAAAAAACAGATTTGCCACCGATAGTGACTTCATGATTATTTCACAAGATCTCATTTTCGATTTCGTTCTTTGTCCTTGCAGTGTGCATGGATATGCTCTCCCAAGGACTGAGAACATCTCTGTAAGAAAGCGGGAGGAGGGGGAGCTCGGGCAAAGTTCTTAACGAATAATTAACAATTAATGAATGAGCCTAAGTATCTTATGAATTATGGAGATCGAGGAGGGTGTTAGATCTCCATCATTCTTCATATGATACGAAAGCCGAATTCAATAATTGTGTTATTGTTCACTCAAAACCAAAACATGCTTACCTCCATCGATGTTAAGTTCACCTTCGAAAGTGCTCGTTTTGGGTTGTCCAGCTCCGCAAATATTCTCCAAATAGCAGGTGTCGCCCTTCGAGTTGTGATCTAGCTGTTCTTGCCATGTTTTTAGCTATAATTTCGCCTAGTGTCCGCCATTTTTTGTTTTCACAACCAAACCAACTCAACCTCGTCCCCAGGTCTCCTTGGTTAACGGTGCATTAACCTGCAAGAACCCTGCATTTTTGACGTCACTTCCCTGCTAAACACAAAATTCTTCCAAATTTGGTCATCAGTAACTGGTTAGGGTGAATTATGCGTGTGCTTTTAGCTAATCAGAATCAGGGAAATATTTTGGGTGAATAACAACGCGCCACCCACACTGTCTAACAGACTAAACGGTATTGTCTTCCAAGATTGCGCTTGAGGGTGTAAACGACGTTTCACCCACCCTGCCTTCAAACATTTATCTATTATATCGAAATCAGGCATGCTGAGTCCGCCGTCTTTTATCATTCCAATCATTGTTGAGTGCTTGATTTTGGGTGATTTGTGGTTCCATATAAAGTTGCATACAGATTTGTTCACTTGATTGACAAAACCAGTGGGAACGCTGAGTAGAGCTAAACTTTTGATAATGGTTATTTTTCCAAAGAGTGTTAAGTCTCTAGAGGATTAGACGTTAAGACACTTTTCCAGAGCGACAAAGTTTTTTTCAAAGTTATCCTTTGTCGAAGCTTCCGAATCACATGAGAAAGAAACCGCTTAGACCAACACACTTCCTGGGCCAGTTTATGTTGAAAAGGTTTATCGATTGGGCATACTGTATTTCGAGGACTGGACTGGACTTGTAAAACGAGGACTTGTGAAAGGCAGACTTGTGAAACGCGGACTTGTAAAACGCGGACTCACGATAGGCTCATGCGGACGTCTTTTTTTTTAGATTTTTTCCGCGTTTGCAAATCGGATAAAACTGAACGGTGAACAGACTGTTACAAAAACTAATTTACGTTTAAAAATTCTGTTCATTTATTTTTAGGCTGTTTTATTCCGACGGTTTAGCGAGCGTAACAACCCCTGTTTGACCTTTCAGCTACATAAGTGGTTTATATGCTCCAGTTACAAACCATTTAAAAAGTTTTGGCTGCGAAGAAATTTGTTTATCACCAGTTCATAATCGTAATTTTGTTTCATCGAATCTTTAAGCAGCCAGTTGAATAATAATAGTAAGAAGAATAAGAAGAACAAGAAGAAGAAGAAGAACAATAACAATAATAATAATAGTTTTATTTTCGGATCGCCTGCTTTCTGTCACGCAACATGTCCAATGAGTAAAAGGAACAATTCGTAGCAAAAAGTACAAAACCTTATTTTTTCTAACTTCAAAACCCGGCTTCAAAACTAGATGCCCCGGAGTAAAATTGTATTATGCTAAACGTACGTGACGGTCACTTTTTTTGCTACAAGAGACGGAAATGGTCTGGTGAACTTTGACCTCATCAAGATGGCAGGTTCTTTCAAGCTACCGTGTCTCGGGAAAAAACGAAAACCTCCTGTTAATTTTCCGCGTTTCGAATGGAGAGATATAAGTATAAAAGAACACCTTGGAAGTGGGACGTTTGGCTCTGTGTGTCTGGTGAGCTACGAAAAAGAAGAGCAAAATGTCATCGTATAAAAAATGAAAGGAGAGTCGGCCGAGGATAAACGAAGATTTGAGAAAGAGGCTGCAATACTTAACACGGTGAAGGGCCATAAAAAAGTGTGTGAATTCCTGAAATTTTGCCAAGAACCGTACGCCATTATTTAACGCGGCGAAGACTGGCCGTAGAATGTCTCACCCACCTAACGGCCACACAGTACAAACTACAATCCCAAAACCCTATCAGCGCTTAGCACTCGCCCTAAGCCCTCTGACTCTTGTCGGCAAAATAGTAATTTTTTGCTAATAGGATTATCACAAATTACATATTTTGCCTCCACTGCTCATCCGAGCACACAAAATGATAATATATGGGCGCGTTGACCAGCCAAGCCACCGTAGAGATAAAAAGAAAGGGCTTGAGCTAAGGTGACAATGATTTTGAAACCTCTACTCTACCAGCTAAAGAGTGCCTTTATGTAAGTGTTCTTGGCAGAGATTGAGGCCCAGCGGCCGTGACGTTGGAGATTTCTCTCGGAAATAACAGAGTTTGCTGCTGAAGTGGCAGAGTGAGTACTGAACTTAGAAATTCCCGCTACGATGCCTTGAAAAGACGTCTTGAACGACTCCCTGTAGGTTGAATAGCTAATGGCCTTGTTAACGGAGACTAGACGTTTGCAATTACGGGAGGCAGATATAGGTCTAAACAGGTACTGGTCTGAATCGAACAAAAGCTGAGCTGACATAAGATATAATATTAACAAGGCAACAGGACACGTACTGGAGCGCGACTCGGCGATTACAACTGACTGCCCTTCCTTCAGCTGATCAGCCTTACTCTTTTCAATAAAAACGGAAATAAATCGTTCGCCAAACATAATGTCTTTTGGGCGGATAAGCGACAACTCCAAAATCTAAGAAAGCCCGAAAAGGCTAAAAAAGACATTACTAGATTGCGAGGCTGCAAAAGATCATTGGTATCAGTTTTTCCGCTAATCTTCTGAGATGCTCTGCCTCGAGAGGTTCCTTTCGACGTTTTACAGGAGAGGAGGCTAGACGAACCGCGCCCTCTTTGACCGCTACTACTGTGGGGTGACTTAATGGAGAGGAGACAGCTGCCAGATCGCGCAACCACTTGAACGCCTAGAAGGCAAAATTTATTGAAGAAACTGAATTCGTAGAATCCAATAAATACTGGAGGAGCAACGCGCAGTCAATGGGCTCCACAGGGAATGCCACGATTCGCAGGACGTTTGCAGCAAAAGATCTCCATCTGTTGAAGGCCCTGACGTAATTTGATGAGGCCCCGGAGGCCCTGGAAGCCTGAGCTGTAGATTTCAATTTCCCCAACAATAGAGCAACTTCACGTGAGACTGGCCGGAGCGTAGATCAGAAATCTGTATCAGAGATGTCTAAGAATAAAGCAGAAACACTTCACAGTAGTGAAAGAAGACGAGAGACAATAGAACGGATACAAGAACAGATACCAAGAAAAACCAAAATTTATATAATATACAAACCTCGCGAGGCTTCCTAACCATTATACATGGTTACTCGGGGCAAACCTATTAAAGCATCAATAGCCGATATGACACTAGAAAAACAAATAGGTAAAACTAATTTTAGGCATGATATAAGCAATAACGAAACCTACTGCCTTCAAAGGGCATACCCTTCCAGGTTGTGTCTCAAGGGCCTCCAGACCATTCAGTTAAAGCAAAATTCAACAGTTTTCTACTGAAAATGAAAGACTTGCAAGCAAACCACTGAAGGGGTGATTCTCAAGAGGCCCCCAGTCCGTGGTCTTAAAACAAAGTTCGACAATTCTCAACTGAAAATGAACGAGGACAAAAAGAAAACACCCCTCAAGTGCGTGTCTAAGGGGCCTCAAGGCCGTGCTCATGAAACCAACTTGAGCGACTTCCAGCTAAGAATGCAAAGCAACGTCAATAACAGTTAGTAGTAAACCTTTATTTAACTAGGGTAATCCCTTCAGAATACTTAAAAGTATATCTGTTATCAACAGGAGCCCTAAATTAAGACTAATAAAAAAGTTCAAAATAAATAATAAGAAACTAAGTAACTATAAGTTAATAATAGTACAGTATAACAATTAAAACTCATTCTTATTTACTAAATAATTATTATACACAACTGAGCCATTATAATAAAAACGTTTCTTGGCGGTCTCAGTTCTTACTGAAGGTAAGTATATAAAATTGCTTCTTCTTGTTTCTCTTGAAATAACTTCCTTATTCAACTTAAAATAATTCTTTAAAAACTGTGGTACATTATTATTTAAACACCTCTTCACTAAACCTAAAATATGAGCGTTAACGGCGATCTTCTCAACTCTGAAATTTAAGATAGTCGGTGGATGTTGTACCACATTTAGATTTAACTATAATTTTCGAGGCACGCCTTTGCAAAGATTCAAGACTTTCCATATCTGCTTTATTGCAGCTGGACCAAACAACATCGCAATAATAAAAATGGGCAAAATTAATGAATTATACATCTCGAAAGCTGCATGTATAGTGATATTCCTTCTAAGGCGCCCTAAGACACCAACTCTTTTACCAACCTTAGAAATAACATAACAAACATAGTCTTTCCACGTAAGACTATCGTCAAGAACGATGCCTTTATTACTTAAAACCATAAACTCTATTAATTTCATAATCACCTATTTTGATAACTACTGTGTCAGTAGCTTTAGAAAGCCTAGCATCAGTTCCAAAAATTACAAATTCTGTTTTTCTTTTGTTGATAAAAAGAAAATTACTGAGAGACCATTTATTCAGTTCATCTAGTTCGGTATTCAAAGTTTCCTGCAAGATTTTAATGTCCTTGTGGGCTGCAAAAACAACAGCATCATCAGCGTATAATAATATATTACATTGCTGATAGCAGTAGGTAAATCATTGATGAACAGCACAAACAACAATGGTCCAAGGATTGAACCTTGCGGCACACCAAAAGCAACATCACAAGGGTCTGACAGAGCACTTTGGACTGTCAACACTTGTCGTCTATCGGTTAGGTAATCCCTAAACCATCCAAGCTCTTTTCCAGTGACTCCATATCCCATCGTGAGTTTCTCCAGTAGCAGGTCATGGTCCACTGTGTCGAACGCTTTCCGCAAATCGATGAAAACTGCACCAGTTAGTAGACCCTGATCCATACTGCGCCTTATGCTGTCAGTGAATGATAAGACAGCTAAATCAGTAGAGTGGCCCTTGCGGAAGCCACATTTGTAGGGACTCAATAACTTTTCTCTAGCCAGAAAATCATATAACTGCGTGTGAACTACTCTTTCCAGAACCTTGGATATGGTCGGTAGTACAGATATCGGTCGATAATTATCCATGTCATTTGATTTGCCATTCTTGAACAAAGGATTTACACGTGTCCATTTCCATTCAGAGGGGACGTAACCATAAATCAAAGAAGCATTAATAAGAGAAGTCAACGGTTTGGCAATTATTTCAGCTGAGTCCTTTAACAGACGTGCAGGTAACTGATCAAGTTAACGTTAAGCTTATAACCAACGGCAACCTGTTCTAAATTATGGGAACACAAAAAGCAAATGAGCGCTTGGCCTTGCCTTCGAGGAATACTAAAGTCAATACGCAAAGCGAGAACGCGAGCGGACCTCGACCAAAAATTGAATTCTTGGCTTTGCCTCTGACAAAAAAGTTCGGCAGATTGGGAAGAATAATCCAATCATGGACGAAACCGGTCCAATGTAAGCCATCGAAACAAAGGCTTGGCCAAAAGTGCGCTGACTTCCAAATGGGAACAACCAGAGTACCAGCAGCGTTGCAAGCATGCAAGTGGTTGATAACTTTTAATGTCAAACAAACAGGAAAGCAGAGCCAGTTATCGGCCTTGGACCAGTCTTGAGCAAAGGCGTTGACACCGGATGACCCAGGCTGGTAGAACCGGGAATTGAATGCCGGACGCTTCGCGTTGTAATGACAGGCAAATCTATCGCAGGTGTGAGGACCCCAACGCTCGTCAAGAGCAAAGAAAACCGACTCATTAATCGTGTAGTCGTCGTAGTCCATCACCTTCCTAATGTCGTCTGCAAGAAGTTGAAGTCCCTGTGGATCCATTGCATATCAATACTGATGCCCTGTAAGAGACAACCGCGATGGATATCAAGGGCCATCTTCTGTAAGGCTGGAACTTTAGAACCAATGTTCACAATGCGGGCAACGTTCTGGTTATCTGTGTACCAGACAACAGTTTGAGCACCGAGGGAATCGGTAAACGCCTGTAACCACAGTGAAACAGCAAGAAGCTCCCGAAATGTGGAGCCCTGAGAGGCCTCGAAATCGGACCAATTTTTGTGAAAGATTTTATCCACGAATTGGATATAACTCCCGCAGGCTGAATCGGATGCATCAGAGTAAATAATGTTTGTCGGTTGCGTTTTACAGGCCGCAAAGGTACACCACTGATTTGAGCAACGTTGTCTGTCCAAAAGCCTAGTTCGTTTATGCATTCGGGCGTTACGGAAACGAGGGAATTCAGTTGGAGGCAGAATTAACGACAGCGAAGGTATTTTTGGTCATAAGCCTAGTTACACTCCCGGTACAGTTCCCAAGGGAGATAATCTTACCACACACACTGGCGAGCTTGCGAACCTGGTAAAGGGAGCCCTCAGACGCCAGAAGATACAATAAATCTTCCGTCGGGGATTGAATTCTCCTATCCGTCGCGAAGATAATGCATTCAGAAGTGTTAATAACAGTTCCAAGCCAAGCGATCACGTGAGTTGGATCCCAAATGGAATTTTCTTCGTTTGGAATAAAACCAGCAGCAGAACCCAGGCCATCATCTAAAGAGAGAATTATCGACTTCCCCTCTGATGTCAATTTCTTAACTAGCGGCTTTAGAATTTTGTAAATAAATAGGGCGCGGAACTGATGCCAAAGGGCAAGACTTCGAAATGAAAATATCTAGTGTGACCGGATGGAAAAGTCCAAGAAAAGGAGAAATATTGCCTATGCCCTGGAAAATGCTCTACGTGGTGGTAGCCAGATTTCAAATCAAAGGAAAACATGAAATCCCCAGCGTTCAACAGTTCCCCTGCAGTAGATACGTCTTCGCATCTGAAATTGGACTTAAAAGAGATACTGATTGACATGACGAAGATCCAAAAACAAGCGTTTTTTCCCTGACTTCTGAATGGAAACGGATAATGGGTTTAACACTGCTGGAGGTATGAATACCTCCGAAATACACTCCAAACTTAAAAGCTCACTAACAGCACTCTCAACAGAGGCAGATTCTTGAATTGCTGACTTATTGTTCTTTGCAACAAAAGGTGGAGGAATTTTAAGATCGATGAAGAAGTGGCAACTTATAGCCAAATTCAATGGTGTCAGTAATGAAGCGAGGCGCGTCAATGTCTTTCCAGAACTGAAATGATTTGCGCAATCTGCCTCTAACAGAAACAGCAACATCGTTCGATTTAAACTCATAAAACAACAATGAATCCTCCGAAAAGAGGGCCTCCGATTGTAAATCTACAAGATGCAAAATAAACAGTAGAAGAAAAATTTAATTAATTGTTACCAAATAATGTGGAATAAAAACAAAAAAGAAGAAAAGTGCAAGAAAATTTCAACAATCGAGCTGAATTAAAGCGAGATTAAACAGAACTGATTACACCATGATCTTGGGAATCTCTCCCGACTCATCACTCTGAAAAGCAGCAGCAAAAGGAGTGTTCGAACAGGCAGCTCTCCAGTGACCAGGTTTGCCGCTAGAAAAACAGAGACCACTAAATTTATTGACGGAAGGCTGTGAGTTAACTCGAGTAAATGGACTGGGAAGCTGAGCAACCGCAAGTTGTGAATTCCGTGAGGTAGGCAGCCCTGAACCGCCACGCTGTGAACCAAAAGAGCGTGTAGCGGAACGCTTCGAGGCTTTTCCAGCCCGAGCCTCTGCTCTGTAGATTTTCTTTTCATCCTCCTCGTCCTCCGCCAAGTCGTGGTGTTTGTATTCTACGACGGTTTTCCATCCATGCGGAGACTTATCAGCTACTTTCTTTAAGTACAGAGATACCTCGATCCAGGGATTGTTTAACTTTCCGTCGATATTTCGCATCCACCACGGCTTCTAGGACAGATTTGTTGGCTTTATATTCTCTTCGTTGCTTTTCTTCGTAAAGGATGGTGGAGTATCACGCTTCAGTCTCTTGATTTCCGACAACTGTTCTGCAGCATTGCATTCGCTGGATCTTTTTAGTTCTGAAACGGACGTCGAGACAAGATCCGTGATCTGGGGAAGTAGTTGCGCGTTGTTGTGAGCGACAAAGTCCCTGACCTTGCTCTTGTCAGGTTTAAAACAAAGACGAAACCTGATAGAAAACGTAACGCGGCGAATGCTGGCCGTAGAATGCCTCACCCTCCTAGCGGCCACTCATTCCAAACTACAATCCCAAAATTCTATCCGCGCTTAGCACTCGTCCCAAGCCCTCTGATTCGTGCCGGCAAAATAGTAATTTATGCTAATAGGATTATCACAAATTACATAATTTATATGCAGGAACGCAGTTGAATATTAATGATTTACCTATATCTATATCTATAATTGCCTGCGTGCAGACGTCTCCTGTTTCCTTTGTTGCACGCGGAAAAGGGACGTCTGCGTAACGCCGTCGCTAATCGTGTTCCAGCGTCCCGATGGGTTCCCAAGATCTTGGGAACATGCTGTGATAGGCTGACACACAGTGCGCATTGTTCGACTTAACGCTGATTGGTTGTTATTGAATCTGGTCTGATAATGTATGCAGTGATTTATGTAATCGGGGTTTTCCAGTCAAAACAAATCAAAACATATGCCATTGTGTGCAGACCGTACAAAAGCGGCGTGGACTTCGCACCAGGAAGGCATTTCGGAGAAAGCCAGCCAAAAAAACTAAAATCTTTATTTAGCCGTAACAACAGAGGTCAAAGAAAATTTAAACACTTTAGAACTGCATCTGAAATCAAATCCTATCAGGAACACCCACAGAGGCATAAACCACAGGAAATGGTTACTCAGTATGCATGTAACAAACCTGCTTCATGACCTCTAAATGTAAGACTTAGTGCGGCAAAAACGAGATTTACTCAGTCAAAATTTAGACTGCTACATGCACTGTGTAGTGCGAGAGAGAAAAGAAGAAAAACCTCTCTTCAAGCAGACTCTCAAGGTCACGTTTCGCATTATCACGAGCTTATGATGTTGTGTTTGGCCTGTCAACTCTTATCACTAACCGGATATTATTTCACAATTTATGCGAAATAGAATTCCCTGCCAGCGGGACGCTGGAACACGATTAGCGACGGCGTTACGCAGACGTCCCTTTTCCGCGTGCAACAAAGGAAATAGGAGACGTCTGCACGCAGGCAATATCTATAACTCCACGGGGCATATCCTCATCCCTCTACCACGACTGTCGGTGTATATGTTAAGATCATTCGGATTGTCTGGATCTGCAGGCTAATTAGGGTGCCTTTTGGGCACTTCTTTGAAATGCTAGACCGATCTGGCAGCCTGTTCCCTTTCAGTTGTTATCACTTTCCCTTCTTCCCGGCTTGGTGTAAGTGTCAATCTGTCCACCTAACTGCTTAATAATCTTGTCAACAGACGTGAGGTCTCCCATTAATAGCTGAAGCCTTCTTTGCTTCACTGCCTACCTCCTCCACAATAGCTATGTCCCTTCGGGCACTCTTCTTAACCCCTTTTTCTTTGATCTTATATATTCTTCTTTTGCACGCTTGGTCAGTCCAGTCTGTGCGGTAGAACTACCACTCACGCACACCTGTGCACACTTCTCAACTCAGCGTACCTGTAAAAATCATTGAATACGAAACCTTAGCAAATAGGTAAACAACAAAATTCAGAAAAATATGCAGATTAAATATCGTCAAGCAGAAAAGCAACAGGCAGTGCAGCGTCGAGAATCGTTACGAGTGGAGCAACATTTTCAGCCCGGAGAGGTCAGTTGTCGGAGCATTTTCAACGGGAACTGCAGCGGGAGCATTTTGAATAGGAAATCGAACTTCGTTTAAAATATCTAGTTAACGAACATTCTTTGGGTGTGCGTTGGACAGGCGGTGGAGGTTCAGCCATGACGCGTGCACAACGGAACTAAAGAAAGCTGACCACACTCGGAGATGTTACCGGACAATGCCCACTTTTTGATGTTAATACATACTATACAGCACTAAGAATTGTAGGATATCTATTGCTTTATTTCCGGCCTTGAGAATAGTGCCAGAAGCTGCTGGAGAGGGGTATGGACTCACCCCATTGATCCACCACCAAAGGCACAAAACGAATGTTGTGATATACGATAAATCATCGCATTTTTAGAGTAAACTTAACGAACGTTAAATATGTTTTCATTGGTTTAACATGTTTATCACCGCTCTTCGAGTTTTGTTTTTTCGATAGTTTCAATTGTCAGTGTATAGAGATTTTTCTCGCAAAATCATTTTAAAGGATGAATTGAGCGTACAAAAAAGAGTGGTTCCTCAGTACAGAAAACAGGTCACGGTGAGTAACTTCCTTTATCATTGGCTCTGGAATTATTGATGACTGGAAATTTTCTAATTTATTCGGTAGTAGATTCTCTTTGTGCAACACAATGAGAATCTTTCTCGGAGGCACACACAGGATGTTTTTTTTGGGAACACTCATTAGTATTTTGCACAGGTTTCCAACAGTGATGGCAGCATAAATGACAATCTTTTAACCGAACATCAGATTTATCCTCAAGCAATCATCTACCACTATTTTTCATGCCTTTTCCATCTATATCGAAACCCCTTTAAAATTGCCATGCAGCATGCCAAACATAACAAGAAAGAAACCTTGCTTTACTTTCATATTTTTTATTCTTATTAAGAACTCAACCACCTTCATTTGTTTGTTTGCCTTTTTTAAAGTATAATACATACTAAAAGACATCAACACATGCATCCCATCAAAAATTATTGTAGACAATTAAAAAATATCTGTTACACTTATCATTTCACTCTTCAGCCAAAACATATTTTGCATGACTGTACAGTTAACTTCAGTTGACCGAAGAAAAAGCACTCCATCACAGGAAATAGTACCAAGTAACCTGCAGACAAGCTCTCCATTTCTAGTGAGCAAAGCAAGCTCCCCCCAAAACACACAACTCCACTAAATGCAGAGCTAGCTCACAGGCTAGGTAAATAGTCTTACTCAGCTGTTTCTTGAGTTGTAAGCAAAGCTCCTTCCCACAAACATCTGCATGTTGCATAACAACACAAAAGTAAATTGGCATAGACAAATCTTAATGTCGCTAGGCAAAAATTCCTTTAAAGCTGCCTATTTGGCAACATTGGCCAATCTTTTTTGGACTGAAACAGGTATCTATGCATCTTAAGTAAATATGGAGGGTTAGTAGGTGATTGACTTCACTCAGTTTCCAATCCTTGTCATGTATGCATTGAATGCTGCCTGTTTGAAATCAACAGCTGCCTTAACAGGATCCTGCGCCTGATAGATTCCTCGGCCAACAATAATGATGTCACTTCCCCTGTTGATGATGACATCAGAAGGTGTGAGGTACTGCTGACCAAGTGAATCCTGTCCAGCATTGAGCTGGACTCCTGGGGTCATGTGAATAAACTGTGGATCATCAACTAAACAAGACAGGCTGATAAATCCTATGACAAATTTTTGGTGTGTTTTGGCCATTTCCACTGCTGCTTTTGTGTACTCTCCAGTGGCTAGGCTTCCAGCTGTACTCATCTCACCAATCAATAGACATGCCCTATCAAGAGGTGCACCAATTTCTTTGAGCCCATTTATCACACCATCTCCAGGGACCACATGTGCATTGATCAGGTCTGCCCACTCTACAATGTGATATACCCCTTTGCAGTACTGATTCTTCACAGTGTTGCCAATATCAGCAAATTTTCTATCTTCAAAAATAACAAAGTTGTGCTTTTCTGCTAACTTTTTCAGTGATTTGGGAAATTCTGGTGTGAAATCTTCTAGAATGTCTACATGTGTCTTCACAATGCACACATGTGGTCCTACTTTATCCACCAAGTTCAAGACATCTTCACAATTGGTAAAATCAACCGAGACTGCGAGGTTCGACTTCTTCTCGTGCATTATCTTAAATAACCTCTTACTGAACCGGTTAGAGGCGATTCCCGCTCTGGCTTCAAAGCTAAGCTTACTTCCTTTACTTGTGGGTGGCGTGGATTTTGCACTGGAGGGAGTGAACTTGTTCGCTGAGAGAAACTCCCGTACCTCTTCGGTCATGTTTTGGTCAATTTTGACTTTAAGGTGTAGAACATCAAGGACTTCAGGAAGGGTAACAAGGCTATGCAGCTTTACTCCTTTCGACTGGAGCATTTCCTTGCCGCCTTGAAAACGATCTAACAGCACTATAGCATCTGTGACATGGAGGTCCGCTGAGGCAAGTGCTTCAACCGTCTCCATGACACTTGAGCCACTGGTAACCACGTCTTCGATTACTAAGCACTTGCTTCCAGGCGAGAAGACTCCTTCTATCAGCCGCTTCGTTCCATACGACTTTGCCTCCTTTCTTCTCATCACCATTGGGATGTTATGGCTGACAGAAATGCAGGAAGCGATTGGTAAAGCGGTGTAAGGAACACCGCAAATGACCGAAAAATCGGACTTCGATTCCAAAGCAACTTGCCATAGCATATCGCTTATTTGCTTCATAACTTCAGGATACGAGACTATCACACGCAAGTCAATGTAAACAGGCGACTTTATGCCACTCTTCAAGGTAAAATCGCCAAATTTTATGGCCTGGATTTCGAACAACTTTTCAACCAAGCTCCTCTTCTCTTCCAACGCCATGTTGAAGATGTTGAACAGGCCTGAATGTTGAAATGCACGTGAGGCTCAGCGGTTGACCTATGAAGAAAAAGCGCAGGCTCAAACCCACCGCCATATTGGAAAAATGTTTGGAGACTCGTTTGAACTGAACTGACAGGTTGAAGGCTGCAGTCTAATGAAAAAAGTACAAAATGCCGTTACCCCCGGCGTTACAGGCTCGACTTGCTAAAAGAGGAATAATCCAAAAAGGTAAAAAAATATTGATTGTATGATCTACAAAGAACTTCGAGTCGACAGAGTGCCGAGAGTGGAATTAAAAAGTTCACGCGTTAAAAAGCAACAGATCTCATCATCATCATTCGTTGAGCTTGCTTATTTAAGCAATGTCGTTTGTTTTTACTAACTAGCTAGACACAACATTTCATTTTTGACGTCATGGTTAGATGGCTAGTTTCTGGTTATTATTCACCCTAGCTAAGGGCTTTAAACTCTAAAACAGTTGCAAGCCCCACAAAAGGTGGGTAACGCCATCCACTGGGTAAATCTCTATTCAGTGAATAGCACAGTTAGTTTCCCTAATACCTCTCCGCTGGACAGAGATTTATCCAGTGGACAAAGTTATCCAATGTTTGAACAACTGAGAAGTAAATTTACAGTCATCAATCTTCATCATTTCTATCACCAGGGGCCCATAAAAACTGTGTTGCCATTTGCTTATTGTAATAGTTTCAAATTCATAAGAAATGTGTGTGAAGATTGATTGATTAGTAAGCTTATCATGAAATACTGAAATGGATAGGTCAGTGTTGTTTGAAACCAGTTTTTCCTATTTTTCTCAGTGTGCGTGGTCTTTGGTAAAAACTGCTGACTTATGATTCAGATCTCAAAGGGTGTTATCCACCACGATCTGCATAATCCTGTAGACCAAACTTAGCCTCACCAGATAGCTGTTACAGTAATAATTAAATCTTCCCTGCAGTATTCCACAGATTTGATCAACATTCCAGTACATTTGTTATAAATTTAAAACAAGCAAAAGGAAACAGTTTTTGTAGACCTCCAGACCTCCAGTGCTTCTATAACCTAGACACAGGGGTTTCAATAAAAATTGAAGTAGCCAGCAAGTTTGAATAGAGTACTCGACTGTATCAACAAGGGGGCATTAATCGAGTGCCTCTAGAGGGGTCTGGGGGCATGCTCTCTCTGAAAATTTTGAAATTTCAAAGCCCTAAAATGAGATTTCCAGCGTTCTAGGGACTCAGTTGAGTACAAAACAGTGTGTTCTTCATTCAAGAAAATGTAGCTTTGATTCAGGTTCTGATTATCAGCAACACAACTTACAAGTAATGAACAAAACATTTGAATGAGGACAAATTCTGACTAAACCTCTAAAGAAATGTGTGAAGAATTGACTGTAATACAGCATTTGCATAACTAAAACATAACTCAAATTTATGTTTTCATTCAGATTTTATGATAATTATGTTATTTGTTTACGACATCATAAGCACTCGTTGCTTCTTCTGTTGGGGAGAAAAGTAGCTGACTTCTCTGAGCAAAATAACTGACGCATTTCGTTGGTCGTCGGTGCTTATTGAAACCCCTGTAGACACCTTCCTTAAATGGATGCCCAGAGTTTGTCTCTGCTAATCTTTAGTGTGGTTCTTTAAAGAGGACACTTACTGCTGGTCGAAAAAGTACCCATCATAGGGAGACTGGACTGCAAATTCCGTAGAATTTGCATTTGCCTTGTACACACGTAGATAGCCAGTTTTAAGGCGAGGTAATACGGCGACCATTAAGTTTGTGAAAATCTGCAAACTTGCTTGCAAGACAAAAAGTTAGTGCGTAGACAAAAGAGGCTTCCTTGGGCTGCTGCTAATACAATGTGATTGCATAAGCTTTTACGTTCCAAGGTTATAACACAGTCACTAAAATTCTGATTGAATAACGTTTAGAAGCAGCTAATAAGAGATAAGAAATACATGTACTAAGCAGATTATGGCAGGTTTACTTGACTACCAAGTTCTCTTTTTATCACTTTTGTTGTCATTTTTCATTGTTAGACAAAGAGAAATCAGACGGTTCATCACAAGTTACTGGATCAGTTAAAGGATGCCCAAACACATCTAACCCATACCACACGTGTGTTGAGTACTGTCGAAAAAGATATGGAGAGAATGCAGTCCCTCCTCCACCAAAAGTAAGGAAAACCAAAAAAAAATACATTTGGGTTAAGTTCCACTATAAGTATTTAAGGCATGAGAAATATCTGAATAATTTATTCTTCAGATCATAGGAGCATGTTTTATTATTCATTCAAATTGCATCATACTTTAGAAACTAGCTGAAACATGCTTAACTTGTCTTATGTTAAGTTCCTGTTTTCATTTGCCTTTTCCTTGGAAAATTCAGTGTACAAAGGGAGGTTTAGTCCAGCAGATATTCCGCAAATAACAGTTGTCATCTGTTCTTGCTAATGAAGTTTTAAGGCAGTATCGCATCTACATGTATTTCGTCTTTGCAAAGCACATAAAATTCCACCATTTTCGCCAACTAACGTCTTCTAAAATTGGTTAAGGCTAGCTGGTTATGTAGAATTAGCTGGATTATTATTTTGAGCCAAACAGAAATGGGAAAATATTCTGAGCGGACAATAATAACCCTTTAGTTAACTTAACTTACTTTATCTTGCATCTTGTGGTAATACTGGCAGTAATGATGTTTTTAGTGACAATAATTTAGGTGTGCAATAATTTAGCTATCTCGTACTCTCATATTAGTCGTTTTGGCCGTATCCCGGTAGTTACAGCCGAACCTCGATTATCCGGACCTCGATTATCCAGACTTTTCGATTATCCAGACTTGTTTCCCTGGTCTTGTGATTTTCATGAATACAGTGGAACCCCGATATAACGATATGCCAAGGGAGCAGTGGAATTACCGGTAGATCGTTATATCGAGGTATCATTATATCGAGACTCCCGATATAATGATATGACCGTAAAATAACCGAAAATATCGTTATATCAGGGTAAAATTAACATGTACTTTTTTTACTACATATGGTTTAATTAAACTTTTAATGAGTATCAAATGACTCACAAATGTAGCATTTCAAGCACGCAGCAATGTCCTTAAACAATTTGCAAAGCATTAGACATTATCAAGGTTACACAACAAAGACTGTGGTATGAATCGTAAACAAAACAAAACTTAAACATTTGTAGTTGCGACTGTAATCGTCTTTTCTTTTCGCTGTTTGCGTGTTCATTCTTTTTCTTTTTTAACAGACACTTGTTCATTAATTAAAGTACTCTTCAAGTTTGGTTTGCCTCATTTGTTTTATTTGCAATCTTGAAAACGCATCCTCCATCGCTGAAAGAGAATACTAAAACTGAAGAACTATTCAATGACAAGGAGGATGAAGAGGCATCGTAAACTGAAAGCTGTCAACAGAAACATTACAGATTACTGTACTCGATTACTGTAATAATAATAATAATAATAATAATAATAATAACTTTATTAATCTCCTCAAAAAGGCTTTTCAGCTTAATTTATAATGTCAAATATCTAAAACTTAGTTTTCCAAAAATACCCTTAAAAATGCTGTTTTATTTTAACTTTAAATACATCTAAATTAGTGATAGACTGAAACTCGTCTGGGAGACTATTCCACAGCCTTTGGCCTCTGAAGGTAAACGCGCGCTGACCTGCAGCCGTCCTACAGAGTGGTATATGTAGGCGGTCCCTATTCCTAGTGTTGCAGTTGTGCACTTCCAATCTGGTTTTAAACTTCTGACAAAGATATGGAGGTGCAAGTCCATTTAAGCATTTAAATACCATGGTAGCATGGTAGCAGTATCTGTGTACTGATACTGTAATATCGTTATATCGGGGAAGATTTTACGCTCGGTGCGCTAAAAACTCATCGTTATATCGAAGATCGTTATATTGGGGTTCTGTCCCATACATTTTACTGTAACTTTTGCCGGGACATAGCATATTTATCGTTTTACCGGGGATATCATTATATCAAGGATCGTTGTATCGGGGTTCCACTGTATTAATAATATGTGATCTTGAAAAATTGAAATGATTAGAAGTTTTTTAATCCTTGTGTGTTAAGAACACTGTTTTTAATCTGTTTCGCTTTGAAAAAGTGCGAGATGCACGAGATGAACAATTATTCTGACAGATGCATTCAGCTGAATTCTGATTGGCTGAATTGTTGTGTTGCTAAGGAAATGTCATACTTGATTCTTTGTGGGTTACATAATCACAAGACCAATCGATCGTAAGCTCAAATCACAGCCATGTCTACAAAACAAAAGCAGTCTGTTATCTCAATAAAGGATAAGCAAACGATTATTTCACGTTTGGAGAATGGAGACAAAGAACAAATTTAGCACTTGAGTTAAAAATCAGCAAGTAGCAGATCAGAGATATAAGCAAAAACAAAGAGAAGATCCTGAAATTCACCAACAGCATCGAGATGAGCGATGGATTGAAACGAAAGTCCCTGACAGTTGTAAATGATGAGCAGCTGGATAAAGCAATATTGACCCTACCCAAATAATGCAGCTTTGACAAATGATAGACTTTGCTATGCAATCATGGTAATTTGTTAAAATAAACTACAGCGTAGTATGCTTGAACATTTTAGAGTGCTGTAAAATAATACACGAACATCTGAAACAGTACCTTTTTTGTAAATACGTAACATACAGACCGTACATAAATGCAAGTGGAGCTAATTCAAATTTAAAATTTGTTTTCTTTATTCCCTATTTTTACATTATTGTCTCATTATATTCATATTTTCGTTATTGGGACTCTGGATTATCCGGACTATTTACTCAAACTCAACTGTCCCGATAATTGAGTTTCAGCTGTAAAGGCTTTCAATTGCTTGCTTCAGCATACAGATATACAAGTAGTATTCCTGTCATGGGTGCTTCATGTTGAATCAAGTCAAGGTAAAAGGCCAAGGAGGTTTAAATGGCCTGGAGATTGCTATGGTTTCTATTGTATGAAACTCGTGGGAGAATTACCCTTTTGTAAGACCCCTACGGCAGTTAGAGTAAACACAAAGGAGGCTCCTTAGTGGTGTTGATAAGTGCATAAGCCTTTAAGTACCAAGATTATAACATAGTAACTTAAATGGCTGATGCTTGCTGTGGTTTTTGTAGCATGAAACAGCTTTGAGAACTCCTACCTGTCTTATAGGTTTACCTTTTATGCCCCATGGTGCTAAAAGACAGTATTTAAAGAAACAAATCTTCTTGTCTAGGAAAACAATGCAAGGGTGTAAAAGCACAAGTACACTGAAACACTTGAACCTGGTCCTCCAGAGGACCAGGGCCTAGTTTGATACATTAATTACCAGTTTTAGAATCCAGAACACCATGGGTTATTCCTACTGAGGTAATGCTTTATAGCAGGTGTTAGTCTTGTCTTTAACTACACATGTCAGTATTCTTCTTTTGTTATTGCAGGACTACAATACTGTTCCCCTACCTGTTGGGTGGTATCTAGTGCCAGACCCTAACAGGCAAGTGCACACTGTAGAAGAATTATTGTTAATGTGTGAAGTACAAAATGTAGGAAGAGGGTGTCTCATCATTGTTTTGCATAACTCATTAATTTTTTGTTTGAATAGAGCAATTTTCAATTGAGTGTTGAAAGTAATCCAGGATTGAATTGGTTTTGCTTTACTGTGCTGTTTGATTGGTCTAGAAAACTCTCGCCACCCTCTCGGCCAATCAGATGTAAAGTAAAACCAATCGCTCCTTGGTCACTCGCGTTTTCCCGCGCTACAGGCCGGTTACACGCGTTTACTTCGAGTTGCCATTGGCTCCCTCTGATAATTTCCTTTACTCTGATTGGCCATTGTGATTACTTTGGTTTTGGTTTTCGACACTCAATTGAAAAGCGCTGTATAAAGAAAAAACAAAGCAAATTACCACCTGACTTTAAAGGAGCCTTGGAAGTTTGAAAAAAAAATACCATAAAAGCCATGCACACTTAAGCTTTTTGTTTAATAAAATAGATAATAATTATTGTTAATTTGAGAGGTAACATACACTTGAGGTATGATTATAAGAGATAAAAGACCTAAGCTAAACACTCAAGCAGACTCCATCCGTGAGAAACTCTTTTTAATTGTCATTTGTCCATTTTCACACTTTCTTTTTCTAAGAATATTTCCACAAATCATGTTAATCTCTTATCTTTTGATAATGATGACATGAAGCCATCGAAACATCAAGTTTCTTTTCTTTTTATTATTAAGAGCTGTTTGTACCAACTTGATAGGCAGCAAGCAAAGGTGGTCTACAAACCTCCGCAGTGCCTTTTTTTGTCAATCCAGCCTTCAGTGTCAATGCAAATTAAGTTTTAAACATGTGTTGTAAATACTTTTAGGTGGTGCAAGTTTGATTGCCTACTTTATTATCTTGAGTAAAATGTAGATTCCATTGGGTGAAAGTCAAGTGCATTTCAAAATTTTGTTGGAGGTTGTGCCTCAGGGAGTTAAAGTGTTTATACTTGTCTAGACTAAACTTTTTGTGTGGTTGTTTCTTTTATCACCTCTGTTTTTAAAATATGGTTTCTAACCTCACTCATTGATCCCTAGTGTTGTCTGTGATAGAACCTGTATCCTCAGTTGTCCATCATGGTACTAAGCAGCTGCTATGCTGTCTAATCATGGGCATCCATGTCTCTGGATTCTTAATTCTGTTCTCTCTACTGAACTTATGTGGATAGCCACTATCTAAGTACTAGTGAGGGTCTCTGTCAATAAGCTTACATGTAACATCATCCCATTTAGCAAAATAGTGCCTGGTCTTACATGTATTAGCATGTTATCAGTGCTTCTAAGTTTTTTTGGTAATTTAAAGAATAGTATTTCAAGATGGCTTAGCTTGTGTATTTGTGAAATCAGTACCCTCACTATGATTTCTTCATGATGACAACCAAACTAAGCAAGAATCAAAATATAACCAACATTATCAGGATACAGCTGTAGAAACACCTAAAACTGAATTTTCAAAATTGTGTGATTTGATTTCTTTTGTTGGTCAACTGTGGTTATGAATGTAAGTTACATGGGATAATAAGAAATAGAAATATTCACATTTCCTTCCTTTTGCAGTGGTTCAAATTATTACTGGAACACAATAACAAATCAAGTATCTTGGCATCACCCACTCAGTAAGTAGAAAAACTAAATCAAAAGCTTTAATGAAATGTTAACCCCATGTGTATCAACAATGGTCTCTATTCATTTGGTTAAAGAGAATTTGTGAGATTAGTTGATAGAGCTGGGTTTTAGTGCCAATAGGCACTAGAACGTTTAGACACTTTAATAAAGGTTATGTAATGTGTATTTATGTACCGGTATGTATATATGTATGTATAGAGCTCTTTGGTAATTGACCACTCCGGAAAATACCATAACATACCATAATGCTCTTTGTTTGTCACCCCAAAATTTTGCATAAGCATTGTTTTCAATTTCTCTTTGGAGTTAAATGACCCCAAGAGAAACTGAAAACAATGCTTATGCAAAATTTTGGGGTGACAAAGGAGGAGCATTATGGTACAGCTGTACGTTATGGTATTTTTCGGAGTGGTCAATTATGCTGGTACAGTGGAACCTCAATATACCTCGAAGTCCTGGGTATAGTGAATGATTTTGTTTACCTCAGTAATAGTAAAATAATTTATATGGAAAAGAACCTCACGGAATTTAAAGATTTGTTTCTACAGAGGAATTCAGGCTGCAGAAGAAATGAGAACATTATTCTTCCAAGACCACAGACAAATTTTATCATGAACTCCATATGCGTTCAGTTAGAGGAGCAATCGCGTGGAACAGCTTAACGAACAAGGAAATAAGGACTAAAAGCTTGAAAGAATTTAAACACCGTCTTGCAAAATTTGATACTGATAAAATGAATTTCGTACCTCTTTTAGCTACAACTAAAAACAGAGATTTTGGTTACGAATACTTTTAACAGTTTTAATTTCTAATTGTACATTTTCACAACCTATTAATTTTAGCTACAACTAACAACTGAAATATCAGTTACAAACATTTTTAACAGTTTTCAATTTTTAATCGTACATTTGCTTTCAGTACTCCTTATTTTTCTTGTAATTGTTGTATGCACGACCCCACCAGCAATGCTGATCTTTTTATCATGCTAAAATAAAGTTCTTACCTATAATTAAATTCATTGTAGAGAACGAACTGGACCATAGGCACTTTCTTATATCGAGGTTTCACTGTATTTCGTAAATTATACTGTATGTAATCATTAGGGATTAGAGAACTTAAATGCTGCTAATGGTCCTCAAACCTTCTGAACTGTGGCCTGTTTTTTTTTCAAATTTTTGTTACTTAAGTTCAAGTTCAAGTTAATTTATTCACACTTATTCAATTACAATACAACAACAAAAAGAAAAAAAGAAGAAGTAAAAACAGAGCTGACTATACATAGAATTAAACATAACAAAGGAAAAAGTGTGTAGCAGCCAAAAGAGCCAAGCTTTCGAGTTGGCTACTAAGAGAGAAGTTGCCTGCCATAACATTGCTGCAAACTGTTCCCAAAAGTTATTTTGATGTCTATGAACATGTCACCTTGCTCATATTATCAGATTTAAGTGTAGCTTTTCACACGATACAACTGTACATCATGATAAGCTGATTGGTCGCCTTGAGTCTGATTTGGGACTAACTGACAATGTGCTAGCCTGGTTTAAATCGTATCTATCTGACCGGTTCCAGTGTGTCTTTGTAAATGTTAGTCTCTCCGATCAGTTTCCTTTAAAACAAGGTAATAAAAAAATGTCTTTATTAAATGTACAAGTAAAAATGCATACCAATATTTACAAGTTTAATATCATTGGTTAAAAAGTAAAAGTATATTTAAAATACATTTTTTTAATAAAACTACAACCCCGGACAAAACCTGTTGAGACAAATCGCGAAAATGCCTATTTTTTCCTGTCATCCCGGCAAAAACTGAAACCGCCGCCAAATGAATGCCCGATTTCCCCCCTCCCCTTATCCAAAGTTGTTTAGGATAGCATGGCAATTATACACGTTGGTTTTTAGACCAAGGCAACTTTGAATAGGGGGTGGGGAGGGGGTTTACTTTTTGTGTTTAGGGGAGACGGGAGTAGGGCGCAAAAGTTAGAAAATAGATGGAATTGTCTCAACAGTTTTGTCCGGGGTTGTAGCTTTAAAGCGTTCCGTGTTAACACAGGGTAGTAGGTTTGTTTGAGTTCTCATACGTTTTGAAGATTCTTTAACTCTGGGCGACAAATTATACAGCGGATGAGTAGGTAGGCAACTAATCTTCTTGGAGATTGACCTGTCTGTTTTTTCAAGCAAATCGTATATATCTGTAGCATAGGATATATAACGGCGTTTACGACATCTGCGAAGGAACTTGTGCACAGTATTAAGTTCAGGCACGGAGGCTACATACACCGGTAAACCATACGAAATAGTAGATACAGCCGTAAAACTAAAGACTGAAATATCAATTTTCACTTGGTTATATTCTTTTTTCCTTAAGCTCCTTAACACTTAGAGGCACTTATTCGCTTCGGAGAGTTTTCGTTTAATGTTTTTAAGGTGTTCCTTAAGGTTCATGTTTGGGCCCCTTGTTTTCAATACCTACATGTCCAAACTGTTTCAGATCGTTGAACGCCACCTCCCACAAATCCACTGCTACGCGGACGACACACAGTTGTATGTATCATTCAGCCCTAATCGATCTGCGGATGCTGATTTTGCCATCAAGTCCATGACTGACTCACAGTATCAGTGATATTAGGAGTTGGATGAATTCAGATAATCTTATGTTAAACGATGATAAAACAGAATTTTTAATCTTAGGCACTCGGCAGCAGCTGGCAAAGTTCAACATCAATTGCATTAGGGTTGGGTCGACTGATGTTTGTCCTGTAACAGTAGCTAGAAACCTACATGTAGGCTCATGGTTTGATGAGCAGCTCACCACAGTGTATGTCAACTCATATTGTGGCGTTGCCTTTTACCATTTGCATAATATCAAGCGCATTCGCAGGTGCTGTATTTGTCTCGAGAATCAACGCCAGGAATGCTTGTCCATGCATTGATTACATCTCGTGTTGATTATTGCAACAGTCTTTTGTATGGGCTGCCTAAATACCAGCTTAACAATTTGCAGAGACTTTGAACGCCCCAACATGCGCCTAGGTTTTGCCACATCTCAGCCCTTGTGCGTGGTCTGCATTGGCTACTTGTTAAAGCCTGGATACAATTTAAGATACTGCTTATTACGTTTAAAGCAATTCACGGCCTTGCCCCTAAATATTTATGCGATTTACTAACATTTAAATCGTCTTTATATAACCTTAGATCTTCAGGTAGTATTTTACTTTCTATGCCAGCTGTTCGATCGAAGACTACGTCAGGTGACAGAGCTTTTATGGTAGCAGAGCCAACGCTCTGGAACTCTCTTCCGAAAGAACTTCGTGCGATTACTAATGTGAACAGTTTTAAGGCGCATATCAAGACTTATCTTTTTAGAACTGTATATTGGTGATCAATTTTATATTCAGTTACTTACTTGCATGCATATATATTCTTTTGATTGTTTTTTTTTTAAATGCATTTTTTGGTTGGTTTACTAGTAAAGTAATGCAGTTGTAATGCACAGCTGATCATTCTCATGTTAAGTTGTGCGCAATAAGTTCATAAATTATTATCATTATTATTAAAGATTAATGTCATAGGTATCATAAACATTACATAAACTGCTACTTTTGTAGATCCAGCAGCAGAAATAACCACACCGGCATCTGTGGTCAACAGTCAAAAAGGTATGCTATTTCAGCTTGTGCGCCTGCCTCAAATAAGTGCCCCCCTCTCCTACCCTAGACTTTCTCCAACGTTAAGGCTATTACAAGAAAAGCCCCTGCAATTCCTTTTATCTCTATCTTGTCCAATTTCTTTAATTTCAACTACACTGGCACATATAGGAGAATGGTTTCTTCTCCATGAAATCAATTCCAATGGCTTTCACTTCTTTGGGTTTGAAGAGTTTCTTTTTATGCATTATTCTTTAATTTTTCGCTACGACTGCATTCTTTTTGAATGCCAAAAAACTTGTCAGGCACTATTGGACCATTATCTATGTCGCCAATAAAATTAAAAAATTCAATTAAAAAAATGTCAGCAATTCAGCTTGTTTATCCCGGGTAGTTGCAGTAAACTTCTTTTCAAAGCACATGACACTATAGCTTTGCTCTAGAGGTGTGTTCTGGAAATACCTAGGATGAAGTAATCCGTGCTCATGCTTTGATAAAGCTCTCGAGATGAAGATAAGATGCTTTATTTTTCTTGGTGCTTCGCACCTCACTCTGTCGACTTCACTATGACCCATTAGCAATTAGACAAGGACAAATAACGTCTGGTTCCCATTTTGACTTTTTCCTTCATGTTCGGAGTAAGTTGGTACTTGAAGAATTCCGCATCAGACACTTGATCAGGGCGGGACTTGAACTCGAGGCCACTCAGCCACTCTTCCTCCTTTTTCCGTTCAGTCACGCTGCCTATTGAAACGGGTTTTGAAGTTCGTATTTAGGAGGATCAGCAGTGTAACAATCCTCTTTGATGGGCCGTACCAAGACAAGAATTCTTATTAAGGCAATATCGGAAAAAAATAATGTCATTTCTTGTCCTAGCCATACTATTTTTTATAAGGCATACACAGAAACTACAACATTTATGTGCCTCAGTTGACCCTCTCCCGACTACAGAGCTGACAGGATATCACACATTGTTTAACTAATTATCAAGTGCGATAACAACAGAATAATCTTTTCTCTGGTGACTTTATGTTAGCCAAAATTATCTGATTTAAATGACAGTGCATTATTGCTTTGTTTCAAGACACTGAAGTTCAACCCAATAGAGAGATCTTAGCCCCTCCTGGTGTGGAGTCTGAACAGGATAAAGAGCAAGTACTAAGTATTGGTAAACACCCTAGTCTAATGAAGGTAATGAAGTAAACAGCTAGAAATATAAAGGCCTATAGTAGGAAGGAAAGCGTAATGAATTACCGAGGGTTTGTTTTAAAATACAGTGTTTTATTTAGTGAGTAAATGAAATAAAATGACACTTATTTGTCCGTGTAACTCTGTAAGCTTACATACAAACCTGATATGAACATATTCCTCTTGTTATATAGTAATTCATGGAAACATGTTATATATGTTTGCAGGTGATGTATTTATGTGTGATTTGAATTTGAATATAGTTGCAAAACAACCAAGAACCTTTTAGTGTGGATTTTATCATTGGGAACCAAAATTCCTAGTTTCCGGTGTGAAGACAATGGAAATATCACATTGTTGTTATTTTATTTACTTTAGGGTAACACATTGGTTTT